>LR999963.1:75597135-76797135 GCA_905220375.1 Tachina fera
ACTTTTTATACGTCCGATAAAATCATACTTTCAACTAACTTTAAGTTGTAATAATGGCCCTTAGTATAATAGCTCTTAAAGTATTTTACACTGAAAGTTAAAACTTGGTTTTAACTTTAAAACCATAAACAGCTTATTTTGCATTTAAAATGAAAGTTTGTAAAATTCAGGTTTTAACTCACAGACTGTCGAATAACTTTGCGTGTGTTTGTAGCTGTATTTTCATTTAATTTTTATAACACTTATTTGACAAACTGTACAACATCTGTTTCTGTTTGTATAAAAAACTCGGAAATTTTACAAAGCGTTGTAAAATGGAAATTATTTTATATTTTATAAATAAATATTTAAAATTTATGGAACTAGTAATACAAAGTGAAGTATTGCTTAGAAATCAAGTTATTGTATATAAAAAATGCACAAATACATCACAAAATAAAATCCACCTTAGCAGCACTGAACTTAGTACAGCTAAAACAAGATTGCTTTTAATAAAACAAAAATGGTTTTAAAAAACAATTTCTATGGTAAAACCAGGCTTTAACAGTTAGTTTTAACGTTAAAATCTACTTTTATTAAAACCATGTCAGTGTGAAAACACTATTAAATAAAATATTTCTTACAGGTTTGGGATTAAATAAGTTTTTTTCAGTGGGTATTAGCGGATATAATTTTTTAAATTTTCCCACAATCACTCTCACTTTACATATAACGTTCAACGGTGTGTAATTTTCCACTTTAGAAAGACAACTTTCAGTGATGTACAAAGACACATTTTTCTACTGCAATGTTGACATAATGACTTATATTTAATTTAATTTCAGAGTTATTGATATACTTTTAGTTATATAAGAAAAACAAAAATTCCTTTGGTAATGGTAAGCAGTAACAAAAATATCATATATTCTAAATAAGCTTTGTCAAAGAGCATTATTATAATTATTCTTAAAAAACCTTATCAAAGCCTTAATAATTTTTATAAATAAGGCTGTAAAGTGTTAAATATACTTAATTTATTTTATATATATTTATTTATTTATTCTAACTGCACAACAAGACTATGTCTTATAAATTACAATACAGATACTAATTAAAAATCAAAGGCTTATAAGTTACACACTTATATAATTAAACTACCCTGCAGGAAATGTCAATAGTAAAATTATACTGATTATCTATTGACGATGTCACCAGTACTACTGACAAATTATACCCCAACTAATGCTATCTACTTTTGACATTTAACATAGGCTTGTCCTACGAAATCTACCAGTAGACTACGTCAGTACTGAATAAGTAATTCTGGAAAATGTCAATAGTAAGATTGTACTGACTTACTATTGACGATATCATTAATACTATTTTAATTTAGTTCAAACAGGTACAGGATGTTATTTAATTGGCGTCGGCGCCGGCTCATAAAAAGAAATGTCGGCGGCGACAGAAAAAGTATTTTGAAACAAATATTTGCAAACAAAATTATTTACTGCCTTAACTTCTCCAAAAATGCAAGATACTTTTTTAATTTTTTTACGCACTATAATCCCAAAATATTATTTTAATATGTATGTAATTTAATTATTCAGTAAAATATTTTTGTTTTTGTTAAAAATACATTGAAATTGATTGTTGAAGGGTTAGCTGGATCCTATGCGCATTTCACTGTTGCGTGTACATATCATCAGATAACCTTTAGCTTCAAATATATGTACATTTATGAGAAAAATCCTATATACAGAAGAGTTTGTTTTAACAAATTACAATTTTTTATTTTCAACAAATTCTGCCAGAAAGCATCTAGCAGAAGTTTTTGAAAGTTGAATGCAACAATGATATACATGTTTGTCTGTAAAATATAAATTCCCCCACTGAGTCTTTCAGCCAATTTTAGCCGGCGCCGACGTCAATAACAACAATTGCCGTCAGCTACCCATCGATCTTAAGCCCATCAGCTTGATGATTTGTTTTTAACCGTCAATAATTTTCTCTACCTATCAAAAACAAAAGCAAAAAAAAAACCATTTGTTGACAGTGTCACCAAGAAGACACCATAATTGTTGACAAAATTATTGACATGGATACACTTAACCCCACGTTTCCTTCAGGGTAATTGTAGCAAAGATAATCACATGGAAATTTTTAAATAATAATGATTTGACAAATTAAAAAATAATTTAAAATGATACGATAAATTTAAAATAAAAACTAGTTAATTATTGACGCAAAAATTTCTAACCAAAGTATTTAAAAAGTTATTGAATAGTTAAGACTTAAAAAGTATGTTAATTAAGTGCATGTCATTTGTCACTACTTTTATTTTCGTTGTCACCTCAAACTCAAGGAATTTGCTAATGCACATAAATCACATGAATGTTCTTTCTTCTTAACGTCTTTGTCTAATAAACTGAAATTATTTAATCTCAGCTAAAATATGTACTAAATTACTTAACGTAGATATTTGGTTTATTAACTATATTATTTTTTCCTCTTGTCTGCAACAGTGTGACAATTTTCTTCATACACAATACTCAACAGTACAATATATGACTCTTTGTTGCATTATTAAAATTCGGAAGTGTTATTTATCCAGAATAGTTATTGTTTTCTTTTGTCTGCAATTTGTAATTTTTAAAAACACCTGCTGTACAACAACTTCGTATTTATGAACAGGGTCATTTGAGTGTTGGAATATGTTAAGTTGTAACATAATGAAGAATTAAGAATTCACAAGGATTTATATATTTGTTCGAAAATTTATATGTTTTATTGTTAAATAACCATCACACATACATATGCACTTCATTCCCTTTAAATTTCAAATTACCGCCCCAAAAAATATTTCAATGAATATGTTGTACTACTTTTTAGTAGCCTGTGTAAATGTCAGCAGCTTTAGCAGCAGTAACAACACCCGCATATTGTTTCCAGCAGCAAAAAACAAAAAAACACATGCACACCAAAATAACTTTAGTCTGGCATTTGTCTGGTAGTTGGCTAGATAATTTCAAATGTTCATGTACTGAAATAAAAAAATAATATTGCAAGTACATACATATGTACTAATATTTTCACAGCAGTAGAATTTCAGTTGTTGGATGTAATTTTTTATGTTTATTTGCAAGTTTTAAATTTTTATCTTACTTCGTCTATGGCTTTGAAAATTTCCAAAGCTGTCAAAGTATGGCTAAATCACTTTCACAGGTTTTGCGCTATCATTGTTGTATTCACAAAGCGGCAGTAGTGGCAGTAATCGTTTATATGATTCCTTCTATATTAACGCCCCACAATTACTTTGTGTTAAAGTGATTGTGTGCCTTGTTTTTATTAGAACATTGTTTCCCCTTATCTGTCTGTGTTGGTATGTCAGTCAGTCTGTTTGATTTAACATCAATATGAAAATTTCCACATCTGTGTTTATTTTTAATTTCCGCATACAATTTCAAGTGCTAATAGCAAAAGAAACGTAGATGCAATGAAAAGTAAAATAATAATTTCTGTTTAAAGATTGTTTGCCTGAAAAAATTAAAGCATCGAATAAAAATTCATGGGCTACGAATATGAATGAATTAAAGAATAAAATTGTAGACTACAGACTGAAGGAAAATAATTTCAACTTAATTTACAAGACAATTAACAAAAAATTTAACAAAAAAAAAGGAATATAAATATAATATGGAGACAATTTTAAGCGTCCAGACACCTTAATGAAAGCAACTGATAAGAAAGTAAATAATGGCGCGGATTTGCTAAAAAGATATATGGTTGCCATGAGTGCAAAATTATAAAAGAAAATGAGCTTCGAGCGGAGAGTCGGGGACCCAACATTGGTATAGGCTTCCTGAATTTGGAATCGAGTTTCTAATGCAATTGTTTCCCATATATTACAAATATTTAATTCACTTACTTTTCGAAATGATAGAATAAATTGTTCAAAAAATATTAGCTTTCTTTATTGATCATAAGCTAGCACAAAAAATCATATTATACTTACTAATATTAAAAAATATTTACGTTATTACTTTTTAACATTTAAAAAATGTTTTCTTATCGAAACAGACATTTTGTTTACTAAGCACTGATATTAAAGCTTTTCAAACAGACACTGTAAATTAAATCACAGCTGGAGTACCACGAAAAATAAAAATTTTTATTTTGTTTTTAATTTTGTCGGAAAAATAATGACAAAAATAACATATTTATTCAATAAAATTCATTTATACCGATAGATACGAGTATAATTACGTTCATATAAATTTAACTTGTACTTATAAGAAACTTGTAAAGAAAAAATTACACATAGTTTAATAGAAACCAGTATAAAAAAATTTTTAACCAAAGTTTACCATTTCAAAAACTTCAGAATCGAAATTTTCTGATTCACCAGCCTCAGAAACTTTGTTGTACATAGTACTTGTATTAAAAAGTTTTTGCATTTCAGCAGAAGGAATAAATTTGTCACAATAAATTGAAGTGCTTTCAAAAAGGTTGTATTGCATTTTGTTGCGTATTTTTGTTTTGGTAGCGTTCATTATTCCTTAATCAGCCTTGATACTTCTTTTTTATTAGAAACCATTCACTATGAATAGTAACACACATTTTTAGACTTGCCAGACGCATATTTCTTAGTTCAAAAATCATTCTTGTTTGACCACCAGTTATACAAAAAATCCCCTCGTATTTGGTTACATCCCCAACAAGTCCCCAGATCCCCAATACGAAATTTTCATCCCCAATCGCAAAAAAAATCCTCAATTTGGGGACAAATCCCCTCTCCTTTCATAAATAAAAGTATTTTTAAAAAAGAGAGAACTTAATACATTAGTAGTTTGCCTCAACAAAAAGCTTTAATAGTAAAGCAGTGTCCTATCTCTATTATTACCTCTTTCGCCAGCGCTTGCTGCCAACAAAGTTGTTGCAGACAACACACATAAGTACACAACCACACAAACGACTGTTTTAAATACGCCATATGTTTTACCGTGCCATATGATCGTACGTTCATTGTGCATGGTTGTTCATTCAGCGTTGTATAGTTTTGCTGTATACCCGTATGCTGTTCTAACATTTCCGTTAACTTTAAACAAAGATTTTAAATAAAGTTGGTACCTAGTTTTCTACAATTATGTATAATAACATATGTATCTTCCATAAGTATAAGAGTAATATAAAACAAGCAAATAATCTGGTAATTCAATAAAGATAAGGTTAATAATTTTAAGGAAGTAAATAATAAATAATTAAATAAACCAACCAATTCTTGGGAAGTTGTGGGACAAAACAAACTAGTGGCTTTGATTGTCACAATAGATTCAGAGATTAGAGTTTAAGGAGTAATATTTTCGAACCTTGTTATATACATACAGTCACTCACATCTTAAGTTGGGCAGACGCATGAAAACATTTCTAGTCGCAATATCTATGTTTCTGTGAGAGAATTTACATTACAATTTTTTTTTTATTTTATAACCAAAACCCTTTTATTTAAAAACAACAACAAATATATTTTCTGAGTTCCGTTATAAAATTTACATGATGCCTTTATTGAGAAAAAGTAACTTTTCTCTCTCACATTGAAAATCGGGCAAACAATATTTTCAGCATCATTAATAACCGTTATTTTGGTTTTTCTGAATTTATTTGCAAAATTAAAGCTCATTGTTATCGTAGCAGTCATTTAGTCAAGTTTATAAAGTATTTTCGAAAATGCATCGTGATATTACACAGTCCACCTTGGAAGAACGTAAGATAGTTATTCAGCAGCATTTAGATGGAAAATCTGAACGCGAAATATCAACGGAGCATGACATTATATCCAGATATAAAGAAAATGGTTTTATTGCAAACAAACAACGTCATCCCCGACCAAAGAAACTCTCATCCAAGGTTGAGAGTATGATTTTAAGAGCAGTGAAGAAAAATCCCTTGATATCTGCACCAAAATTTACTGCAATGGTTAAAGAAGCTAGCGGAACCGATGTTAACCCACAAACAATAAGAAGATTTCTTCGAAAAAATAACTTTCACGGTCGAGTGGCGCGAAATAAACCACTCATTAGCAAGAAAAACCAAAATGACCGACTTATGTTTGCTCGTCAATATATGGAAAAAGATTTTGATTTTTGGAGCACTGTAAGTTGGGACAAAAGTAACAATTTCATGGTCTTCAACATAAATTTTTAGGTACTTTTTACTGATGAAAGTAAATTTAATTTATTTGGATGTGATGGAAGGGGTAAAGTATGGCGCAAGCCAAACAAGGAGCTAGAAGGCAAAAATTTAAGAAAAATTGTGAAACATGGTGGTGGGTCGGTGATGGTTTGGGGGTGCATGGCAGCTTCAGGAGTTTGCAACTTGCATTTCATTGATGGAATAATGAACAAGCATGTTTATTTAGCCATTTTGAAGAGCAATTTGAAAGAAAGTGTTAAGAAGCTGGGCATTGAAAGTAGCTTCCAATTCTATCAGGATAACGATCCCAAGCATTCAGCACTTGTTGTAAGGAATTGGTTGCTATATATTTGTCCAAAGGTCATCAAAACAACTGCGCAAAGTCAGGATCTCAATGTGATTGAACATTTATAGGACGAACTATGACGCAGGATGCAGAACAGGCTTTGTACATCAAAACAACATTTGAAAATTGCTCTGCAGGAGGAGTGGAATAAGATTAGTCCTGATGTTTGAATCGATACCAAGCCGGCTACGAGCTGTTGAAAATCAAAAAGACGGCGCTACAAAATACTAGCTTTGCGTTTTTTTCTTGTGTTATTGATTTCTTTATGTAATGCCCGACTTTCAGTGTGAGGCAAAAAAGTATCCTTATCTTAGTTAAGCCTTGGTGTACATTTTATAATGGAAATTGGAATACATGTTTTTGTTGTTTTTAAATATGGCTTTTGGTGATAAAATAAAAAAAATTGTAATGTCAATTTCCTTACAGAAACATAGATATTGCGACTAGAAATGTTTTCATGTGTCTGCCCGACTTATGATGTGAGTGACTGTATATAATTTCTACTTTTGATGGCTTCAAAATGAAAACAGTCTTGACAATATAGCAAAATATGTAAATAAAATTAGTGCTTAGAAAAACTTTTCATTGCAAAATAAAAAAAGATAAAAAATTTTAATACTAATTACAAAAGTATATAGATCGAAAACCATGATAATTCGCGAAAAGTTGCAAATTTTACCCAAGCTATAAGTTTGAATAAAAATCGTTTATACTATAAGGAATTCAAAAAATTTGGAAAAGTTGCGAAAATTATGAAATTTTGAAAAATCTTTCTAATAGCAGGATGATAAAATGTAATTTTGTTTAAAAATCGGTAAAATTCTAAGGATGATGAAAACATGCAAAAAGGTGCTTTTATCGCAAACTTTGCAAAATATCACGAGAAGTTGCAAATTTTAAACAAGCAATACTATTCATCAAAAATCTTCAAAACTGTGAGGAGTGCAAAAACTTAAATAAAAATGGCGAAAATGGTGGAAATTCGCCAAAACTTACTACCAGCGAGATAATAACAATTTCTTACCTTCTTTAAAAAACAGTAAGGAATGTTTATAAAAGAGTCAGGCAGGTTAAAACATGGAAAAGACGCTTTTATCGAAAATTTGCAAAAATTCGCGAAAAGTTGCAAAAACAAAAGCAGGCCCTAAAATTTATTAGAAATAGCAAAATTCATTAAAAATATAAAAATTTCTTAAAAAATATAAAGAAATAAACTAATCAGAAATAATTCATAGTTAGGCTTAAGTTCAGTAATTTCAATTCTTATTGAATGAAATAGTTTTATTAATTAATGTGAGTTTCTAAAGAAGAGAAGAAAAATTAAACTTAGACTTTAAGCTGGGGGAAATACCGATACTTTTCTGTGCAGCCACGCACATCATCAGCACCCTAGTCTATCTATCTAGCAATCACTGTTCACTTGGTTATCACAGTTTCAGAACGCTGGAATAACCAAAATAAAACTGTAGAATGCAACAACAAGTAACATAGACCACTACAAAAATACTTACATGCATGTACCGATGGTACATCGAATAAGTAAAAATAATTAATGTGATGATCGTAAAAAAGATAAGTAAGAATAGTTAAACATACTGAGGTAGAGTAAAATAATTTCGTGCTAACCTAAATAGAAAAATGAAAAATTGGAAAAAACAGAAAATTAATAGTGATACTTATAAATGTGTTTACCAAAGGTAAATCAATTGTATACACAACAATCGTTTCTCATATTCCGTTCATTGTACATTTAAGTTAAATAGCTGATATTAATAAGAATCTCTACCCAAGTAGATAGACTAGGGTGCTGATGAAGTGCGTGGCTGCACAGAAAAGTATCGGTATTTCCCCCAGCTTAAAGTCTAAGTTTAATTTTTCTTCTCTTCTTTAGATACTCACATTAATTAATAAAAATATTTCATTCAATAAGAATTGAAATTACTGAACTTAAGCCTAACTATGAATTATTTCTGATTAAAATTCACTACAGTTCAATTAAAATGTCTAAAAAATTTCTCAATGAAATAAACTAATTTCATTTTAACACCACGACCAAAAAAGTTTGTAATTTGTGTCAGTGTATGTGTGTGTGTCTGTACGAGTCCACGTACAGACCAAAATGCTGGACCGATTTTGATTTAGTTGTTACTGTTTGAAAGTTATCTTGATCAAGAGTATTCTTAGTAAAAAACGTAACCACTAAATGCTAATGAAAAATCTTCAACTTCAGAGAAAAGCTTGTCAAGTTAAAGAGTAGTCAATAATGTTGTATTCTATGACATTATCTATTAGTAGTGTTCAGAACTGTTTAATTTGATAAACAAGTGTCTGGGTCAAAACGTTATTCATTAGTGTTTGTTGGTTACGTTTTACAAGTTTAGCCGTATCTTTAGAATATATCGCATACTTTCTGCATATATCTGCATATTTTTTGCATATTTCTAATGTTTGTTATAGTTTATTATATATTTGAATAAACTATTTAATTTGAATAAATGCGAAATATTTGAAAGTGGTACCACTGAAATATATATGTTTATATTTTTGGTGCTGCGGCCGTTTTCAAAATAAATAAGTAGCTGGCTACCAGGTAACATGTAGCCTGCTGTGGTGTATAGCATAATTTCGAGGAGAAAGTTTTTTAGAATATTCAAATATGTTTTTGTACGAAAATTATTACTAAGGATAAAATTTTACAGCCTATATCTTAAAAGTTATCAACAATTTTTGATAATTCTAAACTATGTGTAGGCCCACATGTCGCTTACGATTAAATCGAAAATAAGGCTCGATATATATATATATATATATATATATATCAAATATATCTTTGGAGATTTTATAAGATAACATAATCAACTCTAACTTCTAAATATTAAAAGGATTCCAAGTGTTTCCTGGCATCTCAAATAAGAATTCATGTAACCAACCAAAAATGTACATCCGACTTTCCTTTCTTATTTTAAAATTGACAATATATAATATTTGTATAAAAAAATCCTACAATTATGTTTTGCGGCATAACTACCGTACATAAAAAGTTTGTTTGGCAACTCCACCAGCCGTAGGAATATCAAACAATTGTGGGTGTAGCAAGTTAAAAATTAAGCAAATGTTTACATTAAACATCCTTATTTGCATAATTTGCTTAAGAACAATGAAAAATGTCAAGTTAAGACAAAAGAAAAAAGATTCCAAAAAAGGAAATGGATGAAAGTTTTTTGTGTACACATCAAAGATAAATTTAATTTTAAAAATTTATAGCAAAAATAATATATTTTTTGCATTAATAAAAATGTACAATTTGGAGAAAAGGGTTCTAATGTCTGATATTAAATGAGACCAAATAAATAATATGTGTTGTCAGAATATTTACAACTAACTTTGATGTTATTTGTTCACTAATAATTATCACATGTAATTTGGTTTAAAAAAAGCGATACGTACTTTAGCCCGTTCAAATAAATCATAAATATAGAAACTTGATCTTAATTTATGATTTGATCATGCTAAAGTTTATAGCACTTTTTAAGCCATGTGATAATAAATTAATTATTTATGTGATAACTGTTATGTTATATAAGACCAACGTTAATTGTAAATATAGTGACAAACACGTAGTAGAATGGAACAATTAGCTGATCTTAAGTTTCAGTTTAAAGTACTTTTTCCCGCCCCTGATTGAAACTTCCGAGTTTTTAGATTTTTCTTAGTGATCTCTAATCTAGATTTATTTGTGTGTCAAATTTCTGCTCTTTAGCACAAACTTTAGTTTTGAGGGCGTTGCCCCCATGCCGGATTAAACTTCTTGGTTTTAAGATGTTTCCATTGGCTTACTGATCTAAACTTACCTTTGTATAAAACTTCTCTAGCCTGAATTATACCTTTAAAGTCACGATTTTGTTGTGAAAATTAATTCATACATATTTTCTTTTAAAATATGATAGACCGTAGTAAATTAAACATAGGGCTTACATTTTATGGGAGTGATCACGCCCACTTTTTAAGGTGACAGTTTAAAGTCTTGCATAAGTGCAACTGGTATGCAATGTTTCACTAAAATTGTTTGAGTTAAAAGCTGTATATAAAATTTTTAATTTTGAATAGCATTAGCGTGGCCCTGCCCATTCTGGTAAAATTTGTTGTGTTTTCAAATGTGTATAGTTGGTTGTATATCAAATTTCAGGTCATTAGCGCAAAATTTAATTCTTTATTTTTATGGGTGTAGCCCCGCCCCTCTGAATATCTGTGTTTTCAGAGCCTCTTAGTTAGTTTTTCACCTAGACCTAATTCAGTATCCAATTTCAACTCCTTAGCGCAACTTTTAATTAAAAAATTTTATGGGCGTAGTCCTGCCCAATTTTTAAAACTCAATTTTTTTTTCGGCTTATCGTTTGTGTCAAGTTTCTTTGTAAACGGATAATAATACCCACATAAATTCTTTATCTAAATAGGCTGAGCCGTAGCACATGAAATATCAGGCTTAAGTCGTAAAGCGTGTCAACGCTCACTTTTTTAACGAAAAATGTATAGCCTTGCATTATCGCAATATATATGCCAAATTTTAATAAAATCGCTTCAGTTAAGAGCTTAATATTTGCTTTTTTAATTCTGACCTTTATGGGCGTAGCTCCGGCCTCTGGCTAAAATGTCCGTGTTTTCAGATTTTACTAGTTCATTGCTCACCAAGATCTAGTCGTGTAACAAATTTCAGTAGAACAAAGCTATCAGGGGTAAATGCACGACGAATGGCTTTCTGTAAATATACACACTGCGTGCATTGGCCGGAACTTGGCCTGGCACACTGCCGTGTGCTTAGATATTAACTGGCTGATTTCATGAGAAGTGAGCCTTAGCACAAAAACAATAAATTTATTTAAATATAAAAGAGTTTTTCATGAACTGCCGTGCGCCTAGATTTTTCTTCTCTTCTTTAGAAACTCACATTAATTAATAAAAATATTTCATTTAATAAGAATCCAAATTACTGAACTTAAGCTTGGCTAAGAATTATTTCTGATTAAAATATATAAATTATTAGTATATTCTAATGTGCTACCCGAAGTACAACGTACGTGTTCCCGCCTACTTTTTTAGTTCAAGATTTTCTTTAGCTGGTTATTAATTTTCCTGTTTAGTTTCGTTGGACAATAATATATAAATAAATAGTACACTTAATTTGCTGACCCGAAAGACATAAAATATGAGGTTTAAACTGCATGGGCGTGTCAGCACCCACTTTTTTCAACAAAAATTTACAGCCTTGGATTATTGTGAAATATTTCAATAAAATCGCTTGCGTAAAACGCCTGAAATTTGTTTTTTTAGTTCTGAGCTTTATGGGCGTACCCTTCGTTAAAATTTACGGTTTTCAGATTCTTCAAGGTGATTACTCACTTAGTTCTACTTGTATACCAAATTTAATTCCCCCCCCCCACCAAGGATAAAATTTTTGGGGTTTCAGATGTTTTTAGTTAATTGCTCACCTAGGTATACTTGTGTATCAAATAACAACTCTCTACCTATAGCGGAAGTGCTTTATCAATTTGATGAGTGATCAGTGAGTCAGTGAACATCAGTCTCAGGAAAATTTTTTTCTAAAACTTTCAAACTTGCGGGGAACAAAGTTATCAAAATAAATATACACACTGCGTGCATTAGCCGGAACTTGGCGTGGCGCACTACTGTGCGCCTGGATAAGACCGTACAGTTTTGGTTCTCTTTACAGTAATTTTGATTTTTGTACATTATAGCTGAATTAAAGCACCATATTAAGTTATCAAACCCAGATCTAATATTAGTTTAACTTGAAGAAGGATAATCACAATGGACGCAATTAAGTCTCCAACAATATCATATAACATGATACATTTTCGCAGTTTTAACACTCTGCATTCCACGAGCAGGTAAACTTCTCTAATATTCATAATGAAATTTTTTCTAAAAATATTTTTTTGTGTGTTCATTTCAATCATAAATTGGTTTCATGTAACTTC
The DNA here is from genome assembly GCA_905220375.1 of Tachina fera. Taxonomy (NCBI): domain Eukaryota; kingdom Metazoa; phylum Arthropoda; class Insecta; order Diptera; family Tachinidae; genus Tachina; species Tachina fera. Next base: position 75,609,646 of record LR999963.1, read on the forward strand.
CAATAAAAATTTGTTTTTCCAATTCTGTTGTGTTATTTCTGTGCAAACATTTAGTTTATTTTTCTGCATAAGGTTATTGTTTAACATTCAAAAATGTGATTGGTTTTGAAGTTGATTTTTTTTTCCTTCGTATGAATGATAGGTAAGTACTTTGTTATTTATTCTTGATATTTTTGTTAGTTTGAAGCCTTGAGGTAATACTGCTGATGAATGTTTCTGTTATTTTAAATAAACTGATACAATGGGTTATTCAAAAAAATGTGTTAGTAGAAAAGTATTAAGAGAGATACATAATACAGCACATACATTTTGCTGGAACAAATTTTGCATCATATCATTGAGAGCAGTTATGAGTTACATATTCAAATCAAATTGACAATATATAATACAATACCAAAAAAATTTAATAGATCGTTCATTCAATAAAGCCATAAATATAATTTTGAAATTGATACATCTCCGAAAAGCGTCAATAAAATGACACTCACTCATATGCACTGATTACCGGGTTAACGTCTCCAAGGACCATAAAATCAAAATACAATAATGAATAAGCAAGACAAATTAAGTCACAGGCAGTGATAACGTGGCAGAGCTCTTTTTTAATTTAAAGTTGGTCAGAAACTGACGAAAAAATTTAAGAATATTACAAAAAAAATTCAAATTAAATATAATATATTATATTTATTTATTATAAGAATAAATAACAAATTACTTACCTATCATTCCAACGAACGAAAAAATCAACTTCAATTTATTTATATTCGCATTTATTTATATTCTCAATTCTTCATTTATGCATATCATAAGGTACGAAATATCAAGATTAATGCGAATACTGTCAACTGCGAATTCTGTATCATGCAATGCATTGAGCTAGAACTAGGAAAAGAGGTTATGGAGTTGATTAAAGAGGAGAGACTTAAACTTTCCCACGTTGAAAGTGATAGGAAAGAATTCCGCAGGTAGTTTATTCTACATACTGTACGGGTAGAAAAGGCATTCTCTCTGTAATGCGTAATGCAATTTATTTTTCAAGCGACCACATGGGCTCTGAATAAAGCACGTGTTGTGCATAAAAATGTGTGGGCTTCAGAAACAAGTTCCCTAGTTGAATTCCATTTTCGGTTCGATATAAGTGCTATAAATAGCAAGTAGATCAGGTGAGGGTGAAGTATCGCGGTTCTAAGATCCTAGGCTTTTGAATGCTTTTTTTGAAACTTGAAAGTGCATTCCGTCCATTGAACATCACACTGCATTTTAATGCCAAGAACATCAAGAGCATTTGAGTCCTTAATATGTATATCCCCCATAGTTATAGAAAGAGCAGCATTTTCGGTCATGTGTCTATGAGTAATCATACAATACTGGGTCTTACGGGTGCTAAAATCGACCCAATTCACATGCACCGATTCAGTAATTGTAAGATCATTCATAATTAGTCACATAGCCTCAACTTTCACCAGGATTGGCCTATGCTTGAATGAGAAAGAATGGCAGATACTACTGCCTTCCGCAAAATAATACAAAGGAATGAAATTTTAATATAGAAATTCATTTAGAAAGGTAAGGAATAGAAATGGTGAAAGAATGTAACCTTGCGCTACCCCTGAATTTACATTAAACTCATTTTATGAGGTCCCATCTATAACAACACGTATAGTGCGATAAGAAAACTCGATAAGAATCGAAAGAAGTTATCACCGTCACCTTTGGATAAGAGTGCACCACGCCATACTCTATCAAACGCCCTGGAGTTATGTAGAGCCACAACCTCACTTTCGCTTAAATTGTTAATTGAATTACACCATTTATCCAAGAGGAGGACAAATAACTCTCCATAGAGCGGCCGCTGGGAAAGTCATACTGAAAAGTCGCCATACTTTCCTTCACTCTGGAAAGTGCAAAACTTATTATGATTGGGCAATAATTTTCAGGGTTATGAGCTTCTCCCTTTTTATTTTTTACACTGGACTTTGTCTTCGAGTTATTGTAGAACAATTTTGAATAAATAACAGCTCCAATTACAAGGCTCCTTTCCCTTATATATTTTGCTTTTTATACGTTTTCTCTTTCACAAACCACTTTATTTTTTCTCCATTTACATATATAGACCATAACTACAACAACCACATCAACTGTAACAGTACAAACTGAATTTATACCTCAGGTAATCTTTGCAATCAAATTATAAAAACATTGAACATATTTTACTTTTAAATTTTTGTATTTATTTAAGAAAAACTATGAATATGGTTTTCAATACGCACATTTCTATTCATAAAAAAATAAAGAAATGTGTGTGCTTAAAACAGGAAAAAATAAAGAACGAGGGACCGTACAATAAATTAGTACACAAAGAGCAGGATAATTGAAAAGTATATGCATGAAGTGAGCAGCTCAATGCAAAAATTATTATTTGTAGGATTTTTTATTAAATTTATAAGATAAAAAACGTGAACAGACATTTAGCGAGAAACCGCATAAGATTAAATCCTCACAAAAACATAAATTTGAAAAAAGCCAAAGTTCCTATCCAAAATTTCGGCCATTAAAAGTAGTGAGATATAAATTTTGACCAAGTTCTTTCTTGCACAATACATATCACTTTGATCTGTTACGCCCCAGCAAAAAAAAGAGACTCCAAAAAAAGTCAAGAAAATGTAGAGTTTGCGATCTGTAAGTAGTGAAAATTTTGATCGGATCTAATGATTTTTACATATGGTTGTCATTGCAAAAAGTTCTCTTTTTCGATGCCTGGTCACTGAATTGGAGGCGATATTAAGAAAAATTCCCTTTTTTGTGTTCTATGATAATATTTTCATCTAGAAAAAATGGTAAATAGTTGCCTTTTTTAACAATTCGTTTCTTTTTATACGAATTTAAGCTCGAAACAGTGTTTTCATGTAAATTTAAGCAAATAACTTTTAAATTTTAGACCAAAAATAATTCATAAATTTCTTTAAAAAAATAAATTTTTTTTAAATTCTGGTGAGTATTTTTTAACACTATGGAGGAGTTACAAGGTTTTGTGTGACTAAAATAAGCTTCTACATGGTTTTATGCTCACTCTCGGCAAATTAAAAATATCGATTTTTTGGAAGCAATGAAAATGTACTTCCGCTAGAATGACTTCCATTTTTTTTCACTGGGTCTTTTTCACTGGGGCATTTTATAAATATGAAATCATCAGGCTTTCATATCATATCTAGGCAACCTGCTTATTTGGCGTAATTTTTCCCTATGCAAAGAATTAAATAAATATCCGCTATTATCTTTTGTATTATAAGGATAAAAATATTGCCAAGTAATCAGGTGGCCTAGATATAATATGAAACCCTGACAATTTCATATTTATAAAATGCATGGCAGATTATAGTGATATGTATTGTGCATAATGGCCGAAATTTTGGATAGGAACTTGGCCTTTTTTCACAATTATGTTTTTGTGATGATCTGACTACTTTTTTAAAAATTTTCTAAGCTAATACTTTTTAAACTTGAAATTTCTAGTGTATTGAAAAGGGCATAGTTATATAACATAATGAGTAAGAGTATGATGGTTGTTGGATTGCACATCTTAAAAATGCATTATTGTGTCATTACAACACTGTCAGTGTGCACGCAATTCGGTAAGACTCTTCTGAAGAGAAAGATCAAAAGTAAATCATAAATTTTAGTGGGCGTGTCTAAAAAATGTCTGCGCTCGACATGTCTTACGTTAAATCTTTATGGGCCTATCCTTGACCACTTTCCTATCTGCTGGTACTTATCGTTCATGTAGAGTTTTGTAGGAAAAATCTAATGAAAAATACATAAGTCATAAACTTAAACTGCTTAGCCGAAGTACATGAAAGAATAAAAAAAAGGTTTATTGATGTAATCACGACCACTTTTCAAAACAGGAAATTTTAAATTTGGATAAGTGCAATGTGATGCAGTGTTATAAAGCCATAGGCAATAAAGCCATATGGCCTTATTTCTCATTTAATTGAGAAATAAAACCATATGGCTTTATTGCCTACACCCAAGTGCAATATCACCATAACCGTTTAGTAACCAAAGTGGAAATAACGCCATATCAGTGTAATTGTTACGGTTACAAATTGCCAAAAGAATGCATTGCCATTGTCAAGTTTTGAAAAAATATGGTAGAAGAGCTGGAAGGGGGAGCCCAGACGGTGGGCTATCGCGGCGGGCTATTGCGGTGGGCTATCGCGTAGGACTATCGCCGCGGGCTATCGCCAGGCTTAAGGATTTTCTCCACCATGGTGAATCCCGACACGGCTCTACCTAAAATATTTTCTGCCTTGTAAAGTTTTCCTGCATAAGAACGTTTTCTTGCACTATCGGCCTTCGGCCGGGCTTAAGGATTTTCTCCACCATGGCGCTGCATAAAATGTTTTCTGCCTTGCAAAGTCTTCCTGCGTAAGAACGTTTTCTTGCACTGCCGGCCTTCGGCCGGGCTTAAGGATTTTCTCCACCATGCTATATCCCGACACGGAACAGCCTTAAATGTTTTCTGCCTTGCAAAGTCTTCCTGCGTAAAAACGTTTTCTTCACTGGCGGCCTTCGGCCGGACTTAAGGATTTTTAAGGATGATTAATAAGGATGATTAATAAAGATTTTGTGCTTTGCCAAGTTTTTTTGTTTAATAACATTTTCCTGCACTGCCGGCCTTAGGAATTTTCTCCACCATGGTATTTGGTTGTATTTTTTCCTTTAATTTTTAAATGTTTGAACAATTTTGGGTGATTTTTCATATGAATAATTACTTAAAATTTGTTTGAAAAAATTTTTTGGCGATTTTTCATTTTTATTTTTGGGCGCTTTGGTTTTGGGTGATTTTTCATGGAAAAATTTTTCATATAAAAAATCGCCCAAAACTTGAAAATGAAAAATCACCAAAAAAAAAAGAAAAATTGCCCAAAATTTTTCGGCGTTTTTTCATATGAAAAATCACCCAAATTTTGTATGGAAAAATTTTGGGCGATTTTTCATTTTTACTTTTGGGCGATTTGGTTGTGGGCGATTTTTCATGGAGTATAATTTCAAATATATAAAACAAAAAAAATATTAAATGAGCAATAACACCATAATGGCTTTATTTCATTCCTTACATGAAAATAAAACCATATGTCCTTATTTCTCATTCCATTGAGAAATAAGCCCCTCAGGCTTTATTTCCTTTAGCTTTATTACACTGCACCGTGCAGTGTGTATGAAAAGTTTCAATAAAATTGATCTTAATTTATGATTTGATCAGGATAAGGTTTATAACACTTTTTAAGCATGTGTTATGTTTTATAACACCAAAGTTAATTGTAAATATTCTGGCAAACACGTAGTAGAACGAAGCAATTAGCTGATCTTAAGTTTCAGTTTAAAGTGCTTGTTCCCGCCTCTGACTGAAACTTCCGAGTTTTTAGATTTTTCTTATTGATCTCTGGTCTATATTTATTTGTGTATCAAATTTCTGTTGTCTAGTGCAAATTCAAGTTTTAAGGGCGTGGCCCCCATACCGTATAAAACTTTTTGGTTTTAAGATTTTTCCATTGGCTTACTCATCTACACTTACCTGTATGTAAAACTTCTCTATCCTGAATTAAACGTTTAAATATAATGAGCACTACCCCGCCCACCTTTTAAAGTCACGACTTTGTTGTGAACAGGGCTTATAATTCATGCTAATTTCCATATAAAATATGATAGACCGAAATAGATTAAACACAAGGTTTAAATTTTATTAAAGTGATCACGCGCACTTTTTAAAGTGACAGTTTAAAGTATTGCATAAGTGCAACTTGTATGCAATGTTTCACTAAATTAGTTTGAGTTAAAATCTGTGTATAAAATTTTTAATTCTAAACAGTATTAGCGTGGCCCTGCCTATTCTGGTAAAATTTAGACCCACTTATATATTAAATTTCAGGTCATTAGCGCAAATTTTAATTTTTAGTTTGTATGGGCTAAGCCCCGCCTTTCTGACTAAAATTTCTGGGTTTTCAGGGCTTCTTAGTTGGTTTCTCACCTAGATCTAATTCAATATCCAATTTCAGGTCCCTAGCGCAACTTTTGATATAAGAATTTTTTGGGGGTAGACCCGCCCACTTCTTCAAACTCTTTTTTTCGGCCAGTGCTTATCGTTCGTGTCAAGTTTCGTTGCAAACAGATAATAATACCCACATAAATTGTATATCTAAATAGGCTGAGCCGTAGCACATGAAATATAAGGCTAAAATTGTATGGGCGTGTCAACGCCAATTTTTTAACCAAAAATTTATATCTTTGCATTGTCGCAATATGTATGCCAAATTTCAATAAAATCGCTTCAGTTAAGCGCTTTTTCAAATCTGACCTCTATGGGCGTAGCCCCGCCCTCCTGGGTAAAATCTTGGGTTTTCAGATTTTTTCAGTTTATGGCTAACCTAGACCTAGTTCTGCATCGAATTTCAGCTCACTAGCACAAATTTTAATTTTTATGGGCGTATCCGCGCCTTCTGGCTAAAATTTCCGTGTTTTCAGATTTTTCTGCTATTCAATATTTATGAAACATTATTCTTAATAAATATATGTTAAAGTGCTTTGTATATTAAATTTTGTATCTATTACTTTAGCATTTTCTCTGCTTTAAGCCAAAAAAAAAATAAAAAATAAAAAAATAAAAACAAAATTGAAATAAAACAATTTAACATTTCAATGGCTCTCAAGAATTACCTACTTCACTTTTATCTATAATTGTCTTGCGTTTTCCCAAAAACTACATAAATTTTATGGAAATTTATACCAACTTAGATTTATTTAAATTTCAAGGGATCATACAAAACATCTTCGTTTAATTTCTAAAAGTGTAGAGAAGCGAAAAAAATAAAACTTTTCTTTCGTCTTAATGCACTTTAAATATGAAATAACTGCTAAAGCAAAAAGAGCGTTACTCACTCCGTAATTGTAAGTTTATATTTGTCGGAGTGTTGCAGTGCTTTCTGTTTCAGAAAATGGTTACCACCAGTTGTAGATTTAGTTGCTGTTGTTATTCATTGGTTTTTTTTTCTTTTTTTCTCTCATGTACGTATGTTTTTTCCTTTGCTTTGTAAAAATGAAAATACATTATTGTCATTTAAAATGCAAGCATGCATTAGCCTGTCACATGTCCTTTGAGACAAGAGTTGCTTAGTATTTGTTGTTGTTTATTTTTTTTTTGCTACTACTCATTTCATTACGTTATTTTACGTTTTGTAGTTGAGTTTGCCCTTGTTGTTATTTTGTACATTTACTATGCGGCTTTAAGCAAAAACAAAAGCTCTGGGAGCTTTACTTACTGTATTATACTTTTTTTATGTTCTTCTTGGTTATTTTTTCAGTTAAAATGTCTCCAGCAGCAACAACAGCAAACAAAAATGAAATGTGTTGCATTACGTTTATTATCCACTCAAAGAAACAAATTTTCCTTTTTCCATTTACCAGTAGTTTGGAGTTTCTTCTGTTTTTTGTAACAGAAACTAAATGCATGTTATTATTTTATTATTTTGCTTGTTTTTAGTATACATTGCTATGGGATCACTTTTCTGAAAGAAATTTAAAGGACGAGTTTTCTTATAGAATTGCGAGGGTTATTTGGTAAATATTAGTGGTCTCTTTTACATCAAAATAAATTTGTATGGTATTGTTTTTAAAAATAAGTCTTACTGCAATGCTAGGTATTTAACGTGAGTGCTTGGTCAACTGCAGCCATAGTTTTGATAGCGTTCGGGCTATACTACGAGCATTTATTTAAAAAGAAAATAATTTTATCTAAGAAAAAAAAATATATTGTAATTTCCTACTTAATGAAGACTTAAAGTTATTAAAAAAAATTCTTAATATGGCCTGTACCCAGAAAAAATATTTCTCCAACCAACACTTTTAATTAAAAAATAAAACAAGAATCAATAATAATTTTAATTTTTCTAAATTAAATTTTTACACAAAAGCTTAACTGGATAAATAACGTTTTTATTTTATCTTTTAATTAATTAAATGTTTAAACAAAAGTTTAACTAATTTAATTAAATCTTTAATTGATCAATTGAATTTTTTAATGAAAGGAGTTAATTGAAGAAATACATTGTATTGTATGCATTAATTCTTGCTTGTTTTAAAAGACTTAAATTATTGGTATAACATCCTCGTAACTAAAAGCAAATGCAAAAATTCCTTTACTTCAATACTATCGTACAGAAAATTACGATTAAAAAATTAAATTAAAAATTAGGTTGGAAAAAATCAAATTGGATTTTATTTAATGTAGTATCCTCTATAAATTTTATTTACCTTACGTTCTTTATATTTAACTAGCTTAATTAAATATCATCACATTAACCAATCCTAAATTTTAAACGATTACGTTATTATGGTATCTATTCTGGAAGACGCGTCGACTTGGTGAAAGTTACACAAAACTGTGTAAATGTTAAAATATTTTTTCCTATACAAAATTAACCGTTTTAAAAAAAAAAGAAAAAGAGACACGTTGAAATTCTCACGTTTATTTCATTAGTTCTTAATGGCATGGCAAACAATAACAAATTTTGAAAATAAATTTTTTTGTAAAGTTTTACTACTTTGTCGCGTTTTCCAGAATAGCACCCTATATTTCTTTCGTAACTACCCAGTAAAAAAAGAGACTCCAAAAAAGTCATGAAAATGTAGAGTTTACGATGCGGAAGTAGTGCAAATTTCGATCCGATCTAATGATTTTTACATGGGGTTGTCATTGCAAGAAGTTCTCTTTTTCGATGCCTGGTCACTGAATTGGAAGCGATATTAAGAAAAATTCCCTTCTTTGTGTTCTATGATAATATTTTCATCTAGGAAAAAGGGTAAATAGTTGCCTTTTTTAACAATTCGTTTCTTTTTATACGATTTTAAGCCCGAAACAGTGTTTTCATGTAAATTTAAGCAAATAACTTTTAAATTTTAAACTAAAAATAATTCATAAATTTCTTTAAAAAAAATAATTTTTTTTTAAATTCTGGTGAGTATTTTCTAACACTATGGAGGAGTTAGTTTTGTGTGACTAAAATAAGCTTCTACATGTTTTTTGCTCACTCTCGGCAAATTAAAAATATCGATTTTTTGGAAGTAATGAAAATGTACTTCCGCTAGAATGACTTCCATTTTTTTCACTGTGTATGTTTAGTTAGTATTTTCTTTTTTTATTGTAGCCCCAACTTCTATATGTTTGGTTTCACTACTTTGGGGTGAAATCGAACTACTTTCGGCACGAAGTACTTCGGCTATTTCCTCGAAAATATTGAGCTGACTTTTGATTTTTACTTTAGACAGCTTTTCAGAATACACGGTATTGCATTTTTCTGTAAATTTCGGCAAACTCAATGCCCAACACTAGTTATTGGCTAATAAGTTTCGGCTCATATTGAAGACGAAACCGATTAATTGGTTGCACCATTATTATTATATTCCTAAAGTTCCTGATTTATTTAACTGTTAGGATATTATAGTACTTTTAAAAATTTCAAACCTGGTTTACATACAAAAAGTTTGTTGGCTCCAACTCAACTTTCAGTGTGAAAAACGAAGGATATTAATATTGTATTTGTATGAATGTTCATATCTATTAACATATAAGAATATGTATGAATGTATATAAAATCGTTTGCATATTTGTTAGTAACGCTTAATCTCCAGAAATATAAGAGTTGTCGCACTGAAATTTTCAACTCAGATATTGGTCAATCCAAGTTAGTTTTTGGATAATTTTTATTTTGTTTTTGAATCAAGTATATGAAACAAGTAACAAACAGTGCATTACTAGTTTGCAGGACAATGCAGATACTTTGCTGAAGTAAAATCCGTTGGGTGCAAGTTATAGTGATAGTGCGATTTCGTTCTAATATCAGACTCATTTTTATTTGAACTTAACCCAGGCACAGATCCAATAACTGAATGTTTTGACTATCAAATCTGTGGAATCTAAGGCGAAAGTTCTGTCAACGAGATAGTGACATAAATAGAGACATCACTATTCTCGCCAACAAAAACCAAATAAGAGCAACGCTTTCGCTCTTATTATCATCATCATTCAGTTGTTCCCAAGCCAATATGTTATAAATAATAATATATGTATCTTCTGAATGAGTTATTCAAACACAAAATAATATAAGCCAAAAATATTTAAAATGTATATTTTGGAAACCTTATTATAATAAAATCGGAAGTACATATTTCATATACATATGGCAAGCATTTTATAGAAATTTTAAAATATTCTTAATCGCTTATTAAGTAATTTATAGATAAGAACTTATTAAATAACATATCACATAAATGTACATTGTTTTAAATAATACGAAAAATAGCACCAAATATATTCGTATTGTAAAATTTTGTCAAAGTTAACCATTTTGAAAATGGCTACGTATGAGCAATATTGCATTTCTCATACGTACTCATTTCCGAAAGTGTAAACACCCTGCAGGAAATGTAACTGAGACAAGGCTAGTCACGTGATCGGACCCCAAGTGATATGAACTAGTCCAAGTTCTAACACTTCCTATGAAGCGGACAAGTCACTTTTACATGGGTATGGTCTAGGAAGGGTTTATTTGATACTTCGTATGCACCTTGCGACTTGTCACTGAACTATCTCATAGCGACCTAATCGATGTAGAATAATATAAATGATTTAAAAATGTCATTCCGACACTAAACTGTAACAATGAAAATTTAAAAATTACACATTACCTACAGAACTACTTGCCATATAATGACTTACTTTTCAGATTACCAAATTTCATTACTCGCTTATAAATCACATTAGATAGATTACGTGAAAAAGTTGCCAAATAAAAAAAGTAAGTTCTGCTCAAGAATCGATTATTTTAGTCTCACGCCTTGTTAAAATCATTAAGTTTGTAATCCAGTAGGGAAGAGCTTCCACCATAAATGTTTAATTCCAAGCCCGATTACCTTTTTTGAAATTTTTTGCTAAGTATTTATAATATTTGATAGGTTCTGGATCCAAGCACATCAAACTAGTTCAATGCCGTTTAGTAAAGTACTAAGCCAAGTCCCAATTAAATTGATTCAAGAATAAGACGATACATCCAACAATGGTAAATATGTAACCATTTAAATTTAGGAAAATCGTTGGGAATTTTTTCCCTTCATCAAAACACTAAATTTCACCAACGCTTAACATAGGATGCAAATAAAAATCAATCCAAATTTTATTTACGCTACATTTCCACACGAAAAAAACTTCCTTGAAATTTCTGTATACGTATTAAGAATAAAAATTCAAATGAAACAAATGACTTTTATGCAAATTTCTTGATCGTTTTCATGGGAAAGTGAAAGTCGGAAAGTAAGTTTGGAAAATATTGGTTTTTTTTACTACTTCCCAGTGAAAAAAAATGGAGGTCATTCTAGCGGAAGTACATTTTCATTGCTTCCAAAAAATCTATATTTTTAATTTGCCGAAAGTGAGCAAAAAACCATGTAGAAGCTTATTTTAGTCACACAAAACCTTGTAACTCCTCCATAGTGCTAGAAAATACTCACCAGAATTTAAAAAAAAATTATTTTTTTAAAGAAATTTGTGAACTATTTTTAGTCTAAAATTTAAAACTTATTTGCTTAAATTTACATGAAAACACTCCCCCTTATCGTGGTTGGCGTTTTTCGACTTTAAATTCGACTATTAGTAGTTGATTAAAGAAATTAAGCTATAGTTTTCTTTAATCTATTACAATACGCCTGACTTTTGCCGCAAAATCGCCAATCACAATAAGGGGGACTGTTTCGGGCTTAAATTCGTATAAAAATTAACGAATTGTTAAAAAAGGCAACTATTTACCATTTTTCCTAGATGAAAATATTATCATAGAACACAAAAAAGGGAATTTTTCTTAATATCGCTTCCAATTCAGTGGCCAGGCATGGAAAAAGAGAACTTCTTGCAATGACAACCCTATGTAAAAATCATTAGATTGGATCGAAATTTGCACTACTTCCGCATCGTAAACTCTACATTTTCATGACATTTTTGGAGTCTCTTTTTTTACTGGGTTATTAAGTAATTTCCGAGAATATTCACATACACAAATTTATAGGGCAATAAGTTGGGAAAAAGTATTATTTTTAATATTTTTATAATATTAGTGTTTTAAAAAGCCAAGCCTTGTGCTATTCATGTATATTTGAAGAAACGATATTATAATTCCTCAAATATTTATACACTGAAAGTAAAACACTTCGTCACGGGAATGAAACCATTACGTTGAACCCCTTTCATTAATACAACGACAAATTTTATTAACAAAATGAAATATTACATTATATTGATGTAAATTGCATTAATGGAATGAAACCAATCGAGTGCTTAATATTTAAAATTTTCTAGTATCATTTATGTTACGAAATAATTTTCATTCGGGTAACGAAAAACTTAAATACATGTTTTTGTGAAGAATTTATACAAAAAAATATTTTAAATTGATTAGGTTACATAAAATAATTTCAAAGTATCAAATTGTATCAAAGTATCAAAAAAATATGTAATTAATCTATAGTTATGGAAATTATAGTTTTGTTGCAACTTTAATGATATATTTTCGTAACTATAATGAAGAAAACATCCTGCTGCTGGCTAGTAGGCAGTGTGCCACTCTTGTAATCCCATGTTCGAATCCTGAAGATAAGTCAAATTTTTTTTAATATATATATATATATATATATATATATTTATAAGTTATAACTTTTCAAATAAATTAAATAATGTTGAATTAATTAGATCAATTACATAACTTTGAATTAAAATTTCATTAATGTTGGCATGTATGTATTTAGTGTGTATCTAAATAATATTTGAGATTGTTGTGGCTGCAGCGGTAAGCGCGCTATCCACGCGATGAGTTCCAAGTTCAACTCTTGGCCGGGGAAGCTAGTTATCATGCAAACGTTTTTCTGATGCCTGTGCCAATATACACACGTAAGTTGAATATTTATTAAGATACAATTATAATTAAATAAATGAATCAGTCATTACAATAATGACTTATGTTGTTAACACTATGATATATCATCAAAAAATGATATGTTACGTCTCAGTAATGAAATATTGTCATGATTTATATGACAATTGTTGTTTATTCATTGAAATAGTTCGTAAAAAAATAAATTTAATGTCACTTCATTGTATAAAGTAATAAGTTTCATCGCAATGATTACATTTTTCATTTAAAATATGAAAATGTACGTTGCTTATGAATGAAAATATTTCGTTGTACATATGACATTTTTCCAGTTAATGACACAATTTTCGTAATGCAAATGAAGCGTTGCATTGGTTGAAAAACAATGACAAAATCATAAATATAATGTGAAAAATCATTGCATTTACGAAGGTTTTTCTTTCAGTGTACAAAATAAGAATAGTTTATAATAACTATATGCCATAATCCTGTATATTTGTACAATTTTTAAAGTGGGCAACACTGTTTAACCTTTTTACATTTAACTTTCTGAAAATATCAAAAATTTATTTTCTGGAAAATATCGTTCAAAGCTGAGTGGAAACTAAAAAACAATGTGAGTGTGGTATTAAAAAAATTGTATTGTATTGCTACACTCTAGAAATTAGTTTCATATGTAAATGGTAGGTTAGAAACCTTATTTTATGTCTATTGTATTCAAATAAAAAATGTATGTATGCATTTCCTTAGATTAAATAAATTTAGAGTAAAAACTGGCTAAAATACGACTGCAGGCACTTTTCATGATACACAATTGATATCAAATATTAGTCAAAACTAAACTAAGTAAAGGTCAAGTATTAGATTTTTTTTATTTAAATGCAAATATCTCTAAGCACACATAATTAACTATCATAATGTAAAGCATTTAATTATAATTTTTATTGGCTTTTCAAAAAACAAAACAGATTCAAACTCGATTTAGATTTTGTAAAGGTGGTGGTCATCTTCAACACCCTGATATTATAGCCGTTTGTTCATAAAATATATTTTGGAAACGCCTAGGTGTTATCTGTCTATATATTTGTTGCTCATCGTTTTGCATTTCAGAAGATATATATTTAATAACAGTTTTTTCTTGGCATAGGAATCATTGTGCAGTGGTTGTGAAATACTCAACCAAAGATAATATATTTACAGATACACGAGTATGTATTGTCATATATGTATATATATATGTACAGCTGTACGCCATTTTTATTTAAAAAATGATTAGCACAGATCATTTAGTACCAGGTTTTGTTTCAAGTGAATGAACTATTAATACTTAACAATATTGTGTAGTGTATCATTATCTTTAAAAAGTTTGTGCAACCCTCGTTTGTAATCTTTCACATGTGAGTAAGTCTTTTATTCTATAAACGTAAATACATACATATGTAATTTTGCTGGTATGCTTGCTTGGCTGGATATTGAAATAAAAATTATGACTTGACAATATCCTACGGGCATTGTATTCAGCTAATATTGTTAACTTTTTGCATAGTATTTCCGTACTCTGCATCTTCACTTACTAAGTTCACTTGTTAAGAGTATCTCTTTATTTGTAATTGTCTATTTACCTGAACGATTATTAGCATTTCCGAATCTAATTTTAAATGCATACTTTGGGGAAATTATGAATTTTGTTGATAATATTTGTAAATAAAAAATATTTCAATTTTTAAAGATGCTAATTATTGAACAATAATTGCTTATTTGAATTGTTGTTACAGTGGTCATTTATAACTAAATTCTAAAAATCAAAAAAAAAATTGTATTAATAAAATATTAATTACGTATAAATATGATGAATTGTGTGAATGTGTTATTGTCCAGTATATGCAAGGCTTTTCAATAGTGCTTCTTTTCATTCAATAAAATACCATATATTTTAATATATCCTCATTCCTGTTATTAATACTAAAGACCAAAGTCATCTTATTTAAACTATACAGACTTACTTATCAATTTTTTATAGACCTTTACAGCGTTTGCAAATTTATTAAAAGCTACAATTTCTTTTTGCCCCCTTAAGTGACAATTGAATGCACATTCAGTGTTTTAAGTGTTTAAAATAATTTGTTTGCATGTTTTTTTTTGCATAAATATTTCTAAGTGAAACTAAAGTGTGACTTTTTACTCTGTTACCATTTGAAAGTGCAAATTTGAGAAGTTTTTAGTATTTGAAAATTGGTTTTTTTATTTCTTTTACATATAATATTTACTTATTTTATGGTATTCTCCATTGGTTTGATGACAAAATAGCTGTAAAATTATTTTGTCAGTTCGAACGACAGCTTGGACGCCAATATGGCGCTACTTAAAAGTTTTTTGTACATTTTTTGGTTGCAGTTTTTCTAGTTTAAATATAAGTTCTTATTTTAAAGCAAAGGGCTAAGTGTGACTTTTTTTAGGAAACTAATATGAATTTTATTTTTTGCCAATATTATCTGTTGTGCGATATACGAGTATTTATATTGCTTTTTTTGCTCTACACACAGTTTAATTGAAATTATGTATGTAATTCAATTTAAATAATGTTTTCTATGTGTATCTTATTAGAATTAGATATGTTTATACATACATGGGCATGTATTTATGTAAGAGTAGCCTCTTTGAGTCATCCAAGAAATGTAAAACAGTAATGGAATATTATGAAAACCGCCGCACTGATTTGCTTAATACATACTTACATTCACATATTTTTCCCTTAAATATTTGATTCTTCTTTTAAATTAAACTAGTAATAGACAAGCTTTCGGAATTTTGGTAATTAGTAGTCCTTTTTAAATAGACTGCAATTTTTTTGCTAGTTTATCTCAATATTTTTATACATATATATAATAATAGATCACGCAAAGGTCAGGGAACTAACTGCATTAGCAACAGTAAAATGTGCATTTGATCCAGCTAAACCCTCAATAATCAATTTCAATTGCTTAATTCACAACAATCTATATCCTGCACTTGTGAATCAAATGCACTTTCTAATTTTTAAATAGGTCCGTTTGTTTACTTTTCCAGTACCTGTGTTCTGGAACTTGCGAGAAGTTTTCGCGTCGAGAAAAATCAAACAATTATATTGGTTGTCCTGTTTTTCGTAGGCTGATTCACATACAACCTGAAATAAGCTTACAAGAAAAATGACCAGGGAACTAAGTTTCTTGTTAGTCATCCTGTGCTTCACAGAATGACAACAAACTTTTCGTTTTGAATACTTCTCACCAAAGTTACAGAACATAGGCACAGTAATATCCATTTCAAATTTTAAAATTTTACTCTCAAGAGTGTCTCTTGCACAAAAAAGTACGCGAACTGAAAAATTGCACAAAATTGCAGATCAATCAAAACAGCTGATCATAGTGCTGCATAATATGAGTTGTTTTGAGGACCCACCAAATGCATGTTTTTGGTAATTGATGCATTATAAATTTGAAGCGATATATACATACATACATACAAATTTCTAAAATAGAAGTTCTGTGAAAGCTTTAGCTTGTATTTGGTTTTTAGTTTTATTGTGGGTAAAACGCATACAAAAATACACCAATATTTGATTTCTGATTGTCGGTAGCCTGAATAGTATGCAGAAATAAGTATTCACATAAACCTTTCATCTCTAAAATATTAAAGTAAATAAAATAATTAAATTTAATTTAAAAACTGATAAACCTAACGGTTATTATTCTTTAAGTTGGTACGCCTTGAACATAATAATTTTCATTTTGTTTTTGTTAAACTTTTACTTGAACTTTTCTTTTAAATGTTTTTATTAAAAAATGTATACTTTGTATTTGTTTACTTTTGTGTATTTTAATAAACCATATGTTTTTCTCATCTGTTGGATTTGATTGGTAAAAATTTGTCCAGTAAAAATTTGCAGACTCTCAGTTAACAACTGTCAATTTGCTCTCTCAATTGGTAATTTCTTTTGCAATTTTATGTGCAAACGAACGCATTTCAGTAAAATCCAGTGCAAATTCGCACAAAATTGCACACATTTTGGGGTAAGCAAACGGACCTATTGTGAACAAACTGTGTGTAGTGTAATAATGTATTTTGTATTTTTAATGAAAAAAGAAGAACAAACATACATACATACAAATACTCTCGGGGAGCACCTCTCTAAACACAACTTTTTAAAACATATAAAATAAAAGTAAAATAGTGTATTTCATTTTTAACCCCTAACTAAAAAATAAGTTCGTAGTGTGTGTATCTGGCCGTGTCCACGCACAGACCTAATGGCTGGACGAATTTTAATTTAGTTGCTTTTGTTTGACAGGTAACTTGATCGAAACAGCTCTTAGCTATGCTTTAAAAAAATCGGTCCAGCCACTTAGGAGATTTCGCATCTGCTAGAGTTATATTCGGAGGATTTACGATTTTTAGTTTTTGTTATTAAATGAAAATTTCAAACAACAAATTTTACACTTTTGTATTCAAAAGATTATAATATCAATACAGAGATACAAGAGGTTTTATGAGTTAAGCAAATGTTTTTTTTTTTTGTTAATACATGTGTTTATTTATTGTATCTTCAAATATGAACTAGCAAGTAATCAAATCTTAAATCTAAAACATAATTATTAGACCCGACCAGTGTCGGACATAAACTTGTAGATGGTTATTAATAATACATACATAAGTAGTGATAGTAAAAAAGGAGAACAAAAGTATTTTCCAGTAGTCCCATCTGGAGTGTTGAGTATAAGAGCGCGTGAGTCTCTCTTTTTTAGGCGGATATGTCCAATAAAGTTCAAAATATTATGAGCAAGCGGATTAGGATGTGATTCGAGTTTTGTTAAATATTTGCCTGCGTACTTTGCAATTTTTCCAATCACTAGTGGAATATTTAAATCAGGATGTATATTAGAATTTTTGATGTACCATGGAGGCGATGTTAATAACGGTAAAATTTTGTCTTGCCTTTGTTGGATTCTCTCGACATTGCACGCTGAAGCAGTGCCTCATAACTGAATTCCGTAGCACCATATTGGCTTCAAATGCGACTTGTATAGTAAAAGTTTGCAGTCTAAGCTGAATCTTGAATTTCTGCCAATCAATCAATATATTTCAGTCAAATTAAGTTTCATCTGAGTTAACTTAGAGTCAATATGATGTAAGCCTTCGATCCAGGTGTATACCAAGGTATTTCACGTGGGAATGTTGAGAAATATTTTGATTATTGATTCGAATAGGGGGGCAAGTATATCTTCTTAGGGTAAACGTAATATGGACACACTTTTGTTCATTAACTTTAATTCTCCATAAGTTCAACTATATTTCTAGCTGGGTAATATGTTCCTGAAGATTTTGGGATGCCTCATAAGGGTTTTCGTGCACACTCATACAGGCTGTATCATCGGCAAATGTAGAGGTGTGGATATTATCACAGGTATATCACAAGTTGTATATATTAAATACAAGACAGGACCCAAAATCAAGGTTGGCAACCGAAACAAATAACGGTATTTTTAAATTTCGGTATCGGTATCGGTAACGGTATCGGTATTTTTTTATTTCGGTATCGGTATTACCGGTATATACCGTTAACGAGTTTATAATACCGGTATACCGTTATTACTGCTAAATTGTTAGTTCACAAAGTGGACTTAGCAAAAAAAAAATTTAATTAAATTACTTCGAAAAGGGAGTATTTTTACATAAACATAAAAAACATTTAAACTTATATGTTTCTATATAGGTTTTTATACTTTTATTAAAAAATAATTTATTGAGAAAAGTAAAATAAGGAAACTGCATAAAGTATAAATTTTGGTTAATTAAACAAAATAATAAAAATAAATACATACATTGTGTGTATATTATACACGACGTACATGTTGAATTGTATTCCCATATATTCGGCTTTTTTAATATATTCGTATTCGTATTAGCCAAATTCAGACGAAGCGAGTATTTGAATATATCAACTCCAGCAATAAACAAAGTCAGAATAAAAGATTCCAAAATTTTTCTCCATCATCCCTATTTGAATAAGACATATTTTTTGTTATAAATATCAAATTCCTATATGTATTTCCAAAAATCTAATCTGCTCCGGCGAAAAATAAGAAGAATACTGCAAAAATACTAAAAAGTCCCAGTTTTAATTTAATTTTATTGGAAATCACCGGGAACTGAAAGACAAATTATATTCATTACTACTTTCTGTGTATTGATTGCATCATTTTCTACCTATGAGAGACTTTTGACTCGAAAATATTTATTGGCGAAATTCTTTTATAATGGCGAAATAATTAACCCACTTTTTTCTTAAAAAAAAGGCGAAAATCATCTTTTTTTAAAATTTTAGTTTAAATTGCGTAAAAATTTTGACTTAACTGTGATTTTGATACCAATTTTTTTTTAATTTTACAAATTTTGTCCCTTATTCATAATGAATTTAGTTTTCAAATATTTGCTCTAATATTTTTTAAACTGTAAGCGAAAACCGAGAAATGTAGAAGACTTTTTTAGCTCTTGGATAGAAAAAAAATCCACTTGCAAAAAGTCTTTTTTATCTGATCAAAAACATGAGCTTGGCATCGTTTTTAATTTTTCATTAACCCAAGGTTGCCCATTTTGGTGCTTTGTGCCTGTGCCCCCTTTAAAAATATATCGTCTTAATTCCAGACTTGAGCTTTTTGACACCTCCTTCAATGCAGTGTACAATTTCACAACAATCTAACAGCTATTTTAGAAAGTGCAGAATTATTTCCAACTTGTTTTTACAAAGTCCCCACTCCGTATCAGGTACCTCGCTTAGACCTCGCTATGCATTTATGGCAGTAAACCTCGTATTTTAGATAGCGCACATATGTAGTATATCAATTAATGTGCATACATACTTATATTAAAAAAGCGCTCTTCAAAACTTTAAATCTTCGCATCAGCTTGTGTAATTTTCGCGATTGCGTATACAATAAATGTGGCTTACAATTAGTGTTGTCAGATTTATTTTCAGCCTCCTCGCCAAATGACTTGTCGAATATAGCCAAATATCGCCAATATAATAAAATATTAAACTAGAGCTACAAAAATATTTTTTTATTTTATGATTATATATATATATATATGTCCTTTATTTATCTTAAAAAAATATAATGTATTGTATATATTATATTGTTAAATTTTAAATTCAGTAGGTAACGTCTATCGTAAAACATACAAATTATATTCCCACCTATCGGGTAGAAAAGTTTCCGTGAAATGTGTGTGTCAGTATACTATTTTCTAATTTTGTTTACCATTTTTTGTTCAAGGAAAATATTTTACGTGAACAAAATGTTGCCTTTTTCCCCGATAAGGGTGGCTATTTAAGAAAAATTAAGAAAAGTGTTTACATTTAGTGAAGTGGTTAATACCAGCATCATTGTTGTATTTATATACTCTAGGCGAGACCTCCTGCAGGATTTTTGGTGCTTCATTAACAAAATGTTGGTTCCAACTTATAAAAGAAAGTTTTTCCCACTGTGTTTCTTTCATAAACACTAAATTAGATTTTGTGGTCCATATTTTTTTAACATCTGGAATTCCAGAAAAGTTTGTTTGAGATAAAGAGTCACAACATTTAGAATTTTTTGTACGAAATATTTGGATTTCGGTATCGGTATCGATACCGGTATCAAGTTGTAGCGGTATTTGAATCGGTACCGGTATTTTTACGATACCGTTTGCCAACCTTACCCAGAATACTACCTTGTGGCACACCAGAACATATAGATTCGTTCACACTCGTGAACTCTCCTTCTACAACAGTGAACTTCCTATAAATAATATAACTTTCCTAAAGCTTTTTAATGTTTATTTGTAGAAATGTCTTCAATTTTAAAACTTGTCCTTGGTGCTATTCTTTATCAAACGCCTGAGAATAAAGAGAGCAGATCAATACTTCTTTTCTTCAAAGGTTCCTCTTACGACTTGGACCAGTCTATGCGTTTGTTCAATGTGCTATGCTGACTTCTAAAGTGACATCGATTATTAGCTAAAATTTTGGACAATTTAGTCATGAGCAGCTTTTCGAAAAGCTTTGAGATTGTAGATAGTAAGCTTATAGGCATATATTACTCAGTCTTGGTAAGATTTTTGCCCGGCTTTGGAATCGTTTTTATCTTGCAAAGTTTCCAGTTCTTAAATAGCATTAAAAATAAATAGCAGGATTCTTATTGCAATATGAGACAAGTTCATCAGCATTTTGTTACTAATGTCATCAATACCTGGTGCTTTCTTCGGGTTGAGTTCAGCAATTCCTTTTTGTTCGTCACGCATCTTAAACTTTAACTGGCGAGAAGACAGAGAAAATACACTTGGTAAATCAGCAGCACCCTTACATGAATTGGGAGAGAATAGAGAGTTTAAATGCTCAGCAAATAAGTTACCTTTCTCATTATCGCTTTTTTGCCCAGTCTCCGGTCGAAGTGCGTAGTGGTGATTTAAGATCAACTGGTCTTTTAAGGTTTCTAGTAGCGTGCCATAAAGATTAATTAGATGCTGACGTGACATCGAGACCTCCTAAATATTTTTTCAGTAATGTAGTTTTTTCCGACGATAGCATCTCTTTGAATCGTTTAGTAGAATCTTTAAGTCTGATTTCATTCAGGGGTGATCTGTGTTGTCGCCATTCTCTTCTAGCTATCCTTTTTTCACATACCAGGTGCTCAATTTCCGTAGAATAAATTCTATTAAAGCCAGCCTGTAAACGGGAGGTAGTGGCATGTTCAGCCTGTTTAATATTTTCGTTAATTTTGGCTATGTTGAATTCAATATCATCAAGTGATCTTAGCTGAATGTTTTCACTGCAGTGACTACTAAGATATTTTTTGAATCCTAGCCAGTTGACCCCATTAACCGTTTTCACATATGAGTTATTTAAATCACTTCTTAGTGGGTTGGAAATTGTAACTATTCCGGAATTTTTCGTGCGTCAGTAGGCCAGTAGGTAGGCTTCCCACTCGAAACGACATCTAAGCACATTTTTGAAATAGTATTTAACAACGCTCGACCTCGAGGTATTACCAGGCGCGAACCCCAGTACGTATGTTTTGCATTGTAGTTGCCAGCTGCTACGAAGCAAGGTCCAAGCGATTTATAAAAATACTCATATTGATTCTCAGTGATTGAAAATCTGTACAAAAATTGACGGCGCAAATATTAGATGTTGTTCACAAATGTTGTCAAGAATATAGTGTTTAAGTCTTGACTTTATTAGAACTGCTGATCCACCACAAGCTCTTCCTCTAGGGTCCTTTGTATCATTTCATTTAAAAGAGGCTTTTCGAAGTCAAATGTGTTTCAGAGACCAACATTATGTCAAGATTTTTTCCCGTAAGGAAGTGTTTAAGTTAATTTTTATGTTGGCGCATACCGTTTGCGTTCCAGAAACATATTTTTAACGTGTTCATGGCTTGTCAATTAATGCTTGAAGCAGTGTATTCTGCATTCCTAGCGTTTTTTGCATCATGCTAGTCATGCTTGTTGTAAAATTACTTATAGTTTAAAACTAAAACTTGAGTTTGTATTTGTTGAATTAAATGGCGAGGAAACATTTTGTGGGGGAATAGAATTTGTTTTAGTAGAGTCGGCGCACGATACTCGGGAAGTAACTGGTTGGTTCATTTGCGCAAAAGTGGTGTAGTAAGCGTTTACTGATTGAGGTGGAGCTAATTTAGGTTTTTGCACCATAGTCTGTTTGACAAAAGAGTACAAAGGACAACCTCTGTAGTTAGCGGTGTGATTACTTCCACAATTACTGCATTTTTTATCACTTTTATCTTTTGGTTTATTGCAACTAGCAGTTTCATGTAATTCACCGCACACATCACAAACAGAGGGTAAATTGCAGAACGTTTTTGTATGGCCATATTCTTGGCAATTAAACAAATGTGCTTTTAATAAAAAATGTTTTACTAAATAAGTATAATAAGAGTGTTGGACTATTTATGCGTTAGTAAATGTTAGTCAAAGGAATTTATTGCATCAGTGTTTTATTCAAAAGTCGTAAAATTTTGAAAGATAGTGAGTCTCAGCCTTTATATACATGCCTTTTTTGTAACGAAAACTTCTAAAAAAAATTTAAATACAAATTGTGTGCGTGCAAAAAAAGATGCATGCATTGTAAATACAACAGGCTGATAAAAAATAAAAAAAGTAGAAAAATAAAATGAGTTCACCTGAATATAAATTATTTGCTGGGTTTTGTATCAGTTTCAAAGCTTACTAAGCTTATTTTGTCTTTGTGATTTTCAAAAATATTATTATTTTATGAATTCTCATATAGTTTTTGAAAGTCTGTGCATAAAGTAAGAGGTTTGTTTTTTTATTTTTAATACATGTATTTATTTATTGTATCTTCAAATATGAACTAACAATAAGTATTCAAATCTTAAATCTAAAAATATAATTATTAGGCACTGTCGGACATAAACTTGTTAATAGTTATAAATAATACATAAGTAGTGATAATCAAAAAAGAAAAAAAAAATTATAAAATAGTATAAAAAAAAAGTATTTTCAAGAAATCCCATCTGGCGTGTTGAGTAATAGAGCCCTTGTGTCCCTCTTTTTTAAGCGGATGTGTCCAGTAAAGTTCAAAATATTACGAGCAAGCGGATTAGGATGTGACTCGAGTTTTGTTAAATATTTGCCTGCGTATTTTGCCTGGACTGTAAACTTTTATTATACAAGTCGCTTTTAAAGCCAATATGGTGTTACGGTATCCAGTTATGGGGCACTGCTTCAGCTTCCAATGTAGAGAGAATCCAACGAAGGCAAAACAAGAGGTTTGTGACTGTTCAAAATTTGTGGTTGAAGTCTACTGATGATTTGGTTCAAGCGCCAATGAAATACGTATATAGACATGCTAAACCACCAGCAAATAAATTTATTTACATTTCTGACAATATGTCAAAAGATTTCATTAAAATTGCTCTATATGTTTTTGTCACATCACGTTGCAAAATATGTGCAATTAAATAATTTATTTTTTTCGAGTACTTTTATGTTGTTTTAGAAAAAAGATGTTATGTTATTTTTGTAAGCAGATACTAAGTACATATTTTTGTTTTCAAATTTTAATACATAATTCAAGTCAAACAAGAAAGACTAATTATAGTCTGATTTTTGTTTGTTATAAACTATCATCAAATAGTGAATAATTCAAGTTGATTTTTACGAAAATAAAGTTTGTTTTAAATTTATCTTTCCGTGTTAAATAAGGTGGCCTTCATGTCTCTACCCTGTATAGAGTATCTCCGCTAGTCAATTAAAATACCCGTAAAAGTAGATCAATTGCCTGGCCATTGTTAAGCATGCATTCAAAATACATGATTAACTGCTATTATCTTGGAAAAAAAATATTATTTTTAGTAATTTCATACCGCCCTTCCTAATATCACATGACCTCTTAACGTAGAATGACCAAGATATAGTATTAAATAGAGTAAAATGCAAGCTTGTAAGAATGTACGTGTAAATAAGAGCATAAAAAAGTGCCCATGGGCAGCCTTTTTCTTATCTCATCTTTTAATTATCATTTTAAAAAGTAGGCGTGGCAACTTTCATACAATTTTAGCCTTGTGTTTCATATACTTTGACTTAACAGATTAAAATCTATTAATTACCTATTTTGTATAGGCCGTTTCTTGCTCCTAATACCTAAATTCACACTGAAATTGATACAAAAATAAATCTAGATCAGATATAATCAATCAAAATTTAAAAAACCTGAAGTTTCAGTACAATCCCTTGTAAACATAAAATTACGAATTAAAGCTTAAATTAGACATGACATAGCCATAATGCCTTAGGCATAACCAGACCAAAATTCAATTGGTTTCTATGGCGAGAGTTACGGCGTTATGGCGAGTCATCTATAATCAAATACAGTGTTGCTCATTACTTTGGTTTAAACGCCTATTTTCTGTGGCTATGGTTATGTCACGTCTGATTGAGCATTGAGTTAAGGCGTTCAAACTCGATAAATTTTATTGAATCTTTTCACACGCACTACACTTATGCAAGATAACAGTTTTCAGTTTTGAAAAGTGGGATTGACTGCACTTATAAGTCTAAGCTTTCTCTTTCCTGTATTTTGGCTAAGCATATTTTGATCTTTTACTTATGTATTTATCTTAAGCCTTTTTCTACAAAACTTTACAAGAACCATAAGCACTATACGCAAAGAAAAGTTATGGTTGTAGAATGGTTGAGAAAAAAATATTATGTTCTCAGAAACAAATATGTGGTAGTTGAAAACTAGTTTTTGATATTTTAAACATTAATTTTGTTACGGTAAGCAAAGTAATGTTTGAATTTAATAATTACATTATTATATTCATAAAAAAGTGTGATATGGTTAGAGTTTAACAGTATAGTTTTGTTAAAAGTTTATGACTGCAACGTAATTTTTATTTTTATTTATAAATAATATAATATAAATAACAATATAATGTTATCCAACACCATACTATATTAAGTTTAAAAAAAAACTTTTTCATAAACATCTTCTGTCAGTTCAGTGTTTCGTTTGTAAGCAATCGGTAGTGCACACGTGGTGTTAAATAAATAAAGTAAAAACAAAAGAGTAGATCAATAAAAATATGTTTACATACATATGTATGTACATATCTTTACACAGACGTGTCAGTATTTCGAGTATACGCACATATGTAAGTGTACATTTCTATATGTACATTTCATTTCAACAATATTATTTATTTTTATTTCGGATTTAAAGCACTGCTGTTTTATACTAAAGATTTACTAATAAATATATGATTGAAAAACAAAATATTATTATTATAATAAATAATACTGTTGTCGTATTTAACAATATTATTATTATATAAAAACATGGTATGGTGAGTCTCAATTATATTTTAGTCAAATCTAATAATAGTGTTGTCATATTTACAATAATAAGATTAGGTGTAACAAAGTTCACTTTTTTTTGTTGATTATATTATTATTAACTCAGATAATAATATTATTAAAAGTGTGCTTTTCTATTGACAATAATATGTTTTAACAACAACCATATAATTCAATCATAGTATGTTGATGTTTGATTAAGATTACCTCAATCATATTTTTCCTTTGCGTGTAGCTATAGCATAATCCGGAGTTAAAACAGTTAACAAGGTCACACACATTAATACTTTCAGCTACATTTTGCGCTGAAATTGTATACACAAAAGTTAGCTGAATTACGAACTGAAGCTCCAAAAACAACGATCAACATCAACCCAAAATTTCAACGTAATATATTACAGAATAGAGCTAATTTCAGCTCCATTCTGTAATATAGGCGTAAATGAGCTGCCAACTAGAAAATTACAACACAACAAGCTACTCTATTGAAATTCTCTGAAGCAATTATTATTTTTTTCAATTTAGTTCCTACAAAGAAATTTGTAAATTCAAATGCAAAGATTTTTAACAATTTGTTTGAAAAAAAAACTCCGATTTTTTCAATCAACAAATTGTTTTATTCAAACAAATTTTTTACCGAAATGAAAAAGCAAATCAAAAGAATAACTGTTCTATACAGCATGCTATTGCCATATGAACAGAAATCTTATCTAAACAGTCTTGTTGTAAATGTTATTTTATGTTAGTTGTATGAATTATAATTTTTTACTCCACATTTACATTTTTTTGCATAAAATAATGTTGGAACAAACAATTTACTGGATCATTAAAAAATATTTACTGAAACTAAATTATTGTTTCAAAAAAACGTTTGTTTGAAAATTTTTTGGGAATAATTTTTTCTTTGTACTTAAACTAAGCAGAAATATATTAACATATTAAAATACTTAGAAAATTAATAGGGGTCACGCCTACTATTTTACGTTTTTCTGCCCAAATGAAACTTGCGAAATTTTGTACAAACGAGTACTTGGGGCACATGTAATTACAAAATAGTGCATTTTCACGTTTCAACCTATTATTTAATGTAACTCTGCCTTTATTAAGAATGCAGTCATCATGAGCTTAAAAAGTTATATATAACACTGCACAGCATTGATTTGGATGTTTAAATTAAATTGGCCGGTCCTTATGTATTTTCAAAAAGAGGTGCAATTTATGCAAATCCTAAATGACACTATATCTTCAAAACTAGAGCTGATAAAGAAAATCTAAAGATGCCATCGTAATTAAGAGAGAAAAGTACAAATACATATACTTAAAAATATTTTTACCTTTCTAACAAAGACGAGAACAACGGATATTTGTTCACTTCTCTAGCATAGCATAATCCAGAGGGGGCGTCACACCTATAAAAATTTACAATTATATTTTGTCCTAGAGCTGCTACATCTAAGCCATACGTACATTTTGCAAACTTTTATAAAGAGCTTTTAGTGATTTCACACCAACGAGAGCACAACAGCCAACCACATTTCCACGACAAGAATGCTTGGTTTTATTTTGCAAAGAAACAAGAACAAATTGAATATCTTTCAAAGATACTTACCTCAAATGCAAATATTAAAGTATGTGTGTTTGGACGTAGCAACTCTCGAGAGCTGAAATCTGGTACAAAAATAGGCCTGAGGGAGCTACCAATTAGAAAATCCGAAAACTCCAAAATACTTAAGCCAATGAGTTAGGGTTACTCCCATAAAATTTAGAGTTATAAATTAATATTATTTAATCAACACAAGCTACTCTATTGAAACTTTGCAAGAGCATTGCACGTACGCAATGCTAAAATTTTTCGTTTCAAAAAACTTCTAGTTTATGTACTTAGACTAAGCAGAATTTAATATTTTAATCTGCTTAGAAAAGTAGGTGAGGTCACGACCAATACAACTAATCCAAATGATTTGTAATAAACTATGCACATACTTAGGGCTCTTTAAATGACAAAAAAGTACAGATTTTAAGTTTAAAAGGCAACATCCATGAAGCTCTCACCATAATTTTGTCCTTTCCAACTAATGCCTTCATCGAGAATTAAAAAATAAAAGACTTCAACAGCTTTAAGTTTAAAGAGGTTCGTGAAAGAAAACTTTTAAAAAAGGACCAAAATATTTACAATTATATTTAGTCCATTATACAAATACTCTATTCTTGAATTGACTCGTTTCACAGAAAATAAAATTTAATGTCTTCAACCCTTTTTTTGAAAAAGAATTTACAAGAAGAACAGAGAATTAATACTCTCAATACTTTATTAACAACTGTACTCTGAAGGTTCGAAATCTTTGGATTACTTTCATTTTTTCATTGCCAGCATTATGACTTAAAAATGTATATCCTTTACTTATGATTAATTAAATAGACTTTTTAAAAACTACATATTTACTTATGCTTCTTATCTAGTTTTTATCTATGACAGTTGAAATTGCTTTGAAAATCAGTTAAGACATTAGCCTCTTTTACACGTTATTTATGTGCAATATTTAAAACAATAAATCCTTCATTTTGCAACTTGCTAGATAAGTCACACACTCACATACATTCGTACCCAACACGCACATATAACAACTTTATTCAATTCCATTTTCATTTTATTTCCAACACCGTTGAATCAAAATAAGAAAATATAAATAAAAAAAAAATTATAAAGTTAGCACGCACTTAACACAACGGAAACAATGAAAACATTGTTGAACGGAAAAAAGGAGGAAAAACTACTTAAATACAAACAAATTGAATGACAAGCAAACGGAAACCCTTGAAAACGCCAGTTCACTGAAAAAGCTAAAGAAACGGGCTGAAGTCAAATAGCAAACACACAACAAACAAAAATCATGATTTCTACAACAACAAATTCACAATTGATTTTTCCAATTGAACTTAAGCCCTGAAGGTAGACAGCACAATGACAGTTACACAACTTAAATAGTAGAAATATGAGGAGATGAGTGCCAGCGCAAATAGAAGTACAACAAGACTATTGAAATAAAGTTGGTTATAGACGATTATGATTGCAACATAAGTTTGTTGTCAAATGGAAAAATATTTGAGAAAAAAACTTAGTTTATAAAGAATTAATTTTGTACTGAACGTTCTAACTTCTCTGTAAAAAAACGTATTGTATTAAAACTTTTTACTATTTTTATCTCTTTTACG
Source organism: Tachina fera (assembly GCA_905220375.1). NCBI lineage: Eukaryota > Metazoa > Arthropoda > Insecta > Diptera > Tachinidae > Tachina > Tachina fera. The sequence goes on from LR999963.1 coordinate 75,638,748, forward strand.
ATTAACTGATTGTCAATCACAATTTCACGTATTTAAGGGAAATTGAAGAAATATTTAATAAAAATGATTCTTTTAAGATAAGCGAATAAATATTGTATATTTTTCTTAGCATACATATTTTTTTTTAAAAATTAGAAATATTTAATTATTTAATTATTCAACGAAGGATCATACTGATGTAAAAAGAAGCTGTTAGTTTCATGGAAAAAATTAACTGTCTTACAGTCATAGAAACAGGTCCTGTAATCATCCTGATAATTACGAGTACAACACTCTCCTTAAAGTCACTTTATACTCCAGAACATTCGGTTGATAGCTCAGCAGCAAAGCTAAATCCCAAGCTTGACATTTACTGGCAAAGATCAGGGTTGAATGGCCGCATATACTTTTATAGTGAAACCATGGCGAAGCAATTCCACACATTACATTGCTCAAAAAACTGGTATGTTAAGTATAGCTACTATAATTTGTATGTTAAACATTATTGAAGGCAAACAAAAATGTGCTTTTGCAAAGCTTACTTTCCCATACCACTTTTTTCAGACCGTCCAGAATATGCAAAGATAATTAAGAAATTTTATTTAAATCTTTTAAACTTGCACGCGTTAAGTAACAATAACATACTAAAATATAAATTTAAACATAAAAAAATTAATTTTAAGTCATCTGACCTTTAAAATAAAATTTATAGGAAGCTCTTAGATCTGTTATTTTTGAATTTGTTTCACGTATTGATGTAAATATATGTTATTTCAAAATTTCTTTATGAAATATAAAACAGTGTATTTTTTATTGTAACTTGGGTAACTACGAAAAAATATGTTCGTCATTCGTAAGGGTGTGAAATATTTAAGCCCACTGTAATGTAATGTAACTGCAACAGCAGAAAACAGTGAAAAGTAATGAAAATGGTTATAAAGATACATATAACGCACGTAACCTACTTTTCATATAAAAATATCGATCAGCTGTTTCCTACAATTGCAGTCACATTCCACTACTGTCGGCTGACTGAGCCTTTACATAATGGTGCGTAATTATGAGAGAGCAAAAATGTTCTCATCGAGTAATATAGAGAGTGTGCGTAATCTTTAGTCAAAATCAGATAGGTAAGCTTCTGTGTTATTAGATATTTACAAATATTCATAACATTTTGTTATTTTTTGTAAAATTTATTATATATTTTCTTTAAAGAACGCTTGACTGTGCCAAGAATCATTTCAATATAACCGTAAAATTTAACTCACAAAGTAAGTAAGTAATTAAGTAAGTATGATGGATATAACAAACATAAGTTTATTAATTATGTTGTTGAATAATACCGCAAATAAAAAATTTAGACATTTTGGGACATCAGCAATTGGCGTGTCCTTGGGCCGAGATTTTTTTCAAAACTTAAATTTATCTTAACTAAGATGAATATACTATATCGAAGTTAAGAAGTCTGCGTTAACTCCTTGTGTATCTGTCCGATTATTATATGGGAACGAATCACTGCGCACCAACTCCGCTGCTTGATTTCCCCCAAATGTTGTAGTATACACCATAGGAAAAATGCAAATATTGTGATATATGTAAATATACTTCAAGTTTCGTCATTATTCAATTCACAATCTTGTGCAAATATCCTTGCATCGTAGCACGTGCAAAATGGTATTGTATATTGATACTCATCACCTACACTGAAAGAAAAACACTTCGTTACGGGAATGAACCCCTTTCATTAATACAACGACAAATTTTATTAATAAAATGAAATATTACATTATATTGATGTAAATTGCATTAATGGAATGAAACCAATCGAGTGCTTAATATTTTACATTTTCTAGTATCATTTATGTTACGAAATAATTTTCATTCGGGTAACGAAAAACTGAAACACATGTTTTTGTGAAGAATTTATACAGAAAAATATTTTAAATTCATTAGGTTACATAAAATAATTTCAAAGTATCAAATTGTATCAAAGTATCAAAAAAATATGTAATTAATCTATAGTTATGGAAATTATAGTTTTGTTGCAACTTTAATGATATATTTTCGTAACAATAATGAAGAAAACATCCTGCTGCTGGCTAGTAGGCAGTGTGTCACTCTTGTAATCCCAGGTTTGAATCCTGGAGATAAGTTAAATTTTTTTTAATATATATATATATATATATATATATATATATTTATAAGTTATAACTTTTCAAATATATTAAATAATGTTGAATTAATTAGATCAATTACATAACTTTGAATTAAAATTTCGTTAATGATGGCATGTATGTATTTAGTGTGTATCTAAATAATATTTGAGATTGTTGTGGCTGCAGCGGTAAGCGCACTATCTACCACGCGATGAGTTCCAAGTTCAACTCTTGGCCGGGGAAGCCAATTATCATCATGCAAACGTTTTTCTGATGCCTGTGCCAATATACACACGTAAGTTGAATATTTATTAAGATACAATTATAATTAAATAAATGAATCAGTCATTACAATAATGACTTATGTTATGTTGTTAACACTATGATATGATATCATCAAAAAATGATATGTTACGTCTCAGTAATGAAATATTGTCATGATTTACATGACAATTGTTGTTTATTCATTGAAATAGTTCGTAAAAAAATAAAACTAATGTCACTTTATTGTATAAACTAATAAGTTTCATCGCAATGATTACATTTTTCATTTAAAATATGAAAATGTACGTTGCTTATGAATGAAAATATTTCGTTGTATATATGACATTTTTCCAGTTAATGACACAATTTTCGTAATGCGAATGAAGTGTTGCATTGGTTGAAAAACAATGACAAAATGATAAATATAATGTGAAAAATCATTGCATTTACGAAGGTTTTTCTTTCAGTGTAACAATTCTTAGTGGTACATATCAATATACTATACCATTTAGCACATGCTACGATGCAAGACTATTTGCACAAGATTGTGAATTGGGCTAATAGGTTTCTAATTTTATTGTATACATTTTTAACAATCATATTCTCTCATATTCCCATATCACTCATGTCATAAATTTTTCTGGTAACTTAATACGATGAGAAAGTAGTTTTTTTATATTGTATGTATTTCTGTGAATTGTTTTTTGAAACAAAATATTACAGGAATTAACATGAAGAAATTAAGATATTTAGGAAATTATAACTAGTGAATTGCTTTGAAAGCTCATCAATTATTTAAAATATCAAACAAAGAAAAACATTTCAAAGAAAATTCATTTGAAGTAAAGTATTCTCTGGATTGTTGCTTTTTAAAGCAACATTATATACACAATTGTAGGCTCTGCCGGTGCCTTGATTTGTTTATAAACTAAGAGTACTTCTCTTCTTAAGAATTAATGCCCTTTCAATTAAAATCAACAGCAATAATGATGTTATTGTCATCTTTTTAAAAATGTTTAATTTTACCATTTCTACACGTAACCATAAAGAGGTTTCCTTTAAGAAGCTTCTTCTTTTAAATTAAATTATTCCAAGTGTGTGAAATAGATACCATGATTTTTTATATTATGTATTAAATATAACATTGCGTAAAACTACGGCACAGGTTTGATAGTTGGAAGTAATCAATCAATAATCAGTTCTGTTATTTGCAAATTTAAATTGGGTAAAGCACGCAGAAGGTTTCCCAAACAGAACATCAATCCTGAAAAAATAATTTTATCATTTTAGCGTACGAGTATTGTTAAGTGATATATGTATATATACATCCATTGATTTTGCAAAATAGATTGAATAAATGACAGCATATTATTCAGCTGTAGCTTCAACAATATTTCCGCTATCAACTGTCAAGGTTCGGAGAATACTTTTGAAGGATCCGTTAAAACAAATCATTATTTTATAGTAGCTCCTGCATCTTCATTGTTTTTTTTTTCATCAAATACGTTTCCTTTGTCGTTATTCTCGTGAATTTTTATTATTTGTTAATTTTTTAAATATTATTTACTTTCTGTAAATCAGATTGTGCTAAGACTTTTGATCTAAATATAATATTTTTTTATGCGCCAGCAAATGATGACCTGGAAAGGCGTTGTGCCTTGTGTGGTTTGACACAAACACGAGTTAAAAGAGAAATACAGATTACAATACAGAAAACTATAGCAAAACAAAAACAGGAAAACTTAAACAAAACAAGTTAAAAAAGTTCTAGCATATGGAAAATTTATAAGAAGAATAATGTATTTGATATAAAAATTATTTTAAGCAAACCTATTTCATTATGTATTTATTGCTAATAAACTAAAAAAAACGTCATAATTTGTAAAATATAGTTTGCCAGAAAACGTGTTTAAAGTTTTCGATTTACACACAGCTGAATATAAAAAAATAAATTTTTCTTCAACAGTGCAGCAAACAATACAATACATTGTACTGATTATTCAATTCCTTTTAAAAGAATTTCTGATGAATAATTGATTACTATTACTATTAGTCGAAAAGTAATCTAAATTGCTTGAAATTACAGAAAGTAATCAAAAAGAATCGAAAATAAACAAAAAATAATCCGATTACTTTCCAAGATTACTTTTGATTAATAATAAATAATCAAAATTAATTAAAAGAAATCTTTAAAAGTAATCGGATTATTTTTTAATCACTTTTGATTCTTTTGTATTATTTTTTGTAATTTAAAGTAATTTAAATTGATTTTCTATTGTTAGTAATCGTAATTAATTAGTAATCGTGCGAAACTGAATATAATCGTAATTTAATCATAACTTCACCTTTAAAGAAAAGTAATCAAGTTAGTAATCAGTAAGATTAATAATCATTATTTAACAACTAATGGTTTAAATATATGACAAACGGTGTCGAGCGCAATCATACTCATATGTACATATTTTTGTTTAATACAGCAATGCATTAAACACATTCACCACAGCAAGCTACCGGTACAAAATTTCAAAGATAGAATATACATGTTTGTTTATATGAGAATGATTTTTTTGAAGGCAACAAGGCAGCAGGCAATTGCAAAATACATAGGCAAATACTTATCAAAACTCGATTCCCATCGTAATACCCTTGCTAGTGACATCTTCAAATTTATTGGCCACATTCGCTTAAAAAAGAGGGACACTACGGCTCTAATACGCAACACTCCACACGAAATTTATTGAAAATATTTTTGTGCTTAGTACGATATTTATATATTATTAATTACTATCATTAAATGTATGCCTAATAATTAAATTGTAGATCATTTTGGTATCTTTATTTAATATTTAAAAGTTGCCCTTAATTGACGTTTTTGTCCCAAAACATTGACATATTTATCATTTGCATATATTTTTTATTATATTACCAATAAAAACTCTGCGAAATGCTAAAGTAAGATAACACCTTAGAAAAATGACGAACTTAGGCCGGGTTTACATCTGTGTGTCATGTGCCACACAAACATAAAAAAAGCGCAAGCACTAATTACTACTGTTAATTACTGTTTAATTCAGACACGTATTTATTAGGTTAAACAATTTCATATATAACTAATAGACAATTTAATAAAATACAACATGATTGGAAACAGTATAAATCAATAAATACATATCTGAATCCAATATTTTTTCATTAGAAATGTCAGATGTAAACTCAATCTTAGTTAGCATGGCAGAATGAACTCGTAGCCAACAATTTGTTGAGTAAATTCAAATTACCACTGGCGAAAATAGTCATGCGACCAGTTCAGGTCATATACGGCCTGTTTCTCAAAATTTACAAATGTTGTAATACAAGTAAAATACTTGTGAAGGTATTAAAATACTCGTAGTATATTTTCACAACTGTTTTATTATATTAGAAAACTTTTAAGTTTTGAGAAACAGGCCCCAAGTGGTATCAACTATTTATGTGACTATTTTCGCCGCTTGTAATTTGAATATCTGTTATTTCAGTTATTTCAGTATATATTTTTTTGTCATCCAAATCATGAATTTTTCAAAGCAAATAATTATGTTTTGTATTGAAAACTGCATTAAAAATTTTAATGGAACTTTAAAAGAAATTATTTTCCAAGTTTTTCTCAAAAAGTGATGAAAATTTAGAATTTTCGATCTGGAAGTAGTGCAAGAATTTCCCTTTTAGGATTTCTAATGATCAAATTAGAAGCGATGTTTTTTAAGAAAAATTAATTTTTTTCGTTCGTTCTACAATGATTTTTTACTTCGGAAAAGGGAGAAAAAAATCGCCAATTTTCGCAACACGTTTCTTTTATGCGAATTTCAACGCAAAACATTATTTTTATGTAAATCTCAGCATATAGTTAGCAAATTTTATATTCATATTAATTAACTAATTTCTTTAAAAAAAATAAAGGTTTTTAAAAAGCGTCGTAAGTACTTTCTTAAATATTTTGTATGACTTTTTTCTCGCATTTCTACTATCCAAGTAATATATTTTTAATATAGATTCTTTGGAAGCAATGAAACTATAGTTCCTTAAAAATTACTTCCAATTTTTTTACTGGATTGAAAATTATATTCATATTTTAAAATGTTTTTATTTAATAAATAAAGTCATATTTGAAAAAGAAGAATATAAAACTATATCCTTGTATGTATATATGTATATATGGATGTGTAGTTGCATGAAAACATTTAATGTCTATGTTGGAGTTGGTATTGTGGTTGTGTTTATATTTTGGCTAATGCTCTATTATTTTAACCACTTTTGATTTTGACACCAGCTGATGCTGTGGTCACTTTGAAAGAGGACTCTGTCTGTCTGATATTATAAATCTATGAAATATACTTACTTGTAAGTGCTAAAGCGACATATAGTAAATGTAATCGCACAAACATACATGTACATTTTACATATATGCAACTATGTACACACAAATAAACACCAACCAACACATACATATGTATAGATAGATACTCGTATTCTAAACCATATAAAAATATACTATATATTGAGGTTTTGGTCAGCATCCGCCTGTTTGTTCGATTGAATCATGCATTAGGTTGCTGTTTTTTTTAGTTTCACTTAAAGTGAGTGTGAGTGTATATAAAAGAACAGATATAAAGAGATTTCAAATATTTTTGTATTATAGTAAAAGCAACCAATTTGCTGTAGACATAAAATGCGTTTTAAGCTAAAATTCTACATTTTCATGAGATGGCATTTTCATGTTAAATAAAATTGTGTATAATATGGTTTTCATATACGACATATATACACACATATGTATGTATATATTTTTAAAATATATTTTTTATGCATATGTGTGCGTATGCTTCATTTTTAAATTTCGATTTAGATTTTAGTTTGATTTTGGGTTAACTATGGCCAATTGAACAAGACCACACTTTCAGTTACTGCTGACAGCATTTTGCCTAAAGCAATCTGACTGGCTAAATCCTACCAATAACAAAATCCTTTAAAAGATGCACAGCTTTAAAAAAAAAATTCGTGAAATGTGCAAGTGTGCAAATAATGGATAATGCAGGCAAAATAATATTTAAAATTTGGCGTAATATTTTGGTATTTTTAAATTAACAAAAAGTATATATAAATAAATATGGGATAAAAAGAATTTGCATCTGATGCATTTTAAATAAGAATAATCTAGTTTTAGCATAGCTGTGCATATTTTTTTCTAAACAAATATATTTAATATGGTATAAAATCTTTAAGTATTTTATAAGCTTTTGTTATGGCCTTCACCAAAAACGGTAAAGGGCATATATAGATTTGATATTCCGTGTGTAATTTCCACAATATGAATATGCGACCCATACAGAATATATATGCTATAGGTCGTTATGAATAAGAAAGACGAATAAATGATGTCCATCTGGCTGTCTGTCCATCAGTCCGTCGGTCCATTTGTCTGGCCATAAAATCAGTTTTCCGAAGCTCCTAAGAAAGCAAGAGACTTCGGTCTTAGGCTGGTGTGTCAGAACTGGTCCTACATAGATTGGTATTGAACTAGAGCAGACAGTATCAGAGTTTGAAAACTTAAATCTTAGATATTTTGCCACATGAAAGTAACCAGCTAAAACTAATTTTTTAAATCAACTTTTCTTATATATCAGTATAAATTAAAATGGTATTGAAAACCAAAAATGCGTTGGAAACCTTTAATTTTTTTATGCAGAAGTAACCTACTAAATCTACTTTTTTCTTTTGCTCTATAAATTAAACATATATAATATTCTTGAAATAAATTGGTGTAAGAAATCAACAAAATCTAAAAGGATGATTCTAAGGTTGGTTAACTTACACTTCTTAAAATATACAAAAGTAACTCGGTCTAATTAATTGTTTTCTCTTTTTTATAAATCTGTGGCAAAAAGGACAGAAGTGCTTATATTTTAGTGATATCTTCGTAATCTGCATATTCGAAGGTACGCCTGGTCAAAAGTTTAATTAATTTGTGTGATTTTCAGGAATTTATATAACTGTGAATTGCGACTTATCTTTGTTATACTTCTAATCTCATTTGGAATAATAGATTAACTTAGGTTTTACTTTGGTATATTTCAACTTAAATATATAACTTATAGTGTGTTAAATGGTGTCTCGTAAAAAAAATTAAAGGTTAACAAAGAATTGTACAATTTAACTGTAGAAACAATAAATTTCTGTAGATAGACTTGAAAGATTAAAAGTGCTCTCCTGCAAAACAGTAAAATATGTTTTAACTACTTTTTCCTTATTGCCACAGAAATGAAATATGTAATTTCATATTTATATATTAAATAAATATGTATATACCCATATGTTTTGGAAAGAAAAATTTGGTATATAAAATTTGAAAAATAAAAACCACATAAAATATTTTTTTTTTATTTCTAACTAACTAGGTCAAATTATTTTTTCCAAATCTGGAAAACTTAACCTTTTACCAGGAAAAATAAAACTAATTATTTGTTTGGTATACATTCTTTATTTTAGAAAAAACTAAATTAGTACAAAAGGCCAGAATAATCCACATTATAGTTCCAGGGTTTTAAATTGAAAAAAAAAAAATTTGGTAAAAAATTATCAAAAAAATTATTTTTTAATTAAACCTATTTCATGTTTTAAGAACATCTCTACTCAAGATTTTTTTATATTTTTTTAATTTTTATAAAGAAATCTAAACAAGTAACGAGTTCTTACTAACCTTTGTAAATGAAGATAAAAGTAATTATGCTAAAGAACAGTCATAACAACAACAAAAAACAACGGAGGATGTTCCATTTTATATCCTTTAAACCATTCCTTTCTGTTTAACAAAATCAAAAAACTTCTTAAGGAATATAACATTTACATAACCGCGATATCTCCTTGTTGCAATCGAATGTTCAAATTGAGACACTAAACATTGATGCAACATTAAAAATTATTAAATACGGGAGAATATAAAATAAGTTAGTTTAGTTGGTATGGAAGTACAATACTAGGACTATTTTTGGATTATTTGGTTTTGGAGAGCCCCATCTTTTAGGTATTGTATTGACATCCCAGTGAAAAAAAATGGAAGTCATTCTAGTGGAACTACATTTTCATTGCTTCCAAAAAATCGATATTTTTAATTTGCCGAGAGTAAGCTAAAAACCATATAGAAGCTAATTTTAGTCATACAAAACCTTGTAACTCCTCCATAGTGTTAGAAAATATTCACCAGAATTTAAAAAAAATCATTTTTTAAAGATATTTATGAACTAATTTTAGTCTAAAATTTAAAAGTTATTTGCTTAAATTTACATGAAAACACTGTTTCGGGTTTAAATTCGTATAAAAAGAAACGAATTGTTAAAATAGGTAACTATTTAAAATTTTTCTTGGATGAAAATATTATCATAGAACACAAAAAAGGGAATTTTTCTTAATATCGCTTCCAATTCAGTGACCAGGCATCGAAAAAGAGCACTTCTTGCAATGACAACCTTATGTAAAAATCATTAGATCCGATCGAAATTTTCACTACTTCCAGATCGCAAACTCTACATTTTCATGACTTTTTTGGAGTCTCTTTTTTTTTGCTGGGATGGTTTCGATGTTGACAACTGGAGTGAGGGTGAATGTAAAATATTTTTTAAAACAGTGTGTATAATAAAATATTCAACTATTGCTCATATCGAAAATAAAATATTTGAACAAAAATCAAAAAATTTCAATAGATTACACTCGCTGGAACAAAAAGTTATAGCTAAGTTTTTTCACAAAACATATATCAGTTGTCTACATATATGTAAGTCTGTCAGTGAAGGGTATATGGCATTTTCAGTTTAAATAAAAACTTTTTCAAATTAAGCGAATCCCTTTTAAAATTAAACGAAACCTTTTTGAAATTAAACGAAACCTTTTTCAAATTAAATCCAACTTTATTCAAACACATTACAGCTTTTTTCAAATTAAATAAAAAAATGTTTATAGTTTTGGCGTTTTTTGCGTTTTTTTTTTATTTTTTTGGTCTTGGCACTTTTTTCTCGTTTTGGTTTTGATTTGATTTTTTTCATTTTGGCGCTTTTTTTTAATAAGCGATTTTTTTCGGTTTTGGCGATTTTATAATTTTGCGATTTTTTTTTGTTTTACCGGTATTGAAAATTTGAAGACCTTACGGTTTTCAAGATACAGCAAGTTGTCAAAATAACATTAACTAATAGAACAACCTTTAATCTAAATTTTTATACATTTTAGTGTTAATTGTTGCAGTCTGTATAAAAACACACTAATTTTATAAATTTTAAGTGTCAATATGCATACGTATATACAATTGTAGGTATATTACATGGGATTTTAAAGTTTTTCGTTGCTCGTTTTTGAATTCCTTTTAATTTTTGACTCTTGCGTATTTTTTTTTGTAAATTCTGCATGCTCGGTCCAAATTTCAGGAACGTAGCTCTTACGGTTCTTGAGAAAACAACCTGTGACGGACAGACAGCGTAGTAAAATCAATAGAGTTCCTTTCACAATTGGTGTACGTAACCCTAACAATGATAGATATTATACATAAAATTTCATTACAATAATATGTGTCTTTCCAAACAGTTATCAGATTGCTGAACGTTAAAAAAATATAGTTCGTAGTTTAACAAAAATAAATTATAAAAATTTTATTTAAATTATAGGAAAAGAGTAAAATATTGTAAATTTTTCCAGGGAACTTATGTTTGTTGCAATGCTGATTCGCAGCCCATCAATAACTTTTTTCTACACCCAAGCGCTATGCTATCTCGTTGAGAACTAACAAATTAAAGGATTATGTAACCTCATGACCTACCAGTCAGATGTTTTCGGGTTTGATTCTTTAAAACAAACATAAGCTTTCCAGCAGATAAGCCGAATAGCCTCACACTAAACTATAATACTTCAACACAATATGTTGCAAGTTCCATTTTGATGTGTATATATCTATACGCTAGGGGGAAAAATCTTTTTCACAATACAATCACAAACTTCGAGTAAGATCGTAAAGCGTTATCAAATCGGTGTGAGCTATGTATAAGTGTATTAGTGTAATCATACTAACAAGAAGTACGAAATAAACTCAACCGAATTTTAAAGTATACTTTCAGGAGCAATGTCAATTTTAATAAAAATTGCTTGTGAAGTGTAATAGTGTTGCCAGTGGGGATAATTTTGTTAAAAAGTTGAAAAATATAAAATAAATATAAACTTTTAAATAAAAGAGGGTTTTAAATGTAAAATATTTCTTTAAAATATATAAAGCAGTCTTTACAAATAATTTATAATATTGGGTGTTTTTTATTGAGGTATAGAACTTTAAGTTGGCATCACTTTTTTAACTGGCGGCCATTTTGTCAGCTGTCAAGTGATTAATATTTAGTTTGGTTTGCCATTTCATCATGAACAGGTTGACAAAAGAACAACGCTTGCAAATCGTGCAAATTTATTTCGAAAATAATGGTTCAGTTCGCGAAGTTTACCGCAAACTCCGTCCATTTTATGGTCGACATAATCGTCCATCAGAGCAATTAATTCGGTTAACAATGGATCGTTTTCGCACTTCGTTTACTCTATGTGATAATACGCATCCGCAGAGACGTCGAACAGTGCGCACCGAAGAAACAATTTCCGCTGTAGAGCAAAGTGTTGAAGAGGACCCGAATGAATCGATTCGCCACCGGAGACCGGTATAGAGCCATGATAACCGACTATTTTATTCCCGAATTGGATGGCATGAATGTGGATGAGTTGTGGTTCCAACAAGACGGCGCTACATGCCACACAGCGCACGTCACAATCGATTCATTGAAGGAAATATTCGATGAGCGCATAATTTCGCGGAATGGACCTGTCAATTGGCCACCAAGATCGTGTGATTTGACACCATTGGATTATTTTCTTTGGGGATATGTGAAGTCGCACGTCTACGCTAACAAACCAGAAACGTTAGGGGACTTGGAAGCCAACATTCGTGGCGTTATTGCCAACATACGGCCCCATATGCTCGAAAAAGTGGTTGAAAGTTGGACCTGTAGAATTGGCTTTATTCGAGCCAGCCGCAGCGGCCACATGCCCGAAATCATATTTAAACATTAATGGCATACAATTATCCTTCCAATAAAGCCAAATTGATGGACATTAAAACGATTTTCTTGTGTTTTATTTCAATTCGAAGTTCTATACCTCTAAAAAACACCCTGTAGTATATTATAATATATCTTCATTACTTACACTGAAGCTGGTGCATGACAATTAGGTAGGTGGGTGGAGATTTTTATACAAATTTTGCAAATCCACAGTCGCAAGGTTTATCAAAATTTTTATTTGACGTTCTCCACAAAACCCTACAACTAATAATTCCACTACTATAGATGTCGTTTTCCATAGATTTTTAAATACATTAGAGTCAAAAATGTATATATCTTATTTTAGTTACCATAAGACAATATAAAAAAAATTCATTACTAGCTAGATGCTTACACATCTCCCCTGTGATCGGACTCACATTGCTTTTTTCTCTGTTAGTTTGTTTTCCAAAAAAAAAAACAAATTTAACGGATATTATTATTTAGTTTTAGTGGTATTAATAAGAGCTCAAATAACACAAAATACGACACTTTTTCTCTTTGCTTAATTCTGGCATTTAGCTATAGGAAAAAATTAAAAAAAAAATATGTAACTATAATGGCATCCAATTGCAATAGCTGGTACTTATTTAATATTTTGAAACCCAACGACAAAGCAGCAACCGCAACGACAATACGTTTGTTAGTATAAATGCATATAAGAGTATATTTACACATTTTTAAAAGATACTGTTTCATCGTTCAATCGCAGCCACAAAAAAAAAAAAATCAAATAAGAGCAAAAATATTCCAAATTTATTTGTTAAATGTGGTAAAGGCTAAAGCAAATTACATTTGTGTATTCAAATTTTTGTTTTTATTTGTTGCAAATATAAATATATATTTTTGCTGTTAATACGGTTTGTTTTTTAGTGAATTTATAAAATAAAAATCATTTAGCTAATACTTTAAATTGTAAGTGTGCATTTATCTTCTATTTGCAGTTTCTAAGTACTTTTTATAGTGCACAATATGTTGGTTGTGGATTAGGCTAAAAATGTTGATGTTACACTGGACAACGCTGATTTTGTGGCATAATATCTGTTGGCATAATAAACCTGATCACTCATTACTTTTGTTGCCAATTTGAATAATATATCAGCTATTAATTTTTTTTTCTAAATGCTTTGAGACTGTCATTTCTATTTACAGAATTTTAATTCTTGCTATTAAGTAAATGCACGGAAATGCAATTGTTTAATTAAATTTTCAATTAAACAATTCATCCAAGCTATGTGCATATCAAGTATTGATATAGACAAATTTTACTTTTACATAATTTTTAAAAAAACTGACTGTATGTGCATATCAAGTATTGATGTCGACAAATTTTCCTTTTACAAAAACTGACGTGAATATAATTTTAAAGAGGTTTTTACTAAAATAATTTACAAAAATTTAATTTAAAATACTCCATGTATTTTCATCAAAATACTCCATGTATTTTTCATCATTTTCATCAAAAGGTTCACTGACAGCATAAAATTATTAATGAAAATATGTTCTTTGTTTTATCATATTTCCCTAAAATAATTATCTTATTTAAACAATGTTTAGCTCGAAAACATTTGCTGTTAGTACCTGGCTCCCCTTTTTATTTGCATAAATTATTATATTTTTAAAAATTTTTAAATAAATCAAATTAACCAATGTAAAAGAATTTTAAATTAATAGTATATAATCTATTTCGAGATATTCGAATGCCATTTGGATATTTCATTTGCACATTTTTTTTTTCGTAAAAGAGAGACATTATCTACCACGCGGTAAATTAAGCGAAGTACTTCGATAATAATCACTGACATCAGTATGACATCGTAAGCGAGCAATCTAAGTACTTGGATTACAATGGGATTGTGCACTAAGAAAAATTTAAGAGAGAGAAAGTCAATACCCAGTGGTAAAAACATACATTACGTAATCGATGGTATCAGTAATACTTAGTAGCAGTCAGTGGTGATTCGTTCACTTATTTTGCTATTTAGATTTAACATAAAAGTGTCATAGGACGCGTAAGTGTTGAGCTATCGCTATCAAAGTAAGCTACGATGTCAGTACGTGTCACTAGCATTGCACTTACATTGACAGTGGAGTTGTAAGCGGGCATGATAATAAATTTACCCTAAAAGTAGGCCAGTGTTTTAATGATATATCAGATTACACATACATTACAATCCAGGTACTTAGATTGTTCTTTTACGATGTCAAACTGACGTCAGTGATTATTATCGAAGTACTTCGTTTAATTTACCGCTAGGAGGAGTCAAAATGAGTGCATATGAAACTATACAATTGCAAATAAGTGTAAGTCCCAATTTACACGAGGCAATTTTACTTGCGCAAGTCATGAATTTGTGAATAAAGAAGTGAGGAAGAAGTGAAGAGTGTAAAAACCAGCAGAATTGCCGTACAGACTTGCCCGTACTGGCAATTCTGTTTTGTTGTTATCATTCGCTCTATATCAAATTTGACATTTCTTTGTATGCATATGTATATGTATAAGCAATATGTATAAGCAACCGAAGAAGACTTGCGCAAGTAAAGTTGCTCTATCTAAACACTACAGCAAGTTTAATAGAAAATTTTATGACTTGCGCAAGTAAAATTGCCTCGTGTAAATTGGGACTAACTTTTTTCTTTGCAAAATCATATACTACGATGTCACGTGCGACATTGAAGGACATCAAAGTTCATCAAGTACAAGTAGACCTATTTAATACAATTAAACTAAAATATTTTATTTTATATAAATAAAGATTTGTGATCGTGGTACCTATATAAAGTTAATAACGTGCTACATCGCACATAGAGCAATTTGTGTAACTTAGATGGCCAAAATTATATTTTTGCCCAGTTCATTACTAAATGGTGTAATCAATTGGGAAACAAACTTTAAAATGAAAATATAACATATATATTACGAGTCATTGGCAGATAGGCACTAGAGCGTTGCACGAGCAACACCATTGAGCATGCCTATGTGTTTTCACTTTAGTAAAATTCGTATAAGCAAAAGAGAAAATTACTGATGGTAGATTACTCATGAACATTGCTCGAGTATTCATTGCAGTGCTCTACCAGGTACATAAAAACACTAAAGCCCCGTAGACGACATGTTTTTTTTTACATCTGACTTGTCAAATTTTAAAAAATGCCGAATTGTTAATAATCTTGTAGCGCAGCCAGAAATGTTTTATGATGGCAACAGAATTTTTTGGAATGACCGAAGTCATGTTCTTTATTTAATTCCTATTTATTTTTTAATTTAATTTACTAATTTGTTCATTTATTTGTAAGACATGGATAAAGATTTAATAATGGTAAACTCTTAATGTTGCAAACAAAAATGGTCACTGTCAGACATATTTGTATATATACGTTTGAGAACTAATATTATAAACCTTCTGTTAAATATTAATTTTGATAGACATGCAGATGGAACAAACACTTCATGGACGACAGATACAAGACTGTTAACAAGTGAAAAGAAAAAGTGAAATCGAAAAAATCTAAGAAATTGAAATCGTCCATTTAAAAGCGTTTTCATCTAAATTCGGATGCTAGAACATATACTATTAATTTATATGTTCTAAGTGTCAACTTAAACAGGTGTGGCATGCATTTTAACATCTGATCCCACAATAAAACATGTGAAAACGATGTGGAAGCCAGAATATAGACGATATTTATTTTAAGTTTGCTGTTATTATGTTTAAATAAATATGTTGAACACTTCTGTTAATTTGAAAATATAAGCTTATTTATTTTTAACTTCGTAAAACAAAACAATAGAAACGATGCTAATATCAAAATTTTAGAAACTGTCACGTGCGACAAGCAACGTGCAACTATGGTTAAAATTTAATTTGAAATAATAATAAGTTTGTTATATCTAAACGATTTTAGAGAGACATCGTTGCACAACATTCTTAAATATGTAATGTCTTTTCAGCTTGCCCTGAAATCGGCATTGGCCGCAATAAAAACTTTTTTACCACATGCAAATTCCTAGGGTACACTTAAGTAATTCATTACTTTCTTAGAACATGTTTCGTGCCACTCATTACATTTCCCGACCGGGATATAGACGTTAGATCATGTTTAAAGAAATACCAGAGAGACAATAGAAACAAGCGTATTCGTTTAATAATTTGAGTTTAAATTCCTGGAAAAGAGGCTTCCAAAGTCTTTAAGGAAAATCTTACTAAATTGTTAATAAGTCATAGAAACAATTGCATACATTAAATATACGAAGTTGACAGCAGCAGAAACTTAAAAGTTTGCTATTTTATTAACACAACTTTTAGCCAGATAAGCGGAGATATGTTCATAAAAAGTTACAGGAGCAGTTTATGGTAAAATTAGTTGTAGGACCGGCCAACTAGCAAAGTTTTAAGGCCCAAAAATTTTAACCAGCAGAGAGCGGCGACAACCTTAAAATTCAGTATTATAAATTAAAATTAAACATTTTAAAAACAAGTGATTCTATTTAAACGTTGTATATCTATGGCACTTATTCAAGGCTGTAATTTTTTTTCAAATGTATGCGTAACTATGCGTATGAATTTTAAGCCTTCTGTTTTATGTATTTTGATTCAGCAGACTTTATCCTATATTTCAAGATGCCCTAGACTACACCAATCAAAGTCAATTCCATTTTTCTATGTTGCGCTGCCCTTTCCAATTAAAACATTCAGCATGAATAGCAATATTAAAAAACAGAAACTTAAAATTTAAGAAGTTGTAAAAAAAATCTCAAAAAAAGTCACAAAAACATAAATGTGATAAAAGACCATAATGTTATCCAAAATTTCGGCCCTCATGTATCCAATACCTATCACTAGAATCTGCTATGCACTTTATTTTGTCATCGTCAGTGTGCTATCCCATTTGACCTGAGATTCGACACAAGCGAGAGATTCGATAAAGCGAAGAAATTTCTTCGATATTTGTTCGCTAATAGAAGAAAATTTGAGCTTCCAACTTCTGTCAATAGTTTTTCGAATGTGTGAAGGTAGCCGATTGGATATGTACTTTAGTGTAGACATACCAAGTTTGATGCATGACAGCACTGTAAGATAAAAAATAAAATAAGAACACATACCGACATATGTGTAGTAAAAATTAACCTCTAAAATTAGATATCTTTTTATCTAATTTAGGGTCGCAGAACACCAATATAGCATTTATTCATTTTTCTTAAGAAGCTTTTTCGAGATATTCGCAAAAAACGTGTTTTTGCAGTTCCCAAAAATCTTGAAAACTGTTTATTAAAATTTTAAAGCCGATATTATAAATGTGTTAATCGGATAAAAATTCACTGAGTTACGGGCCCTTAGATTTAAAAAAATTTTAAGTTTTTAATTTTTTTCTAATATCATAAGTTACACACTATAAATTATCTAAGAAATCATCTCATTTTCGAGGTTATGGCAAAAAGATGAAAATTTGTTGCATAGTGTAATTGAACAGAAAAAAATTTTCCACGACAGCGTAGTGTAGTGTGTATTAGTCTGTTAGAATGGAGGTATTATGTTCAAATCCTGTAGAGTAAGTTAAGGCATTAAAAAATAAATACATAAAATAAATAAGTTAAAATAAATAAATAAAATAATAAAATTATTTTTTTACTTTTTCTGCTGCCTTTTTGGGATATCGAAACATCTCTGACTTTTGATATTGTTAGCGAAACTTCGAGTTCAAATGTTTTTGGGACAAAAACTGAGCGACAGTGTCACTCTCGATAGTTTTACATGTTCGAGATATATTCGAAATCGATATCAATAACTAAAGTCTTGGTCAACTGGGATGTCATTTATAGGCATTCTTTCTACACACAGAAAAAAACTAAAACTCTTTATTGCAAATAACATTAAAGTTATAAGCAATAGTATGTTATTTAATTGAGTTGGTGTTGTGTTAAGGTGTGTGACTTTTTGTTGTTGTTTGTTTTGAAAAACTTCGCATTACCGCCGAAAACTTCTTGCTGCAGTAGTTTTTTAGTTGGTGGTTCGCGGGTGCGAATCCTGAAGACAAGCCAAAGTAGTCACACAGCTTGCGTTTTTTTTTGTACTATAATTTCGATTTCAAATGAAGGGTATGTTAAGTGATCAATTAATTAATGTTGAATTAAAATTGCTGGTATTTAATTAGTATGTATCCAAGGAATATTTAAGGTTAATTGCATCGTTATAAGTTCGAGTTGAAACCTTGGTGCTGTTGCTTATAACAATACACAACATAAAATATAGTTGCCTAATTCAGAAACCTCTTGTTTCTTTGTATCAATTGTATTATCATATTAAATACAATAATGTAAAATTTGTTGTTGGAAACTTTCCTTAAACATTAGATACACTATTTCAATTTAGTTCTTATATTTTTAAAATGTTATATTTAGAGAGAGGCTCTCTGAGTGAAGTTGTGTGTAGATTGTTCTTCGTTTTTCATTAAAAATACAAAATTCGTTAATACACTGTACAGAGGGTGTTCACAATTAAAAGACAGAGAGTGTATATCATACACAAATACACGATACAAATTGTTGTGAATTAAGCAAATGTAATTACACTTAATTAAATTCATGTTGTACCAACTTGAAACGATTTTGATTAAATACAGATCTTCGTGTTATTTCAGTTTGAAATTCACCTTGTTCAAACATAAAATATCCAACATGATGCTCTTTTTTGATTTAATAATACTGGAATGTTACATCAAAAGGAAAAAAATTTCTTTGAGGATTATTGTAAATCATGTTGAATTAACATGAAACACTCACGCTTTTAATAGGAAATTTCTTGTGTTTTTACGGGCTAGGCAACTATAGTGTTTTTGAAGCTCTCTCTCTCTCTCTCTCTTTCTCTAACAGTGCTGTGCGATTTTAAAATGTTTTATTAAAAGTTACCATGCAAGTTTTATTTATGGCTTTTGGTTTGACTTTATAAAACAGAATGTAAAATCTCTTGTTTGCTTCAAAGAGATCAAAAGCATTGAATCTTTTAATAATTAATGTTGTGCAGGGCACCACGATGAACTCCTGTGAAAACGTTTGCTGGGTCATATTCCAACAGCTGATAAATATTTTTATCAAAATTGCATAAGCGACTTTCATTCGAAATTCGAATACATTCTTATTATTATTTTTTCTGCTCAAATATCACATGCATAGTCGCTTGTCATTGCAAATTTATCGCTTTTAATTTTGCGGAAGAATGGAAAAATAAAAATAGCAACAAATAAAAAAAGTAAATATAAAAACCACCAAATAAAATTTTTTTAAATGATTCTGCATACGAGTACGTGGCCTATACCGATTCATATAAATATTTTGGAATGGGCGGGGAGATACACAACGATTATTTTGTTCTTTTTTCAGCTTTTTATTCTGCGGCATCTTATTGAAAACCATAAATAAAGATTTTGTGACAAGTTATCTTATAAAGCATTTAACCTCCACTACACATATACATACATATACATATGTATATGCGGATGCTGTAGTGAGAGAGTGTAGATATGAAAGCAAGATTTGTTATTGGAGATGAGAAGTAGTTTTTTTGTTAAACTAGTGTCAGCTGGTTGGCTGGTAGGCTTAGGAATGGTTTTTATGCGTTTAACCACATTGTCATCAGTATAAGCTTTTGCTATTAATGATTACAATGCGGTATTAATAAATTGTTTATAAATTTATTAATCTGTTTACAGCAACTTGTTTACTTATTTAGTTGATTTATATGACTGATATGCATTAATATTTAAACGTTTTATTGATCAAACTGAAAGGTAAAATGTAGATGTTATGTAGAACAGTATTTTAATACAAATTCCAATTGAGAGCAAAAAAGTTTAAAAAAGTTTGGTTAAAGAAAAAAATATTGTAAATTATTTCAATAATGAAACATCATTGTAGGCAATAGCAACATATAGCCAACGTGGGATAAGAAATATTTAGGTTCTTATCAAAGTTTTTTCATATCAATCATGTAGGTAAAGGTACGGTCACATTGGCGAAACATTTGCATCAAATATGTTTGCTGTGTTTAACGAAAAAATTTTCAAATACATAAAAGTTTTGTTTTCTGGTCACACTAGCAGCATTTATTTATGCTATTTTAATAGTTCAAGCACCAGAAAATTATTATTTGAGCAAACATGTTTTCTCTATGGTCACATTGAAAAAACTATTTGTTCCCAGTAAAAAAAAGAGACTCCAAAAAAGTCATGAAAATGTAGAGTTTACGATGCGGAAGTAGTGCAAATTTCGATCCAATCTAATGATTTTTACATAGGGTTGTCATTGCAAGAAGTTCTCTTTTTCGATGCCTGGTCACTGAATTGGAAGCGATATTAAGAAAAATTCCCTTTTTTGTGTTCTATGATAATATTTTCATCTAGGAAAAAGGGTAAATATTTGCCTTTTTTAACAATTCTTTTCTTTTTATACGAATTTAAGCCCGAAACAGTGTTTTCATGTAAATTTAAGCAAATAACTTTTAAATTTTAGACTAAAAATAGTTCATAAATTTCTTTAAAAAAATAAATTTTTTTTTAAATTCTGGTGAGTATTTTCTAACACTATGGAGGAGTTACAAGGTTTTGTGTGACTAAAATAAGCTTCTACATGGTTTTTTGCTCACTCTATGCAAATTAAAAATATCGATTTCTTGGAAGCAATGAAAATGTACTTCCGCTAGAATGACTTCCATTTTTTTTCACTGGGCTTACTAAAATAAATTTGCTGAAACTGTCCAAAAAACACAAAATTATTTTCCTGCAAATTATTTAAGAATTAAATGAAAGATATTGAAGATTTAATTTTATTGGGCTGTGGAGACGCTTTTATATTGGTATTAGAGGAAGAAATGAAAAAGAAAATGCAAAGGATGCGAAAGTGGGTTCAACGTTGGAAGGAGTACGGCTGTTGTGCAAAACTTTTATTGGAGTTAAGAAACGAAACTCCAGCACTTTATAACAGCTTTTTAAGAATGAACGGAAATGATTTCGATAATTTGGCAAGTGTAACTTGCCAGTTAATAGTTCTTATAATTCCTTTGCAGCTAAGCTTAGTGGAACTACTAATAGCAAAATAAAAAACAACAAGGCTTCGTAACCCAATTTCTCCTACAGAACGCTTAGCAGTTACGCCTCAGTATCTAGCGACTGGTGAAAGCCTTAGTTCGTTACACTATATATTTCGTATTCCTCATAACACCATTTCAAAAATCATTTTCGGTGTATGCAAAGCTATTTATAAAGTTTTGCGGCCGGAATATTTAAAGGTACAATATAATAAACGTTGATTTTTCTTTTATGTTTATTGGTCTTATGTACTTTATTCAGATACCATCCACCGATGAGGAGTAGATGATCGTTTCTGAAGAGTTTTTTCGACTGTGGAGTTTTCCCAATTGCATCGGATCATTGGATGGTAAATATGTTGTAATGGTGGCTCCGTCCCATGCAGGAAGTGTCTACTTTAATTACAAAGGTTGCCTTCGTTGTTTCTTAAGCATCCCATACACATTTCAATTCAATTTTCAATTGATTTTTTCAATTGAATTGATTCTTGGCCACACACTTAATAAACTGAATTGAAAGGTTTTCATTCAACTGTCAAATTTATATTTTTTTTTAACAATTATCAATTTATAAGTTAACAACTTATACTGCATTCATTGATTATTTTTTATATTTTTTGTTTTAAATTCAATGAAATTAAATACAATTTTAAAAATACATAACTTTTTCTATACAAAATAAAGCTACAAACACAAATTTTGACAGCTAATGAAGAAACTCGAGCACGTACAGCACAATCGAATTGAAAGATTTACTAATCAACATGAAAAATCAAAATCTCTTGATTTTTCTTCAACCATATATTGTGTTCACATTAGACGCATTTTTACTTGCCAGCAAATTATTTTGTTTGCCAGATAACAGCTGTTTTTGTTGTTTGCCGCTAATAATTATTTTATGGTCATACATAGCGTCTACAACTGACATAATATGTAAGAAAACGTCGGCAGAATAACCAAAATAAAATGCCGATATATCCCTCCATCTCACACAATAGGACAACGTAAATTTATTTTTCTTAAAACTTTTTATTTTATGAATATTCTCATCGAGTTAACATGTATTATATTTGTATAATTATTTATTTTATTTTCTCTTTTTCACTCAAACTTTAATTCATAAATCAATTAAACACATTTAAGTCCCTTTTTACAATGTATGATTAAGAGTTAACGTGAGCTTTAACTGACAGTTCTTCATACAAAACTTGTCATTAAAGTCCCCGTTAGCTTTTAATTGTATATTAAGAAAAGGGCCGTTAAACTTATAAAATCTCAGAAATTATATCCGAAACATAGTTTTTCATTTATTTTAATAAACAATCACACATGCATACTAATTTATTTTCATGTACGTGTGTTTTTTGACACTTCATATCATAATATTGTTGTTATAAGATTTCTTATAACAACGCTCTCTTCTCTCTATTATAAGATTAAGATAACACTAATTTAAAGTCTACACGTAACATAACTCTCTCTGCGATTGCATTTGACGCTCTTATCTTACATATTATGTTAGGTGTTACAGCAAGCTAATATTTGATGTTTGCTTTTAAATGTTTCCCCAATGTGACCGCACCTTAAGGTGCAACGTTGTTTCTAAACTGCTAGAGAGGGGTAAAAGTAGAACGTAATAATTCTCTCCAAGAATTGAACATTTTGATACCCTGCCTTTTGGAAGGACTACGGGCATTATACAAATATTACCAAATACAAATCAAATCTAGCAGCAAACCAACAACAGTTTTACCTTCATAAAGCCCTAAAAGAATGAAAAAAAGACACAAATGCTGACAAACAAAATAATGACTTAAAAAATTGCACAAATTACAAAACAATTCAAGGATGACGATGATGATGGTCGCTCAGCGCAATAACTAAAATAACGTCCCAAAGCTAACAAATGACAAAATATTAAAAAAAAAAAATGCAGAATTTTTTGTGGAAAAAAATGTACTAGAAAAAGAGAAAACAAAACTTTATGAAACAAACTAACCATTAGAGATAACCACAGGAAATGCATGAACTCACAATGCGTAGCAAACGGAAACTTTTAAAAAATAATATTATTGCAAAATTTCGGTTTTATGAAAATAAAAGCTACACTCACAGACTAATGCTTAGTAAATATGAATACTCTTCAGCTGCAATAAAGATAATAGTATGAGAGAAATATAAAAATATGGATTTTGTTGTAATGCAAAAATTAGTTATTGCAAATATTTTATTTATTATTTTAAAAGTCTGTGGCTGCGAGTTTTGTTAATTTTTACATCATCGTTGCAGCGCCTCTGCCATTAAATAAGCACTGTGATATGCTTAAGCATAGATAGTAATACATAGATCCCGTTTAAATGAAGGGCGTTGACATGAAGAATTTTTTTGTTGCAATAGTCAGGGGACTTTTTGACATTAATTTTATTAATGCTTTATATTCGTTCATTCGTAGCAGTGTTGCCATAAAGGAACTAATTGTTAGTTTGGGAAATGTGAAATTAATATGTCCCTATATATTTTTTTATAATTTATAAATTATAAAGTATACTACCAAAATACAATAATTAATAATAATAATAATAATAATAATTAATAATAATAATAATCTCTGCTTACTTTATTTGTTTATAATTTTTATATCATAACTCCTTATATCATGCACGTTATTTTTTACAACGTGGTTTAACTGGCAACACTGCCAGATAAAAAAATTACAAGAGAAAAATATGTGAAATATAAAAGTTAAAATTGTCGCTTCAATTTCCTGTGCGTGCGACTTTTGATACTCCGCAAGCTTCTCTTTACTACTCGCCAACAAACATGACCCGCAGGCGACTTGTTGCAGCTAGGCCACCCTTTATCTAAACGGGCTCATAGCAGAAAATCTACGATGTTGATATGGCTCGGTCTGGCTCTCAGCAAATAGATGCAGACAATGAGTTACCAATTAATATATCTAGAAAATTTATATATTTGCATCTACCTTAAAAGTTTTACATGCAAATGTTGGACACATTGTAGTAAATTTGTTGCAAGGAAGCAATTGATTGATATGGTTTAAGCTTAGATCTTTGATGTCAGTTTCATACCACAATTGTGCTAGATAAGATCACGCACATTCTTATCCTATTTCATTTGGGGCCAAATTTTTAGTCATAAGTTAATTATTAGTAAACTAAAATGATAACTATTGTTTAATTAATACTTCACATTCACATTACATTGTTTAACTAAAGTTCTTAATATGAGCAAAGAATGGTGACCCTAACAGACAATTAAAGGCTTCATTAGTCTTTACTTTCTGTTGCTGTTCTGTGCCGTTCTTTACCATATAAAATATTTTGCAATTACTTTTTCTGTGAAAAAAAAATCAGCTGGCAACCTATAGAATTGATTACACTTGTACCCAAAGTATCACAACACACTAATACATACACACTTTTGGCTGTCACTCAACGTTGAATTCTATTTTCTACAGATCTGTCCGCAACAGAACAGCACGAGAAAGGAAAAACTAACCACACATACAGATTTTCAACTAAACAGAAACTAAACAGCTGATTCAGAACAGAACAGCACGTATAAACTAGTTCTGCCTTTAGTTTCACTATTGTCAACTTTGCTATATCATATGGTTTTTCTTTACATTAGCTACATATATCATTTCTTAAAAATTGATAAAACAGCGCGCACTAATCTAACTTTACCATGCAAGATATTGAATTAGTGCTGAATTGGTTTGGAAAAACCAAACAATAATATAAAATAAAATAAAAAGAATGTATAACATACATCTAAATACCATGAAGATGCTTGATAGCGTATGTGTGAAGTGTGTATACAAATTTTCACAATACAACAATACTACTAAAGCTTACAACAATTCAACTGTTGTCTAACTATTTGTTAACCAATGACATTTGACGGTTTAACTAATGGTAAACAAAGAGCTGTGAATCGAATATTATTGGTTGAACAGGCATAAGTTAAATAAAAGCAATATATTTAACTTATGCCTGTAAATTTGAACCTTAGTGGTCAATGCAGTATTGCAATGTTTATTTTTCAAGAAATCTTCAAGTCAAGCAAAACAAATCTTTTTTTTTTGTTATTTTACTGAACGAAAACAAATTAAAGTTTATTTTATTTCCAGCGAACTATTAAACGTAAAGCTAAATCCTCACAAAAACATAAATGGGAAAAAAGGCCAAGTTCCTATCCAAAATTTCGGCCATTAAAATTAGTGAGATATAAATTTTGACCAAGTTCTTTCTTGCATAATAAATATCACTATAATCTGCCATGCATTTTATAAATATCAAAACGTCAGTGTCTTATATTATATCTAGGCCACCACCCACTTTTTTAAAGACGCGACTTTTTTGTGAACAGCGCTTATAATTCATGCTAATTTTCTTTTAAAATATGATAGACACAAGGCTCACATTTTATGAGAGTGATCACGCCCACTTTTTAACCCAAATATGCCCAATGACCTATATATAGTATACAAATATTCTTGTTTACATCATACGTCACGTTTATCAAAGTATCGTTTTTTTTTGTTCACATACTTAGTACTCATAAATTCCTCGTGGCAGATTGCGTGATCGCATTATTTTTTTCTACTATTATTGAGTTATTGAATTATTTATTTGCGATATTTTCATAATGACTGAATATGGGGACACGCTTGTACGATAATTAAAATTTTTAACATTTAGAAGTGAATAAATATTACATTGTGTTTGAATTTATATTTATGAAGAGTAGCTTGTGTGTTGTATGCGTGAACATTTCATTATTGCATTTTAGTTTTAATGTTTGGTGGCCTATATTTAGGACATTAGGAACATAATATGCTATGTATTTTATGCATTTTCCATAGCGGATTTTCTCTCCATGAAGCCTTGACGTTGATAGAGGATGAAGACATTGATGCGGCTAATATAACTATATTCACATATTATAATTCATGTGGAGACGAAGATTCCGGCGATGATGACTACGTCGATATAAATAATTTACCCGCCTTGCGAATGCAAAATGAGGTGGTAATTGTAAACAAAAGCAATTTTAATAGTGATTAGGACAGAGCAAATGATATCCTACTCTCTCAGGTTAGGGAAAACTCATCTATAAATGCGAAGAAAGTGATGAAAAATAAAAAATATCACTATATAAAGACACCTGTCCACCAACGATGCTATTTTTGAAAAATCTGAGGATGGCGGCGACATAGATGAGCATAATCCTACTTATCTTTTCTGCTCTATAATCGATGATGAGTTAGTAGAAAAAATTACGTATGAGACAAATCAGTACGCATCACGAGAGTACGCAAAAAAAAATATCATAAAAATGTAACCAGCAAAACAAATTGTTAATAGTTAATTAAAATTGAAGTATATATTTAATTTAAATAAAAAATTAAGTTGTTGATATGACAAACACAGAAATTTTTTTCAATAAACTGAACTAACCAAATTTTATGTTATAAATGGCGCAAAAACTCAAAAATTTCATTGTTGATATAACAAATTAAAAATTTTCTAGTCAATTAAATTACTCAATAAAATTATTTGTTAAATTATATCATAACGAAATACGCACATGTAGAAGAAACAGAAGAACTCACATTTTGTGTGTATTTATTATTTGCTTATCTAATAACGATTTGCTCCTTAGCTGAGTGGTAAGTACATTAGTCTATTAATCAAGAGATTGCCAGTTCGACTCATCTAAACACCTTTAAAATTAAAAAAAAAACAGAATTCTAAAAAAATATAAAAAGTACAAACAAAGAAACAACACATTAGAATTTGAAAAACAAATTCATTAAAAAATAATTTTTTTCTTTTAACAACTCAATTGTTAATAACACAATAACTTTAATTGGAAATAATTGAGTTCATTCTGTTTTCTTATGTTACAAATGTGTGTTTGTATTCACAAAAATCGTTGTAGGTGCCTTTTTAAATAATATTTTAATTGTATTCACAAATAAATTATTTGTATTTACAAATCTTTTTTTCTGTGTAGGGACTTGCGCGTAAATATATACGAAATGAAATGCTTTCTTGGAGTAATTTTGTTTAGTGGATGTGTTCCTCTGCCTAGAAGAAGAATGTATTGGGAACGCTCGAAAGACTCCAATAATAAACTGGTTTCGCAAGCAATAGCTATAAACAAATTTGAATTTATTTCTTCCAATATAATATGGATCAATTGTCTTTTAGGAGAAGTGTCTCCAGTGCACTACTTGTTCAAAATAAAATAGTGCCGGCTCACCAAAGGGCTCGTCCATCAGTTAGTCTGAATAATGAATTGCGTTATGACCGATTGGATCATTTGGTAATTCCACAGGAAAAACAAACAAAATGTGGACCCTGTCATCAGAAAACATTAACTGAATGTCGAAAATGTGACATAGGTTTACATGTTAAATGTTTCGTGTCGTATCACAGCCAATGAGTAATGTGCACAATGTCCTATGTATAGGACGCCTTCAAAAACCTCTTTTTTCAAAAAAAAAAAATAAATGCCTATAATTGCAATGTTTTTCATTTCCAAAATTATATAAATGTACTTTTAAAAGCGTTGGGCATATCTGGGTTTAGGTGACAGTTTAAATTCTTGCATAAGTGCAAATTGTATGCAATGTTTCACTAAAATAATTTGAGTTAAAAGCTGTATATAAAATTTTTAATTCTGAACAGTAATAGCATGGCCTCACCCATTCTGGCAAAATTTGTTGGGTTTTCGGATTTGTATAGTTGGTTACTCACCTAGACCTACTTGTATATCAAATTTCAGATCATTAGCGCAAATGTTAATTTTTAGTTTTTATGGGCGTAGCCCCGCCCCTCTGACTAACATTTCCGAGTTTTCAAGGCTTCTTACTTGGTTTTTCACTTAGACCTAATTCAATATCAGATTTCAGCTCCTTAGCGCAACTTTTAATTAAAAAATTTTATGGGCGTAGCCCCGTCCACTTTTTCAAACTCAATTTTTTTTCGCCCAGTAGTTATCGTTCGTGTCAAGTTTCGTTGCAAACGGATAATAATACCCACATAAATTGTTTATTTAAATAGGCTGAGCCGTAGCACATGAAATATGAGGCTTAAATTGTATGGGCGTGTCAACGTTCACTTTTTTAACGAAAAATTTATAGCCTTGCATTATCGCAATATCCAAATTTCAATAAAATCACTTCAGTTAAGCGCTTGATATTTGATTTTTTAATGCTGACCTTTATGGACGTTTCCCCGCTCTCCTGGCTAAAATATTTGGGTTTTCAGACCTTTTTTAATTTATTGCTAACCTAGACTATCTAATTGGTACGTAGAGAAAAGAAACTGTCATGTTTTCTAAGCGGTTGTAATGTCGTTTATTTTCCCAGCCAGTGTTGCCAAAACGGCGGTTTTCCTTCTATATATAACTGTATTTTGTTGTCATTAGCGGCAAGTCTATTTAAAAAACCACCAGCGGGAATTTTAGCTGAAGAATTTCTTAGTTGACGGATTTTCAGCGTTTTTCTGAAACTTATAAAGAAAGGTATTGAATCAAAATAAAGTATTTTTAACGCAGCTCTGCTACACGTACCCTGGTATTTATGTGGGGTTTTTTTCGATATAAGCACGCACAGAGAAAAGAAACTAACGTCACTTTTTTGCAAATAAAAACTTGACATATTGTGGTCGTGTAGTGTGAAACGTTAAGAGGTTAAAAATAAAAACATGTATATACATACGAGTATAAAAGTGAACAAATCTCATTTTTAGTGAATAAAATTTAACTAAAGATTAAAATTATATTACAAACCAATTTAATCATTATTTTCGTATTAAAAATAATAGTAAACAAATCTTTAAACAAACGGAAAACAAACCGAAAACTGGGTGATTGGACCAGTGAGTATGAGGAAAACATAAAATCAACCAAAATGTCTCAAAACAATAACTTTTTCTGAATAATTTGTTTTTGATTAGACTTTTTTAATTAAATTTTCCTTCGAAATTAAACTTCAAGCCAATTTGAATTGTGCCACTCAGTCTATTTTATTAACACTATTTTTTAATTTCAGATAGTCAGAAAGTCAGGAAATTTTAACGATATTTTACAAATACTTCAAGCAAAACGGCAAGATATTATACTACACGTGTAGAATAATTGGGGTCTATCGCAGAAAATATTGAAAAGATACTGATTCAGCTTAAACATTAATATTATAAGATGGAAAAGTCCTTGGATTCTACTTTTTTCTGGTTCGATGTTCGTGTATGGAAACTCTGCAGGAAATAAAATACCTACTTAAAGAGTAGGCTGAGTTTTGCTTACAAATATTGTGGAAATATGGGATTCCAACATACATACATACATGAATATGTATACATATTTTATAAAATTTATCTTATTCTCTTTTTTTTACCAATAAATCATAAAAAAGACATATGTTGGTTGGCGTTTATTTTTTATTCCGCTAGCGGTTTTTAGCGGGTTTTCAGGGGCTATATGGTGGGAAATGCCTACAACATTTTGGCAACACTGTTCCCAGCCGAGGTATGACTCAGTCCGCCAGGGTTCTTACCAAAGGTCGACTTCCTTTGAAATAAAATATGTGTACCTTTTAGGTGTTGAAGATATTTGGAACAGTTATTTATTTAACGAACTCTTAGTTCTACTTATAATAAACTTAAATTTACGAAGTCCTCCAGGATTCGGCTGGCAATATTACTGCAGCAGCGGTAAGACGATGATAACCACTTTAGCAGTCGATGTTTTCTTATTCTTCGGATTATCTGGTAAAGAAAAGCAGAGATATTATAAATCGGGTATACAATTAATTCAATGCGAACTCGAGATGTATTGAGAGGATCTTGAGATCGGCTACTTTTAATTATTTTAGTACGATTATAAGATGTATTCGGGAGATCTTAGAATCGACAAACTACGACACAACGAAGTCAAGATGTATTCGGGAGATCTTGAGATCGGCTACTTTTTATTATGTTAGTACGATTATAAGATGTATTCGAGAGATCTTACAATCGGTAAACTACGACATAACGAAGTCAAGATGTATTCGGGAGATCTTGAGATCGTCTACTTTTAACTACTGTTATTACGATTATAAGGTGTATTCAGCAGATCTTACAATTCGCAAACTACACCACAACGAAGTCAATGTGTATTCGGGAGATCTTGAGATCGGCTACTTTTAATTATTTTAGTACGATTATAAGATGTATTTGGGAGATCTTACAATCGGCAAACTACGACACAACGAAGTCAAGATGTATTCGGGAGATCTTGAGATCGTCTACTTTTAACTACTGTTATTACGATTATAAGGTGTATTCGGCAGATCTTACAATCGGCAAACTACACCACAACGAAGTCAATGTGTATTCGGGAGATCTTCCAATCGGCAAACTACGCCACAACGAAGTCAAGATGTATTCGGGAGATGTAGAGATCGGCTACTTTAACTACTGTTAGTACGATTATAAGATGTATTCGGGAGATCTTACAATCGGTAAACTACGACACAACGAAGTCAAGATCCATTTGGGAGATCTTGAGATCGGATACTTTTAATTACTGTTAATATGATTGCAAGATGTATTCGGGAGATCTTTCAATCGATAAACTACGGCTTTAGTACTACTAGCTACTTGTATATGTATAATGAAGCACGAGTCGATATCGGTTAAAGCCTGTTTGTTCAGTACCAAACTTGTTCTTTTAAGGCTGTTCAATTATCATTTAAGTGAGAATTGTAATTTGACTTAATGTTAATAAGCAATTTTAGAATTTAACACTAGCGAAAAAGATAATGTGTACGCTACGCTAAGGAACTGGTATACACCTATATGCTACTATTTTGGAAACCACATATGTAGTATTTATTAGGAAACTTGTAACGACAAGTTACGCAGTGTATAATCTCAGCTTGGCATTTTTACTATGATTTATTTTTGAGTATACTAACTCTTCCATTTAATAGTTTATTGCTTTATGCTTTATGGACTGCTATTTGTTTTGAGGTTTACTAAAGTTTTTAATTTATTGTTTATATTTTTAATTTCAAATATAATTGCAGTGCTTTATAATTTTTTTTTCACTTTGAACAAAAGAAAAAACTGAATAAAATATGTGTACAGTCAAAATAATTACAAAGTTGGTCAACACTGCAAAATCACACAGCGGTAGCAGAATAATTAAAAGTTTTAACTGAATGGTAAAACACTAGAGTACAGTAAATATTTGTATTAAATTTACTATACTAAAACACTTTATTAAAGCTTTTATTGGTATTTTTTATTTTAGAATATAAGTGAACTAAAAAAAACTACTGTTATACACAAATGCCAAATTTTTTGTAAAAGTAATGGCAAATTTCAATAAATATGATATAACTTCGAAAAGAATAGAAACACTTGATTTTTTACAATATTAAATTTTTTTTACAATGGTCTTACATATTTTTTTATACTCATAGATCAGAGCAAACAATTTTAATATGCACACAGAAAAAAATATTCCCGCAATAAGCAACTTTATTTGAAAATAAAACCAAAAATCAATTAAAAATGTTTATTAAGCCAATTAAACTTTTGTTTAAAAGTAAAATATTCCTGCAATAAACAACTCTAATTCAAAGTAAAACGAAAAATTAATTAACTATGTTATTGAGTCAAGTAAACTTTGTAATTAATTAAATTTAAAAAAAGGTTAATTGACTTAAAAACGTTTGTAATTGATTTTTAGTTTTATTTTGGATTAAAGTTGGTTAAGGAGGAATATTTTTTTCTGTGCGCCTATATTTTGAAATATTTTCCATAAACTTTTACTCTTATTTTGAATTAAAACAGTTCATTTTTGCATTCTTCCATAACAATCAAAATCGGAAATATGCTTTGCATAGAGTACTCAATATGCAGTATTTATTTATGCGATTAAGATATGAAAATATTTTTCAAAATATTAAAGAAATTTTAATTAATAAACTCGTTAAATTTTATTTAAAACAAAAATAATATAATAAAATAAATTCAGTGAAGTGCGACTTTGATCCGCGCACGAAGGGTTCCGTATAGGCACGAGATATGTAATTCAATACGAACAAAATAAACTATAGTTTTGTCATTTTTTTCGTTTTTAGGTTTTTTCGGTTTTAAGCGATTATTTTTAGTTTGGGGGTTTTTTGAATTTATTGGCGCTTTCTGAGTTTTGGCACTTTTTTCACCTTTTTATTATTTTGGCGTTTTTTTTTATTTTGGCGTTTTTTTTCATATAGGTAATTTTTTTTAGTTTTGGCACTGTTTTTCGTTTTGAGGATTTTTTTTATTTTAAATTTTGGCGATTTTTTTTTGATTTTGGCGATTTTTTTTTCACATAAACAATTATTTTGGTTTTGGCGCATTTTTCGCGTTTTTGCGATTTTTTCGGTTTTTGGTTTTTTTTTCATATTGGCGATTTTTTTTTCATTTAAACGATTTTTTCGAATTTGGCGATTTATTTTAAATTTTTGGCGATTTTGTCAGGTTCTGCCGATTTTTTTTTCGGTTTGGCGATTTTATAATATTCGGATTTTTTAGCTTTACGGTTTCTGAAAATTTCAAGAGTTTACCTCTTACGGTCTCCAAGATATAGCAATTTGTCAAATTTACATAGTCAAAATTGCATTAACTGATGGACCACCCTTTAATTTAAATTTTTTAATATTTAAATGTTTATTGTTATAGTCTATATAAAAATACACTAATTTTACAAATTTCAAGTGTCAATATACATATGTATATACAATTGTATGTATATTACATGAGATTTTAACATTTTTCGCCGCTCGTTTTGGAGCACCCTTTAATTTCTAATTCTCATGTATTTGTTGTTGTAGTGGTCAAGGTTCTACATACTCTGTCCAAATTTCAGGTCCGTAGCTCTTACGGTTCCTGAGAAAATACCGTGTGACGGACAGACGGACAGACGCACAGACGGCCAGACGGACAGACGGACAGACGGACAGCGTAGCGAAAACAATAGGGTTCCTTTTTTCACCTTTGGTGTACGGAACCCTAAAAACAATAATGAATAAAGAAAACAAAAATGAATTCACTGTAAGACTAAAAATTTTGCTTCAATCTTATGAAGTTCAGACATCAAAGATAATATTTTCAGAAAAATGGAACATCCTGAGTACTAAATATTGGAATAAATTTTGCTAATACACGTTTTTATGTATTGTGTCTTGAAATATGAACAAACAATAAGTATTCATGCCTTAAATCTAAAATATAATTATTAGGCCCGACCACTGTGGGACATAAACTTGTTGATAGTTATTAATAAAACATAAGTAGCGATAATCAAAAAAGAAAAATAATAGTATTTTCAAGCAATCCTATCTGGAATGCTGAGTATAAGAGCCCTTGTGTCCCCGGTTTTTAGGCGGATATGTCTAGTAATGTTCAAAATCCTCATAAAAATATAAATGTTAAAAAAGGCCAAGTTTCTTTCTAAAAAATTTCGGTCATCAAAAGTAGTGAGATAAAAGTTTTGACCAAGTTCGTGTTTGGTACAATACATATCACTGCAACATGGTATGAATTATATAAATTTGTAATCGTAAGGGTGTCAGATAATTTCAGGTAAGATCTAATTTAGATTTATTGTGTATCTAAGGCAAATTCTAGTCTGAGATGTTATGGCAGTTACTCCCACTCGCCTTCACTTTTTTAAACTCAAGATTTTGTTATGAGCAGCGCTCAATTATCATCGTACACTTTTTAAGATGATAGCTTTTAGTTAAAGCCCCTGCCACTCCTGGTTAAAATATTTGGGTTTTTAGATTTTTCTATTTGGTTTCTGATCTTGACCTACTTACGTACCAAATTTTAGCTCTCTAGCGCAAATTTAATTATCTTGTTTTTATGTAACTATTCCCGCCCACTTTTTTTAAATAAATTTTTTTACCAGCGCCAATCATATGAGTCAAGTTTCGTTGGAAACGGATATTAATATTAAAATAAATAGTATATTAAAATCTGCTGATCCGAAGTATATAAAATATAAATAAAATAGGAGGTTTAAATTGTTAAATTCAACGAAATTTTATAACTTTGCATTCCAACATTTGTGCCAAATTTCAATAAAATCGCTTGATACAAATATTTTAAATTTGCTCTTTTAATTGTGTGCTTTATTGGAATATCACCGCCCCCTGGTAAAAATCTCCGGGTTTTCATATTTTTCTAGTTAGTTGCTAATCTTGACCTACTTGTTTATCAAATTTCAGCTTACTAACGTACATTTTATTTATTTTCTTCTTATGGGCCCACTTTTTCAATCTCGATACCTGCTGGTGCACATTAGTTATCGTTTCTGTCGAGTTTCGTTGAAAACGGATAGTATTAAATATATAAATATGTAGCATATTCAAATGTGCTGACCCGAAGTACATGAAATATTAGGCATAAATTGTATGGGCGTGTTAGTGCCCACTTTTTCAACGAAAATTTATAGCCTTGTATTATAGAAATATGTATACCAAATTTCAATAAAATCGCTTGAGTTTAACGCCTTAGATTTGTTTTTTAAATTCTGAGCCTTATGGAAGCAGCCCCTCCCTCCTAGGTAAAATTTTTGGGTTCTTAGATTTTTCTAGTATTTTGCTAATCTATAACTATTCGTTTATCAAATTTCAGATCACTAGCGGAAATTTAAATTTTAATTCTTATGGACGTGTTCCCGCCTACTTTTTAACACCAAATTTTTTTAGTAAATACATAAATAGTGCACTTAAAAGTGATGACCGGAAATACATGAAATAGGAGGCTTTAATTGTATAGGCGTGTTAACGCCCACTTTTTTCAATAAAAATTTAGACCCTTGTATTATTGCAACATGTGTGCCAAATTTCAATAAAATCGCTTGAGTTAAGCACTTTAGATTTGCTTTTTTATTTCTGGCATTTAAGGGCGTAGCCCCACCCTAATGGCCAGAGTTTCCGGGTTTTCAGAATTTTTTAGTATATTTATAGCCTATACCTATTTCTGTATCGAATTTCAACGCACTATCGCAAGTTTTAAGTTATATGGGCGTAGCCTCGCCCCCTGGCTAAAATTTCCGTGTTTTCAGATTTTTCTAGATCATTGCTCACATAGATCTACTTGTGCACTAAATTCCAGCTCTCTAAATATGCACTTTTTGCACCTCCATATCTATAAAACCTTTTGCTTTAAAGCTTTCATGCCTCGCATGTGAAGTGACATAAATAATTTCTAATTATGAATTAAATTTTAGAATTTTACGTCCGCGCGGAACAAAGTTATCAAGGGGGTAAAAACACGACGAATGGCTTCCTGTAAATATACACACTGCGTGCATTGGCCTGGCGCATTGCCGTGCGCCTAGATAAAATTCGGCACATATAATTCGGATATAGTACTCTTACTTGTTTTATTTAATTTTGGTAAAATTTTTTTATTATCCGAGATTTCAAATTTAAGCCACTAGAGCCAAACTATCATTTCTAAACATTCAGTGTTTAGGCCAATACTGTAGAAAACATTGCTATTCGGTAGGCTAAATATATTGAACATTTGCTATTCGGTAGGCTAAATATATTGAACACTTGCTATTCGGTAGGCTAAATATATTGAATTTGTGTCTCGTTTTGTAATTTTTTATCATTATTCGAGCCAAAAACTTATCGCACAATTACAAAATATTTTTTATTTTTTAATAAAATTTTTGTTTAAATATTTAAAAAACACAGAAAAAACTAAATTCATTGAATCAGTAAATATGTTCTATAAATGCGGACCTACAAAAAACTTTTAAATTCTGATAACAATTTTGTAAAAATATAACTGGAAAAAAATTTTTTTTGTTAATTTCTTAAAGAAAAAAGTTAACTGAAACTCAAAATATTTTCATTCAAATGTATTAATAGGAACACAAAAAAAATTTTGCAGACTTTTTTGTGTTATTCAGGAAATTTTTTTTAATTAAAAAGAAAATCACCCTAAATTTTTCTTAGCCTCAGGAAACAAATTAACTGAATCAATAACAGTGGTTACCTTTTTTTCTAAAAAATATGTAAAAGTTTCATTTGACACTGTAAAAAAAGTTTGCAAAAATTACTTAACATTTTTCAAAAAAAATAACTGAATCTAATAAAAGGTCGAACTAAAATTTTTTATTTAATAAATAAAAATAAATCTAAACAATTTCATTTTCATATATTTTTTCTAAACAATTCGATTGCTTGCATTGTGGAAACTAAACGTTAATTCTATTTCAAAACACACGTTTGCTTAAATTTTTTTTTTTTTTGAATAATTTTTTCTGTTAACAAACCAAACAGCTGATGCAAGTATACAGAAAAAATTATTCTTGAATTTTTTTCAATTAAATTATTGCTTAGAAAAAATAATATTTTTTATTAATATTTTAATTGAATATATGTTTATTTTAATTGAATTTACTGCTCTATCAAAAAAGTGTTATCAAAAGAGTTTAACTCAGAATAGTATGATATGGTTAACAATTATTGTATGTAAATATTATAATTTTTCTTTTTATGTTTAAAAATCGAGCTGTTTTTTATAGTATGCCACATTGTTTTGAAAAAATATTTTCAATTAAATTACCCAATTAATTTTTTAATTGGTTTTGAACTAAAAACTAAAAAACTACTCAGCTTATATATTTTTTTTTTTGATTCATAGTAATTTTGACATGCGTGGAATAAAAATAAAATATTAAAAAAAAACAGAAATTCATTTTGTTCCCTTATTTCAAAGTCGTCGTCCATACAGTGAAACATTTGCTGCAAAACATTTGAGTTTGTTGACGAGAGGGAAAAGAGGAATGGCAAAGGGTACTTTGTTTCATGTACACGAAGTTCTTGTTAAGTACGTCATTCTCGCCTCATTCTTATGAAAAATATATGAGAAAATGTATTAACCTGCAAAACAAAAACTTCACAATTTGGACACGAATGCAGTTGCAAAAGAGAAAACAAAAATGTTTTGCAGCAAATGTTTCACTGTATGGACGACGACTTAACAATCAGATCATAATTAGAAACACAAGCTTATAGAGTCCATATAGTCTATAATATAGGCCGAATGTGAATGGTAATCTTAGTATATTGGCGCTATTTGGGGTCCGATGCAAATGGTCTTGCGTAAGTATGTATGTATGTATGTATATCTAGTATATGGAAAATATTGTAGCCTTTTAAAATTTTAAAATCCAATCACAAAATACATACACAATTCAAAGTACGGCTACGATATTCTGCATTTACCTTTATGCAAGACTCTCAAACAACGAATATGGCCATTGTACTTTTGTGCACCATTCGAAATTCAAAAGCCAGTTATGTTTTTGGTACAATACACAAATACTTAAATTTTTTATACATACATACATACATACATATTTACATAACATAATTTTTTATAAATTTTTTTATACTATTTGATTTTTTCTATATGTCAATTACTATTTTAATAGAATCTTTAAAAAATTTTAAGTAGGTTTTTTAATTCAATTTTAAAAATATTTCAATTAATTTTTTAATTAAATATTTAAAAATATCTCAATTAAATTTTAATTGATTCTCTAAAAAACTATCAATTAAATTTTTAGTTAATATAATATTTTTTTAATTAAAAAAATCAAAAAAATTTTCAATTAAAATGGATGAGTTAATACTACAATTTCCGTGATTGGTTGAAAACTAATTAATTTTTTAACTGAATCTTTGTTTTTTTTAATTGAATCTTGTTTTTACTTTTTTCTGTGTATTTAGTTATGTGTATTCCATACGTTGACATAAACGATAATGATATTTCCTATTTAGATAAGTCACTGTATATCTTTTCAAAATATTTGTTAATGCTATTTAATTTTCTTTCATTAAAAACTAATTAAAACAACAGATTCTCAACAATTATTTATTGAGCTAATTAGTTGTCAATATTTTCACAATATTTTAATTTTTACAATAAATATTTATGTGGAAGTTATAATTTTAGAAATATTATACGTATATTTATGTCAGTCTAACTTTTAATATAATTTTATTGCCTCTTACTTCAAGAAAAATTAATAAACGAACTAAGAAATATAATAACAAATGCCAAAGTACCTTTTCAGGCATAAAACTTCATATTTCGTTCATTTTGCTTTCCAAAATGTTGGCATTTCAATATTTTTTAATAAAACAAAAATATTTGTCTTCTATTTCTGCCAAAAAAAAATGGGAACAAGCAAAATATAAAAGAGAACTCTTCGTTCCTCATTTAGCAATTATAACCAACTTTTTTTCTGGACCAACAATCAACCAATGTTTACTTTTCTGTTGCCTGCAAGAGTCTTTATAAAATTTTGAGGGGTTCCACTTTTTCCATTTGGTATATGAATGTACATATGTATGTAAAGGTACATGAGCGTATGTACCGTGTACTCTATACTGAATATATTTTTGTTGGTAGTTTTCATATGATCATTTCATATGTAACATACCTAATGCAAACGAAAGTACACTGTAAGTCAAAAATATTCTTTGCTTAGCAAAAATAGTTTTTTTTAATAAAATTTTATTATTTAATAGCATAAAACAGTAATTTTGTGCAAATCGAAAATCGTAATATTTATCGATATATCTATAAATTTTCTGTAACCATAATGTTGCTCTGGGAATCCGATATAAAAAACACCTGATCAACTTTAACGTAAGGTCTTATTAGTTCGAAGTTGTCTTTTCATATATGTCCAGTATTTTCATGGCATTGCTGTGGTAACAGCAAAATGTGAAACTGAAACTGCACTACGAACGAATTCGTACATCCAGAGCATCAAATATACACGTACACTAACTATACCAATATACTTGTACGCAATTCATTTATAATGTCCTTGTTATACAATCTCTTGTTGTGTTATTGAATGTGCGTGTGTATGTGTGTGTACTGAAGTGCGTACAATATATACATACATGTCTGTATGTTCATGTATAAACAGAAAACAAAAATTGAAAAAATCTTCCCCCATTCTTTTTTTATATACATATACATATATACATACAAATATACTTTAGAGGTGTTTTATATCATGTTTGTATTTTTCTGGCGTTAATTTTCTCAATATGGTTTAACCTGCAGCCAAAAGTTAATTAAAAACCAACAAACTCCAATATTGGTTAATAACAAAAAAAAAAAAACACACCGTCAACAAGAACAACAATGAGAGCACAAAGTTATATGAACTTAAGTGGAAAAAAGTATCTGAAATTTAAAACTTTGTCGAATTAAAATCAAACAAAAGCTGTGTACAAGCGTAAAAATTTTCAAAACTTCAGGGTACTTCTATACTAAAATCATTAATGTTAGCGATATTAAAAATTTAATTATAAAAAAAATTGAAAACTAAAATAACAAACGGTAAAATTTAGGGAATATTTTTGTCTGCAGCTGGACTATGGATGGCCAGGTATTTTCTATTATAGAAATAAACTTGATAATAAAAATGATGCTTTGAGGGTAATAATTTAAGAGAGGAGCAAATAAAAGTTTTTTTTGTTGTCAAAACTTGGATGTAGAAATAGTAATAGTGGATACTCATATACATATGTATATATTGCTCATTTACTGAAAGAACGTCATAACTCAAAAACAAGTTTGCCACAAAACACACAACTTAAAAGAAGAAGAAATTTTTATTTCACGTTCAAGAGTTGAATACCTATTCCTGATATTTGTATGATATTTTTACACAATATCAAGAAAGATATGAATGAATAATTCTGCGTCATTATTCTATTTTTTGAGCTATGACGTTGTTTGAGTAAATAACCGATATGTACAAATCTACAATGTACATTGTACATTTTTATTAAAACTTAAGCCATGTTTTATCCTTATAAGCAGTTTAACAATCGAATCAACTAAGCACATATGCAAAATAAACTTGTGAATATCGGAAAATTTTACGCAGACTAAAAACTCGAAGGTCTTAATTATTAGTATTAATGTAAATTATGTTTGGAATTTTAATTGACAAAAATTTTATAGAAAAATTTCAACTTAAAATCTACTTAAACAAGGTTAATTTAACCTTTTTTGGCAATGATTTGCTTCACATGTCTTTCACGTTAATATTACATGATTTAGGGCCATTATTATAACTTGACGTTAGCTAAAAGTAGGATGTTATTGGATGGATAAATACTTTTTCATTATTACAACTTCATTTAACAAAAAGTGAGCGATAAACTAAAGACAAGTTGATCCTACCTGTAACTTTTATTGTGAGGTATAATCATTTAAAGTTGCCACACTTTCGCCACTTGCCACACTTTCTACTTTATAAAACAAAATCAAATTTATTTGGTCAAAATATGGCATAAAACAAAAGCAATACAACACAAAACACATAAGAATAATAAAAAAAGAAAAGAATTGACCAAAATATTTTCATTATGTTTGTAATTTGACAAATAAACAAAAGCAAGTTGCCACTAATCTT
This sequence comes from Tachina fera, assembly GCA_905220375.1. Taxonomy (NCBI): domain Eukaryota; kingdom Metazoa; phylum Arthropoda; class Insecta; order Diptera; family Tachinidae; genus Tachina; species Tachina fera. Next base: position 75,679,920 of record LR999963.1, read on the forward strand.
TTTTAACAAACACTATCCGCAATATCCACAGAAATGTTGCCACTAACCAAACATTTTATTATTTGTTTTATCGGACAGTTGTAATAATGGAAAATTTTAAAGGTCACTTTATAGTTCAGTTTTGCTAAAGTTAGGAATAACTATCCGAAACTTTATCGTTAAGTCATAATAATGGCCCTTAAAGTAATATTCAAAGAAAATTTTTCCTTTTGAAATAACTTTTACCACGATTACGGTTTGCAACACAAACATATTGTATTGCCTTTGCTCCAACACAATATTAATACCCCTTATTGTGAATTGCGTCGTCAACGTGACATCAATTGATCACAATTGACTATTATTAAGATGCTTCATTAATTTACAAAGCCTTAGAGCTTAGTAGGATTTTGTCAATAAGAGCCAATTGTTGCCGTTACAGAGCAAATAAGTGGCAATATTTCTTTTCGCCATTCACAATAAAGGGATAATATTATTTGCAATTATGGTTTGCAACATTTAGGTATTCTGTATGTCACACAGTTGTATTTTAATTGTAGTAGATATTTAAATAAATATGAAAATGTGCGTGCAAAAAAAATTAACTTTAAAAGATACAATGCATGTTGTTTGAATAAAAACATAATTATAATGGATGTTAAGGTCGATAAATTGTATTATGATGGTGATGAAATAATAGTTGTGTTCATTTACTAAAAATTTGTACGAATTTGTAACAATTGTTACTGGAAAGTGTTCATTAACCCAAAAAATTTACAACGAGAGAGCGTCGAAAGAGCGTAAAAAATTGAGAGACAGAAAAATTCTTGCAAGTTTTTACAACTAAAATTTTTACTTGTAATAATTTTTCAAACAGCTGTTTTAGATTGTGTTTGCAAAACAATTTTCTAAATTAAGTTGAAAATAAAAATATTTTGGAAAATTTAAGAAATTGTAAGTAAATGTAAACTTTTAAGACGATAAAAAGTATTCAAAATATAAAAAATTTATTTTTGTGTAAATAGCAACAACAGAAGCAAAATAATATGTCTAATGAAATTGAACTAAGCAATACAGAATCTGGTGCATTTGAAATGTTTTTGTTTTTCTTTAATTTTCACAGACCAGCTAATTTTTAGTGTTGTAAATATTATGAGTACCTAGCTACTCGGTAATTTACACTAAGACGATATTTACACTGGGCATTTTCTGGTTATCTTTGCAGGCAGGCTTTTTAAGTTTGTTGGTGAGAGGTGTTGAGAAGCATGCGGAGTAAAACAAAAGGAACGAAATGAAAAATCGAGGGGATTTTTGACATTTATCTTTGTTTTTTCGTACTCTCAGCATTAAGCATGTATATTAACGTCAAAAAGTCTTGAAGAAAAAAGTCTTAATGTAAATGTGCGTGACTTTTCGAAGGGGGATTAAAAGAAAATTGTCCAAGCAAGTAGCCTGCCTTGCTTAGGCATAATTTGAATAGGCACTAAGCAGGCAAATAATTCAATTAATTCAGATATATATTTGCAAATAAATTTGAATTAACACATAATTTATTAGTCACGACAATGGTGAATATAAATGACCATAATCACATAATTTTTAATCAATATCACAATTACAATCATTTCATAATAATATACATATACATATGTATAATATGTCCAGAAAACATAGGGGTAGTTATTGAGTACTCATATATACCTATACATTACAACACTACTTTAACTTGCAAATTTTAGCTAGTAAAGTGTTCATTTACTTTTTCACATTTTTGAGAGTAGTTTTGAAAAATTTCTTGTTACTCTCTCGTTACTAATTTTTACTAGTAAAGTAAAGGAACACACCTAATATAGTACTTTTTAGATAAGTAAATATTTTACAAGAGATAAATAAATATATAAGAATACCAAAGCAAATTAAAAAGATACGAATGTATGTATCTCCTGCATCTATTTGTCAATTAAATTTGTTATTTTTCAATTTAAATATTAGATTTTTTATTTGTTTAATATTTTTTTGTATAGTTTTCTCTCTAAGCGTGTAATCACCTGCACCAGCTTTTCCATCTGCATTTGTCTTTTCTAAGAAATATTTTAAATTGCAGTTATAAACGATATGCAAAAATATTTACGTATGTATGCTTACAAATTTTTCTCCAACGACAATAAGACAACAGCTAATGAAAAGTTGTAAGTTTTTTACAGTTTTAACAACATATAAGAACTCATGTTGTAAACCATATTCGCAAGAAGTTTAACATATACTACTTTTATGCGCGCAGTATTTGCAAATAAAAATATTTTCAAATAAATTAACTCACGGCATTTTAAATGTATAAAAACTTCGTAGCACTTTAATGGAAATGTTACTTATGTTTGAAAAAAATTGTGTAACTGTGTAAAATAAAAAATAATAATTTGTTTTTATGGTAATTTTTTCTTCTATCAATGTGTTTTGTGCATTATTTTATCAATTTATAGTTTTTTATTAGCAAAAATTTGTAAGTGTGGCAACTTCAAGCATTTTATTTGCAAATAGCGCGTTAAGCGTGAATAGTTTTCTGAATTAGTAAGTTGCAATAAAAACGATAATATGGCAACAATTTACAGTTTTATTTTCAAATAAGTCGTTCGTATAAACGTAGTAATAGACAACTAAAATGACACTCAAATAAGTGTTGTAAGCCTTAACCTTAACAACATTAAAATAACAGCAGTTGTAAACCATAATCGTTTTATGTTTATTTAACATTTAAGTACTGTTTAAATCGAAATGAAGAATCATGTTGAATCAAAGTTATTTAAAATTGAAACAAGTTAAATTCTATACTGAAATAATGCGAAGAACCATGCTGAATCAAAGTTATTTCAAGTTGAAAAAACTTGAATTTATATTAATGTACTCTTTGTATTTTATTAATTATTTAGGTTAAGCGTATGTGTGTATGTTTATAATTAGGTTTATGCATGTTCATAATTGATTTCTACGGCCAAGATTTGAAAACGGAGCTCATCGTGTGGTGGGTCAACGAGCTCACCACTGCAGCCACAGCAACTTTAAATGTTCTTGAGAAACACACCAAGTATGAATACATGAATACAATTTTAATTGAATATTATTTAAATGATCGTTTGACATAAAATTTATTTTCAAAGTTTTGGTTAAAAAAGCCAGCAGCAGTTTGTTTGCAATTTACGAACACCAAAATAAACAATGTTAACAATTAAAAAACAAGTCACATAACTAAACACAACAGTGTATTACAACAAAGCAAATAAACACCAATATACTTAAATAACATATTACACTGTGTGACAAAAAAAAATATTTTCATCATTCTGGAAGCTTAAATACACAGAAAAAAGTATTCTAATAAAATATATAATAGCATATATATATATAATAACATATATCAATGCCCAAGGATTTTTTAACACAAACATGCGAATTACTAAATCTATTTATAAATATAAAGTCGGTTGGTATTCAACTTAGGCTGAGTTTACATCTGGCATTTCTTGTGTGTCATTTGCCCAAAAAAACTTAACCAACTAATTACTAATGAAAAACAGTTTTATTCAGACATGTATTTATTGATTTAAATAGTTTGGAATTATTTTGGATTCTATAAAATTGTTTATTAATTATGTATTAAACCGTTTAACTTAATAAATACATGTCTGAATCAAACAGTTTTTCATTAGTAATTAGTTGGTTACGCTTTTTTACGATTGTGTGGCATTTGGCACACAGATGTAAACCCGGCACACAGATGTAAATTTTGAGGGTGTTTAGAAAATGTCAAATACAGATTATTGTTATGCTTGACAATACCTGCCAGAAAAATAATATCACGTCTTAGGTATTTTTTTCTGTAACACAGTGTTATTTCTTTTAAAATGATAGGCTAAAGAGATTAATGATCCATGCATTACGAAAAGTCTGTTTACTTCGCCTGTAAGGTCTATGCTGGAGTACGGATTCCTATCTATAACAAACATTTTGACGCTATTGAATTAGTGCAAAAATAGGTTTTAATTTACTCTTTTGTTGAACTAAACTTTAACTTTTGCACAACGAATTTTAGCTATTTTTTTTTTTTTTTTTTTTTTAAGAACAAACACAACCCGCAAAGCGATTAGCTTGTCTGCAGAAAACACCCATAGTCTATGCTGGGAATTAAACCCACGACCTCTGGACTGAGAGGATAGCATCGCTACCACTCAGCTACAGGGGCATTCAAGAAATCTACCATCTTATTCTTCTAGGCTTCTTCTAATCAAGCTGCCATCCCTTAAAATCCGGAGAATAGTGCTGAACATTTCGACGACTTATGCTCTGGATTTTTAATTAATTGAATATTATTTAAAAATCTATTAAAAAGCTTATTAAAATAAAGACAGCTAAAATTAATTTAATATAATTGAATTAAATTGCCCAATTGAAAAAAATCATGTAAAATTTTACTGTAAAAATCTTTAAATTTTTTCGTTTTGAAATGTGTATTTTTTTAATGAAAAAAGCTATCAGGAAATATTTGAATAGTTGCAAAAAAAAACATTAGCTTTAACAAAAACTGATAAATTTAAGCAAAGGTTCTGGAAAGCTAAAGAAAAATTATGCTTTTTTAAGTTGTTGCCGGTTAATCTCGAAAGTTGGAGAGCAATAATATAAATTGATTTAATGCAAAAATAAAACTAATTCATTACTATCACAATATTTTATAAATAATAGGTAGTATGAATAAAAAAAAATATTTGCTTTTTACTTAAAAATTTGTTTAAAAAAAAACAAAAAACACATACATACATATTTGGGGTTTTAAAACAGATTTTTATGTAAAAAGCAAATACTTTTTTTATTCATACTACCCAATATATCTAGAATTTTTAACATGTTTTAACATGAAATATGCAAAATAAATTTAATTTTGATTACCTTTGTCTGGATCTTATCAAGAAAATTACAAGAGAAGAACGCCTTTACTAACCCTATTTTTAACCCTCATCCATAATAATACGTCGTTGACAGTTGACTACAATTTCTTGCATAAAAAGAAACCGAACACAAAAAAATTAAAATAACGAAAAAGGCGAAGAATACAACTTTCACTAGCAAGGATATTTTTCTATATATAACCCTGCGTTTTTATTTTTAATTTTTCCTTTGTTGTCCTTAGCATCTACAAGTCGCTTTTGCTGCTGACAATGAAATTTTTTTCTACTTATATATACATACATCTGTACATATACAAATAAAAATATATATTTCTTAGAAGTAATCTACTATAAAAGTTTAAAAAATTTAATGGAAAGAAAACTGGTTTTCACATAAGTTAACACTTAGGCTAAATAAGTTTTAGTACTAGTCTGTCTAACTGCATGTCTGTTCGTTTATCTGGCGTTTGTTTGGCTGTTTTCATACCAAGCAACATGGTAGAGGACGGTTATATGTGTGTTTGTCCAATTGTCTGTGTACATAGATGATGATATTATTTCTATGAATGAATACGAGCATTATGGTTGTTGCTCTTGTTGTGGTGATTATACCGAACCAGCATACATAAATATTTTTTATGATGTTTTCTTACTTCTTTCTTTTTTATACTTTCCACAAGGGCGGAAAGCTGTCATAAGCAGATAAGCTGCCGCAATAAGCTTTCGTTGGAGATATATTTACACTGATTTACGAGATTCAGTTTGCATATGGTAATCATAGGAAAACACAACGACCTTTTCATAATTTTCATTTATTTTCCCGCTTTTTAATATTTTATATTTAATTTATTTAAAATATTACATGATGTTTTTGGTTTTTCTTTCAATGTAAATTGTTTCTGTTCTTTTGTCATAATCATAATTGTTGATTAAAAAAATATGTATAAGTTATTTTAAATAAAACTTAATATTTAAAGCAAACTTGTCTTACTAAATACAACCTTCTTTATATATTGAAAATAGTTATGCATTAAAATTATTTACGTATATATGTACTTTTGTTCTTAATATTTTTAATATATTTAAAAGCAATTTCTTTTCCAGCTTAAATTTTTTTTACTTACCTAAATCCATTCCAAAAAATTTTCGATTAGTTTAATGTTATACTCTCTGTTGCAGTTAGGTCAGCTCAGTTGCAAAATACTAAAAGTATTAAAATAAAAACTAAATTAATACCTAAACTAAGAATATGTTTGTAGGTTGGAAAGCATTTATGTATATGAATTAATTGAAGCCAACATCAAGGTATGGCTCCTACTCAAGTAGGATGAAATGAAAGTGACTCGTATGAATTATTTCATTAGAACATATCCTGCAGCTTATAAAAGTAACTCATTAACCGCTTCATATCTTTAAATTTAAATATATCAAGCTGTGTGTGAGATCATTAAAAAAATTTTATTCGCTTGAAAAACTACACTAAAAGAAAAATTATTAATTCAGCCAAGGAGGCAGCTTCATTGATATTTCTTCATCTATTAATAGAGTGCTTCATTTTTTATCTTTCATTATATTTATGAAATTTTTTTTGTTGATAGTATTAAATTAAACTTGGTCTAATTTTTTGAAGACTAAAAGCTTATCTATCTCATTTTATTTGATGATTTCTTGCAAGGTAATTAATTAAATTCTAATACCAAATATATACAATTTAACCGATTTTTTTTAATTAAAATGTTTCATAAATTCAATGCAAATGTTTCTTACATAAAACGAAACAGAAAACATTTTCTATTAAAAAAGCTTTAAAAGTGTTGAATGCACGCTATTTTCGTAGTGTGGTTGGATGAAGTGGTTAAGGTGTTGTCTGTCATAACATAAAAATGAATAGTGCGAGTTCAATACACTGAGCATTTGTTAAGGTGTGTCATTATCCACGTAAAATAATAAAAAATTTTGGTATACATATACTACGTTTGTACGAATGGCTTATTTGCAAATAAAACTGTAAATTGTTGCCATATTATCGTTTTTATTGCGACTTACTAATTCAGAAAACTATTCACGTTTAACGCACTATTTGCAAATAAAATGCTTGAAGTTGCCACACCTAAAAATTTTTGCTAATAAAAAACTATAAATTGATAAAATAATGTACAAAAAACATTGATAGATAGAAGAAAAAATTACCATAAAAACAAATTATTATTTTTTATTTTACACATTTACACAATTTTCTTGCAAACATAAGTAACATTTCCATGGAAGTGCTATCAAGTTTTTGTACATTTAAAATGCTGTATAAACAGTGAGTTAATTTATTTGCAAATATTTTTATTTGCAAATAGTGCGCGCATAAACGTAGTAATAGTTTCACTTAATGTTTTCACAACATTTACAAAAAGTGCAATCAATGACTTAATTTCATATGCATAATAGCATTAAATATTTAATTTTTCGAATGAAATAGTTTCGCGAAATCAATGTTATAAAAAACTTTATGAAACATTTTTATTAATGCAATGAAATTTTACGTTAGCTCGTTACTAATGACAGAATTAGTTAAATCAATAGAAAAAAATTGTGCGATTGTACATTTTGCTGTAGAGATTTTATAAGGGGTTTCATATTTAACTGATGGTTCCAGCTTACAAATATTGTGTATGGTGAAATAAGCTCAGTTAAACAAAATTGTCAAGAAGTAAATATGCATTTAATATATATATAATTTGTTGAAACATAATTTGTTACAATGGAAAATGGAGATTGAGCACTTTAGTTATAAAGCGCGTTTGTTTTTTTTTTTTGAGTATTACAACTTTGAATTGGCGTCACTGCTTTTTATAACCCATTTAACACATATATTATATATTTCTAACGATCAATTCGGCGAATGGGCTGAAACACAAATTTATATTGATTTACAATTTCCATTCAAAATTTTATTTTCCGATGAAGCCATATCAGGTTAACCCTGCTGTTAGGTTTGGACCATTTTGATCAATTTTTGTTTTCTTTTCGCTTTGACAACGGAATGGTTCATTAGGTAAACTTAAAACGTTAGCTAATGTAGGGTTTTCACATTTTATTACTTCTGCAAAATTTTTAAAAATGAATGATGTAAAGGAAGTTAGGAAATTAAAAAATTACAAATTTTAGGTTTAGTACCAATTTGGTCCGTTATTGTTTTTTGATTTATGGACATGAAAAAAATTTACAGAATAAGTGGAAATTTTCTCAGTAGCTACATGTTGAAAAATTATATTACGTTTCAGCTTGCATATAAATATGTTGCATATGATGCATTTGCTATCGCACTTAGATTAGCAGCAGCTGATCTAAGCTGATCTAGCAGCTGTTATATTTGGTAAAGTGCTCGTTGATGCCTTACAATAAAAAAATGATGATCTTATGTCGGTAAACAAAATTGAAAACTGGTTAGAAAAAGATACAAAAATTAGCCTTATTTGTCTATTGACTATTAAAAAAATTAAAAAAAAATTAATTAAATTGTGCACTTATCAAAAAAATTAATGTGGACCAAAATGGTCCCATACCCAAGATTCGTAAGTTTTTCTTAACCTAACAGCAGGGGTAAAAAGGTACATAAATAAGCTTTTGTCGAAACACCATTACATCTACAGAAAATTACTGCTTGGTGTACTTTATGGTCTGGCGAAGTCATTGAACCATATGTCCTCAAAAACGATGATGGTGAGAATGTTACTGTCAATGTTGAACGGTATAGGAACATTATTCGAAATCTTTTCGTACCTCAATTACGTGGCATTAATCTTGCTGATATGTGGTTCCAACAGGACGAAGCCACATGCCACACAGCGGGCGCTACAATTGATTTAATCAAAAAAAATTTTGATGAAGAAATAATTTAACGCAATGACTCAATTAATTGGCTACCAATATGTTGGATTATTTTCTTTGGGGTTATGATAAGTTACTTGTCTATATTGATAAACCAATTGCTCCAGTTTAAGGAAAATCGTATTCTAAGGATCAAACTAAGCAACTTGGATGAAGGAGCCATACCTCTAAAATGTATTTTGATTATCAAATTTTGAAAAATCTTACTTTAACTCATTTAGAGTTCCTCAATCGAGTCAAACCGACCCTCACTAATTTTTAAGGTTCGACCCACCTATGCCAGGGGCACACCCCCTGGAACCACTCATGGGTGGTTCCCCATACAATTATTTCAAAAAACAAAATAACAATTTTTGGCACTTTACAAGAAAAAATCAGCGAAATTGCTACGTTTTTTTAATTTTTGGAGTTTATTTTCCTCTTGAAAAATTCATTTAGTCAGAAACAACAATCTTGTGTTATTTTTGGGTTAAATGCTGGTAATCCCTGATAGCTACCCAGGCAGAAATTGTGACTTTGCCCAAAAAAAAGTACCACCACAACACTGTAAATACAAAATTACGACTCTTCCAAAATTTTTGTACCACCACAGTACTGTAAACACAAAAATATGACTTAAAGTTTACAAATGCCGCGTCCTTAATAATGATATAATGATATATAACACTGTATTTACAAAAATCCGACGTTAGTTTCCCAATACGCCGTTTACAATAATTCTATACCGCTACAACATCGTACATACAAAAATTTTACTTTAGTTCCCCAAATACCCTGTTTACAATAATTCTATACCGCTTCAACACCGAAAATACAAATTATTTACTTAAGTTGGGAAATTTACATTGTGACGACCTTATAAATTTGTATTTAGAGTATTGTGACAACATTGAAAACAAGAGTCGGAGGACGGTCATTCGGCGTTATCATTTTAATGTTATGAGTACATTAAAATTTTGGTAAACGAATGTTGTACTGATGTTAGTTGTACCCGCAGACAATCGTAGCAATGTCGTGCTGATTGTCTTTTTCTGCCTCGGTAGGTACTAAAATATATCTTCCATATATTTACGATATGTCTAAAATCAGGTACGCATATGTACTATTTAGTTTTAAGGTTCTCATTGGTAGTATTTAAGTTAAATTTTTTATAATAAAAATTCAGTTTCTACAACTACTCAAAGCGTAAGCTACATATTTTATTATTTAAACAATCATCATATTACAATGAAATTTAATGAATCCACCATCCTGTACACCGCAAGATTAAGCCACAACAACTATCGAAAACCCAATGAGTCATATACCAAAGCATGATGTTACTGTTTTTGGTGTGGCTACTGATTTGAGTGATCGTAATTTACCAAGCAGCGTTGCCATATTTATTTTTCAGAAATTTTCAAGTCGAGCAAAAAATCGTTTGTTTTAATTAAAAATCTTTTTTTGTTATTTTATTGTACGGAAATAATTTAAAATTTATTGTGTTTCCAGGAAACTATTAAACATATTTGTATAAATGTATGTATATAAATGAGCCATGCATACCAATAATTCCTTTAGAAATACCAATTATATTTGTTGTATATTCTGTTTCAATAACCATTTCATTCTAATAACTCATACATATATCGCTAATGAAAATTGGTGCTTAGAAAAAATAAATGCATTCATTACAACAGAATTGTGTTTTAGTTGTTGCAACCGACAAAATTCGATTGGCTACAAATTCGGTTGTCACAACAAATCTGTTTTCTCTATGCAGTTAAAAGTTATAGCAAGCAAAGTAATATGTTGAAATTCCAATGTAATATAATATATAATATAAGTTTTATCGATGGCTTAATATAAGAAAAGCGGAACTCAAATTTTCGAGATTTTATAGGAGAAGCAAGACACTGAAGAAAAACTGAAGCATTTACATGAAGGAATAATTTTATGAGTCGCTATAAATCCTTGTTTTGAAACTGTAACGTACTAAGTAAGATATTCAAGGAGGATGCAATTATATGTTGTCTCCCAGAAAACGTTAAAAACGCGATTTCGAAAACAGTTGAAATACATCCTTTTCATACTAAACCATCGATACAGAAGTTAGTGTATTTTTAGTTAAAAAAGGAAAAATGCTAACATGCTAGCGCTTTTCATCAACAAGACATGTTCTACAAACAGGCTGTTAGTATTTTTTTAATTTTTTAAATATATTTTTAGGGTTCCGTACACCAAAGGTGAAAAAAGGAACCCTATTGCTTTTGCTACGCTGTCCGTCTGTCCGTCACACGGTATTTTCTCAGGAACCGTAAGAGCTACGGACCTGAAATTTGGACAGAGTATGTAGAACCTTGGCCACTACAACAACCAATACATGAGAATTAGAAATTAAAGGGTGCTCCAAAACGAGCGACGAAAAATGTTAAAGTCCCATGTAATATACATACAATTGTATGTACATATGTATATTGACACTTGAAATTTGTAAAATTAGTGTATTTTTATATAGACTACAACAATAAACATTAAAATATTAAAAAATTTAAATAAAAGGGTGGTCCATCAGTTAATGCAATTTTGACTATGTAATTTTGACAACTTGCTATATCTTGGAGACCGTAAGAGGTAAACTCTCGATTATTATAAAATCGCCAAACCGAAAAAAATCGCCAAAACCTGAAAAAAATCGCCAAAAATTAAAAAAAAATCGCCAAATCGAAAAAAATCTACAAAATTAAAAAAAAAATCTAGCACTAAAATAAATCGCCAAACTCGAAAAAATCGTTTAAATGAAAAAAAAATCGCCAATATGAAAAAAACGCCAAAAACTGAAATAAATCGCCAAAACGCGAAAAATGCGCCAAAACCAAAATAATTGTTTATGTGAAAAAAAATTGTCAAAATGAAAAAAAAAATCGCCAAAATTAAAAAAAGTCGCCAAATTAGAAAAAATCGCCAAAATTTAAAATAAACGCCAAAAACCGAAAAAAATCCTGCGAACGAAAAAAAGTGCCAAAACCAAAAAAAAAATCACCTATATGAAAAAAACGCCAAAAATTAAAAAAAATCGCCAAAATAAAAAAACACGCCAAAATAATAAAAATCACCAAAATTAAAATAGCTTCAAAAACCAAAAAAAAATCGCCAAAACGTGAAAAAATCGCCAAAACTCAGAAAGCGCCAATAAATTCAAAAAACCCCCAAATTAAAAAAAACGCTTAAAACCGAAAAAACCCAAAAACGAAAAAAATGCCAAAACTATAGTTTATATTGTTTGTATTGAATTACATGTCTCGTGCCCGTACTCTCTCTCTGAATTTATTATTTAATATATATCATTACAATTTATGAATTCAAACCTAAAAAGTTTTTATTAAATTTCAAACTAAAGCATTCATTTAATTCATATTTCCTACTTAAAATTCATTTAACAGTACCGAAAGAATTGTGAGCACAGAAAGAAATTAATACAGTTGATTTATGGCACACATACACATCCAAATTATCGTAAAACGCCAAAATATTTATGAATGAATAACTGCGTGCCCACAACCCTATCTCACACACACACACAGATATAGAACGTGTGCATGCATATCCATATGTACATAAGAGTTCTGCACATTCAACTCACTCACTCAGTGACTAACTAACAAGTATTCTAAATCAAGTACGTACTAAAATAATATCAGTTATACTGCCAAGAAGAGAAAATAAAAAAAACATTAATATTCGTATACGTTAAAATTACGTTTGCATCCGACATGAGTACTTAAAAAAGACAAACGACATGCTTCAGTTAAAATAATGTCGGTAATGAAATTAAGCTAAAAAGTAAATCACTGCTCAGTGCATGCTCATGAAATGTAAATAAAGATTTCAGAACGCAATCTTAGTTGAGCATCAAATAACGCTAATAATTTATTCCTACAAACAACCTAAAAACAAAAATGAACAAATGAAAAAAAAATCAGTAACAGGACTTTACTCTTGTCAAACACTCCAGTTTCCCACAACACAGATTTAGCTAATTTTGTGACTTTTAGGTGTACATACATGTGTGTGTTAGGTGTGGTTGTGTGTAAGAAGGTGTTTTATTTTTCGCAACGAAAATCGCAAAAACATGTAATTGGATGGAGTTCAACTCATTGAAACGTATAAACACGTTTCTTAAATTATGTTTCACCTTACGATACCCTACGATATAGTGGGTTAATACTTTGTATTGGTAAACGAGTTTACTTGGCCATAGACTTGGGTCGAACTCATTCAAAACCAATGTAATTTTAATTTGTTTGATATTAGGTTTGTGCCAAAAAGACCAACTAAATGAGTTCGATACCGCAGTCTTGGCCACAATATAATAATGGATCGCTGGTCCACCAGGGTCAGTCAGCAGTCAATTTCCTTGGGCGGTACTAATATTCTACTGTTAGCTGAAGTATTTAGCACGTTGACTACAAACCAAAGGCCCAGTCTCGACAGTCATTAAAAATAACAACACCACGCATTTTCTGATATGCATTACACAGAAAAAAGTGTTCACCAATTAATATTTTCAATTAAGAATTTAATTATATTAATTAAATTTTTAATTGTATTAATTAATTTGAGTGGAAAAACTTAATTGATATTATCAAATTGTTTATATGTGAAAATTTAATTAATTTTTTAATTTATACTACAAATATTTTAATTAATATTACAAAATCATTCATATTACTTTTTTGTGTGTAGTGTCCTTTGTATCAGTTGTTGATAAAAAAATTCTATGGTTGCAGGCACTGGTCACGAAACTATACTGAGTTCAGTAGATACTAATCCTAATGTAACATCAGAGCGCCCTCCTTCTTAGTGTAGCTAACCTAATTTAACCTAATTGGAAGTGACACAAGACTAGTCACACGATCGGTAACCAAGTGATAGGGACCAGTCCGAGTTCTAACACTTCCTAGATGAGGATGGGGTAAATTGATACTTTGTGATGCACATTGTGACTAGTTACTGAGCTTTTTTATAGGGACTTATTTGATGTAAAATAATATAAATTTTTTTAAAATGTAATTCCGAGGATTAACTGTAACAATGAAAACTTATACTTTTTTTATTGTTCAAATGCAATTATAATTTATTTTTTAGGAGATATTTTTGGGATTCAAACTGCCAAAATTTTGGCATGGCAGGCTTGCTCACAACCCACTCGACTACAGAGCAATTTATATATCAAAAGTATAAACACCAGTTAAACTTAGGTTAATATCTCAGTATAGTTACAGGACTCGTTCTAGAGTCTCTTGGCGATACCATTGGAGGGAACAATGAACAATATATTTATACTGTTGGATCCAAGTGCACTGAACTTGTTCAGTGCCATTTACTACAATTCCAGACCAAGTCCTAATTAAATTGACAAAAGACGATACATCACGGTAATGGTGAATATTAACCATTTATGGGATGTGTCACTTTTTCACCATACACTACTCCCTACTTTTGGTAACACTTTCATTCTCTCAAGTCACAAGACAAGTACGTTTGGATTTATTGTCAGCAAATTTTCTGCAGGGTATGCATGACAAAATATAAGTATCCCTATGCAAAAACTATTGTTAACTAAAGCTGGTTTTTGCCATTCAAGGATTTCCAAACTTTTTCTCATAAGGTGGTAAGTCCATCTTTAAACCATTCTATATCAACTGTCGTGATGAAGAGAGGGGAGAAACTGTTGATCACTTTATGCACCACTGCGATTTCTTGCCGATAACAAGGAGTTTTCTATAGGCATCCGTTTCTGTAGGCCCTCGGAAAAATACCGGCATACGGTGTAAGAAAGGTAAATGTATTCATTTAAAATTAAGACTGACTCATCACTGAGCAAATGAGACCTTAAAATTAGAGCTTTGTTCAACTGGTTCAAACTCGCCCATTTGGTGGTGGATTGCTGTAATATCGCAAGGTGAGTCGTCCTTTCACCTTTTCCGTACGCTCTTCTTTTAACACCAAAGTTCTCATTTTGCTTACTTTGTAGGAACTTATTTTTTTTTAATAGTTTAAAGAACAATTTTATTACATATTTTAATGAATTCGCTTTATATATTAACAAAACAATAAATTTACACAAATGCAAACAAAAAATTTAAGTAATACAACAATACAACTTATTTGATTTGATTACTTTAATTTAATTTTTTTCCTTTAATTGTTTTTTTTTCATTACCAACTCAAGTTTTATGAATTTTCAAATAAAATATGTATATAATTAAAAGCACTAAACACATAAACAAAGCAAATTTGAACATTGATTTTATTTTTATTCGATAATAACAACACCGTTGGTTTGCAAAACCCGCTTGGATTTTTATGTTATCTGCGAATGTTTTTATTGAAGTTCCCAACAACTCATATACGAACTATGAGACTAACAATAAGTTGTTCATTGCGAATATGTATATATTTAAGTTTCTAAGAACGTCTGAGAAAAATTATTTAAAAATGAATCAAAGTCGTTCACATTACATTGAAGGTGGTAATCAGTTATTGGCAAAGTTCATTTAAACTGTTTTAAAAGCTTTTGGATTCAAAAACGAAACAGGGCTACAAAGAGAAAAAACCATTTTTTAAACAAGGTTTTATTATTTGTTAAAAAAGTTAAATATCCAAAAGTTTAATATCCACAATCATCAGATCAGCTTATTATGTCATAATAATATTGCATTGTCATCCAATTTATATATTCATGCAAAATTTCAGCTCAATTGTAAACCGGCAAGTGGATCAAATTTAATTTGCAAAAAAACATTTAAATAGTTGTGTTAATTCCTTTTCAGCTTTCCTTTTGTTATTACACAAATAATATACAAATAGCTAAACAACTAGTCGCAATATGAGCATTTTATAAAGTTAACTTTAGATAATTCTTCGCATTTGCCTCAGCATGTTCCCACATTTATGCTTGGTTCGTACTACTTTACTCTCACTCCATGATTAATGTGACCGCTTCAAATATTTATAAGGTTGTTTCTGGCAACACAACCAGCAACAAATAAGTAACTAGACCTCCATTAATAGTTTAAACAGTTCATGCAAGCAATCGCCGACAAAATACAAAAACTTTTGTGATTATTACTGACGGCATTACGTGACTGTTTTGGAAAGTGTCGAAAATATCTACCATCAGTTTTATTTTGCACTTTAACTGCTGTTGTTTTCTTCTCATGGACCGCAAGCAGCAGCCATCATTAAAACCCTCAGCGAGAGTTGCTTGGTGCTGTAGTCTATTTTTTTTTATTTCTTCTCTAACTTATAAAGAATTTAACACAGGAGATGTAACGTGTTTTAAGTACAGATTTAGAACCTTTTTATAAGGCAATCTTTATTTTATTTTTTGCTTGTATTTTCTTTCACTTTTACATTCGACTTATGAATTCCAATGGAAATGACCTGATGATGGGCCACATTATCCATAAATCCTATTGCACGAATGATAAGAAGTGAAAAACAAACAGCAACGGCAGCAACAATAACAAGATAAAAAAAAGTTGACATTAACAACAACATTAGCAACATCAATAACAACATAAACTATTAAGCATCATGTAATTTGTTGCTCAGCAGTCAAGGGAAGTTAATAAAATATGCATTATGTACTTCAATTTACTTGTCTTAAAAGCAAAGCTTACCAAAAGAGTTCAAATTTCATTCCATGCATGTTTTATTAATGGAGTTTCCTAATGGTTAGTGTTAAGTAGACTATTTTGAATTTTGCTTTGGTAGTAATTGAACATTTGGGTGGAACGTAGAGAGTACTTAAAGTTTTAAAATGAGTGATAGAACTTAAACTTAATCTGTATACATATGTATAAATTTTTTAATGTAAGCTTCGAAAAGGAATTGAAATAGAGTAGATTGAAAGTTTTAAGGAAATTATACTGTTGTAAAAACAGTCGCTGTAATTTGGTTTGACAGAAGTACTTAAGATCAGAATTAGCCCAAACTTCTTTCCATAAAATCGTAAACTATTCTTGAGATGAAAGGCTTCATTATTCATTATCATTTTAGGCTAACAAAATATTACTTAATAAATAATAAAAAGGTCCTGCAAATTTTAACGATACTCGCTGTCATTTGGAGGAAAAAATAAAATAAAATCGCAAGCTGAAATTCATTGAGTTTTTCTCTTTTTTCACATTTTCTACATTGAGATACCACATTACATTGAATTAAATGGTGAGTAAGATAAGATTGGAAACTATCGTAAAAAAAATTATGGAATCACATTATCGCCGAATATACTGAAGACTTGCATTTCCTTCACTCAATCAATATAAAACATAAAGTAAAATCAATTACTATTATACATGCGTCATAATTGAAGAGGAAAACAAGCAAGAGTAATATATTCGGCTTTGGCGAATTTTATGTACCCTTCACCGACGTGTGTATGTATATGGAGTATTTACATATGTACATCCATGAGTACAAACATATGTACATACATGCTTGTTTTTGTGAAAAATGGATCATTTATATTTGATCTAGTTGTATTTATAGTGGATGTCCTATTAGAATTTTTTGACAAAAGAATTTGTTTCAAAGTTATATTTTTAAAATTTTATTTTCAACTCTTGCTCACAGTTGAGTATTATACTCTACACCCTATATTTTGTTTAATACAGTTATTTATTTATTGTATCTTCAAATATGAACTAACAATAAGTATTCAAATCTTAAATCTAAAATAAAGGTATTAGGCCAGAGTAGCAAGCCGTACCGCCGCGGCTGGCGGCTAGCCAGTCAGCCGTTTTTTTTACACAAGCCGAACCGCCGCCGAACCACTCGGCTTATTGGCGGCTTATACTCAGCCGTTATTTTGTCTTTTATTTTTTACAATTTTTTAAATTTCGTTTTTAATATGATAGCGAGCGTCGCGGAGGATAGTTGTTTTTGCTTCCACATAAAAAGAAAATGTTTATGTGAATGGTAACGTAGCTGCGACAACACTTACGTTCTCTTTTGGAGTCCGTTCTTAAATACATGGACGTTTACATTGACTTTTTTGTTTAAGCAGTCAGGCGACTTTTTGATAATTAATTGTTCAAAGCTTTTTGTTTGTTGATTCGTAGCAGTGTTTCAATAAAGTAATTAATTTTTAATTCAATCCGAAAACTTAAATAAAATTTATGTAGAAGGCAATCATGAATAAAATTCCGCGAGAAATTTTTCCAGGGGAAAAATTCCAACGAATAGCAAGTAATAGGGAAAGAAATTCTTATTTGAAAAATGAGAAATTTCTCGCGAAATTTTATTCATAATTGCCCTGATAATCTAGAATATGTTTTTATGGTTTAACAAATAATTTACGAAGCTATTTTTTAGGATATCAATTACTGCAATATTCAAACTATTGCAAAATAAATAATGTTACAATGTGGTGATTCAGTAATTCACGTTTTTTTCTAAAAACAGACTGGGTTAAAATTTTTTTTCAAATGCTTAAACAAATCGGCGTTAAGCCGTTCAGCCGCCGCCGCCGAAAATATTTGTCTTTCAGCCGCTGCCGAAATTTTTAGCTCGGCTTGCTACTCTGTATTAGGCCCGACCAGACATAAACTTAGTGATAGTTATAAATAATACATTATCACTAATGAAAAAAAAAGAAAAAAATACATATATATATTTTCAAGAAATCCCATCTGGAGTGTTGAGTATAACAGCCCTTGTGTCCCTCTTTTTTAAGCGGATGTGTATTTGTGTATCACGATGTATATTTAAGTTTTTGATATACCATGGAGCCGATGTTATCAAACGTAAAATTTTGTTTTGCCTTTGTTGGATTCTCTCGACATTAGAAGATGAAGCAGTAACCCATAGCTGAATTCCGTAGCACGATATTGGCTTCAAAAGCGACTTGCGTAGTAAAAGTTTGCAGTCCAGGCTGAGTGTTGAATTTCTACCAATCAGCCAATACATCTGAGTTAGTTTATGTTTCATTTGTATTAGCTTTGAGTCAATATGGTATTTCCATGTAAGTCGTCAATCAAGGTGTTTTACATGTGAATGTTGAGGAACAATGTGATTGTTAATTCGAATTGGAGAACAAGTATTTCTTCGCAGGGTAAATGTTACCTGAACACACTTTTGCTCGTTTACCTTAATTCTCCATACTTTTAACCATAGTTCCAGTTGTGTAATATGTTCTTGTAGATATCGAGAGGCCTCGTGAGGGCTTTTGTGCATACTTAGGCAGGCTGTGTCATCGGCAAACGTAGATGTATGGATATTACTGCTCAAAGGCATATCACAAGTATAAATCAAATACAAAACTGGCCCTAGTATGCTACCCTGTGGCACACCGGATGATATAGATTCGGGCACACTCATGAATTCTCCTTCCACAACCCTGAACTTCCGGGTAGTAATGTAACGTTCTAATAAATTCACGTAATTTATTGGTAGATATGATTTTAAGTTTAAAATAAGGCCTTCATGCCACACTTTATCAAATGCCTGTGAAACGTCAATAAACAGTGCAGAACGTGCAGAATAGTACTTCTTTTCTTCAAATGTTCTTCTTATACATTGAACCGATCTATTCGTTTGTTCAATGGTGCTATTCCGACTTCTAAAACCTAATTGATGGTCTGGTATGCACCCACTATCAGTTAAAATTGGGGGAATTTTTGTCATGAGCAGCTTTTCGAAGAGTTTTGACATAGTTGACAGAAAATTTATTGGTCTTTAAAAAGTCTATTATCAGATTTCTTATTTATTTTGTTTTCATTAAGAGCTTTAGAGCTCTCAGTAAGTCTATCATCAGATTTTTTATTTTTATTATTTTCATTAAGAGCTTCAGAACTCACAGTAAAATAGGCATTTCTGCCATTAGAACTCACTTCACAGTTATTTGTTTTTGAATACTCTATATGAGTACCTTTTTGTTTACGGTTTTTTTTGTTTTTGTTATTTATGACTATGTTAAAAATATTAGCAATGCAAATAAAGCTTATTTGTCAATAACAATATGTGTTCCGAATATTTTTTCGTACGATTTTTTGTTTGTTTTGTATAGTATGAAATAAAAACTCCGCTAAATCGATTGTTCACTATGAATGTACAACGAGAGCTCACATTACTCACATTAATTAAAAAACTTTTGCATTACTAATATGAACCCTTTGAAAAATAGGAACGAATTTAATTAAAGTGGACTTTAACAGTAATCAGAACTTTATAATGGCAATTTATTCACCCACATCTAACGCAACTGGAATATGTATATTATTGGTCTCAACTAGAAAGGCCCTAACTGAAATAATTGTTACTTTCAGGAAAAATAATAAAAACTTTTATATTTGACATGTTACTTTTTTGTCCATTTGAGACTATCAATATGTACATTAACAACAGTGAAAGTTTTTGGCAACTCTTAATATATTGATATTGACTTCGAAAACTGAATTAAGTAAGTATCCATAATGGTACTAAAAAATTTTATATTTTAAAATATTTAAAAGCAACCTAAAGTAATTACAAACCCGCATTTGTGTGTCCCGTGTCATATTTTTAAAAATTGCTCTCCATGTTTTGGCAACAAAGTTTACGAAAACGTCTCACAGTGCACCATTTACATGTATTCCATGTTGATGCTCAACTGCGAAGACTGATGCATGTAAAATCTAATTAAATTCAACAACACAAACTATAGGATATAATCCTTTTTTTTTTGGTTTAATCGTAAGCGACATGTTATCAAAAATTCACTTTTTTCTTAAAATTAAAATTGTTGTTGAGCCTTTCATTTGTTTAAATCAAAGTTTATAACATAGTAACTCTAGTTGTTCTAAAAAACTTTGGTTAAGGTTTCCTTGATGATCTGCATTAGCAACAGTGAAATGCGCATAGGATCCAGCTAAACCCCTCAATAATCAATTTCAATGTATTTTTAATAAAAAAATTTTAAACTTAAATCGTAACAATTACCATAAAAAAAACAATTTTTTTTTTTTAATCTTCGCCTGAAAAATTTATTTTGTCGATTACGATAAAATCGAAACAAAGGCTAGATATAATGTTCAAAATCCATGCGACTGTTTGATAACATTAGGATTGTGTCTTCATGGGTAGTATGCTATTTTATTTCATATTTTCTGGTATTGAATAAAACTGTTTGGTGTCCCTTATCAAACACACATCCCACTGCTAATATTTATACTTCATTTATCCGCGATATTATGTAAACTGTTTATTCGCAAAGAATTTTTCGATACTTTTCATCAAAACAAAGTTTCTAAGAAATAAACTGGATTATTTCCTTTAACTTATTTTTAAATTATAACTGTTCTTTATCGATATATGGGCATTTCCAGGGTGACGAACGTTACTGTCGTACGACTTAAATGGGGAAGAAAACCTAAAGTCTAAATGTTATTTTGTAATTTTTGAACAGAATTTGACCGGTTTTAAATTTAGTGGTAAATTTTTATTTTTGCACAAATAGGTTTCTAAGATATTAGCAAACAAAAAGTGATACGAACGTTACCAAAAAAGGAAGTGGTGTTGATTCGCATCTAGAAAAATGCAAAACTCTGCGGAATGAAACACGCTTTTTCTACATCACGAAACTTAAATTTATCTGTACTAATTTGGCTTCACGTTAGTGCTTGTTGCGTTGAATTTATATTATTAGTGTTTTTTATACAAGAAATACTTGATACGTAACGTTATATTCGTTACATGACATATTTTTCCATAGTAATGTATTTGAGTAGAATATAAAAAATTTTAGTTATCTATGTATTTATTTAATACAAATAACAATGCAGCTCACGATATTATGTATATGTATATCGTCTTATAAAATGATAAAGGGCATATCATCATTTTTAAAAATGATTTGAATTTTAATCAGGAATAAATTATTGAATGAAATATTTTTATTAATTAATACACGTTTCGAAAGAAGAGAAAAAAATTAGAATTAAATTCATCTATGTTCTGGACTCCACATCGTTTTCACATGTTTTCTTGTGAGTTCGGATGTTATTCGATTGAAATTTAGAAAATACAAGATAATAGTATGTGTTCTAGCATTCGAATTAAAAAAACAATTGAACTTAAGTGATTTTTAATCAGAAATAATATTTATTCAGGCTTACCCAACTAGATAGACTAAGGTGCTGATGAAGTGCGTGGCTGAACAGAAAAGTATCGGTATTTCCCCCAGCTTAAAGTCTAAGTTTAATTTTTCTTCACTTCTGTAGAAACTCACATTAATTAATTTAATTAATAAAAATATTTCATTGAATAAGAATTGAAATTACTGAACTTAAGCCTGACTAAAAATTATTTCTGATTAAAAATCACTAAAGTTCAATTAAAATTTACAAATGTTTCACTTAATTAATCATGGGCACGTGAAAAAAATATGTTCACTTGGCAATCACTGTTCACTTGGCTGTCACAGTTTCAGAATGCTGGAAACCCAAGTAAAAACTGTAGAATGCAACAACAAAGTAACATAAAGCCACTACAATAATACTTACATGCATGTACCGATGGTACATCGAATAAGTAAAAATAATTAATGTGATGATCGTAAAAGGTATGCAAGAATAGTTAAACATACTTAGGTAGAGTAATTTCGTGCTAACCTAAATAGAAAAATGAAAGAATGGAAAACAGAAAATTAATAGTGATACTTATAAATATATTTACCAAAGGTAAATCAATTTATACACAACAATCGTTTCTCATATTCCGTTTCATTGAAAATTTAAGTTAAATAGCTGATGTTAACAGGAATTTCTACCCAATTAGATAGACTAGGGTGAACAGAAAAGTATAGGTATTTCCCCCAGCTTAAAGTCTAAGTTTAATTTCTCTTCTCTTCTTTAGAAACTTACATTAATTAATAAAAATATTTCATTCAATAAGAATTGAAATTACCTAAATAAAAATTATTTCTGATTAAAAAAAAAACAATTTTAAAATGAACGATTTGAAGTTTTTAGATATTTTGGTTTTCACTTTTGAGCAAAAAGACTTGTATTCTTTTCACTTGTTAACAGTCTTGTGAAAGCAAAACGAAACACGTACTATTAATTTGTATTTTCTAAGTTTCATTTTAAACAAACGTAGGATATTTTTAAACATGTGAAAAGGATGTAGAAGCCAGATTTTAAACGATTATCTGACCTTAATTTTTTTTTGTCCCGATATTATTTTTTCTCACGCAATTTTTTTCTCTTTTAAAAGTTGTTGTTATCTTTGGTCAACTTCAACACCTTTTTCCCATGTTTCCGCATTCCATCTTTATTTTTTATCTATACTCTTCTATCTTTAATAGGTCCTTTTTAAATTGGTTCTAGAACGCTTTTCATTTTTCTTTTTCTTTTTCTTTATGTTAACCCATAACAATATTTTTTTCTGAAAAAAAGCATTACTTACGATTATGTCCTCGACAAACTTTGAATAATAAATAAAAAAATATTTAATAATTTTATTTTTTGTATAAAATTTTACTTACAATGACGAGAGCTACAAACTTTCCTTACCTCTAAAGGTATTTGTTTTGAAAATTTTTGCAAAGTGCAAACTATTTTTAAATACTGTTCCTAAAATTTCTTTAATAATAACGAATTTTAAGACACTTTATCCTGACGAGCCAAATGTAATTATAATATATCATCCAAGGCACATTTTATACAGGTACATGCATTAGGCAAAACTCTCTGGCAACTGTCTGCTAACTCTCTGGCAACTCTCTGCTTCTCACATAGCTTTACATGATAATTGTCAAAAATTTGTATGCATCAAACAAGGCACATTTGATATTGTCAAATGAATTCTTCGTTATAAACTTG
Source organism: Tachina fera (assembly GCA_905220375.1). Lineage (NCBI taxonomy): Eukaryota > Metazoa > Arthropoda > Insecta > Diptera > Tachinidae > Tachina > Tachina fera. The sequence goes on from LR999963.1 coordinate 75,703,567, forward strand.
TAAACAAAAAATCAGCGGATGAGCAATATGCCTGATACGTGTACCTGTTTGATATGCCTTGATATCATCCTTTTTGGAAACGAACGTTATATTAAAACATGACGAAAAACAAGTGGAAAATATTAATGTTAAGGGATATTTGATTATCACTACTTTGTATTATTTAAACTATCACTAAGTTTTGGCCGACACTGGTCGGGCTAAATAATTATATTTTAGCTTTAAGATTTGATCACTTATTGTTAGTTCATATTTGAAGAAACAAATAACAATATTTATTAAAAAAAAAGGATATTTGTTTACTCTCTCTTTATTTGTTCCTATCAGTTGTAGTTTTAAGAACATATTTATGGAAAAATCACAACCACTACATACTTATTAGTGTTTTGAACATTGAAGAGGAAATATGCTTAAATATTAGTAAGAGTTAGAAAAATAGAAATTAATTGTTTGCAGCCATGGTTTTCTTCACTACAACTGAGATGGCGTATAAATACAATACAGTCAATATATTTGCAGGGTTTTATCGGTCAACTTATGATCATCGATTTGATAGGACTGAAGTTTCGAATTTCTCAAAAAGATTAATAATAGAAAGAAAAATTATTAAAGATGCTTTCGTGAATGCCTTCATCTACATATGTATGTCTGTCTATAAGCTATTTTATTATATAAAAAATTTTGAAAGAAGAAATTTAAAAATTCAAAATATACCCATTACTGTTACCAAAAGTTTTTTTTTTCTAAAGAGCTACAAATTAAAATTACCATATTTGGATGAGACCTAAGCTTTGTTGTTTCAACATCAAACATACACACAAACATACACAGTAATAAATACATACTTCATGAAACAATATGATAGAGAATGCAGCAATAACTAAAAATGAAAGAGAAAAAATAAAGAGGGCTCATCCATAAATTTGTAGCTGATGAATTTTAAGTATCCTTCTGATATTGTCCACAACAAGTCAACTCACGTTGCTATTTTAGTTAACATTTTCTTTTAATTTTTTTGTTCTTCTATGCAGCAAAAAAAAATAAATTCCTGTATAAATTTACATATATTTCGTTTTCAATATGCAGTTGATTTTATGTCCTTGTTCTATTCCTGGTTTTTATCGGGAGAAGGGAAAGCGCTCGTTTATTTTTGTTACCGCCATAAACTTGATTAAATGCCGCCGCAAAGCATTTTTTTTTATTCTCTTTATTTCGTTTTCAATGCATAAATTTAGAGATTTTACAGACAATGATTTTTTTTGCGCTATATATTGTTTTTGTAATTACATACATGCATACTATTTACATATGTATTTATTTTTAAAGTTTCTTTTATTACTCCTCGTTACTAGAAACCAAGCATACATTGATTTTAAAAATAATGGGATACGCAGAAAAGGGGACGAACGTTTTAACTTGTCCTTTAAATTTTTTTAATGTGATTGAAAAAGAATTAAAAACATTTAATTTGGTATTGAAAGTAAAAACCAGTAACAGCTATCACAAAAAACACCCTAAACCTGTAAGGGTTAAAGCTAAACTCAATAAAATGATTTCAGCTGCCTTTACATTATATGTATGTATTCGCCATACGGAATGCTAATTTTTAACACCTTTCAACAATAGCATTGGTTGTTTCTCTGTGTGCAGTCTAAAGCATTAAACACATTCACCACAGCAAGCTACCGACTACGAAATGTCAAAAATGTTTATATGACAATAATTATTTTGAAGACAGCAAGGCAACATGGCGGCAAGTTGTTGCCTATGCTGATTTTGTGCTTGTAGTCCAATTAAACTAATTTCTATTTCTTTGGCTGCAATGAGAAAGTTCAGTGTTATCAGTATAATACAAAATGTTGAATGAGTGATATCGTACAATTATTTCATATTATTTAACAGAAGCAGTATGCAAAAGTTGATGTAAAGAATAAATTGATTCATTTTTATACTTTTACTTCATATAAGTACATTATGAAAGACTAATATAATTTTTATAAATGCGAAGTATTTGAAGGTGGCAATACTGAACTATGTATTTATACTTAAATATGAGTTGCAGATGGTGCTGCGGTCGTCTCCAAAATAATTAAGTAGCTGGCTACGAGGCGACAAATGCTGCTAGCGGCATTTGAAGTCGTGTGTTCGTGTAGCCTGCTGTGGTGAATGTATTTAATGCTTAAACGTTAATTTTGATTCATAGCGTGTTCTATTTTCTAGTGACAGAGCATCTGGCATCAAGTGGTTTTAATTAATGCAAGTGCTTGTGATGTTAAAAAGTAAGCAACGTTTTAAATTAAAAATTGATTTAATAGATTAAAAAACTACAAATTAAAGTAAAAATTGATAAAGATTAACAAAAGTAAGCATTTGTTTACCTTTATAGGTTATGTCAAATCTACATATGAGTCGTTCACTGCACACATCGAGTAACTAAATAAAACAAAAAGTTGAGAAAAGCAAGCAAAAGTTTATTTTATACTTTAAATTTGAATAACCATTGTACAATGGATAAATATGAACGCAGCTATCATTTAACGGCATATAAAATTAATCAAAAATAAAAAATAAATTCAGTGAAGTGCGACTTTGACCCGCGCACGAAGGGTTCCGTACGGGCACGAGATATGTAATTCAATACGAACAATATAAACTATAGTTTTGGCATTTTTTTCGTTTTTGGGGTTTTTCGATTTTAAGCGTTTTTTTTTAGTTTGGGGTTTTTTGAATTTATTGGCGCTTTCTGAGTTTTGGCACTTTTTTCACGTTTTGGCGATTTTTTTTGGTTTTTGAAGTTTTTTTAATTTAGGCAATTTTTATTATTTTGGCGTTTTTTTTAATTTGGCGATTTTTTTATTTTGGCGATTTTTGTGTGATTTTTTTTTTAGTTTGGCGATTTTTTTTAGTTTTGTCACTTTTTTTTCGTTTTGAGGATTTTTTTATGTTTTTGGCGTTTATTTTAAGTTTTGGCGATTTTTTTCGTTTTGGCGATTTTTTTTAAATTTGGCAATTTTTTTTAATTTTGGCAGTTTTTTTTCATTTTGGCGATTTTTTTTCACATAAACAATTATTTTGGTTTTGGCGCATTTTTCGCGTTTTAGCGATTTTTTTCGGTTTTTGGTGTTTTTTCATATTGGCGATTTTTTTCATTTAAACGATTTTTTCGAATTTTGCGATTTATTTTAGTGCTAGAATTTTTTTTTAATTTTGTCGATTTTTTTCGATTTGGCGATTTTTTTTTAATTTTTGGCGATTTTTTCAGGTTTTGGCAATTTTTTCGGTTTGGCGATTTTATAATTTTCGGATTTTTTAGTTTTACCGTTTTTGAAATAAATTTTTTTTGTAATAAACTTTGTTTATATTGTTTTTATTGAACTGTTTGATAGATAAATATTGAATTTTGAATAATAAATTCATGTAACATATTTGTACATATCAAACCACAATCGTAAAAAAAAAGTTAACCGACATATATTGTGAACCCAATTTTTTGACGGATATTGATTATTTACGACCGTATTTTGGCCAAAAAATTAAGTTCGAAAATTATGTCGCTTAAAGTTTTTTTTGCCGGTTATGTCACGATATGTTAGTATGTGTATTTATTTTAAATTTAGAACATTTGTACAACATTTGTATGCAAAAAATATCGTTATATCGAAATGTCGATGTTTTAAAATAAATATATATGGATACTGTTCAAAAATGTTGGCATATGGATACGTTCTTTTCATTTGCTCATCTCTAGTTAAACCAACATACGAGTCGATAGTGATGTCGCAAAATAATACAAAGAACTCAAAAAAATAAAGAAATAAAAAAAATAAAAGAAATAAAGAGAAGGAAATTTAACGTTAATAACGCTATTGGCCTGCGTCGGATTACTTTAGAGATTTATATTAGAGTACAAGTTAATCAGAGTATCCACTGAAATAAATTATTTAGTATTCAGTGGTCAAACAAATTTTGTTTATTTAACCATGCTCATCTTAATTATTCAGGAAAGTTGTTATAAAATTAAAAATATAAATTTTCTAACTAATATTGATATTTAAGATTTTTCAAAAAGTGGAGTTACTATTTGATGTGTGCATTTAAAGACTCATATTTACGAATATATGTATAAGATACCAAAATGTGAGAACACAAAAATTACACAAGGCAACAAAATCGAAAAAAAATTTAAATTTTGATGTCTCTCCCCGCCACATGAATAGGACCACCGTTTGTATTTTGTACAACTAAAATTCTTTTCAATATTTGCAAACAATTGTTGGTGGTTTATTTTGCGTTTTAAAAGTGTCTATGTTTACTTGCTCTGAAAAAGTTCCGTTATAATTTTCTTTCATATTTAGTTTTGTGATTCACTAAAATCTGGACAATATATCCACAAAATTGCTGAACGAATCAAAAGAAACCGAAATGTGGTATCTATTTTCTTACAAAATAAATAAAACTACGGAAAAAATATGAAAGGTCGATCTAAAAGTGTACTTTCATCAACCGATAAACGGATTCTCAGAGCAGCAAAAAATTATCACGATTCGTCTGTACAAATAAATAAAAGCTAAAACTGGTGTTTCGGCAAACGTTAGAACAGTGCAGCGTTTAATTTCGAAGGCTGCACATCTGAAGCGATTAAAACTTAAGAAAAAACGACCACTTAACGATGCTCGAAAAAAATGCGTTTGGGTTTTTGTCACATATGACGTGGAACAATGAGAAACGTAAATTTAATTTCGAAGACTCTGATGGCTTTAATTATTATTTTCACGATCTCCGAAAAGAAGAGCATCAACTAAATCGTTTGCGTAGTAGAGTGGGAGGGGTTATGGTGTGGGGAGCAATATCTTATTATGGCACCTGTGAACTGAAATTTCTATCTAGTACCATGAACGCTAATTCTTATATTAAGGTGCTACAAGGAGCGTTTCCTCACTCTCAGGTTATTTTTTGGAAGCTTACAGTGGACATTACAGCGTCACAATGCACCAGTTTATACTGCCCGTGTGATAAAGTCATGGCTACGCGATCAAAATGTAGATGTGCTCGATTGGCAGCTTACTTGCCCGATCTTAACATCATTGAAAATGTTTGGAGGCGGCTAGCTCGGAAAGTGTATGCTTCGGGAGAGCAGTATAATTCACAAGAGGAACTCATTGAAGGCATAAAAGTGGCTTGGTCGACCATTTCGCACGATTACACAAAATCATTGTATAAATCTATTCCTAATCAGATTTACGAAACAATCAGTAAAAATGGAACTCTACGCATTACTGAAGAGGCTTTAAAATGTAAAAAATTTCACAAAATGTAAAGAAATTTTTAAAAATATTTGTTTAAAACTATACATAATTTTTTTCATAGTATGGTCGTATTTATGTGAAGCAAATTTTTAAGGAATATTTTTACTCGGTTCACAAAATTTTTTATAAAAACAAAACAAGTCTATTTATTGAACCAATTTGTATAATGCTCAATAACAACTAAATTATCTTTTAATAAAAATTAAAATTAAGTTCGTAACCATATTTTTGTGGAAGCTATACACCTTTGAAAAAATTGTGTTAAAGGATCCTATTCATGTGGCAGGAAGTGTATTTTGGTTCCAGTAGTTCAAATGTTTTCCAAATTTTAAATTCTTTGGATATTTTTTTTTAACTTTTAATTAAAATTATACTTTTTTTAGATCTTTCTCCATATAATTATTGAAAACATGTTTTATTTCGAAAATATTGCTGTTTACGGAATTTATGACCAGGTGTTTATATTTAAAACTGATATTACAGGAAATACTATTGTTGTTGTTATATGTTGTTTTTTATTTAGATGGTCATAAATAGCCGAAAAACTTAGCATTACCAGCAAAAGGCTTACTTCTTTTAGCTAGTAGGCATTGTACTAGTCTTGTAATCGGAGATTCGCAGTTTGGAATCCTGCAAACAAACTAAAGCAGCTTCGCAGTTTGCGTGTTTTGTTTCAAACTAACTGTAATATCAAATAGATTATATAATAAATGATAAATGAAATCATAATAAACTTAAATTGAAATCAAATAGATTATATAAGAAATGATAAATGAAATCATAACAAACTTAAATTGAAATCATGGTGGCATTTTTTTGGTGTTTACTCAAAGAACATTTTAGGTCGTTTTGCCTGCAGCAATAAGCTCGACGAATTCAAAATCAAGTCTCGGCAAGAGAAGTCAACTATACACACAAGGTGCAAACATTTGTCTTATGCCGGAGTCAATACACACAATCAAGTATTTACATACATTAAATAATATAAAAAATTAAATGACTACATTAAATTAAATTCATGTTGTTTCAACCTGAAATAACTTTAATTCAACAAAGTCTACGGGCTAAGGAACTCACGTTGTTTCAACAAGTAACTTTGATTTAACATGATTCCTCATATGGTTTTAAGGGTAGTGTAATATTAAATCATACCAAAATAAATATATTTCAAAAGAAAAAATCATATTCTTAGATTACTGAAAGCCATGTTGAATTAACATGAAACACATATGAAACAAAATCATTGCTGAAAATTAAAAATTTTTGTTTTTGTGTTTTCATAGATTTTAATATGAGGTTTTTCTGTGCGTAGTACATGTATCACAAACTATGATTTTGCACTTTTCAAGAATCTTTTCCATGACGAAATTTTTACTAACATTGCATGCATACTCCTGAATAAATTCTCCCTTCAGTAGAAATTTAAGTGCGTAGTTTGCAGTTCTTTCATCACCATCCAAAAAAAAAATAACTATTTCGATTTAAAATTGCTGCCATTATTGCATCAAATACTTATCTTATTAAAGATAGAAGTTGACGGCGCAAGAACACAACAACTCGAAAAACTAGTCGAACTTTGAATAACAGAACAAATTTTAATTAATGGTGCGTCTTAATATTGATAATAACAAAATTAGTCAGTGTTTTTATGAAATTCGCTCAACAAATTGTTATCAAGTGGTTATTATATTAGCAAAACATTTTCATATTATCGCAAAGGTTCGTCATTTCCTTGAAGGCGTTTACTCATCAATGTAACTCTTAGTGCTCAGTTATCTGTTCTAGTTGTGCTATTTATTTGATGACACTGTCATAATTCCCAGACTAGTGATTCCAAGGACGTATAAAATGGCCGCAGTGTTGATACGAAATTCTTATGGTGCTACAAACATTTATCTACCAATACATATATAAAATACAAAATACATATTGCAAGAGAAAAATTTATACCTTAGACACCTGTTGGAATACTTAATTTCAAATTGATTAGCTTTTGAAAAATAAATTGAGGTATATTAACTTTACTCGCACACTTACTTCAACACAAAAAGTTACAACCTTTACCCTTCAGTTGTATAAATCAAAGTTGAAAGGTTTATCTTTTCTTTTTCGCATTCAAGTATAAGACAATAAAATATTAAAATAAAATGAAAGCAAGAAATCAACCAACAGCAAAAAAATTTATTCGAATGAATTTTCAACAAATTTACCAAAACACAAATCAACATTAATCAATGAAAACAAGGAAGATAATAGAAAAAATGTTGAAAAAGAATTTACGAAACAAAGTACCGGAAGTTGAAAATAGGAAAACATCTATTGAATTGTCAATAGTTAAGTTTGTACATTGTTATTTTTTTTTTTATAAAAAAAATGAATGAAAATCCATTTTAAATGCAAAAAACAGCACGATAATAAAACAAACAAGCCACTACGGAAATAAAAGAATTTTAAATGAAGTTTCAATTTACGGATATAAAATAATGAAAAGCCAAGATACTAAGTGAACAAAAAAATACTCAAGAAATTCGTATTCATATGGGAGGCAGATGCATCTCTTTAAGCACCATAATATTATGTATAGAGCCATAAGTCATATCAATTATCTATAAGAATAAAGCCATAAAAATATAACCCAGCAAAAATTTATGGATCGTCATTAGCAGATTTGTAAGTGAATGTCCACCTGCTTATAGTCTACTTCCATATAGCATGATATCTCTTTAGAACATTTAGTTTTTATTCATTGCAATTAATATGTATAATATGTATAATATTAATATTACACTAGTGGGTTTTCTTATGCACTAGTTCTTGTTTGACACAATACTTATTACTTCAATCTGCCAAGCAATATGAAAACTTGTAATCATCAGGATATCATATAATTTCTAGGCAACCTGCTTACTTCAAAAAATTTTTCCCAAACAAAGAATTAACTACATATCCATTATTATCTTCTGTACTATAAAGACAAAAATATTGCCAAGTACTAGTTTTCTACCATTCCTTCACTTTTATATCAATTCAAAGAACATATTATGGATGAACATGCGTTCTAAAGACATTTTTGGAAAAAAATTGCACACAAAAATAAAAAATTGCTTAAAAAAATTTACGCAAAAAAATTTTAAAATAAAAATAAAATTTTTTTTCAAAAAGCTTTCTCAGGATTCAACTTCATCAATACATGTCTTTTCAGGCGATAAATGTCGACATAAAGGTTAATAAATGGAAGAAAACTAGGAAAAATTTTGATTTTTTGGTGCTTTTAACGAAGTTTTCAGCTAACCTCAAAAAATGGTTAGCACCATTGGATTCAGCGTACTCAAATTAGGTTTACCCACTTGGTCCCCGGGTTGTTATAAAAAAAGTTTCGAATTGTGTAATTAATATGGAGAAAATTTAAAAGATATTTGTATTTTGTATTACCTATATTTTAATAAAATAAACTATTCCAAAATTCGATTACACAGGTCAACACGATTTTTAAGGTAGGTACTTTGATAGTAAATTTCAGTGCATATGATACTGTACTACAATACCTATAAATTACTTTTTTATACCCTTTACCAAAAAATGGTAAAAGGGTATATATAGGTTTGTCATTCCGTTTGTAATTTCTAGAATATTAATAAGCGACACATAAAGTATTTATATTCTGGATCTTTATGCATAGGGAAGACGAACAAGCGATGTCCGTCTGTCCGTCTGTCTGTACGTGAAATCGGTTTTCCCAAGCTCCCAGAATAGCTAGAGACTTCGTTCACTGGTGTGTCAGAAATTTTCCGAAAAATTTTGCTATTGAAAATCAGCAAAATCGAGCAGACGGTTTCAGAGCTGGAAAACTCATACTCAATATTCCCATAGAAAATAACTACCGAAAACAAGTTTTTATTACTTTTTTATTAAATTAACTTATTATTATAATTCGGATGAATAAAATTGGTATTTATAATTAAAAAAAAATGTCGAATTTAACAAATTAAAAAAAACGTTTCCAGGGTTGGAAAACTTTAACTTTTTTCATAATAATTAAACATATTTCATGTTTTAGGAAGACGGCTATTTTCTCAGGAACGGTAAGAGCTACGGCTCTGAAATTTGGACAGAGTATGTAGAACTTTGATCGCTACAACAACAAAGACATGAGAATTAAAACTTAAGGGGTGTTCCAAAACCAGCAACGAAAAATGTTAAAGTTCCATGTAATATACATACAATTGTATATACATATGGATATTGACACTTGAAATTTGTAAAATTAGTGTATTTTTATATAGACTACAACAAATAACACTAAAATTAAGAACTTTTAAATTAAAGGGTGGTCCATCAGTTAATGCAATTTTGACTATGTTATTTTGACAAATTGCTATATCTTGGAAACCGTAAGAGTTAAACTCTTGAAATTTTCAAAAACGGTAAAATTGAAAAATCCGAAAAATATAAAATCGCCAAAAATTTAAAAAAATTGCCAAAATGAAAAAAACCGCTAAAATTAAAAAAAACATCAAAAACCGAAAAAATTGCCAAAACGAGAAAAACGTGTCAAAACTAAAAAAAAAATCCCGCAATGAAAAAAATATGAACAAAAATCGCCAAAAATAAAAAAAATCGCCTAAATGAAAAAAAAAATTGCCAAAATCAAAAAAAAACGCCAAAACCAGCAAAAATCGCCAAAACAAAAAAAAAATGCTTATGTGAACAAAAATCGCCAAAAATAAAAAAAATCGCCTAAAAAAAAAAATTGCCAAAACCAAAAAAAATCGCCAAAACGAAAATAAATCGGCAAATATTAAAAAAAAGCGCCAGAAACCGAAAAAAATCGCAATAAAAAAAATAAAATTGCCTATTTAAGAAATTTATTATTCGACATATTGTCATACTTATATTTTAATTTGAAATTTATTTGCTGGTGGTTTAGCTTGGTCTATATACGTATTTCATTTGCGCTTAAACCAAATCATCAGTAGCCTACTAAGCTTATTTTGTCTTTGTGATTTTCAAAAATATTATTATTCTATGAATTCTCATATAGTTTTTGAAAGTCTGTGCATAAAGTAAGAGATTTGTGACTGTTTAAAATTTGTGGTTGAAGTCTACTGATGATTTGGTTTAAGCGCCAATGAAATACGTATATAGACCAAGCTAAACCACCAGCAAATAAATTTCAAATTAAAATTGCCTATATGAAAAAAAAATCGCCAAAAATAAAAAAATCGCCTAAATGAAAAAAAAATCGCCAAAACAAAAAAAAAATCGCTAAAAATTAAAAAAACCGCTTAAATGAAAATAAAATCGGCAAAATAAAAAAAAAATCGCGAAAACGAAAAAAATCGCAAAAATTGAAATAAACGCCAAAACGAGAAAAAAGTGTCAAAACTAAAAATATTGCCACAAAGAAATAAAAACGCCAAAAACCGAAAAAATCGCCAAAACAAAAAAATTGCCTATATGAAAAAAAATCGCCAAAATTTAAAAAGCACCAAATTATAAATAATGCCAAAAACCTAAAAAATCGCCAGAACGAGAAAAACGTGTCAAAACTAAAAAAATTCCCACAATGAAAAAACCGCAAAAATCGCCAAAACAAACAAAAAATTGCTTATATGAACAAAAATCGCCAAAAATTAAAAAAAATTTGTTCATTAATGACTATCACATGTAATTTGGCTAAAAAAAGCAATACAAACTATAGCCCGTTCAAATAAATTATAAATATAGAAACAAAACAAGTACGAAAAATAATAATTAAAAAATAATAATAATTATTTTGATATCTGAGGTATTCAAATGGTAGTGATAAATTAATGTGTTTTAAAATAATAAAACGAAAAAGTAGGGATGTTGTGAGAAACGCCTAAAAAATATACAATTATAAATATTATTTTCGCCTTAACACCTTTGTACATTATAGTTTATACATGCAGTTATGACAAAACAATACACACATAGACAGGGCTGCCGTTTTTGATTATTTCTAACCAAAAGTGGTTATTTTTTTCTTTAATGTGGAGATGTGAATATTTTTCTCATTTTGGTTATTTTTTTGCCAAAATAATGATACACATGCACATATTTTTTATGTTATACTTTTTAAGCTTTTATGTTCTTCAATTTTTAGTATTGCTACCAAAGCAACTGAAAATAAAACAGCTGTGGCTTAAATCGCTAGTGCAGCTACCTGTTATGAATTCGCCTTGATTGCTACTCACTTGTATACAATACTTTTCTTTTACAACACTGTCAACAACTTTTAATTTAGCTAAATAGTCGCAACTCTGTACTACAGACCACTATGTATTCCATAGAAGGTGAGTTTGTTTATCAGCCCCTATAGCCTCCATCCTAAGAAAATTGGTCACATCTTGGAAAATGTTAATTAGTTGGACAAATTTAAAGTTTTTCAAAAATCTCCTGAAAACTCGAACTTCCAGTAATTCTGAGTATGCACGTTTTTAGAGTACCATGTGGTAGGTGACCACTTTTGTCCGCCAGCATCGCCTCCTTCCCAAGAAAAGTGCGTAACCCTCAGAAAATTCCAAGTTTAAAACTTGACGATATTTGGTTCAAATTCATGTTTTTCAGAAACAGATTCATGGGCTTTTATAAAGGAAAACTTTATCTATAAATTTGCACAAATTTTTCCCGTCTCGGTTGCATCATTTAATGGAAAAGTCCTTTGGAAAGGCATTAGCCGAATTTTTATAGATTAATAGAGCTCTGTTAACACGCTAACAGAGCTCTGCAAACTCTACATTTTCATGACTTTTTTGGAGTGATGTTATTTAATAAAAATACTACATATGAAAATTTGGTTATATTTTTTTCATTTGATAACTTTTAAAGCGAACTTTGGTTGTAAAAATTTTTGGTTATGACAAAACAATACACATAGCTCAGAAAGTCTTATTATTTTATGACTTTTTTGCTCGAGCCACAACCTTTGAACTATGTTTAAATATTAAGACACTTAAGACTACCGTTTGAATACTCCAATTGTTTTATTATGAAAAACTAAATTAAACTTAATATTTGAAAGTGCATTATATAAAAGAAACAAACATACATACATACAGATATGCAAAACAACATACGCACATATGTACATATGTAACAAGTTTTTTTTAATAAGAGGACCATGCTTTAAAATTTATTTTCAGTAAAGCAGGGAAACGTTTTATATTCACCACATATGATTTTTATGTGTATGTTTGTATGTGTGTATGTGTGTATGTGTGTATGACATAAACCTGCACAAACCCTTGTGTCCAGAAGCGTATTGTCCTGCAGTAACAATTAAACACAGTTTTTACTGTAACATTTCTAACTGAAGTAAAAATAAAGAAAAACAGCATGATAAAGATGGGAAATACTTTGACAGAGGCAGAAACGAATTTTAAACTTTTCGAATGCAGTGAAAACTATTTGTTGTATGATGCGCATACATACATAAATATTTACACGATGGTTGTATGGTTGGTTCTACGGTTGGTTGGTAAGCAAGAAACTTAAACTACAACAACAACATATATGACGGCATAATATTGGTAGCAGTAACGACAGTTTATTTTTCAAGCGTTAAGGTTTTGTTTTCGTTTTGGGTTTGTTAAATATTGTCATAAAATATGAGGCAAACACTTACTCTTTCACTGCCTTTTTCTACACTTGTCAAGCGTTTTTTTTTTGTTAATCTGACTGCAATATAAAACAAAACTTTATTTATTTTTGTACTTTTGCTTTAAAACCTAAGCATCACTGAATAAACAACAATGGCAACAAATATAAAATTGTATGAACAATAAAAAACAGGACATTTGTAGCCAAAGGAAAGGATTTCATTTTTATATTCTTTTGCTTTTGTAGTGTACTCATCTCTTTGTTTTTTTCTTTATTCTTTTATTTTGCCAGAAGTTCTATTTAGTTATTTTTTTTCTTTTTGAAAATTTAATTTTTTTTCTGTTGTTTCAAATGTCGTTTTGTTTGGTACACTTTTTTTTTTGCAGTATTGTTGCTTTTTTCTGTTGTTGTGATGCAAGCTGTCATGTTAACGCATTAGAAATTTGTTTCCATTTTATCCATTTTAGTTTTTTCTTCTCAATCTCTTTTACTTTTTTAAATGGACATTGCCACAATAATTGGAGCGTAGATTTATGTGATGTTTGCTCGAACATGTTGGCATCTTTTTTGCATTGTGTTGACAGTATTTCACCATAACAAATAAAAATATACACAAACCTTTTGTTTTTCAAACCGTTGCTGATGTTTTTTCACTGTTGAAAATCCAAATTTATGCTGGGCCATTTTTTAAATCTGAAAAGATTATATTTTTCCTGAGATTAAATAACCAATCAATTCAACTTCTAGGATATTTGTCAGTATTTCCTCAAGAGGAATAAATTTTAGGTGTTCAGCAACTTGCTCTGGCGTGTCATCTTTACCCTTGATAAAAATAAACCGAAATTTTTTGAATATCTTATCTAAACGAGAAAACCCCACCAAAAAAAGCTTAAGCGATAAATTTTTGTACCTCAATTTTTTACAAAAATCCGTTATGTACAATCAAAAAAAAAAAATTTACAAAAATCCATTATTTACAATTACAAAAAATTAAGTTCTAATATTATGCATTTTTGGCCGGTTATGGCACGAATTCTCTTATATAATTCAGATTAAGCTTTCTTTTAGCCCTTTCCTATAATGTTCATAAAACTAAAGCAAAATATACATACATTATTTCTGCAGGCATTTTAACATTAGCGGAAATCACTCTTCGTTGCATACTGCCCTTGCAAGTCCTGCAGATATTGCAAATGTAGCATACGTGCTATATTCTGCAAGACCACAACAACAAAGTACATGCAACTGAGATTTGCATCCTTGAATAAATATGCATAACCAAAATCCATTGCATATTGATAGTTGCAAAGGTTCTCAATGCTAAAACAGCTGTTTTTTCTGCAATAAAAACAAGCAAACCTCTGCGTTTTTTTACGTTTTACGGCGGCATAGCCGCCACTAAAACTATCTGTACTACACAATATTTTTGGGCAAAAATCATCCGAGTTTCAACTTCATGTTTTTGATTCTGGAACTACAAGTAACATAGCTTTTAATAGTACCCTCATTTCTGAAGACACGATGGAAAATGAAAACAACTTTGACTTATGTGAAAATGTGGTTGAGCCGTCCATAACACATGATGTCCTCAATGATGAATATGATGTTCAAGATGTAATAGAAGTTGCTGATTATAATTCATCAAACTCAACATACGCAATTAGAACTTCTCCACTTATTTAGGAAATTACTTCAACACAACCTTTGAAAATGGAGCCAAAAAATAAAGCCGTGCAAGAATTTGCTGCAAAACTAAAAAAATCAGCTCCAAAGAATGCTCTAGATCAGCTATCTACCGTACAAAATGAAAGAAATAACCATTTAAAAGAAAAATTAGATTTTGAAAAAAAAGTTCATGAAGTGCATTCAATTTTATCAAGAGCATTTTGAATTAAAAAATTTATGATTTTGTTTTTTCCAGTTTGTTTAGGCATATAGATTGTCAAAACTTTAAAGCAAATCCTTAATGGCGAAATTTTTGTAATTTTTTGTCTAAGCAATTTACAAAAACAAAATATTTCGTTTTACTTTACTCTGAAATCAGCTGTTGTCAGAGAATTAACTGAGGACTTGAAAAAGACACTCACGGTTTGTAGCAAAAAATCATGCTATGAGTGCAAAAATTGCATATGTGCAACGAAGAGTGATTTCCCCTATTGATATTTTTGTAGTTTAGCAAATCTGAAAGTTTTAATAAGACCAGAAAAAATATGAAAGAAGCAAAAATGTTAGTGCGAAGACATATAGATCAATTTTCATGAGAAGAAATAATGTGCTTTGGTTTTATTAACAAATTAATTTTTATGATCAGGCGTATTATATGCGTGTTAGGCTGAGTTTGCACCTGGCATTTCTTGTGTGTGTCATTTCCCCAAAAAAGCGTAACCAACTAATTACTAATGAAAAAAGGTTTGATTCAGACATGTATTTATTAATTTGAACAGTTTGCAATCATGTTGGATTCTGTAAAATTGTCTATTAATTATGTATGAATCTGTTTAACTTAATAATAATAATAATCAAACAGTTTTTCATTAGTAATTAGTTGGTTAAGCTTGTGTGGCACATGGCACACAAATGTAAGCCCGGCCTTATTGTATGATTAATTGTGCTTAGGATAAAACTTAAGGTTTCAAAAATTTCCAGGGGCACATTTCTCAAAAATTACAAATTACAAATCTACAAATAAAATACACACAAAACAACATTATTTTATCTAGTTTTTCGACCTTTTTTATATATTTAATTAAACTGATTTTTTTGAGCTTTGTAAAATGTTTGTTATTTTGTGTGTATTTTACTTGTGGTTCCTTTGAGGAACCACCAGACATTTATGGTTATTATTGTAATGGTTCTTTCATGAACCATCAGAAGCTTATGGTTAATGGGAATCAACATAAAAACGTTACTATGGTGATTCGTTGCAGCTAATTCTTTGAAATGTCATGCCAGAATCAGTATTTTAAAACGGAAAAAGAAATTTCCAATTTTCGGAATACTATCTCATAATGTAAGCCGCATTGCAAAAATATGCATTGAACATTTCGTTTAAAGATTAATTGTCAAAAATTCGTAGTTAATTTATATTTTCTAGCGAATAATTTTTTTGCAGAATTTCACGAAAAATAATAATTTTTACAAAACGTATTCGATTTAATTTTGCAATAAAATTTCTTTATTTCTAATAAAAATAATATCAGCTATATAGACTTTAATTAATCCTAGAGAGCCTAGTGGCTCATGCACAGTACCAACCAGGTTTGATCTATCTCCTTACAACAAACTTTGTTCAGAATCGCTAATTTTATAACATACATTTTATTCAACAAAAACAATATATCAGGATATAAAGGGTTAAATTGAAAAATATGTACAGGGTGGCCCAGAAAGACCGAAGTGGTGTGAATTCCTTATAACTTTTTATTTAAGACATATTTTTTTAATTTTTTGTTTTTTAAATACAGTAAATTTATAGGGAATATTTTTAGATTAGTTATTAAAAATTGTATCCCGCAAGTGGTGGCCATTTTCTGCTTCGCACAAATGTGCTCTTTCCATTTCCATTATTCATAACTTATTTATGAGTGACGAAGCCCATTTCCAATTAAATGGGTTTGTTAACAAGCAAAACTTTAGGATATGGGCTAAGGAAAACCCGAGAGTACTTCATCAACGACAATTACACCCAGTTAAGTGTACTGTTTGGTGCGGTGTTTCTTCAGAAAGGATCATTGGTGCATATTTTTTGGAAAATGAAAGAGATGTCGCCATTTCCATCAATGGTGATCGATATCGGGCCATGTTGGAAAATTTTGTAAGGCCAGCCGTGGAATACCATCCGCAAATATGGTTCCAACAGGATGGAGCCACAGCGCACACTCCGAGGGCCACAATGGCTATTTTACGCGACATCTTTGGGGAAAGAATAAATTCGCGTAGAAGCAATTTTAATTGGCCTCCGCGTTCCCCGGATTTAACCGCTCCAGACTGTTTCCTTTGGAGTTATTTAAAAGGGAAAGTTTATGTTAATAAGCCTAGGACTATTGAGGAATTAAAAACCAATATTCCAGACGAAATTAACAACATAACAGCGGAAGTTTTGCGAAAGGTCATGGAAAATGTGTTGAAAAGAGATCATTTGTGCGATGCAGAAAATGGCCTCCACTTGCGGGATATCATTTTTAACAACTAATCTAAAAATATTCCCTATAAATTTACTGTATTTAAAAAAAAAATTAAAAAAATATGTCTTAAATAAAAAGTTATAAGGAATTTACACCACTTCGGTCTTTCTAAGCCACCCTGTACATATGTATACATGACTTGACACCACACATTGTGGACCAAAGACAACAACGTTGATGATGAAGATGAGGCTGTCTTCGAAAACATTGATTGCTATAGTAATTTGTTCCTTAAAAACTATCACATGTAATTTTGCTAACAGACCCAGTGAAAAAAATGGAAGTCATTCTGGCGGAAGTACATTTTCATTGCTTCCAAAAAATCGATATTTTTAATTTGCCAAGAGTGAGCAAAAACCCATGTAGAAGCTTATTTTAGTCACACAAAACCTTGTAACTCCTCGATAGTGTTAGAAAATACTCACCAAACTTTAAAAAAATTTATTTTTTTAAAGAAATTTATGAACTATTTTTAGTCTAAAATTTAAAAGTTATTTGCTTAAATTTACATGAAAACACTGTTTCGGGCTTAAATTCGTATAAAAAGAAACGAATTGTTAAAAAAGGCAAATATTTACCATTTTTCCTAGATGAAAATATTATCATAGAACACAAAATAGGGAATTTTCTTAATATCGCTTCCAATTCAGTGACCAAGCATCGAAAAAAAGAACTTCTTGCAATGACAACCCTATGTAAAAATCATTAGATCGGATCGAAATTTGCACTACTTCCGCATCGTAAACTCTACATTTTCATGACTTTTTTGGAGTCTCTTTTTTTACTGGGGAGCAATACAAATTATATCCGCCTAATCGAATCACAAACACACAAACAACTAAGTTCGAACAAGATAATGAAAACCTAGCTAAAACCAAAAATTTTCATTTATTTGTTGGTAATTAAATTTTTTTTTTAAGGAGTATAAGGAACTTTTAAGGTCGACCAAATGAAAATAATTTGAAATGCAAAGAACTAAAATTAACTCATGAGGAATCATTTTTTTATTTTATATCGTCGAATATATTATTTCCACTACATTCTAAAGAATATAACTTTTGCACACTTTCGAAAAACTCCTGTCTATCACGTAGATATACTTTCTTCTAATAATTGAAGATTACAACTAAATTAAAGATTAACGCAAGTGCATAAATATTATATAAACTTTCGATTTGGTTAAAAACACGTTAGTGTCTATTTTTCCTCCTTTATTTATGTCCGTTTCTGTAAATAAGAGAAAATAAACTTTATGATAATTGGCTTTTACACGGTAGTAAAGAGGCAATTTCTGCGCCAATTCTTGGCAATAAAACATGGTTACTTTTGAGAAATGAACTCAACTTGATAATTAATTTTTTATTAGATTGCAAATTTTCATTTAGTATTTGTAAATACAAACGTTTTATGTACGACAAATTGTAATGCAAAACGTGGGCGTACTTGAAATTGATTTAAGACATTATTTCTTTTGTTCTTTAATATTAGTTAAGGAGGTTTTCTTTAATCGATTAATTGCTGGATTAATTTATCGATGTATTTGTTTAATCGGTTAATAAGTGTGATAATTTTTCTAAACATACAGTATCAGACAAAACTTTGTAAACTAAAAATTACAGTATTAAACAGTATGGCTATTTTTTAATCATAACATTGTTGAGATTCCTTTTCATCTTAAAAATTTCTAGCCAGTTTTTTTCATTGCATGTCTCTAAAAGAACGATCTGAGTTTCGATATGGAAAAAGCACTGAAAAATTTAAATTGTACTTTAATATAATACAAAACATAAAATTTATAATAAAACAACTAAGGATTCTTTGTCAATAATGGGCAAATCGCCGATTGAAGGCAAAAGGAAAGACCTTAGAATAATTAAACGTATTCACAAACTATAATAGGGAAGGAAATGCTTGAATATATAAGTATTTAAGATTTTTTAAAAAATAATACTTCAACATTATCTTAATATATTTTAAAGCCCACCTCCGCAAATTTCAGTAAATTGATTATATCTTTACGCAAACAATTCCACACACCTTCAGCCATACAAAAGGTCTTTGTGGCAGCATACGCCACAACTCGTGCGTGTATGTGTTTGGAAAAAGAATGTATCCCCTTCGGTGATAATTTGTTTCATTTGTTTACATCCTTTGTTATTTGTGTTTTTCCTCTTTCATGGCAATTTTTTTTTCTTACGCAGGTAAAATAATAGAAAGTCAGTCATAAATATAAAAGCAACAAAAGTCAAACATTTATTCACAGGGAATGATTCTTTTGTAAAGACTTGTATGTCGAGAAAAAAACTCAGAGATATATACTTTTTTTTTTTTTGGTACATAATTACATTTCACAAGAACTGTAACATTAAAGTTAATTTAACTTTGTGAATTATTAACGCTCAAAATGTTTTATTGTTTTATTTTTCTGCCAGTTAAACCGCAACAATTTATGGTCCGTAGGTTTTTTTCACTAAAGTAAAGTTGTTTGAGTAATACATATGTACCTTTAACATCATTATTTATTTGTTGCATGCATGAAATAAACTTGATAAGGAATTAAAATAAAAATCATATTATATTAATATGAAAATGACATCATTTGCTTGGTGCAATTGGATGCACAATTAAAACGTATATCTTACGAATTTTGCTTACATTACTTATATGACAAATATGTAATCAATCGACTGCCTTTATTTTTTAAGATTGTAATCGCTTCGTTTTTTTTGTTAAGTCCCAAAACTTTGCGACATTACATACAATACAACAGCAAATACAACAAATTCACATTGACAAAATAAAACCCTAAGCTATCGTAAAATTGTATATCCAAGGGAGAATATTCATCGTTAAAAATTTTAAAATGTATTATGTTAATTGATAAAAAATTTCAATTTGATATCAATAGACTAGCATCCCATCTTTCGAACATACGTTCTCAAAAATAACGAATGAAAACGTTACATTGAATTATATTTACAGTAATCCCTCGATTTACACAATTTTTTGTACACGATTTCACTTTTGCATGATTATTCTGGTTTTCGTGTAAATTGAGAGATTTATGAAATACCTCGATGTGTTTTATGTGTTTTATTGAATTCTTTTTTGTCTCTAAGAGGACATTCGAGTTTTAGACATTAATATGTTTGCACATGTGACACACGCGGAAATGCTTCCACTTTGACTACATGTGCCATATGACAATACTACTAATTTTTAGAAATGCAACCAACGTTGTGAACATTCTAGTGACATCATAGCTACAGTTGCACACACAAAGTAAACATATGGCTGTAGTAACCATAATCAAACAGCAACACACTATGATTGAATTATATGGTTGCAGTCAAATCAGATTATGTAAAAATAAAAGCAAAGTTTAAAAATATTACTATCTGAGTTAATAATAATATTATCAAAAATAACAATTAACTTTGTTATACCTAATCTTAGTATTGTATTGCAGGACAACAATATTGTTAGATGTGACTAAAATATAATTGAAACTTACTATAACATGTTCTAATATTATAATAATATTCAGTCGTTAAGCAGCTCTGGGTCGGGGAACATCTCTCGCGTCATCGTAATTATTTCTTAAGTGCGGTCAGGCTTGTGTGTGTTGTTTGGCCTTCGAGAGTTTTTCGTCTCGCTCGCACTGGTTGACTGATCTGCCACGGATAACCGTATAATCTTGCGGTTTTTTGTGGAATTTCTTTAACAACCACGTTGCCTACTTCCTATGTGAAGGCATAGGTCGTGTACAGTCAGTCACAAAACCTTATAAAATACTGTTAATACCATCTTGGGCATATGGTCTACGTTACTCCGCCCATATTTGTGCAACACCATATTATGCAAATTTACTTTGCATTAATATGTTTAATAAATAAATAAATAATAAATAATAATATTGTTAAATACCACCACAATATTGATTTAAATTATAATCATGTTTTGTTTTTTAATCATATATTTATTGCTACATCTTTTTTTTAAAACAGATGTGCGTTAAATCTGAAATAGAAATAAATTAACGTTGTTAAAATAAAATGTATATACTCGTGTGTATGTACATGTATACTTACATATATGTATATATGTACATGCAATACAGACACGTTTGTATAATGTCACATTACTTTGTTTTTCGTAACGAAATTAATGTCATAAATAACAATAACTAGTTTTCAACGACCTCACATTTGTTTCAGAGGACCTAATATTGTTATCTCATCCATTCTACAAACATATATTTTCTTTGACTACATGTGGATTTTTCCATATCGTGTACCATAAGGATAGAAATTTTAAATGTGTATTCATTTAAAAATTAATGTACAGAATACTTCTAGAATACACTATAGTCCTTCACTATTAAAAATTTTTTTATTTTTGATATACCAAAAAAAACACTTCTTATACCAAAATGGAATTAATAAAAGCTTTTGAGTATGTTTAATAAACCAATTTTTAAAAGATATTGTTTATTAACGAAACAAAATTTAGGAAACTAGGAAACGACTAAAAAACTTTGGTTAAAATAAGATATCAAATATAAACACGACTCTAAACTAATTATCCTAATTTCAAATTGACAAAGTCTGTCGTGTTACAGCTAATGTTGATGATGGTCTGATTTCTTCCACAATGTTCCAGAGAAGAAAAATATAAATGCCAGATTTAAAATTTAAACACTTATGTTAGTTTTTGGCAGTATTTTGAAAAACTGGAATAATTTCTTACCAAAAAATTTGCTAAATCTTCCAGTGAAAATACATAATAGCAATAATAGATACAAAAGCACGATTATATCATCCGTTGCTATGTTCTGCAACTTTGGCAAGAACTTAAGACAGAATTAATTTAAACTTTATGTTCTGTTACGAATCAGCTGACTCTTTTTTGTTTATTGAAATCAAAAGACAAAGTCGTTAGTTTTTCTGTTTCGTTCCATTCTGTTTCGGATCAACCCGTGAAAACCAAAACTTGACAAGTAATTGCAAGTGACAGCATAAATTAAATAAAAACATTATGAAATTAATTTTCAATGTGTGTTTTTAGCATTTAAAAAATATTTAATTTTTATAAGAAAAACATAAAATAATATTAGATCATAAAAATGAACGATGAAACACTCATCACTTTAGTAGAAAACTGCGACACTTTTATGCACTTTTATATGTTATTGCAGAAAAAGTAAGTACTGCAACTTAGAAGCAGAACGGCACAGAACAGAACAGCAACAGAGAGTAAAGAATTATTAAACATTTATGCAGGAGAAATACTTGTTACATTCTTTGAAAAATAGAATGATTCGATGATTCGTTATTTCATTATTTCAGTTTTTATATGAACCAGCTTGTGGAGAACAAAATAATATGGTCACACTCTTCAAACATTTGCATAAAAAAGCGCAACCACTAAATGCTAATGAAAAATCTTTCAGTTCAGAGAAAAGTTTGTCAAGTTAAAGAGTAGCCAATAGTGTTGGATTCTATGACATTATATCGACGGCTTATATTCAATACCCGCCATACGCCAAAACACTATTTTTCAGGAGAGAGAAAAAACTGTTTCATTTCAAAATTCTTAAGAAATGAATTAATCTTTCTTCAATAATATTTTTTAAATATGACTACTGAGTCACCCTTATAAAAAAAATAGAACTTTTTACTCTATTCCTAGCGATATGGTTGATGTCGGGTATTGCAACTGAAATCTTCAAATATTTTTATGGCGTATAGCGGTTATTGCACAGTAATAAAAATATATGTTTTTTTTTGTTCTCTAATATGTAATTTTATTAAATTAAGCATTTGCTTAACGTTTTTCTAACACAAGGGAATTCAATAACAAAACAATAACAAAAAAATAAACATAATTAAAAAAAAGGTAATTCAAATTGGACATTGTCACATTGCTGCTTATTACTTTGACTCCATCTAAACTAAATGATCATAAAAGTAATAATATTCTAGTGTGGTATAACCGGTTTCAAATCTTGAAGATGTTTTCATTTACTAGGCTGGATTGGAAGCTGAGCAGTATGCAAAGGATTTGCTTCAGTATATACTGTGTACTTTTTCATTCTATAGGGCAAGTTATTGTATTTTTCAATAAAGTTAACCTTAAATTGAACTTCTCCACATGGCAAATACTTTAGTGATCTTAATTGAGAAACTGTTGGATCATTTTTGGTTCGACCAGGACTAATGCTCGAAAACC
The DNA here is from genome assembly GCA_905220375.1 of Tachina fera. Taxonomy (NCBI): domain Eukaryota; kingdom Metazoa; phylum Arthropoda; class Insecta; order Diptera; family Tachinidae; genus Tachina; species Tachina fera. The sequence continues at coordinate 75,726,911 of LR999963.1, forward strand.
GAATAAGTTTGGCATCATTGAAGTTTTAAAAAAACTATAATTTAAATACATGGCATCGAATGGTTTAATAGTTACTGTGTCATTAATTTTTACTGTTTTTCGTGATTCTTTGGTTATTCTGATATAGTCTATTGGCAAGTATATTGATTGGTTTTTAAGTTTGGTTTCTATTTTAGCATGTGCACTGTCACATTCCATTTGTGTGTGACCTTTCTCCAAGTACTTTTGTTCGATTATTTTATTATTTTCTAAAGCGAAAATAGATAAGGCATTTGATAACAACTGGTTACGGTTTTGGTAACCGCAACCATCTGAATAAATTATTATTGGTAAATTATCTGATGAGCAATGTGTTTTCAAGTGATATAGTATGATGAAAAATTTATGAGAGAAGGAACAAGTGGAAATTTATTCGTTCCGTATTCTCAATAATGGCGTATGGCGGGTATTGCATTAAACAAAAAATCGTGCGGTTGATAGCGATATCACAAATATTTAAAAAAAAGGACTTATATAAATTTTTGTCAGAGATTGCGATCAAAGTCATTTTCCAAAAATTGGTGTATGGCGGGCATTGAATATAAGCCCTCGATATATTAGTTATGTTTGAAACTATTTAATTTGATAAACAAGTGTCTGGACCGTAGCTTTATATAATTGCTGGATTTTTCACGGTGCGAAAACCACTCCCAAGTTTCATACGTATGCGTAATGAGCAACCGCACATAATTAAATATAACGTATACGCGTAAATTAAATTAAAATTATGCCAACAAGTTTTTGTCTATGTCATCGGAGCCTATTTAATTTAAGTTATATGTATTTCAATACAAAATTGAGTTTTTCTGCGCATATCATAACAGCAATAAAATCATCAATCTTGTGGACTCATGCTATAGCCCAGTATCACAAACTAACCGTATGACTTCATGTTTGCGTGTGTTTATTGATAAAATAAAAATGAACATCACGCGGTAATATTAATTTCCATATACATATATAAAGTTACATATACTGTGCATAATTTCTTGAGATTGTCTATTTCCAAATTCCTTTCTCTTAAATTCTTAATTTGTATTTTCTAAATGTCAACTTAAAAAGGTGTATCATGAATTTTAACATCCGAACTCAAAAAAAAAATGTGAAAACCATGTGAAATCCAGAACATATTGCACAAGAACTAACATGAATATATATTTTATGTTAAAAATGTTTAATAATATATATGAACCTATCAATCCAATAATCGTTATTAGAAAATAAAAAAAAATAAGAACCACTACATTTTTAGGAAATCACAATCACAAAACTGGATATACTGATCTCGAGCTCGATTAACCAATTATTCCAGATTAAAATTTATTATGGATCAATTAAATAAATATGTATGTACATGTATTAAAAAAATCATAATTTTAATTGTGAGGGTTAAAATTCGTATACAATATTGTTAATCTTTGTGAATCCAGTGTTCTGTTTTGAAATATTGGAAGTAATAACCAATTAATAATATACTGAATTAAATATCGGTTGCCAATATAAAAAAAAAATACTTTCAACCTAAGTTTTCTTGGAACCCTTCAAATACACAGATCAACACAATTTCTGAGGTCGGTACTTTGATAGTAAATTTTTAGGGTTCCGTACACCAAAGGTGAAAAAGGAACCCTATTGTTTTCGCTACGCTGTCCGTCTGTCCGTCACACGGTATTTTCTCAGGAACCGTAAGAGCTACGGACCTGAAATTTGGACAGAGTATGTAGAACCTTGGCCACTACAACAACAAATACATGAGAATTAGAAATTAATGGGTGCTCCAAAACGAGCGACGAAAAATGTTAAAATCTCATGTAATATACATACAATTGTATGTACATATTGTATATTGACACTTGAAATTTGTAAAATTAGTGTATTGTTATAAAGACTACAACAATAAACATTAAAATATTAAAAAATTTAAATTAAAGGGTGGTCCATCAGTTAATGCAATTTTGACTATGTAATTTTGACAACTTGTTATATCTTGGAAACTGTAAAAGTTAAACTCTTGAAATTTTCAAAAACGGTAAAACTAAAAAATCCGAAAATTATTAAATCGCCAAACCGAAAAAAAATCGCCAAAACCTGAAAAAATCGCCAAAAATTTAAAAAAAATCGCCAAATCGAAAAAAATCGACAAAATTAAAAAAAAAAATTTAGCACTAAAACAAATCGCCAAATTCGAAAAAATCGTTTAAATGAAAAAAATCGCCAATATGAAAAAAACGCCAAAAACCGAAAAAAACCGCTAAAACACGAAAAATGCGCCAAAACCAAAATAATTGTTTATGTGAAATAAAATCGCCAAAATGAAAAAAATCGCCAAAATTAAAAAAAAAACGCCAAATTAAAAAAAACCGCCAAAATTTTAAATAAACGCCAAAAACAGAAAAAATCCTCAAAACGAAAAAAAGTGCCAAAACTAAAAAAAATCACCTATATGAAAAAATCGCCAAAATTAAAATAATCTCCAAAATAATAAACATTGCCAAAATTAAAAAAACTTTAAAAACCAAAAAAAAAATCGCCAAAACGTGACAAAAGTGCGAAAAATCAGAAAGCGCCAATAAATTCAAAAAACTCCCAAACTAAAAAAACGCTTAAAACCGAAAAAACCCAAAAACGAAAAAAAAATGCCAAAACTATAGTTTATATTGTTCGTATTGAATTACATATCTCGTGCCTATACGGAACCCTTCGTGCGCGGATCAAAGTCGCACTTCACCGAATTTATTTTTTATAGGCTCCAATGCCTTTAAGTCAGTTTTTTAATTGCCTCTGTATCTCGAGATTTTCCGTTATCAAGTAAAATTAGGATGCTGCATCACATAATTTGCATTTAATCAAGAACCAGCTCTTCGGTTAATTAAAAAAATACACAAAAATACAGAAAATAAATTGGCCTTTAAATAACGTCCCAATTAATTTTTTAACAGTCTTATAGTTCCGGAGATATTCAGAAATTTTTATACAAAAAAATTTATAAAATCGTTTCTTAAAAGACTTATTAAAATTTTAAACTGAAAAAAATTTTATATTTTATTACTAATTGTGATACCTTCATATGTTATAAATAAAATGAGATAAATTTATTAAAAATCATTCCATTTATTCTGAATTTATTCACAATTAAGTGGTAAAATATATACTCGTATTACAGCTCTTTTTAGTTTTTATAAATCAATTTAAAATAAATAAAAATTAAAAAAAGCTTTAATACGATAATGCATTTTACCACTCAGAAGTAATGGAATGATTTTTAATAAACTAAGCTCATTTTATTTATAACATTTGGAGGTATTACAGTTAATAATAAAAAATATAAATATTTATTCAGTTTAAAATTTTAATGAGTATTTTAAGAAACGATTTCTCAATTTTTTTGAAAAAATAAATTTTTTTGTATAAAACTTTCTGAATATCTGACTGTTGAAAAATTAATTGGGACGTTATTTAAAAGCCAATTTGTTTTCTGTATTTTTTTATTTAACCGAAGAACTGGTTGTTGATGAAATGCAAATTATGTGATGCAGCATCCTCATTTTACTTGATAACGGAAAATCTCGAAATACAGAGGCAATTAAAAAAAAATAAATTATAGGTATTGATACTCAATACTAATTGTATACAAATTGTTTGTGAAACTTTTGACCTCAAATAATGAAATTAATTTTGTTGACCTGCGTAATCGAAGAAAATATATTTTTGATAAAACATATTTTACTAAGTAAGTAAAATAATAATTTGGGATTACTAGTGCGTTAAGGCTGGTACTCTGTTCGAAGTTGTGAAAAATGTTCAGTACCATTGATTATTTCGCGTGACATGTAGCAAATATAACCCAATTCGCATTATTTTTTTATTATAAATTTCTCGCTTTTATTGCTTGAAAGTATGCAACATTGTTAAAATTCCGTGCAAAAAACAGCTGCTCATGTTGTTTCGCAGCTAAACTAAAATGATGTCAGATATTGCATGGAAAACATGCTGCCATAAAGATTTTACGTGTTTTTCACAACAAGAGTTTTTGGGAAATTTTTTTCGCAAATATTTGATACCAAATACTCTTACATGTAATTTGACAGCATTTCACACGAAATTGTTAACAGAGTACCAGGCTTTAGGAAATAATAAGTTTAAATTAAAAAAATTACAAAACGCTTACCAAACAAATTTCCATACAAAATTTGTTTTGTAAAGCTTTTGCAATTATTTCAAGAAAAATAATGTTCAGAGTAATTTTTTTAAGCAAATGTTAAACTTAATTATTTTTTTCTAAATAAGGCCTTTAATCATTACTATCGAAAGTATTTTTTTTTTAAACTTTAAATAACATAAGTATTTACAAAACAAAAATATTTTATTTCACTTTAATTTTAATATAAATAGTTGGCAAAACTTAGTAAAATATACAAAATAAACTTAGCATGGTAAATAATTTGTATATTACAGCAGCAAGAGAAATAAACTGAAAAAATCATGGCAAATATGCATTTTCATTTAGAAACTTTTGAGTAAAACTATTTTAACTTTCGTATACTTGTGCATATTTCGTTGTCTTGAACTTTGAATATAAACATTAGTATATCGTAATAATTCTTTATTAAGAGTTTTTCCTCTCTCCCTATTTTTGCAAATAATTTTTGTTAGCTACGCAACAACCTTGTTTCTGCATAAATCTTTTTTTTTTTGTATACTTTTTTGTTTGCAACAAATAGGGCAAGTACTAAATATATTGCAGCATTGTTTCCTTAAGTTTTATACTAGGCCAAAATAATATTTAATATAATTTGCATTTTAAATCTTTTCACTAAAGATATACTACAAAATAAGCAAAAAGTTTGTAATGCTTATAGGAAGTAGGATATTTCTTTTAACATTTTTAAAAAGGTAACAAAAATAACTTGAATATAAAATTTTGCCAAAATTTAGATAAATGCAAGACTTTTGCCATAGGATGCACGCAGGTATTGAAATATACGTGCTTGTCCGCAATAGGAAGTATTTTAAATATCTCTTCATAAATTTAAAAAAAGATCGGTTTTCAGATGGTGGAATTAAGTTAAAAATACAGTGAAATTCAAATTTACTTGAAGTAGTTTTGCAGAAGATAAAGCGAATATATATTCAAATAAAAGCAAGTGTGATTTTTTTGTGGTTTAAGGATTTATTTAGTACCGATAGTGAAATTTCAACTATTGGTAGATATCGATAATAGAAAATATCATACACCATGTCGACATTCCATCCACTTACTTGCCTATTCGAGGAAATAACATATAGACCCATGTAACAAAAACAAGAATAATAAAACAATCAGGAAAATTTCCGTTCAGAGTAAGAACTTTTAGAATTCGGGAAGCAGACGGTACTCGGCCTTTCAGGCAGTGAAAGTAAGAAACACAATACTATACTAAGTATACAATAGTAACAAGAATACATAAAAACTTCGCAACCACCAGAATTCATATCTGAGAGCCAGCCAACGGGGAAGAAAAAGAGCAAAAGGACACAGGTACGTCTTCGAGTGGCTAGCAAAAAAAGATAATGAAACCCGAATGAAATACCAAGCGGTTATGGTATCTTTAGGTTAACTACTCACCCCCTTATGCAAAAATAATTGATGCACTTAAAGTTGGTTTAACAAACGAATTTTGTATGGCAAAACCGGTTTTAATGCATGCTTTAACTTTAACAATCGTTTTTGCATACGAGCATCAATCTCTAGCATGTTATAACCTGCAGCTCAAGCATCCATAAAGAGAAACCGTTCTCAAGCCGAACCCGATAAATGTCTAAAAATAAGAAAACTAAACTAGAAGCCAGCCAATCTACAAGCAAAACCACGACGACAAATAGGCCGCTGTAGTAAAAGGATGATGGGGTGACAAATCATAGAGTAACTCTTCAGGAAAAAGTGCACGGCAGTATCATCTTTTTAATCCGAAGAGACACGGGTAGGATTTCCAACTTCCCGGACTTTTAATTCCCGGGAATCGAGAAGTAAAATATTTAATTCCCAAGAATTTCCGGGATTTTCAAAAATATGTGAATTTAATTAAATGACCTCAATAAAAAGTAAAATTTTATGAAAAAACATACAAGATTTAGACGTATTCACACGTTAATTTTTCAAAGATTTTTTAAAACACGGGTTTTGGAGTTTGTAAGCGAACGGTATAGAAAACCAAAAGCGGTAGAAAAATCACATATTCCGTTCTCCTAGTTTTTTTTTTTAAATTTTCCTTATACATATTTTTGGTATGTTGCTTTATATTATTTTTGCATTCAATGTGACAACAGCTTTTTTTTAATACAAAACAGTGTTACCTCTAGGTATTTTTGTCACTAATATAAGAGTTTAGGGAATATCGGACGAATATTTTATTTTGTCCTAAGTGTAGATATTTTTTATTCTCATATTGAATTTTTTGTGCATAAATTTTAAAATAACCATTATTTCTGCTCATAAGCTGTTTCAAAATTTGTTTTGGCTCGAAATTAGATAGACTTCTATCTAATTATTTTGGTGTCGCAGTGCCTCTCTTTGGATCAGATCTTCAACCTATTTTTCTAATGGCAAGCACCTCAGGAAATAGAAAATGAGCATATATTAAACAATGATTTAATAACTAAAGATTTAACTTAAAACTATTTAACTTAAATTGTAATAAACTCCATGAGTGTAGAAAGCCCAAATACATCTGAAAAACTGAAGAAGAGTTGTCACTTTAAGTAATTTAATAAAAGAGAATTACATACACATGTCAAGTTTTAAGTTACCTACTGTAGCTCCAATAAAATAATAACTGCTGTTATTTATTATATTATTGTGCTATTTTGAAGATATAACTTTGGTTTGCAAAAGGTTTACAAAACAAATTTTTTATTGACATTTGTTTGCTAAACGTTTTGAAAGACAAAATAATTTTTTTCTGAAATGTTTTTAGTTTATTTTTCTATAAATTAAATTACTAAAGTTCGTAGATTTTCGTATGATTGAAATTTTTAAACATTTAAGGAAAACCGGAAAAAAAATCAAAACTAGAAACATGGACAAAATTATAGTATGAATGTAAATTTTTTTTGCAAGCAAATTTTAAAGAGAATAAAAAAACAAGATTTTTAATCCTCGTGTGAATTGGGTTTTAATTAAGAACAAAGCAACTATTTTCGTTCATTTGATGAACAACAATATTTAAAAAACAAAACAAAATAAAATAAATTCAGTGAAGTGCGACTTTGACCCGAGCACGAAGGGTTCCGTATGGGCACGAGATATGTAATTCAATACGAACAATATAAACTATAGTTTTGGCATTTTTTTTTCGTTTTTGGGGTTTTTCGGTTTTAACCGTTTATTTTTAGTTTGGGGGTTTTTTGAATTTATTGGCGCTTTCTGAGTTTTTGAAGTTTTTTTAATTTTGGCGATTTTTATTATTTTGGCGTTTTTTTATTTTGGCGATTTTTTTATTTTGGCGATTTTTTTATTTTGGCGTTTTTTCATATAGGTGATTTTTTTTAGTTTTGGCACTTTTTTTTCGTTTTGAGGATTTTTTCGGTTTTTGGCGTTTATTTTAAATTTTGGCGATTTTTTTCGTTTTGGAGATTTTTTTTTAATTTTGGCGATTTTTTTTTCATTCTGGCGATTTTTTTTCACATAAACAATTATTTTGGTTTTGGCGCATTTTTCGCGTTTTGGCGATTTGTTTTCAGTTTTTGGCGTTTTTTTCATATTGGCGATTTTTTTTTTCATTTAAACGATTTTTTCGAATTTGGCGATTTATTTTAGTGCTAGATTTTTTTTTTAATTTTGTACATTTTTTTCGATTTGGCGATTTTTTTAAATTTTTGGCGATTTTTTTCAGGTTTTGGTGATTTTTTTCGGTTTGGCGATTTTATAATTTTCGGATTTTTTAGTTTTACCGTTTTTGAAAATTTCTTACGGTCTCCAAGATACAGCAATTTGTCAAAATTACATAGTCAAAATTTCATTAACTGATGGACCACCCTTTAATTTAAATTTTTTAATATTTTAATGTCTATTGTTGTAGTGTATATAAAAATACACTAATTTTACAAATTTCAAGTGTCAATATACATTCGTACATACAGTTGTATGTATATTACATGAGATTTAAACATTTTTCGTCGCTCGTTTTGGAGCACCCTTTAATTTCTAATTCTCATGTATTTGTTGTTGTAGTGGCCAAGGTTCTACATACTCTGTCCAAATTTCAGGTCCGTAATTCTTACGGTTCCTGAGAAAATACCGTGTGACGGACAGACGGACAGACGGACAGACGGACAGACGGACAGACGGACAGCGTAGCGAAAACAATAGGGTTCCTTTTTTCACCTTTGGTGTACGCAACCCTAAAAAATAAATTCAAATGCTTTGAGTAATAATGGATGGAAATTCCATCTACATCTGCTAATCTAGATACTATAAAGACTTTTTATGTTGAAACTATTTCGTTAACCTCTTTAGATTTTAGGTAATAAAACAACGAACAGCAATGTAAAAAAGCAAATTCCAAAAACGTTAATATTAAATTCCCGAAAATTCCCGTTGAAAATTTACCGGGATTTGTAAAAAAAATATTCTTGGGAATTCCCGGAATTTTTTTCCCACGTAGAAACTCTAGACACGGGGATATATTTTAGTTAATTTACTAGTGCTACATTTGACTTTGCTGATGATTCGTGTCTACATACATCAGCGGTACAAATATATATATATATATATATATATATATATATAATTTCACTGGGTCTTGGCAGCTCTCTAAAACCGTTTTTTGCTTTTTAGTCAACTCGCAAAACAACTTTAACCAACAGCATCCAATGTGGAAATATAAGCATCAACAAAAAGTGAAATTTTTGTCAGGTGAAATTACCTTATCGATTTCTGTCGTATTTTTTTTTGACTTATTAATTTCTAAGACACTGAAAGGTATTTACTACTTATATTTATGTAGAAAGGTGTCCCATAATTCAATGTCTAGTCACATGTGGATGTTACAATTGGAAACAAAATATTTTGCGCGAACTCAGAAAAATATATAAATTTTGTTTTTGTTGTTGCGTCAGTAAGTCCTAATTTACGCTATGCAATTCCTATTGCTAAGCTGATTAGTTTGTTAGGGGAGAGAGAGGACTGGAATAGAAACTTTGCTGTTCCACTTGTCTCTCTTCCTCAAACTAATCAGCTTAGCAATAAGGCTTGCATTGTGTAAATTACGACTAAAGGCCCAACTATAATATAAATAAGCAAACTTAAGCAACTGTGCGGTTATATATAAAAGGTATGTAGTAAACTTTTCGTCAAGTTTCGTCAAATATCATTTGCTTAAGCTAAGTGACAAACTGAACTCACATTCTGTACGGAAAACACTGTTTGTGCATTTTTTAAACTCAAGCAAACAGCAGCAGAAAATAGTAAATAATTTTAAATATTTTTTTTTATATGGATATAATTATACGTGAATTTTTAAATGATTATGATATTCCAACAAGTTAATTTGATTGAATTGCGTTTATTTATTAGTTTTAAGAAGAAACAAAATTACTAAAAAATTGTGAACAGTACCTATATGTGCAGCTGTGGCTAAAGAATACTTAAGTACATTGTGGCCACCTAAAAGTCACGTCTTAATTGCTTAAGTATTTGACAGACTTATCGTTCAATTCTGGCATTAGCTTAAGCCAGCTTATTCATATTACAGTTGGGCCTGAAGTCTTTGCCCTTAAAAGTTACCCTTCTGTGAAGCGCAGTATAAATTTTAAGCACAATATGTATGGTAATATGTAATTATGGCTTAAGTCGACTTAAGAAAATTTAACATTATTGTGTTGTTTTATTTTCCTGTGCTTGAAATGTTATACATGCAAATTAAAAGTTGAATCAAAAGTTGAATCAGCCTTTTAATATTTGGGCGGTAGCGTTAAAATTTTCAAAAGTTCTGCTTTTTCACTTAAAAAATTATTAAATTTTTCTACAGATATGATTCTCAAGATATATGTATAATACTAATTACTTTATTACACAAAATTTCACCCGAATGTGCTAAAAAAAATTGCGATAAAAATGTTTTAGATATGTACATTTGAAATAATAACCATTTGATTACCATTCAATTGTCAGACCATATTTGTCACAGCAGTTGTTCGAATTCTAAGACCATACGCCTAAATCAATTGCTGACATTGCATGGAGACATTAAAAAGTAAAGTTGAAAAAAAATAAAATAAAAGGTATAAAAATAAAGATGTTTTATTAAAAAAGAAAAACCTCAAACTTTAAAACATTAACATTTCTGACACAATTTAATCCCACGCTTTCGATTTTGACCTCAGAGTCATGTCGTAGTGTCACATATTTATTTTGTGGTTTTCCAAATATTTTTATAAAACAAATATTATCGGCTTAGAGATACATACATATATATATATTATTTTTCCTTGTATTATTTTTTTATTTTCCCTTCGTTTTGCTTTTTGGTTGAGGTAACATGTGTACTTTATTTGTTAGTAAAATAGATTTAGATCTGTTGATATTAAAGTTTATTTTTTTTATTTCTTGTACACTATTTTCCTTATTTCTTACAAATAGAAATAATGCCATAAACTTGTTGTAACGAGTGTTTTTTCAGAGGTATAGAGTTTTAAATTAATTTTTTTGCCATTTTGATTTGAATATGACATGTAGGCAGCAGAAATCAGAAGAAATCTAATCGGAAATTTCAATTACTGGCAAAGTGCCAGTCTTCTTAAGACACTTTATAAAGGTTTATAAAATATTGTTCAGTGGCATTAAAATGCATGATATTAAAGGCCAATTTGTGAATATAATACGTGAAATTATTTATAGAGTGAAGGTTTCTTTCAAGAAATCAATTGAGATGACTGGATACAAAATATTTAGACGTGACCGACAAGACGGACATGAAAGAGGCATAGCTGTCCTTGTTAGGGATGCCTTGCAATGTGAAGAGGTTTTTATTGACACTGGATTAATTGAGAATACGGCTGTTTGCATTGGAAGATTGAATACTGCTGATTTGGTTGTGATGTCAATGTATCTAAAGCCAAGTAATGTTTTTACTGTTACTAACTTTGACTCAATACAGATACTAGCAGGCAACTATAGTATAGTAATTGACAAATGTGCATACTTGTGGATTACTATTTGACAAGAATGTGACTGACGCGGAAATTAATATATATGGGTGAAATCACTCGAAGAAGCCTTTCAAGATGTTATAAGTTGTCCATTGCAGGTAGGAGTTTGTTAAAACTTCAATTGTATATATTAAATTTTATTGAATGGAAAAAACGACTCAAACGAAAAATGTATAGGTGTCAGGAGCCAGGCAGACTCAACATTTTAAGGGCGGACTTGTGGAGCTAGAACAGAATTATACAAGGTGCCATAGCCAATTGTGAACGCGAGTATTGAACAGATTTTTTGAGGAAAATCATACTGAATAATCGAACTTCTAGGCATATAAAGATGGGGGCGGGCCTACATTTGCGTCTATCAATTCGCAGTTCAGTTTATTCTAATGTTGCAAAAATTACTGATAATCCCGGTATGGCAAATCTGTTATATATGTGGTGGCGTGGCTCTCATATTTGAATCGAAAGCAAATTTAAGTGAGAGTGGAAGTTATAGACCGATTTTTTACTATCGGCCCTTGGAAAGTTATTAGAATACTTTCTCCTGGCTACAATTAATGACGTGAAATATTTTTAAAAAATTTTCAATTTGATATTAGAAGCCGACAAACCACATAAACTGATGGTACTCACTGACTATGTTTTCAGAAATCTGAACAGGAAATCCCCGACCATGGCTGTGGCTTTGGATTTTGCCAAGGCTTTTGGCACTGTTTGACTTGATGGGCTTATATGTAAGATGATAGACTTAGTATTTGATACTGGCACCTGCCGTATGACTTATAACTTTGTAACGGACCGTTTGTATAGAGTTCGTGTTGGAGACGGAAGCTTAGGAAGGATTGATTTTTTCGGGAGTGCTACATGGCTCATTCCTTGGACTCGTTTATACAATATCTTCATATCAGACATACCACAACCTCCGCAAGGAGATCTACTGTTGTTGTTCGCTGCCGATATTATTATTTCCTCTGGGAGAGTCAGTGCAAGGACTCCAAATTAATCAAATTAACTGTATTTACAGACAACTTTTTAAAGTGGGACGTGATTGGGATATGGAAGAAAATGAAATACCTTGGCGTCACCTTTCATGGAAACTTTGAATTTTAAAGACATATTGATGACATACTTGCAAAGGCAAAGAGAATATACTTTTCATATTAGAGTCTTTTAAACTGTAGAGGCGGTATTGATAAAAAAAAATTTCATGTTCTACAATAACCCCAGATTATTCATCCAATTATTTCTTATGCCTTTCCAACTTAGTTTGAAATTTCTTCATCCAAGATGGATAGGATTAGGACATGGGAGCGAATGATTCTGGTAGCGTGTCTTGGGCTAAGGCCATACATTGAACAGAATGATCAATTTCGTAGCCCATGGGTTGATTTTAGTCAATTGAATATCTTTTAGGTCGACAGTGCTTTAAAGTTTCTGGAAGGTGCACGTTCTCTGTAGAATACTTTTGTAAGAAGATGTTTTGATGACTCTAAAAATCTGCAAACCGTTCAGATGTCTGGATATTTGTCTGCTATTGATTTGTTGGGAGTGCTGTTGCTTTGTATGAGGGTAAAGATCTCTTATTCTAACATAAAAGGATAAGTTTATTAAATATAACTGACATGGTGTATAACATTGACAATTAAATTTTAATTTCTTGTTTCTTTGTTTTGTTTTACATTTTTCATTTTGTGTCATTGCATACAACTAGTTATAGGCAGAGCTGTTAAATTTCGATTACAAATAGTAATCAATTATATTACATTTTAAAAAGAATTTTACTGATTTTATAATTCCCTTTAAAGAATTTGTGATAAATAATTGATTACTTGAAATTACAAAAAATAATAAAAGTAATCAAAAAGTAACCCGGCTATTTTCAAAGATTACTTTTGATTATTAATAAAAAATCGAAAAAAAATAAAAGTAGTCTTTAAAAGTAATCGGATTATTTTTTAATTACTTTTGATTCCTATTGGCTATGTTTTGTAATTTCAAGTAATTCAGATTAGTTTTCCATTATTAGTAATTGTAAACAATTAGTAATCGTGCAAAACTGAATATAATCGTTATTTAATCATAATTGAATCTTTCAAAAAAAAGTAATCAAATTAGTAACCAGTACGATTAATAATTATTACTTAACAGCTATAGTTATAGGTTTATTAATTTAAGTGCCTCCATTTTTTTCTTTTTTTTTTGGCGAATTATATAAAAATTTGAATTCCTAAATTGATAACCTTTGGTAAATGTTTTAGAATGTACAGAAATTTTTGTATCTAAGACAGTCAATCAAAATTAAATTAATTTTTAAATTTAAAAATTAAAATGGATTCAAAGTCAGGAAATATAAGTTATTTTAATTGTTATCAGAAAAAGAAATATTAAAAGATCGACACAAATTTGTTTAATTTTAAGTTTTTCTAGAAAAATTATCGAAGAGTTTGTGTACGAAAGGGATGCACAAATTTTGTTAGTTGTTTACTTAATTCAAATACTGTCGTCTGTCAGGGTAAATATTTAATTCACATTTGTAAGCTTTTAATGCAAATTAACGCTTTCGTCTGTCTACGCTAAGAAATCAATTATGGCACGATTCGTGTCATGTTCCACTGCCTTACTGAAATTAAAGCTTCCTCTAATTGGCGATCAGAGTGTTATGACCGATTATTGTTTCGATGAAATGCGAAAAAATTTTTTTATTGAAAAAAAAATTAAAAAAAAAGACGAAAACTAATTATCAAAAAATAAAAACAAGAATAATCCTGAAGAAGTTAACCAAAGGTTAACGAAATATCGATATAAAATAAAAATATAAAGAAAATTATGAAATTTACTGACCTAAAGCTTAAAAAAATAGTTTCATTGAACATATATAAAAGGTCGAAAAATTAGATAAACAATTGAATACATATAATGTAGCATGCCATAGCCAACTGTGAACGCGAGTATTTCAAAGTAAGTAAAGATTTTTAGGCAATTGCATTAAGATCGCCTTAACTATAAATTTTGGTGTCTTTATTATGATGCCATAGAGGATGGCTGTTTCTCAAATAAACTGTTTGATAGACGACCTTAAACTTTACAAAAACCTGGATATAATTTTCCACCTGAACTGTATTGATCCCAAAAAAACTTACAAGTGGAACAAGTATCAAGCAGAACTACAAACCTTATGCTGTAACCTCTAAAAAAATCACACTTTATATAAATGTAAGTACGTGTTATAGTATGCATTAGTAAATGTATGACATGAAAAGAAATGCACACTTACAAATGTTGACTTAATAATGATATTAGTTTGTGATTTTATAGCTTTCTTTGGATTTTAATGACTTCATAGACAATTAAGTATTTTCAGGAATAAAAATAAAAAATACTCAGAAGCATTTTTATAGTTTTATGCTGGAGATATGCAGTGAAACCTTGATATAATGAATACGAGGGCATCCCAAAATACTTCATAATAAAGCTATTGAATCGTTGTATATATGTATTAGTGAAACTTTGACAACACAATATTTAAAAAATTAGAAAAAATCGTTTTGTAGGAAAATATAAAACTTTTAGTGTTAACAGTGAATAAACCTTGTTTGTTTTATAAAGTTGCATTTCTCAGATTTAAGCGCCATTATTCGGTATGGTACGGATCTAAAAAATAATTTAGTTTCGTCTGCATAAAATATATTGTGTGGCTGATATTCCGCAAAGAAGCTTGTTGACAGTGTTCTATAATCCGAACAAACATTATCACTTAATGCCACTCACTTGTCGAAATTCGATATTTTGACACTGTTTAAAATTATGAACTTATAAACACAACCGCTACTAGCTTTAAACCCATTGTGTACCAAACGTGCCGCAAATTATTCAGCTTTGCTTTTTAGCATCGTTCCTTCCAGGAAATTGCTCTGAATTGTTGATTATTTAGATAAACATTGCTCAAGGTCTTCATATTCAGCAAGGCGCTTTCTTTCAGACTTTCAAATTTAAAGTTGATATACTTAGGGCTCCAAATAGTGTGCCGATTTTTTTAAATTTTAGAAAGAGTACTCTATGATTTAATGAATTCTTTAACTGTTTCTTGATTTAAATTGACAACAGCATCAATGTCATCAAAAATAATAAATTATTTACTCTGTCATCCCCTTACTATGACCATAATTATGATTATAATCAAAACAAAACTGACAACGTTTGAAACTCATTACACATCTACTTCCAGACAACCTTAGACTTCGTGGTTTCGTTTAATTTTTTTTTTTTTTTGCTTCATTCATTGCATACTTGTTTATTTCTTTATATCGGGCGAAATATTGTCAAGCTAGCAGATTATCAACAAATTATATGACACTCCTACAGTTACAAATTTATATAATGCATAGCATATTAGAGTGATAGGTATTGTGCCAAACAAGAAGTTGGTCAACATTTTCATCTCACTACTTTTAATGGCCGAAATTTTTGAAAGGAACTTGGCCCTTTTTCAAATTTATGTTTTTGTGAAGATCTGACTACTTTTTGAAAGGTTTTCTTAATAAAGCTTGTTAAACTTTAAATTTCTGGTATGTTATAGTTCTATTTATAAGGACTGCGTCAGTTTAGAAGGGCAGACCTACATACAATAATGGGTTACATTGTAATATGTGCACCCTTAAGTCATTACAATGAGTGACTGATGTACTTAATTTTTTAAGAATCATCAAAGTAGAAATATGTAAAATATCGTGTACATTTTAGTGGAAGTGACGCCACCTATTTTTCTAAAGTCTGCTTAGACGTAGTACTTTTGAAAATGCAAAATTATAGGCTAGCATAAGTGAAATGTGCATGTTCAGTTTCAATAGAGTAGCTTGTGTTTTAAATATTTTCTAGTTGGCAACTTCCTAAGTAAATTTTTTTTTTCAAAATTTAAGTTCTCTGCCCTATAACATTGATCTAAGTTTTTATAAACATGGCCCCACATCCCTAATGTAACAACCAGAGCTTTCGGATTTTTCCTGAACGCAACTCACTCCTTAACTTAAGCGGTAACGAATTTAAACTCTCTAGTTCAAATTCTAGTTTTAAATATTATGGATGTTACCCCCACTCTCCGTCACTTTCTTAAACTCAAGATTTTGTTATGAACAGTGCTCAATTATCCATACCCAGCTAAAAAAATTAGATATGGTCCATATATTTTTAATATATGAATTTATATAACTATATATGAATATGTATGAATTCATGTATGGAAATATATGGGATTATACATGGCAAAACTATTATGTATAAACTAATATAACGACTAATATATGAATTGTATTGTAACATATGAGCTGATATATGAAAATTTCATTATGGAGCTCTTCATATGTGGATCCATATATAAATATAAGATTTTATATATGGTGCGATTAATTTTTCTATATCATTTCCTTCCTCCTGCGCCAAAACGGCTCCCACGCGTAACACTGTAAAATAAAAGCTTTCAAATAGTCCGGATGAATGAGCAAAGGTGCAGATGTTAATTTAGTTTTCAAGTTGTCGAATGCTTTCTGTGCTAAAGAATTCCAATCAAACGTCTTCCTCTTGTTTAGAAGTTCGGTCAGAGCAAATGTTGTTGTCGAATAATCTTTTATGAACCTTCTGTACCATCCTGCCATATCCAGGGAACGTCTTAACTGTCGGATAGATTTTGGTTGTGGAAAGTCTCTAATCGCACTTACTTTATCATGATCAACCTGTAGTGTCCCATTAACTACTATATAACCCAAGTATTTCACTTTCTTCAAAGCGAAACTACTCTTCGAAATATTTATAGTTAATCCAGCCATCCTCAAACGAAACGCCACCTCTGAAAGATGTTTCAAGTGTTCGTTTAAGTCAGTCAATACAATCAGCAAGTCGTCCAAATACACAAATACGTTAGATTTCAAATTAAACGGAATGACCATGTCCATCATTCTGCACAACGTCTGTGGTGCATTGCACAATCCAAACGGCATTCTTGTAAACTGATACAAGGGCCAATTAGGGATTGTAGATGCTGTCTTAGGGTTCGAAGTTACCTCCAGTTTGATCTGCCAAGAAGCTTCTTTCAAATCTATCTTTGAAATAATGTAAACTGGAGGAAGTCTCGAAATAATTCCGTCTATATTCGGGTAAGCGTCTTTTATGGTCACAGAGTTTCATTTTCGATTGTCCACGCACATCCTTGTCTTACCTGGCTTTATTACTACTACTGTTGGGGATGACCATGGTGAATTTGGTGCCTCCTCTATAACTCCTAGTTGTATCATGCGTTCTATTTCTTGACATAATAATTTTTGGCGATTTATTTTAGTGCTAGAAATTTTTTTCATTTCGGCGATTTTTTTCGTTTTGGCGATTTTTTTAAATTTTTGGCGATTTTATAATTTTCGGATTTTTTAGTTTTACCGTTTTTGAAAATTTCAAGAGTTTAACTCTTACAGTTTCCAAGATATAGCAATTTGTCAAAATTACATAGTCAAAATTTCATTAACTGATGATGGACCACCCTATAGTTAATTTTTTTTTAAACTTTAGTGTTAACTGTTGTAGTCTATATAAAAATACACTAATTTTACAAATTTCAATTGTCAATATACATATGTATGTATATACAAATGTATGTATATTACATGGGACTTTAACATTTTTTGTTGCTCGTTTTGAAACACCCTTTAATTTTTAATTCTCATGTATTTGTTGTTGTAGTGGCCAAGGTTCTACATACTCTATCCAAATTTCAGGTCCGTAGCTCTTATAGTTCCTGAGAAAATACCGTGTGACGGACAGACGGACAGCGTAGCGAAAACAATAGGGTTCCTTTTTCACCTTTGGTGTACGGAACCATAACAACGAGACACACCCAATTTATAGCCTAAAATACCGAAAAATCACAGTTGAAGAGCCACATAAGCGATCAGGTCCCGTACAGTGCCATAGTTGCCAAGAATATGGCCATACTATGCTAGTTGCAATAAGCCAAAAGATCAAAGTGATAAAAAATGCAGTAATTGTGGAAGCAATCAGACCGCTAATTACAGAGGATGTCCTGTGTACACTTTTGCCAAACAGACTATGGTGCAAAACCCTAAATTAGCTGGATCTCAATCAGTAAATGCTTACTCCGCCACTTTTGCGGAAATGAGCCAACCAGTTACTTCCCGTGTATCGTATGCCGATGCTGCTAAAACAAATTCTATTCCCGCACAAAATGTTCTACCTCCAAATAATTCAACGAATGCAAACTCAAGCTTTAACTTTAGTCACCTTGAAGCTACTATTAACAATTTGGTGCAAACTATAAACAACTTTACAACAAATATGACTACCATGATGCAAGAAATGCTGATAATGCAGAATACTCTGCTTGAAGCATTAATGAACAAGCAATGAACACGTTAAAAATATGTTTTTGGAACGCAAACGGCATTCGCCAACATATTGATATAATATTGGTCTCTGAGACACATTTGACTTGGAGAAGCTTTTTCAAAACAAATGGCTACACTATGTATGATACAAAGGACCCTAGAGGGAGAGCATGCGGTGGATGTGCAATTCTAATTAAGTCAAGACTCAAGCATTATATCCTTGACAACGTTAGTGAAGAATATATGCAAGCTACGAATATTTTTGTAGAAAATTTTTGTTCTAATTTCGTGATATCATCAATTTACTCACCTCCCAGATTTTCAGCTACCGAAGATCAGTACGAGAAGTTCTATAAATCGCTTGGATCTTGTCTCATGGCAGCTGGAGACTGCAATGCAAAGCATACGTACTGGGGATCGCGCCTTGTAACACCTAGAGGTCGAGTTTTTTTTAATACAATTTTAAAAATGGGCTTAGATGTTATTTCGAGTGGGGAACCCACTTACTGGCCTACTGGCGTACGAAAAATTCCGGATGTTATTGATTTTGGCGTCATGAAAAATATTTCTAGGGATTTAATTAATATTGAAACTTCTCTAGGTCTTTTCTCCGATCACTCCCCCACCATTGTTATAATTTGTAACCCACTTTACCCATGTATGAAGATGATCAATCGTGTTAATTGGCTGGGATTCAAAAAATATCTTAGTAGTCATTGCACGGAAAATATTGCGTTAAGAACACCCAATGACATTGAAACTGACATTGCCAATCTTAACGAAATTATTAAACAGGCTGCTGAACATGCCACTACCTCCCATCCGCAGTCTGGGTTTAATAAAACTTATTCCAGGGATATTGAACATCTCGTGTGTAAAAAGAAGAGCTAGAGGGGAATGGCAACAGCATAGATCACCCCAACATAAACTCAGATTTAAAGAATGTTCTAAACGATTGCATCTGAAAAAACTGCATCTCTTAAAAATTATTTGAAACGTCTTGATGTCACACCAACATCTAATTACTCTTTGTGGCGCGCTGCTAGAAAGCTTAAAACACCCGTTGAGTTTAAGCCACCTCTGCGCACATCTACCGGAGGTTGGGCAAGAAGCGATACGGAAAAATGTAAAATATTTGCTGAGCATTTAAAATCCGTAGTTACTCCAAATACATGTATTGGTGTTGCTGATTTGCTGAGTGTAGTTGCTCTACCACCTCGAGCCTTAAAGTTTAAAATGCATGATGTACATAAAGTAATTGCTGAACTTAAGCCAAAGAAAGCTCAAGGTATTGATGGAATTAGTAACAAGATGCTGATGAACTTGCCGCATATTGCAATAAGAATCTTGCTGTTTATTTCTAATGCCATATTACGACTGGAGTATTATCCACAACTCTGGAAGCTTGCAAAAATCAAAATGATTCCAAAGCCGGGAAAAGATCTTACTAAAGCTGAGTCATATAGGCCAATAAGTTTGCTGTCAACTATGTCAAAACTCTTCGAAAAGTTGCTCATGACAAAAATTCCACCAATTTTAACTGATAGTGGTTGCATCCCAGACCATCAATTTGGTTTTAGAAGTCAGCATAGCACCATTGAACAAACTCATAGATTGGTTCAATTTATAAGTGTGGCATGAAGACTTAATTTTAAAATTAAAATCATATCTACCAATAAATTTAGTGAATTTACTAAAAAGTTACATTACTATCCGGAAGTTCACGGTAGTGGAAGGGGAATTCATGAGTATGCTCGAATCTATATCATCCGTTGTGCCACAGGGGAGCATACTGGGGCCAGTTTTGTATTTGATCTATACTTGTGATATGCCTTTGAGCAGCAATATCAATACATCTACGTATGCGGATGATACAGCCTGCCTTAGTATGCATGAAACCCCTCACGAGGCTTCCCGATATCTAAAAGAACATATTACACAATTGGAAATGTGGTTGAACTTTTGGAGAATTAAGGTAAATGAACAAAAGTGTGTCCATATAACGTTTACCCTAAGAAGAGATACTTGTTCCCCAATTCGAATCAATAATCAAAATATTCCTCAACATTCCCAACAACATTCAACATTCCCAACATACACCTTGATCGAAGGCTTACATGGAAATATCATATTGACTTTAAGCTAACTTAGATGAAACTTAAGTTATCTCAAATACACTGGTTGATTGGCAGAAATTCAACACTTAGCCTGGACTGTAAGCTTTTAATATACAAGTCGCTTTTGAAGCCAATATGGTGTTACGGTATCCAGTTATGGGCCACTGTTTCTGCTTCCAATGTAGAGAGAATCTAACGAAGGCAAAACAAAATTTTACGGTCAATAACATCGGCTCCATGGTACATCAAAAATTCTAATATACATCGTGATTTAAATATGCCACTAGTGATTGAAGAAATTGCAAAATACGCAGGCAAATATTTAACAAAACTCGAGTCACATTCTAATCCGCTTGCTCGTAATATTTTGAACTTTACTGGACACATCCGCTTAAAAAAGAGGGACACAAGGGCTCTATTACTCAACACTCCAGATGGAATTTCTTGAAAATACTATTTTTATACTTTTTTATACATTTCTTTTTCTTTTTTGATTATCACTACTTATGTATTATTTATAACTATTAACAAGTTTATGTCCGACAGTGGTCGGTCCTAATAATTATATTTTAGATTAAAGATTTGAATACTTATTGTTAGTTCATATTTGAAGATACAATAAATAAATACATGTATTTAAAAAAACCGGTATTTTAGGAGTTTCTAGCATTAGTTCTATTCTTTGGGCGAGCGCTAGTTCTTGCACCTATTGCTTGAGCTATATTTTCAGAACCTACGTCACCAGCCAAACTGACATTTGTAGCCTCATTAATATTAAATAAATTTTCCTGACTCCTAGTTACAGGCATCTTGAAAAAAAATAATAATAAGTATATATATATAAGTACTTATATGGTTGAACTATTCCACTACTCGATTTAAAAAAAAACGGTTAGTTCATACTAAAAAAAATAATCACTTCACACAAATAAAAAAATAATTTATCAAATGCAACCATGTTACATAATGTTAACCGTAGTCAAGTAAGATCCAAAAGCTACATTAGAATGATGTAACTAGCAGGTCATATGCAACAGTTACCATTCGATAACTATCAAACATAAATCTCAATCACATAATATCCCACTGTGGTAACAAAATAATAATAAAGTATGAGAATTCGCGAGTAAGTTATTGATAAGAACCGATATCACAAATCTCAAACAAAATCTTTTAAAAATGAAAAGATTATCCGAACATATATATCATAAAATTTTTCTATTCACGTTTAAGCCCTTCCAAGGTTACAATTCTTAAAAATCCAAATAAAAATAAGAGTCCAAATAATACAATTCTATCAATACCGCAAAAATAAAAAAAAATAAAAAGTTGGAAGACCTCAGCTGGATATATCTATTCTTAGAAGTTTGTAAACAATTAGTGAAGTAATAAGCTGAGGTCCCACGTTGGGCGCCATTTAAATTTATTATGTAACGGACGATGGTAAATCCTCTCCTAGCATAAACACTTAGTTATCTCTTAAGCCGACTGTGCTCAGGGAAAATGGGGTGGTGATCTTGTTTAGCCAAAAAAATAGAATGCACGCTACAATAAATCTAAAGATAACAGGTAGCTTGAAACTGACAAAACATAACTAAAATTTAAAAAAAAAAAAAAATAAGCAAAACAAACAAATTATTTAATGTGTGAAGAATTTATTGCTAGGGAATTAGATGACATTACTCCTTAGTGCTCATAACCCACCCTCCTATGTTATCTCTGCACATTTACCTATCCAGATAAACCAATATGTAACCAACTGTATTTTAAATCTATCGTGGAATTTACTTAAACATTTTATTTAAGCATTATAAATGTTACTTCAATTTATTTAAAAAAAAAATATTAATATTATAAAGGGATAATATATATACATTTAAACTCATATATTATAAAAATGAGTCAATAATGGAGCAAAAAGTTTGTTGCCTCCTAAGTAAATTAAATATTAATTTTTTAATATCTTGGTATTTGCTAGAAACACAAACTTGAAATGATAAAAAATAGTAATGATAATAATAATTGGACAATTGAGCGTGTCAAATCAAATACATAAAAAGTTTATTTAAACAATATCTTGGAAACTAATGCAGTGAGAATTTTGAAACTCTTAATTGAAAAATATTTTTTTTATGTTAGAACGTTTTTCTATATGGAATTTGACTTTTGTCATGACAAACATATGTATATTAGGTGTGAATGAGGATAAAATTTATAATATACCAGCAAAAATAAATATGACAAATTCTGTGTTGAATCCTGCACTAAAAAAAAATGAACTGAAACTTTGGAAAATTTTCTAAATTTTAATAAAAAAAGTTGTCGTATAACGTCAAAGCTGTTTTTTACTTGAAACAGGTAAAATATTTTTGTTTCATGCGTTCGCTTAGACTGTGACTGTTTACATTTTATGAAGCAGAAGCGTAAGCAAAAGCAATAATACAAATCAGAAGTTTTTAAACGCTGCTTGTCAATATCTCGTTAACTAGAGTGCGCTCTGGTTTCGTAAATAAACATTTAAAATACGCTTGCCTAAACTGTCGTTAAATCCAACAATGCAAAGTGTTCTTCTACTCAAGTCTTTTAAAATACTATCTAAAAAAATTTAAATTGCAACGATAACTTAACGGGTAAGATCAGAATTATATTCTAAATTTTTCATTGATATAAAGAAAATGTATTTAAAAAAAATTACCAGTTAAAATTTTGCCGTCCCATGTACGTAAATCCATCACTGTATGTATGTAGGTATGTATACAGTTGGTTTGATACATAATGTTGTCTTTTTTATTTTTGTCTCTAATATACATATATGGACACATACATACTTTATCATTTGCATATACAGACATCATATGTATATATACATACATGGTTTATTTTGCATTTGGTTACAAAAAGTAATTATACACTACAAAAACAAATTTGTAGTTTTCTATCTGACGGCTGTCCAGTGTCTCATTGTGGTCTTTCTTTGCATCCAACGGATAAGACGGTTTACTATTTCGTATGTCCTTCAATAAAACTTTTGCCAAAAAGAAAATTTGGCTGGCCTCAACAATACAAACGGCTTAAAAACATCTTCATCTACCTACAGTGCCGGACTAAATTATAGCAACAAGGAACAAACCAACAAATGTCTTTTAAGCTTAAAATATACTTACATATGTATGTATATACATATGTATATATGTATGTACCTTTATTTAAACACTACATAATGTAATATGAACTTGTTCTTCAGTCGGTGATTCGATTCATTTGTTAGAGAAGTTGTATTTATTACGTGTTGTTATTCTCTTCAATTAATTTTTAAATATGAAGTTTTTGGTTAGAATAGGCATTTTTTTAAATTGCTGTCGGGAACTATACTTTCTGGGATCATCATATAAACATATATACATTAGGGTGGGGCGATTAGTATGGAAGGAAAAAAATCTTAATGGGCGTAGACCATACGTCTACGGTGAAAATCGAGCTTCCAAATTTGGACTTGCAGTTTTTTCTCAGACTTTTGTCATGTTTTTTTTTTTTTGATATTTTGGCCTATAACAGCCAAACCATTGAGATATTCGCTCCAATACTATGACCAAAATTCCAGCCAAGAACTCTCTACTACATCGCAAAAGTATTAGAACGCTCCTTCAGGCAGTTTTGGCTTTATGAAAGTGGAATTTTTTTTTGGAAAATATTGATAAATTACCATTGATAAATTACCAACTGAATCAGAAACGCCAAGCGCCCATTAAGACGTTAAAATTGCCCCACCCTAATATACATATTACATATCAAAGCTGTAAAGACAGTTCTTTAAAAGAACATATTTATGAAAAAAATATAATTACTCAAAAATACATACTTACATATACATAAGTATATGTATGTATGTATAATTATTGATTAAAAATAATTTTTTTTTTTAAATAGGTACATACATACTTTTCTTTTCAGGTTAGATACACTAGAGTTGAACAATCTTGAAAATGTTGGCCTCATTCATTTCACAGCTATTGAAAGTGAAACTCAATTCTAAATTGAACTTTTTTTAAACAGTTTTTCTAACTTCTCTATCATACACAAAGAGTCTTATAGTATTTGAATTAGTATTTACTTAAGTGTTTTTACGTTTATGTTTATGCATATGCAAACAATGTTATTCTGCTTATTATTCTTTTTTGATGATGGATCTCTGTTATTTGTATTAAAACTAAATGCGCAAACGTTTTATAGATTTGAAAAGTATTGTGCTAGTTTATGTCTTAATAAATTAATTGAAAAGAAATTTTGTTGCGTATTATACTACATAAGTAAGTATTCTACATTAGCTAAGATAAATGCAAAAGAAAAAAACTTGTGAATCTATACATACATACATCCCATAACTGCATTAGAGCGATTCACAGAAGAAAAATATTTTTTGTTACCCCGCTCAAATCAAATCAGATTGATCGTTTTAATGACAGCTCCCAAAACATGGGAGATCTAGAGCTGACCGTGTCTAAAAAAGGTCTATTGTTGTAGCTTTTTGCATATTATCGTATTTAAAAAATAAGTAAAAAACGACTGTCATCAACTTTAACATGTTAAAGATCCTAAATCATCATACGAAATGGAAAATCCTAAGAGAAATCTAAAGATAATTTCCAAATACCTGCCGAATGATAACCATCTTGATATAGTTCGCCGACTTTTTATTTTATTTTATTTTTCATATATTAAGCGGGAATTAAGACAAATCGATTGACGTAAGAATCATCAAAATCGGCCCAAGCTTTTGGGTTATATAGTGCAGCAAAAGATCACTCATTTAGAATACATATGTACATACATATGTAAATACATACAAACCTACATAACATACAAATATGCTGATAAACACAATACCCCAGTTGGCCATGTCTTTCAGACATCCTTCAAGACGGATGCACGACAAGGTTAGAGCGTGGAAGACCTGTTGGCAACAGCTCAAACAGAACAAATGGCCGCTAAGTTCAAGCATGACAACAATAGCTACACTTTTTTTGCTCATCTTTTCCTCCTCCCTATAGAACTAAAAATTTCTAATATATTTTCATTAATGAAATAATACACAATTTTAAATTGAATGGTGCAAGGCTAGCTTTAATCAAATCAAATAACGTACATGGCAAATGTTGAAATTTCCTTAAGCAGTCGCTGATGAAAGTGTTTCCTGCGACAAGTTGGCCAATCGGAATGCAATCTGTAAATCTCATCCCTTTTACACACTGAAAGTTTACTTTGCAAGGGAAGAATACTCTCTCCTTCTGTCTTTCTCCCAGCTGAATTTAGACTTTTACACACACAAAGAAAACTTTCCGTGTGTAAAAGGTGTATGTCCTAAAAACTATTAGCAGAACTGATTACCCTAATTAATCAAGTATGTTTTTTTTTCATTAGACAAAAAAAAAAATAATATAACATATTGAAGCAGTATTTAACTTATAAAAGAAATAAATAAATATTTCCTTAATATAAATGTATGGGTATATGTATGTATGTACATACACTTGCTCTAAATTGTTTTGTTGATTTTGCACATCTCTACTAAAAATATTTATTGTTCTTTAAAAGTATTTAAAAACAAGACAATAAGAACTTTGATTCAGTTTTTATGTGGATTTTGCCTATATAAACCCAACGTTTTGCTGCAAAATCTAGTTAATTTTGAGTTTAACTTCAATAGTGCAAGTTCTAAAGAAAAATGAAAATTTTACTTGTTTGCGGTCTCCTAAGCTTGGTTGCTTTTACAACCTCCCAAGAATTTGATTGTGACGATGAGAAAACACCCGCATATTATCAGGCGATTAGAACTCATCCTAATCAAAATAATGGCGATGAAGCTGGATACAATGTATACCCAGGAAATCGACAAGATAATTTCGGCCCAGCAAATGTAAATCCCAATGACTTTCCTTCAAATCCTCTCTCTCAACAGGACTTTTTCAAAATGCACTTTAAACAGCATAATGAGAATGTTAAACACGCGCGTGAGGCACTTTATCGTGAAATGGGTGAAAAACTTCCTCCAACTAACTACAATGAGGGTTTTCCTCGACTTATCAATCAATGGAACCGATAATGGTCACAATGAAGCCAATTTAAATAATAATCGGGTATGTTTTGTACTCCACGTGAAATGAAATCGTTCAGAATTGCCATAGCATTGTTGTTGTTAATACATATTTCCAACAATACTTTTATCGCAACTGCTCACATTTTAATTACACGTGTCATATACAGAACATAGCCGAATATCTTAAAGTGTATATTTTGGGTTGCACATGTATGTAACAAATAAATATTAAATAAATCAATAAATATTTGTTCATCTCTCAGCTTGCTATTGCCAACAAGCAATCAATAAAAAAACGAATAACAAAATTTATTTTGAAAATTTTTGCTCTAATATGAACGATTTTTTTTGTGAGAACAGCTTAAGTGTCAATAAAGATATTTTTTTTAATACATGTATTTATTTATTGTATCTTTAAATATGAACTAACAATAAGTATTCAAATCTTAAATCTAAAATATAATTATTAATACCGACCACTGTCGGACATAAACTTGTTAATAGTTTTAAATAATACATAAGTAGTGACAATCAAAAAGGAGAAAAAAGTATTTTCAAGAAGTCCCATCTGGAGTGCTGAGAATAAGAGTCCAGTAAAGTTCAAAATATTACGAGCAAGCGGATTAGAATGTGACTCGAGTTTTGTTAAATATTTGCCTGCGTATTTTGCAATTTCTTCAATCACTAGTGGCATATTTAAATCACGATGTTTATTAGAATTTTTGATGTACCATGGAGCCGATGTTATTGACCGTAAAATTTTGTTTTTCCTTCGTTAGATTCTCTCTACATTGGAAGCAGAAACAGTGGCCCATAACTGGATACCGTAACACCATATTGGCTTCAAAAGCGACTTGTATATTAAAAGCTTACAGTCCAGGCTAAGTGTTGAATTTCTGCCAATCAACCAGTGTATTTGAGATAACTTAAGTTTCATCTGAGTTAGCTTAAAGTCAATATAATGTTTCCATGTAAGCCTTCGATCAAGGTGTATGTTGGGAATGTTGAATGTTGTTGGGAATGTTGAGGAATATTTTGATTATTGATTCGAATTGGGGAACAAGTATCTCTTCTTAGGGTAAACGTTATATGGACACACATTTGTTCATTTACCTTAATTCTCCAAAAGTTCAACCACATTTCCAATTGTGTAATATGTTCTTTTAGATATCGGGAAGCCACGTGAGGGGTTTCATGCATACTAAAGCAGGCTGTATCATCCGCATACGTAGATGTATTGATATTGCTGCTCAAAGGCATATCAAAAGTATAAATCAAATACAAAACTGGCCCCAGTATGCTCCCCTGTGGCACAACGGATGATATACATTCGAGCATACTCATGAATTCCCCTTCCACTACCGTGAACTTCCGGATAGTAATGTAACTTTTTAGTAAATTCACTAAATTTATTGGTAGATATGATTTTAATTTTAAAATTAAGCCTTCATGCCACACTTTATCAAATGCCTCAGAAACGTCAATAACCAGGGCAGAACAATACTTCTTTTCCTCAAATGTTTTTCTTATAAATTGAACCAATCTATGAGTTTGTTCAATGGTGCTATGCTGACTTCTAAAACCAAATTGATGGTCTGGGATGCACCCACTATCAGTTAAAATTGGGGACAATTTTGTCATGAGCAGCTTTTCGAAGAGTTTTGACATAGTTGACAGCAAACTTATGTGCCTATATGACTCAGCTTTAGTAAGATCTTTGCTTGGCTTTGGAATCATTTTAATTTTTGCAAACTTCCAGAGTTGTGGATAATACTCCAGTCGTAATATGGCATTAGAAATAAAAAGCAGGATTCTTATTGCAATATGCGGCAAGTTCATCAGCATCTTGTTACTATTCATTCAATACCTGCTGCTTTCTTTGGCTTAAGTTCAGCAATTACTTTATGTACATCATGCATTTTAAACTTTAAGGCTCGAGGGGGTAGAGCAACTACACTCAGCAAATCAGCAACACCAATACATGTATTTGGAGTATCTACGGATTTTAAATGCTCAGCAAATATTTTACATTTTTCCGTATCGCTTCTTGCCCAACCTCCGGTAAAAGTGCGCAGAGGTGGCTTTAACTCGACGGGTATTTTAAGCTTTTTAGCAGCGCGCCACAAATAGTAATTAGATTTTGGTGTGACATTAAGACGTTTCAAATAATTTTTAAGAGATGCAGTTTTTTCAGATGGAATCGTTTAGAACATTCTTTAAATCTGAGTGTATGTTGGGGTGATCTACGCTGTTGCCATTCCCCTCTAGCTCTTCTTTTTTCACACACGAGATGTTCAATATCCCTGGAATAAGTTTTATTAAACCCAGACTGCGGATGGGAGGTAGTGGCATTTTTAGCAGCCTGTTTAATAATTTCGTTAAGATTGGCAATGTCAGTTTCAATGTCATTGGGTGTTCTTAACGCAATATTTTCCGTGCAATGACTACTAAGATATTTTTTGAATCCATACATGGGTAAAGTGGGTTACAAATTGTAACGATGGTGGGGGAGTGATCGGAGAAAAGACCTAGAGAAGTTTCAGTATTAATTAAATCCCTAGAAATATTTTTCATGACACCAAAATCAATAACATCCGGAATTTTTCGTACGTCAGTAGACTCGAAATAACATCTAAGCCCATTTTTAAAATTGTATTAAAAAAAAACTCGACCTCTAGGTGTTACAAGGCGCGATCCCCAGTACGTATGCTTTGCATTGTAGTCTCCAGCTGCCACGAAACAAGATCCAAGCGATTTGTAGAACTTCTCATACTGATCTTCGGTAACTGAAAATCTGGGAGGTGAGTAAATTGGTGATATCACGAAATTAGAACAAACATTTTCTACAAAAATATTCGTAGCTTGCATATATTCTTCACTAACGTTGTCAAGGATATAATGCTTGAGTCTTGACTTAATTAGAATTGCACATCCACCGCATGCTCTCCCTCTAGGGTCCTTTGTATCATACATAGTGTAGCCATTTGTTTTGAAAAAGCTTCTCCAAGTCAAATGTGTCTCAGAGACCAATATTATATCAATATGTTGGCGAATGCCGTTTGCGTTCCAAAAACATATTTTTAACGTGTTCATTGCTTGTTCATTAATGCTTGAAGCAGAGTATTCTGCATTATCAGCATTTCTTGCATCATGGTAGTCATATTTGTTGTAAAGTTGTTTATAGTTTGCACCAAATTGTTAATAGTAGCTTCAAGGTGACTAAAGTTAAAGCTTGAGTTTGCATTCGTTGAATTATTTGGAGGTAGAACATTTTGTGCGGGAATAGAATTTGTTTTTGCAGCATCGGCATACGATACACGGGAAGTAACTGGTTGGCTCATTTCCGCAAAAGTGGTGTAGTAAGCGTTTACTGATTGAGGTGGATCTAATTTAGGTTTTTGCACCATAGTCTGTTTGACAAAAGTGTACACAGGACAACCTCTGTAATTAGCGGTGTGATTGCATCCACAATTACTGCATTTTTTATCACTTTGATCTTTTGGCTTATTGCAACTAGCAAAGTATGGCCATATTCTTGGCAACTATGGCACTGTACGGGACCTGATCGCTTATGTGGCTCTTCAACTGTGATTTTTCGGTATAAGAGGTATTTTAGGCTATAAATTGGGTGTGTCTCGTTGTTATGGTTCCGTACACCAAAGGTGAAAAAGGAACCCTATTGTTTTCGCTACGCTGTCCGTCTGTCCGTCACACGGTATTTTCTCAGGAACTATAAGAGCTACGGACCTGAAATTTGGATAGAGTATGTAGAACCTTGGCCACTACAACAACAAATACATGAGAATTAAAAATTAAAGGGTGTTTCAAAACGAGCAACAAAAAATGTTAAAGTCCCATGTAATATACATACAATTGTATATACATACATATGTATATTGACACTTGAAATTTGTAAAATTAGTGTATTTTTATATAGACTACAACAGTTAACACTAAAGTTTAAAAAAAAATTAACTAAAGGGTGGTCCATCATCAGTTAATGAAATTTTGACTATGTAATTTTGACAAATTGCTATATCTTGGAAACTGTAAGAGTTAAACTCTTGAAATTTTCAAAAACGGTAAAACTAAAAAATCCGAAAATTATAAAATCGCAAAAAATTTAAAAAAATCGCCATAACGAAAAAAGTCGCCAAAATGAAAAAAAATTCTAGCACTAAAATAAATCGGCAAAAATTATTATTTCAAGAAATAGACCGAATGATACAACTAGGAGTTATAGAGGAGGCACCAAATTCACCATGGTCATCCCCAACAGTAGTAGTAATAAAGCCAGGTAAAACGAGGATGTGCGTGGACAATCGAAAATGAAACTCTGAGACCATAAAAGACGCTTATCCGAATATAGACGGAATTATTTCGAGACTTCCTCCAGTTTACATTATTTCAAAGATAGATTTGAAAGAAGCTTCTTGGCAGATCAAACTGGAGGAAACTTCGAACCCTAAGACAGCATCTACAATCCCTAATTGGCCCTTGTATCAGTTTACAAGAATGCCGTTTGGTTTGTGCAATGCACCACAGACATTGTTTGTGTATTTGGACGACTTTCTGATTGTATCGACTGACTTCAACGAACACTTGAAACATCTTTCAGAGGTGGCGTACCGTTTGAGGATGGCTGGATTAACTATAAATATTTCGAAGAGTAGTTTCGCTTTGAAGAAAGTGAAATACTTGGGTTATATAGTAGTTAATGGGACACTACAGGTTGATCATGATAAAGTAAGTGCGATTAGACACTTTCCACAACCAAAATCTATCCGACAGTTAAGACGTTCCCTGGATGTGGCAGGATGGTACAGAAGGTTCATAAAAGATTATTCGACAACAACATTTGCTCTGACCGAACTTCTAAACAAGAGGAAGACGTTTGATTGGAATCCTTTAGCACAGAAAGCATTCGACAACTTGAAAACTAAATTAACATCTGCACCTTTGCTCATTCATCCGGACTATTTGAAAGCTTTTATTTTACAGTGTGACGCGTGGGAGCCGTTTTGGCGCAGGAGGACGGAAATGGTATAGAAAAATTAATCGCACCATATATAAAATCTTATATTTATATATGGATCCACATATGAAGAGCTCCATAATTAAATTTTCATATATCAGCTCATATGTTACAATACAATTCATATATTAGTCCTTATATTAGTTCATACATAATAGTTTTGCGATGTATAATCCCATATATTTCCATACATGAATTCATACATATTCATATATAGTTATATAAATTCATATATTAAAAATATATGGACCATATCTAATTTTTTTAGCTGGGTATGGATAATTGAGCACTGCTCATAACAAAATCTTGAGTTTAAGAAAGTGACGGAGAGTGGGGGTAACATCCATAATATTTAAAGCTAGAATTTGAACGAGAGAGTTTACCCCTTAAGTTAAGGGGTAAGTTGCGTACAGGATAAAGCCGAAAGCACTGGTTGTTACATTAGGGATGTGGGGCCATGTTTATAAAAACTTAGATCAATGTTATACGGCAGAGAACTGAAATTTGAAAAAAAATTTACTTAGGAAGTTGCCAACTAGAAAATATTTAAAACACAAGCTACTCTATTGAAACTTAACATGCACATTTCACTTATGCTAGCCTTTAATTTTGCATTTTCAAAAGTACTACGTCTAAGCAGACTTTAGAAAAATAGGTGGCGTCACTTCCACTAAAATGTACACGATATTTTACATATTTCTACTTTGATGATTCTTAAAAAATTAAGTACATCAGTCACTCATTGTAATGACTTAAGGGTGCACATATTACAC
Organism: Tachina fera; assembly: GCA_905220375.1. NCBI lineage: Eukaryota > Metazoa > Arthropoda > Insecta > Diptera > Tachinidae > Tachina > Tachina fera. The sequence goes on from LR999963.1 coordinate 75,759,538, forward strand.
TGTAACCCATTATTGCATGTAGGTCTGCCTTTTAAACTGACGCAGTCCTTATAAATAGAACTATAACATACTAGAAATTTAAAGTTTAACAAGCTTTATTAAGAAAACCTTTCAAAAAGTAGTCAGATCCTCACAAAAACATAAATTTGAAAAAGGGCCAAGTTCCTTTCAAAAATTTCGGCCATTAAAAGTAGTGAGATAAAAATGTTGACCAACTTCTTGTTTGGCACAATACCTATCACTCTAATACGCTATGGATTATATAAATTTGTAACTGTGAGAGTGTCATATAATTTGTAGATAATCTGCTAACTTGGCAATATTTTTACCTTTCTAAAAAAGAAGAGAATAATGCATACTTGTTTATTTCTTTATATTGGGAAAAATATTGTCATTATTTATTTTTATGAATAGAAGCCTTTATTTAATGTTCGAAGAATGTGCATTTCGTTTCTGCTTAAGAAACTCATCACCAGATTTCAACCAAAAAATTTTTGAAATAAGGCAAAAAACTTCATATGTTTATAGAACGACTATCAATGTGTTACTACGAATTACGTGCACAAACATAAAAGGTATTATTCACAAAAATTATTTTGTGTTACAAAACGTTTAATAAACAAATTTTCATACAAAGTTTGTTTTGTTAACCTTTTCTAAACCAAAACTATTTTATATGAATACTGGGAAAAAGCTTAAAAGCTTCAAATAAAAATCTTTACAAGATTTTTCGACATTGGTTGAAGTATACTGATGAGTTTGACGGGGTTTTCAGACGCAAAGTTTACTTTGCAAAGTCTTGAGTTTGTTGAAGAAACAAGAATATAGAATAAGATCTCTTTTGTCTTCTCTCCTACAAACTTTAAACTTTGCAAAGTAAACTTTTGTGTGGAAACCCCGTCTGTATTTAGAAGAAACGAAATGCATTAAACCAACAAACAAATAAAAATTCTCTATAGTTATGTGCAAACAATATGAAAAAATTAGAAAAGAAATCGGATATATAAAAAATTATACAAAAAGTGGTTTTATTTGTTGCAGAAATATCCAAAGGACTTCAAAGTTTTGTTTTATTCAAGTTCACTTGACTCAAAATTCTTTCGACATTTGCAAATGAATGTGGTAAAGATATTACATTTTAATTTAACTAATGGCCCTTTTCACAATGTACAATTAACAGGAACTTTAACGGCAAGTTTTGTATGGAGAAGTGTCAGTTAAAGTTCATGTTGACTCTTAATCATACAGACCTTAGCTGCAAAATCATAATCAGAATAAGTTCGTTTTATATCAGATATTCTATTCCAGAAGCTTGCCAAAGTTACTGCTTCTTTTTCTTTCATGATATCTTCTAAGTTTAAAAATTTTAACTCTCTAAATTGTGAGTCGTTCACACATAAAAGAAACAAAAAGTAGTAACAGTTGGTTGGGGTTGAAAAATCTGCGGTTTTAGGCCAAAAATCTTTAAATCTGGATTTTGGGTAAAAATCTGCAAAATCCAGATAAATCTGCATTTCTGGCAACCGTGTTTTTAAATCCAATAGTTAAGAAATATCGCTTACGAAAAAATTTAAATATTTTTTTATTGAATTTTAATTGTTATTGTTCGAATTTCATTTGTTTCTTTATTTATGATTTCAACGGTCTTAAGTTCGAATCGCCTTGTAAGTCAAATTACATATGATAACTATTAATGAATAAATAACACAGAAGTTATTTGTAAATATTCTGACTAACACAGAGTTGAACGGAACAACTAGTTGTTTTCGAAGGCCACTAAACCTTCATGATCAGCGTTCTTTGTGTTTGATCCACTGTGTGTTGTGTCATTTGATGTAGATTTCTGTTTTATATACTCAGCCATCATTGCAAATGGAATATGTGAATCGTTTTGATTCATCTGAAACCTTTTTCGTAATTAGAGCTCAATTTTACCATCTCTAAAAAAATTTTGTTTGAATTATTCAAATTTGTATTACATACTATATATACTTTTTTTAACTTGAGGTGATTCGAATTGGACTAAAGAATAATATCTGCATATACAATTCTATGCAGCACAAAATTTTCTTCAAGAAATAGTCTCCTTCTGGTGGATATACATGTAAAGTATATCTTCAAGTTCCAAAAAAAATCCAGGAATTCCCTGACTCTGCAAGAAAATTTTACACATGAAATTTGTGCGGAACTTCCCAGAAATGGGAAAATCATGTGGGATTAAAAACACAATTGCGCTGTTTGACTATGCTTTGTACCGCAGATTAATGGGTCTATATCACATTGCTAGGAAAAAAATCTTGTGATCATCATCATTAGATTACACTAATCTAATGATGATGAATTTTACGGAAAGTTTAAATAAAAAATATACTAAAAACTTCTGGAACAACTAGAAAATAATGGGTAATTTTGAAACGACTTTTTGATTTAGGTTATAGCAAACACAAATTTTAGAGAAATGTTTTAAAGCTGTATTTGGCTATATATAGCTATATGTATGTTCTAATCCGTATAATTCAATGTTTAACGATAATTTCCCCCAGCTTAAAGTCTAAGTTTAATTTTTCTTCTCTTCTTTAGATACTCACATTAATTAATAAAAATATTTCATTCAATAAGAATTGAAATTACTAAACTTAAGCCTGACTAAAAATTATTTCTGATTAAAAATCACTAAAAGTTCAATTAAAAAATTTTCAAATGTTTCACTTAAATAATCATGGGCACGTGAAAAAAAGTTCACTTGGCAATCACTGTTTACTTGGCCATCACAGTTTCAGAATGCTGGAAATCCAAAAAAAAACTGTAGAATGCAACAACAAGTAAAATTAAGCCACTACAATTATACTTACATGCATGTATCGATGGTACATCGAATAAGTAAAAATTATTAATGTGATGATCGTAAAAGATAAGTAAGAGTAGTTAAACATACTTGGGTAGAGTAATATAATTTCGTGCTAACCTAAATAGAAAAATGAAAAAATGGAAAAACAGAAAATTAATAGTGATACTTATAAATGTGTTTACCAAAGGTAAATCAATTGTATACACAACAATCGTTTCTCATATTCCGTTTCATTGAAAATTTAAGTTAAATAGCTGATATTAATAAGAATCTCTACCCAAGTAGATAGACTAGGGTGCTGATGAAGTGCGTGGCTGCACAGAAAAGTATCGGTATTTCCCCCAGCTTAAAGTCTAAGTTTAATTTTTCTTTTCTTCTTTAGATACTCACATTAATTAATAAAAATATTTCATTCAATAAGAATTTAAATTACTGAACTTAAGCCTGACTAAAGATTATTTCTGATTAAAAATCACTAAAAGTTCAATTAAAAAATTTTCAAATGTTTTGTTTAACGATAATTTTATGTAAATGTTGACCGTGTCTACGCCTTAATGGATTGATACGCTGGAATACTCTCCCCAACATATTGGCAATTTACGAATAAATTTTTCAATATTGGTTTTCAGTGTGTCAACTGATACGGACTTGTCTCTACACACATGAGGTATAAGAAATATTAAAACGTGCTCAATTGCTGTGAATGGCGAAGAATAAATAACTAACGGCGGATACAGCTACGATATAATCCTCTGTTTGCACTCTAGTTATGCATTTTGGTGGTCTTATTCCCAATAATATTAATTTGGTGCAAAATTTAGTCTTAAGAGGGCAGGGGAATTATGACTAATAATTTTCATGAGTAATTTATATTAAAATAAATAATTATATACAATGTTTAGTAATTTTTGGATGGGTCAACAGCAATTCTTAGAGGGGCAATGCACCCTTCGGAATAGCCTTTCTACGCGTGTGGCTGTGAATAGCAATTTTGCACACATGTTAAAAAAATACATTGTAGAAATAATACTTAAAATTCACTCTAACATATTCTAGTATTAATTTGAAATGAAAAATAAAAAATATAATAAAAAATTATAGTTTCTTTGTTTATATTTACTTTTTGAAAACGTGATTTCATACGAATTCTTAAACTTTTGTAATGGCTGTAATTTATGTTTGCTTTTATTTTTACTTCCGTAGTAGACGTTTCAACTGTATGTGTTGTTTATACATAGTAGAGCTTAAACAAAACCCAACAATTGTGGTGGAAAAAATCTTATTATTGATTCACATTTATTACTAATAAGAGAACAGTGTCCAAGTTTTAATAAAATGAGAGTAAGAAGTTGTTTTTATAAAAACTATTTTTATAATTAAAATTTGAAATATAAAAACCCCAATTTTCATATTGAAACTTTACTCTGCATATTGAATTTATACTTATTATATTTGCTAGTTAGTCAAAAAAAGGAGCAAGCTTTCCATTCAATTGTGTTTTTGTATTACATATTTTATTTCATGTATTACTTCATAGCTGCGTCATATCTGAAGACACCTTTAGCATACGCAAAATTGACTTTACAAAGTCTTGAGTTTGTTGAAGAGAAGGAAAACTAAAGAATGTACTCGCAAAGTTTCTTTGTTCTTTTTTTTTAAAGCAACTTTAAACGAATTTGCCAAAGCAAAGTTTTTATTTGAGAAAGGGATGTAACTGATTTCATAAATATGGTCTGTGAATGTATATAACTGACAGGGAGAAACCCCGCCAACCTAAAATGTTTGTAGAGCTTAACTTACTGATACTAGGACTGGCAGACGTGTTGGACTTGGATGTCGTTTTTGCTGCTTGTCCAATTTTAAGATAAATTTAAATTTGTCCAAATAATAGAGATTATAGAAAATATATTCGTATTATTTATTTAATTGTGACGCGAGATGACGGAAGGGACCTTATATTGACAGAGTAAAATTTTCAGTACAAGCCAAAACGTGAATTAAAGTCTAAATTTCATGTTTTGGGCACCTAACGCTACCTACATATCTCAAGATGAACTATAATTGATCGATTATTTTATTTTTTATCAGCAGGATGGCATAAAGTCCATTTTCCACACCTCAACCCATGGTACAAAGATAAAGTTTAATCTCTTTAACAAACTTTAACCTCAATTATCTCGAAACTACTATTTTAAAATAAAAACTTGAAAATGCTGTAACTTCGTTAAATTTTGAGACTTTTGCATGATTTTGTTAAGAATTTTGTTCTTCAATTATTGTTATCAAAAACTCGATTTTGACACCTGGCAAGATAAGGTCCCTTTCGTTATGTCGCGTCACCATTGAGCTTATAATTACCCTCGCACAGCAATAGCTTTTACCAAATTGTCGCAATTTTCATTTTGTTTTTGATAAATCACACAAATCAACACTGATTACACAAATATTACTGCACAACACTGATTTGGATGTCTTAATAAAAATTAACGATTGTTATGTATTTTGTTTTCTTAATTACGATGGCGTCGTTTGATTTTCTCTATCAGCTCTAGTTTTGAAAATAAAGTGTAATCTAGGATTTGCACAATTTGCACCTCTTTTTGAACTATTCCGTTAATATATCACACATGGTACTCCAAACTTAGAAATACTTTCTGGACTTTGCGACTCATAAAAAGTATACATTATGTGTTTTTGTGAATAGGGAAGACGAATAAGAGATGCCCGTCTGTCCGTCCGTCTGTCTGTTTGGCCAGGAAAACTAGAGAACTCAATCTCGATGCCATGTGTCAAAAATGATCCGAAATATATTGGTATGGAAAATCAGCAAAATCAAAAGTACGTTTTCAGAGCTGGAAAGCTTGAACTTTTTTAAACTATTTTTTTTTCTTTTTTAATTAAACCCATTTTATATCTCAATAATAACTTAATTGGCATTAAGACTAAAAAAATAAAAAGACAATTACAGGGTTGTAAAAGTAACATACTTAAACTAATGTTTTCTTCCTTTTTTATAAATTAAATATAATTTATATTAATAAGAGAAACAGATTTATTTCTTATAATCAAAACATTTAAAATTATGATTCCAAATTTTTTTGGTATATAAAAGTAACTAAGTTAAATAATTTTTTTTCTCCTCGCAAATTAATAACATTTTATGTTTTAGAAAATAATAGTTTTGTATAAAAAATCAGAAAAATAAAACACACAACTCTAGATCTGAAACATTTAACCTATTTTTGGTATATAAAGGTAACTAAATAAAATGTTTTTCTCTTAGTTAGTTCAAAGCATTTTATATTTTAGGAAGATATAAATTAGTGCTAGGAATCAGAAAAATCAAGTAGGAAAACTTAAATTTTTTTGGTATGCAAAAGTAACAAAATAAAGACATTGTTTTCCTTTTAATTAAGCATATTTTATATATTAGGAAGGTATCTACCTAATAGTTTATTTATATGTCTATGAAAATTTGATAAAAAAAAAATCTAATTTAAAGATAAACATGGGCAGTCATTAGGAATTCACTTTTCTTCTGGCTAAATGGGATGAAAAATGGCTAAATTTAGCCAGAAAATTGCTAAATTGACATCACTGCCTACACTGACACTTTAATCAATTACAGACCAACACGCAGGAGGAGGTAAACAATTTGATCCAGTCCTAAGTTTTAAGCATCCGAACAAACAGTTATCCATTTATGGAACTATATATATATATATATATATATATATATATATATATATATATATATATATATATATATATATATATATAAATATATACCAACATATATTTTTTTACATTAAGTCATTTAAGTATAGAAATGTTTACTTGTTTTTTTTTTTTGGTTATTCACAGCCAATATGCATTTTGTTTCTTGTTCTTACTTACATATTTTGTACGTGAGTTTTGATAAAAAAAATTTAACATATTTATTTATGATTATATTACGTTATACGGGTATCTTTCAATATTTTACTTCAATGCAAGACAATTTCTTTCAATGGAGCTAGAATATTTTATATACATATCGAATCATAAAATTTAATTTTGCTGTTCTGCAAACTATCTGTCCCACTGTTCCTTTCTACTGTATGCATTCATAAATAATTTAAAGTAAATTCTTATTTCCTATATTCCTTCATTAAAAAATCCTAACACACAAATATTTATGATTCTTGGTTTACAGCTTTATTAAGCGAATCAAAACTAAATAAATGAAATCCTTTTTATATTTCCTTACTTCATAAGTCCTCGTCCACACAGTGAAACATTTGCTGCAAAGCATTTGAGTTTATAGGCGAGAGCGGAAAGAGGGTACTTTGTTTCATGTACACGAAGTTCTTGTTGAGTACGTCATTCCCATGAAAAATATATGAGAAAATGTATTAACCTGCAAAACAAAAAATTCACAGTGTAGACACGAATGCAGTTTCAAAAGAGAAATCAAAAATGTTTCGCAGCAATTGTTTCACTGTATGGACGAGGACTAAGAGCATAAGGAAGACCTAAAAATCGGACAAAAAGCAAAAATAAAATATATATATATAAAATTTAAACATTTTACACAAAGTTTCATCAGTTGAGTTTATTTCAAGTTTTTCTTTAACATCTTTCAATAGCAAAAATCTATGAATTTGTAGTTTTAATAGCTGAATTTCTTAACAATACTATCACGTTCCTTTATGATTTCAACTCAATGCACATTAGAGAATAGGATACAAAGCCGTACACAAAATGTGTGCATGATTTTTATATGTGCATGTATGTATGCATGTGTGATTTGGTGTGTATGAGTAAAACGCAAAAGTAACACGTTCAATATTGCTTCAATTTTTATTGCATATACGCTGTGTTGGTAAATATTAATTTGCTAAAAAAAATATTAAACAACAATTTCATACAAACAATATTTTCTTGTAGTTCCTTAAGTGTGTGGCAAAGAGGAACAAATGCTTAAGTCGATATAAAATAATTTTGAGCTAATCGCACCTTTGCATAGTCAAAGGTGCTTCTGAGCACAATCTCAATAATTTTGTGTAATTTTTCCACAAAGTTAAGGCGCAATGAATTGTTGCTTATCTTTTTTCCACTTCTTACCTCATGTGGAACAATAGATTAGTTTAGTTTATACTATGAAGTGATGTGCGACTTTGATCCGCGCACGAAGGGTTCCGTACGGTCACGAGATATGTAATTCAATACGAACAATATAAACTATAGTTTTGGCATTTTTTTCGTTTTTGGGTTTTTTCGGTTTTAAGCGTTTTTTTTAGTTTGGGTGTTTTTTGAATTTATTGGCGCTTTCTGAGTTTTGGCACTTTTTTCACGTTTTGGGGATTTTTTTTTGGTTTTTGAAGTTTTTTTTAAATTTGGAAATTTTTATTATTTTGGCGTTTTTTTTTTTTTTTTTTTTGGCGATTTTTTAATTTGGCGATTTTTTTTTAATTTTGGCGTTTTTTCATATAGGTGATTTTTTTTGGTTATGGAGATTTTTTTTAGTTTTGGCACTTTTTTTCGTTTTGAGGATTTTTTTCGGTTTTTTGCGTTTATTTTAAATTTTGGCGATTTTTTTCGTTTTGGCATTTTTTTAAATTTTGCGATTTTTTTTTTAATTTTGTCATTATTTTTTTTAGTTTTGGCGATTTTTTTTTCACATAAGCAATTATTTTGGTTTTGGCGCATTTTTCGCGTTTTGGCGATTTTTTTCGGGTTTTGGCGTTTTTTTCATATTGGCGATTTTTTTCATTTAAATGATTTTTTCGAATTCGGCGATTTATTTTAGTGCTAGAATTTTTTTTTTTGGCGATTTTTTCAGGTTCTGGCGATTTTTTTCGGTTTGGCGATTTTATAATTTTCGGATTTTTAAGTTTTACCGTTTCTGAAAATTTCAAGAGTTTACCTCTTACGGTCTCCAAGATATAGCAAGTTGTCAAAATTACATAGTCAAAATTGCATTAACTGATGGACCACCCTTTAATTTAAATTTTTTAATATTTTAATGTTTATTGTTGTAGTCTATATAAAATTACACTAATTTTACAAATTTCAAGTGTCAATATACATATGTACATACAATTGTATGTATATTACATGAGACTTTAACATTTTTCGTCGCTCGTTTTGGAGCACCCTTTAATTTCTAATTCTCATGTATTTGCTGTTGTAGTGGCCAAGGTTCTACATACTCTGTCCAAATTTCAAGTCCGTAGCTCTTACGGTTTCTGAGAAAATACCGTGACGGACAGACGGACAGACGGACAGCGTAGCGAAAACAATAGGGTTCCTTTTTTCATCTTTGGTGTACGGAACCCTAAAAAAGCAAAAGTAAACACCAAATTTCCCAATGCAACTGTAAAAGAAAGAAGGTGATCTCTACCAAAATAATAGAATATGACTTAAGCACTTTTTCCTTATTGCAACAGATATATAAATGAGAACACATGTATTGCAGAAATAAAACTAAACGGTTCATTGAAATTTAAGACTTTGTCCTAAAATCATTTCTCTTATTTTTAACAAATCTTAATTAACTAAACAAAAAATTTGATTAAAGTTCATGGCGTGATGAATAATTTCAGTTAAATGCTGATTAAGGTTGACTTCTTGAAAAATGTTAAGGACTTTATAAGGTTGCACGAAAATTCCAGAAAATAATTGAGAATTACAAAAATTTAAATATGTACGTATTGGTGATGCACGAATATTCGTATTCGCATTCGAGTTGTCGAATATTCGTCAATTTTCAGGCGAATACGAATACGAATATTTTTCCAAAGAAATTAAATAAATAAATGCATAAATCCAGAACGAAATTTAAATAAATGAATAAAAATTTTAGTTTGTACAAATACATTAATTTTTTTATAGAAATTTGTGCTTTGTATCATTTTTAAATATTATTTAATGGCGATCATTAAATTTTTGGGTACTTTTTATTAACTTTAAAGTACGACAACAAGAGTATGAAGTCCTTTTTCATAATAATTTTTTAATATTTCATATTGCAGCCGTAATTTAATGACTATAGATTTCACATATAATATTTGTATTCGTATTCTTATTAGCGAATATCGTTTCAAATATTCGTATTCGTATTTGCGAATTTCAAAAATTCACACTCATTACATCACTATTACGTATTAGCAAACTCGAAGATAAAACCTTTTAACTAAAGCCGAAGTGCATCAACAGATTTTTGTTATTGCCTTCCAAAAATTATTAAACCAATTTATGTTAGATTTATTTTTCTTTTTATTAATATTGTAATCAGATACTCATTAACTTTAGCAAGGTGTTTAGTCTTTAAATGGAGTTTAAAACTTTTTACAGTTTAAAGCTTTTAAGTTTTTTAAAAGGAGAAAAAATATTTGAAAAAAAATAATATAATAATTACACTGTACAACAGCCAAAATAGCCTTTAGATAAAAGTATGCAGACTATATGGATTTCGATGCGTTAAATTCAAATCTGCTTTCAGTTTTTCTCTATCACGTAGAGATTTTTTTTATGGGCGTGGCTAATTTTGCCCCCTAAATTAGTCGGCCATACTAATATATTTTACTATAACTCGAAACCCGCTATTTCGATTTTAATAAATAATAAACCAAAAGACGCGCCACAAAATATTCTTTAAAAAAATTAATAATCATTTTTTACCTATCTTTTATGGTTTCGGAGTTATTCAGAATTTAAAAAAGAAAAAAGTTTTTTTTATGCAAAAATCGCGTAATTTTTTTACATGAAAACTGCAATAAAAAAATCAGAAACTCAATAGTTTTATATTTTTTACATTTTTCTTAAAACCACATATCCTAGGAATAAAACAAGCTATAAAACGTGAAAATCCAGCAATAAATCTTGATTTTATTCGCAATTTAAAGCAGGTACCTAAAAATGGAAAAATGTGTGTAATGCATTAAATGCAGTCACATTTACATCTGGTAATGCTACTGAAAGGGCATTGCGGGCAGGTAACAGAACTAAAAGAAAATATAAAATAAAGAATTTTGGGTATACATAAGTATGTTCACTCATCAGTTGCCATACAATAACTGTTTGTGAAACCGAAAAGTAAATTTTCAACCGCAAGAACTTCTTGCATCCAGATTGAAGCAATGGAATCTGGTAGATAAAGACGTGAAAGTCACATACTTTCGAAACAGAGAAGAAGAATATTTGAAATACTTCAGCAAAGACAGGGATTTAATATTTTGTAATAATGCTGATGCTCTTCTGCGAGAACTTTCGTTCAGTGATAAATCTGAAGAATGGCGACTTTTTATTGATTCATCAAAGACGAGTTTGAAAGCAGTTTTGCTTCACAATGGCAACAAATATCCATCAGTCCCACTAGCGTATTCAAGAAACATGAAAGAAAACTATTATAATATGAAAGTGTTACTTAACAAAATTAAATACACACAGTACTCATGGAGCATTTGTGCTGATTTGAAAGTTGTAGCAATGTTAAATGGATTGCAATGTGGATATACCAAATTCTGTTGCTTTTTATGTGAATGGGATAGTCGCTCAAAAGAAAATCACTATAAAGTTAAAAGTTGGCCAAAGAGAGTAAATTTTATTCCAGGAGAAAAAAATGTTTCAGAAGAACCTCTAGTTCAGAAGGAAAAAATTATCTTACCACCTCTTCATATAAAGCTAGGCCTAATAAAAAACTTTGTTAAAGCAATGAACAAGGATGGTGATGGCTTTCTATATCTTAAGAGCAAATTTCCTCGAATCAGTGATGCAAAAATAAAAAAAGGAATTTTCGTTGGTCCACAAATACGAGAGCTTATGAAGGACGCAGTCTTTAAGACGAAGTTGAACGGCGTGGAAGAAAGAGCATGGACGGCTTTTGTGAATGTGTGTAACAATTTTTTGGGAAATAAAAAAAGTGAAAACTACCATGAAATCATTCAAGAACTGCTTTCTGCCTATGAGGCTCTAAAATGCCATATGTCGCTTAAAATTCATTTTTTAAACTCGCACTTGGATTTTTTCCCCGAAAATCTTGGTGCCGTATCAGATGAACATGGTGAAAGGTTTCATCAAGACATGATATATATAGAAAAGCGTTACAATGGAAAATCATTAGAAGTAATGCTTGCAGATTTTTGTTGGTCCATTCGACGAGAAACTTAATTGAAGATATGAATAGGAATAAAATGTAAATAACAAGACACTTTTTAATTTTAAAACGTTTTTAAAGTACAAATATTTTTCTTACAAAAATGGTGTTTTATTTCAAATAGTTAAGTGTTGTAGTTCAAGCTGGCACTTTTTCTTAAAACTGAATATACATACTTAGCGCTTCTAGCTTAGTTTATTGACAGCATACATAATAATACATAAAGTGAAAAATATTTGCGACTAAAAGTTTTTCATTATATTTTGAGAGCTAAAAAAAACTAATATTAAACCAAAATTATTTATTTCGCCAATAATTTCTGAATACTCGGGAGTTATTGAGAAATTATTAGCAGCTGAAATAAAAAAACATTGGATCAGCATTTAATGCATTACACACATTTTTCCATTTTTAGGTACCTGCTTTAAATTGCGAATAAAATCAAGATTTATTGCTGGATTTTCACGTTTTATAGCTTGTTTTATTCCTAGGATATGTGGTTTTAAGAAAAATGTAAAAAATATAAAACTATTGAGTTTCTGATTTTTTTATTGCAATTTTCATGTAAAAAAATTACGCGATTTTTGCATAAAAAAAACTTTTTTCTTTTTTAAATTCTGAATAACTCCGAAACCATAAAAGATAGGTAAAAAATGATTATTAATTTTTTTAAAGAAAATTTTGTGGCGCGTCTTTTGGTTTATTATTTATTAAAATCGAAATAGCGGGTTTCGAGTTATAGTAAAATATATTAGTATGGCCGACTAATTTAGGGGGCAAAATTAGCCACGCCCATAAAAAAAATCTCTACGTGATAGAGAAAAACTGAAAGCAGATTTGAATTTAACGCATCGAAATCCATATAGTCCGCATACTTTTATCTAAAGGACAGCCAAAAAATGTTATTTTGTTGTACAGTGTTATTTCTACTGTGGTTTTAAAGATATTTGCATTTCAATTAAAAATTATAACGTTTAACCTTGACTTAATTTAGTTGTTCATTGATGTCTTTTTATAATACCACAGCAAGCACTTGAAAAGAAGAATTTATAATGTTTTTAGTTACAAATAAAACAATATTATATATATCTCCATTTGTTTAGCTATGGCAAGGTCTAAGCTGAAAAATTTGTGCCACATAATAGGTTTTTTTTTTGGTAAAAAATTTAGTAATATCTTAAAATTGCTTGAAGACGATTTAAAGAAATAATTTTTTTTTTACTCAAGTAATCAAGTAGAATATGCCTTAAAAATGCTTTAAAAAATTTCTATAATTGATTTATATTTGCTCCTTACTACAGCATTGTTCGAAAACGGTGATTCTTTTTAAATCGAAATTATGGATAAAGGAAAAATATTTCCATCATATCGAGCATTATTTTCGATATAATCGAAAGCAACAAAAATTAAATTTTTAGGCAAATATTTTTTTGTATGCAAATTGTCGCTAACGATAAGATTTCATAGCCCGTATCTTAAAAATTATGAACAATTTTAGTTTTTGATAATTCTAAATTATGGGTAGGCCCATAAAACTTAATTCTTAGAATCTGTTTTGGATAACATGTCGCTTACGGTAAAATCGAAAAAAGGTTCGATATATTTGTGCAAAATCTTATTTTTTAAAAAGAAATAACTGTAGAAGCCTCAATTGAAAATTTCAATGATTTGGAATAATTATATTAATTTGCTCAAAAATAATACAACACTGAAATTTTTCTGAAAAGTTTGCATAATTTAATTAAATTTATAATTGTAGTTTTAAAAATTCATAGCTAAACTGTTATGAATTCTATTAAATTAAACTAAAAACTGACGTGAAATAAATAAAAAAAAATTAATAAGCTTACTACCAAAATTTATCTTATAAAATACATTTAAAATTCAATTAAATGATATGTCTATTCATATGTCAATATAATAAGAAAAATAGCGTCTAATGTGTTCCTAAACGGCTTATCCATTATACAATATTATTGCACATGCTATTCGTCATATTATTTTATTTTTGTCCTATACTATGCAATAATTGATACAATATATTCCAATATACACAGAAAAAAGTGTTCACCAATTAATATTTTCAATTAAGAATTTAATTGTATTAATTAAATTTTTAATAATATTAATTAATTTGAGTGCAAAAATTTAATTGATATTATCAAATTGTTTATAGGTAAAAATTTAATTAATTTTTTAATTGATACTACAAATATTTTAATTAATATTACAAAATCATTACTGTTTTGTGTGTACTATGGCACAACTTACTGACAGTAAAAAATAAACATCATATCATCAATAAACAATAAAATATAACCATCCATCAAAAAATCCAAATATACAAACTTTCACATTTATAATATTAGTGGATGTACATATCTTATAAGAGGCTAATAAAACAAATTTTCTATGAAAATTTGATTAATTAAAATTTGATTAATAATGATTTTCTAAATCAAAAAAATTTTTATGAATTACGCCCCAAGATAAAAATATAATTTATTTAATAAATTTAATTTTCACTGTAAAAAAAATTCTTTAATGTTTGGCGTAACCTGTGTGCAAAACAATATTGTATAATATTGCAAACATTGCATTTCTTTTGGTTGCAAAATTAGAAGAAATATCAGTCAAAAGTATTTTGATTTTTGCCAAAATATTGTGCCACCTAAAAATATGGCATACCCCAGTAAAAAAAAATGGAAGTCCAAAAAAAAAAAGCTTCCAAAAAATCGATATTTTTAATTTGCTGAGAGTGAGCAAAAAACCATGTAGAAGCTTATTTTAGTCACACAAAACCTTGTAACTCCTCCATAGTGCTAGAAAATACTCACCAGAATTTAAAAAAAATAATTTTTAAAGAAATTTATGAATTATTTTTAGTCTAAAATTTAAAAGTTATTTGCTTAAATTTACATGAAAACACTGTTTCGGGCTTAAATTCGTATAAAAAGAAACGAATTGTTAAAAAAGGCGATTTACTTGGCGATATTTGAGCTACTTGGCGATATTTTTACCGATTTCATTTAAATAGAATAATGTTAAAAACATAAAAATTTTTCTGTAACAAATATTTCTTCAACATAAAATATTTCGAGCAAAATTTCTTGGCATACCAGTTTGTTATTAATTTATTGCTGTTTATTGATGGTAATACTGTCCGTCGTATGTAAAATAGTTGTTATCCGTTATGCAGAATTGGAGTATTTTTAGAAATTGTCTCTTACTAATAGTAGTGTGTTCCTTAAGGGTTTCCCATTTGTCAAGTATATTCTTAATAGCTAAATGTGTAGGTATATTAGTAAATAATGATACCACGTCAAATGATGCTATGATGTCATTCTCGTCTAAAATTATATCACAGAGTTTTTCTTTCAGTTGCATAGAGTTTCTGATGTTATAAGTTTGAGAAATGAGATTTTTTAATATTGTACCCACATATTTCGATAAATAATAACAAAAACCAAAAGCATTAAACTTCTCAGCTCTAAGTTTCTTCATTTTAGATGAGTGTTTCTGTCTTGTTTTTAATTTTGTTATACTGTTGTTTTTTTTTTGGACACACTGTTGGACTACGTTATTGAAGAATTGAAGACTAAAAATATACACATAAAATTTATATCTAAATACGTTGACGATTTATTTGCGGTTATAAAGAAAAACGACTTGGAAATTATATTGAAAACATTAAATTCATACCATAAGAATCTGCAATTTACAGTTGAAGTTGAAGAAAACGATGAAATACCTTATTTGGACATGAAAATAATAAAGGACAGCAATAAATTAATAACAAACTGGTATGCCAAGAAAACTGCATCTAGAAGATTAATTAATTACCACTCTACCCAGCCAATGAACACGAAAATAAGCACAGCAATGAATCTCATTACCAAAATTCTCAACATAAGTGACAAACGATTTAGAAATAGCAATATCAGCAAAATAAGGAATATAATGACGAAAAACAACTTCCCAATATACATCTCGAACAACTTAATAAATAAATACTTAAGTAATAAAAAACAAACTGGTAACACTCCTAATAAAGAAGTAAAAAAAAGTTTTTTACAGTGTACCATATGTTCCTAAGTTGACTGAAAACAAAACATTAAAACATATGGTAGATGATGCAACAACAATAGTCACACACAGATCCAACAAAACACTGAGGCATCTATTTACGCGGGAAAGAACAAAATTGGACAAACTAGAAACAGACAACGTTGTATATGAGATCACTTGTCAAGGAAATGAAGTGGAAAGGTGTAACAAAGTATATGTAGGAACAACAAAACGGAAACTTGGGACTAGAATATCCGAACATGAAGCAGATATAAATAAAGGAAAGGAGAGAACAGCTCTAGCCCAACACGCGAAAGAAACGAAACATAAAATAGAGTTTAAAGGAGTGAAAATACTAGACAGAGAAAAGAAAACGAACAAAAGGTATACACTAGAAAGCCTATGGATACAACAACGCATAAAAAAATCTATAAACACCAAAGAAGACAAAGACAACACTAAACTACAATATGACATTGCAATAACCTGACAAGTTAAGTTCTGTGATATTAGTTTTTAAGTTCGCCTGTGATATTTTCTTTTATTTATTATTATTTAAATTATACACTTAATTGTTCGTGATGTCCAGTTTTATAATTTATTTAGTAATGTAACTGAAGAATCGTGAGTACAGCATAAAAACTAATATAACATACATTAAACTATAAATAACAAACATTTTGTAATTTGTTGATAGAGCGTAATAAAAACATTCTCCTGAAGTCGTCGGAAAAAAGCCGACGAAACGTTGAGAAAAACGATGAAATAAATTGGTTTTATTTGCATCATAAGAATCAAGAAATCTGACCATAAATAGCCAACGTGAAACACAATAAAAAACATCAGCAGCTTTTTATTTGATTTTAAGATTTCATATTCTTGAGAACTTAATTTCGATAAGAGAAACGCTTTTTTCTATTTTTGAAACTGCGAAATGGTTTTCACAACATGGCTGTATATTTTTTATTGAGGTCATTTAATTAAATTCATATATTTTTGAAATTCCCGGGAATTCCCGGGAATAAAAAGTTTACTTCTCAATTCCCGGGAATTGGAAAAATCCGGGAAGTTAGAAACCCTAACCTCAATACCAAGCAAGCTAATTTCTTTTGTTTAATAATCTTTAATGTTGCAAAATTGCTAAGTGGTATTATGCAAACTTTTATTCGTGAAGAATTTTTTGAAATTTGTTCAGCACAAAGTAACGGTTTCAGGTAAATGAAACATAACATGTTCTTTTATGAATTTTATAGTTAAAACAGTTCTTTAGCAATAAATTTTATTTTTATATATATTTACTAAAACATGATAAGAACTCCTTACAAGCTATCAACGAAAGACCAACGATTTGAATCACAACTGTCCTGAGAGCATTAAAAGCAACATGGCACAAACCTTCATTTATAATTAAATAAAAATTTAACAGATATAAAAAAAAATCTACACAGAAAAAATTACGCACAAAAGATTTTCAAACAAATTTTTGTTTGACATAAAATTTAGTTTCAGTAAATATTTTTTATTGATTCAGTAAATTGTTTGTTCAAATTTTATTTGTGGTTTGTTGGCTACTTTTCGGCAATTACATGTATACAACACGATCAATCAAAATAAACAACAAGCATGTTGGACCTATCGACAAGCAAGATAAACACCTACACACTTAAACAACAAATTATCTCAGCCGAATTGACTTAGATTTAAATTTTTATAAAATTGTTATTAGAATTTACAAAATTATTTGTAGGACCGTATTCATACAAAACATTTACTGATTCAATGACTTTGGTTACTGAAAATGAAATTTAGTTTTTTCTGTGTAGAGTAAAATGAAATAAATATAAAAATAAAATATAAAAATAAAAATATGAAATATGTTTAATTAAAAAAAACTATTTTTGGTTATATTTTTACCAACAATGTTTTTTTTCCAACCCTGGAACTATGATTTTGATGTTTCTAATTTTTAATACAAATTTATTACTTTCTTAAATAAGAAAACTGAACAAAGAAAAAAGGAAGTTAAATAAAAAAAGGTGTAGAAAAATAAAAAAGATTCATATCGAAAATAAAATACTTGCTTAGTTTTGTATAAATTTTTAAGCCTACTATGCTTATTTTTCTTTTCTGATTTTCAAAAATATTATTATTTGTGAATTCTCAAATAGTTCTTGAAAGTCTGTAGATAAGATAAGATGTTTGTGACTATTCAAAATGTGTGGTTCAAGTCTACTGATGATTTGTTACAGCAACAATGAAATGCATATAGACCAAGCTGAACCACTAGCAAATAAATTTCAAATTATTTAGTTACTTTAATATCCAGAAAAAAGGAAAAGTTTCCAAGGCCTGCAGCTGTGCTTTTAATTTTTATAATTTTTTACACCAAAGATTTCTTTGCAAAACGTTAAATATAAATAATTTATAAAGAAAAAGAAAAAATCTATTAGACCTAGTTACTTTTAAACATCACAAAAGTGTAAGTTTCCCAACCCTGGAATCATCCTTTTTTGATTTTCTGGTTTTAGTTTTTTCTGATTTCTTGCACTAATTTCTTTCCTTTAAAAATATAAGATACGTTTAATTTATAGAGAAAAAAGAAAAATTTGTTTTAGTAAGCTACTTTTGTATAAGAAAAAAATTTTGAGATTTCCAAGCCTGGAAAGGTCTTTTTAATATTTTTAAAATTTTTTTTTTTTTAATTTGAAATACTATTTTTATTCGTACTGAAGTATAAAATAAGTTTATTTTATAAAAAAAATAATAAAATCTAGTTTTCGGTAATTATTTTGTATGGCGAAATAAAGCTTGAGCTTGCCAGCTTTGAAACCGTCTGATCGATTTTGTTGATTTTCAATACGAATCTTTTGCGGACCACTTCTGATACACCACTGTCTCTAGCTTTTCTGGTAGTTTCGGAAAAGCAATTTCACGTGCAGACAGGCCGACAAAAGTACATCGCTTATTCGTCTTCCCTATGCATAAGGATCCAGAATATATAACATGAAATCCACAGATAAGTCAACCGTAGAGTTAAAATTGAAATTAAAAAAAATTTGTTATTTTCATTGAACTGAATTTTTTTCATTTCCAATAAAAGATACAAACAAAGATAAAAAAAATTTATTACATTTTATTTATTACCTTGTTCGAAACGAAGCAGTACATATCACAAACGCACCGTGTAATTGTGTGTAAAAAACTATAATGTATATAATCTTGTCAAAGTTGTATAGCTATTTATATAATCAAAGATAACTTCTTATAGCTGTAAAAAATAAGAAAATTCTACCTCAAGTGGATTCGCAGATATCTTAAATAAAAACTGACATCATAGTTTTACAGTATAATTTTTGTAGCGCGTGCGTAGGCCACATTTCGCTTTATACGAAAATAAAAAATCGTTTCATAAACACTTTACACATTTTAAAAACGCGTACAAAATTTAATAGTTAGAACCTAAATGTACTTGCGTAAGAAAATGATTCCTTAAAAAAATTAGCTATAATAATACGCACGCCGTAACAGTGGACCCTCCCTTTGCTACACTATACATCTAAAGATAACTTTTATCTTTAACTCCTAAGTTGTATAATTGATGCTAGTTTTTAAGATTTAAAATAAAATCGTGCTTTTATGTTAATAACAAAAAAGCTATAATAAATACTTGATATAACTAACTAATTGTTTTGCTATATAGTATAGCAGGCTCTTTATACAATAAAATTAAAAATATCATAATTTAAATGAAATCTAGTGAAATAAATTAAATTCCTTGTGATAAAACACAAAAACTCCTCTATTGAATTTAGTATTAATTAAAATAAATTTCATTATAAAACAAAGATTTTTTTTATTTTAAAATCTTCATAATCCCTCTATATTTACTACCCCACTCGCTAAAAGCTTTCTTATTTCTTAATTCAATTAAGATATCGAAAGGACTTTTTTGCTTTAGTTTCTTTTAAGACAGTATACACATATGTATATGTGTGTAAGTATATGTGTGTAAGAATATGTGTGTTATGTATAAAAAAGTGGGGTGCGCAAATAGCAATAATAATCAAGAACATGTTGCTGCGCTATTTATTTCCAGGTGTGCTTAAACTCCCTTAGCTGCTATAAAATGCAGCACCTGTTCGATTGTTTGTCTTTTATAAATTTTCGCAATGGCATCTACTATTTTTAGCGTCTCTCATTGCTTGACTTCAGCTTTTAGCTATTGCATATTCTACTTATAGAAAATGATTTATTTTCATTGAATCCTTATAAAATATTTACACGTTTCTACAATAAAAATGTAATTTGATTAGTTCGGTAAAAAAAAAATTAAATGTTAGTAGTCTCTGCATACCAAGATTTGCATAATTTTGGTGTAGGTGTGGAGGAAAAAACAACAAAATATATAAAACCAAATAAATATGTTCATAATCGCACATGCACATTTTGTAATAAATCATTATACATTTTAGTACTTTTGTTAAAATTTGTCATCTTTTTTAATTATTTTTCCCTGCATATTTGTATTGAAAGTTGCAAGTAGTGTACTATTACCAGGGAAACCACAAATATGCAATTGCATGTTTTTTCTTGTCTGATATATCAATTAAGGAGTTAAGATATTTATTCATTTCAGAACTTTTAGGCATCGAATTGTTCGTGCATATTTTACTCTTTGAAGCATGTTTTCCATACTACAGTCTAACGCGCATATTTTGAGCATTTTTCGAATTTTTAGAGCATATTTGGCGCTTTTAGGGCATATTTTACTACTTTTTAAAAAAATATATTCAGAAATATTTCATAGTCAGGCTCAAGTTCAGTAATTTCAATTCTTATTGAATGAAATATTTTTATTAATTAATGTGAGTTTCTAAAGAAGAGAAGAAAAATTAAACTTAGACTTTAAGCTGGGGGAAATACCGATACTTTTCTGTGCAGCCACGCACTTCATCAGCACGCTAGTCTATCTACTTGGGTAGAGATTCTTATTAACATCAGCTATTTAACTTAAATTTACAATGAAACGGAATATGAGAAACGATTGTTGTGTATACAATTGATTTACCTTTGGTAAACACATTTATAAGTATCACTATTAATTTTCTGTTTTTTCCATTTTTTTCATTTTTCTGTTTAGGTTAGCACGAAATTATATTACTCTACCTCAGTATGTTTAACTATTCTTACTTATCTTTTTACGATCATCACATTAATTATTTTTACTTATTCGATGTACCATCGGTACATGCATGCAAGTATTATTGTAGTGGTCTTATGTTACTTTGTTGTTGCATTCTACAGTTTTGTTTTGGCTTTCCAGCATTAAAGAATCTAAAAAAAATTTCTCACAAAAAAATTTATTTTAATATTTAAAAAAAAAAAGTTTGGTAAAAAACAGTAGTATGGGGAAGCAATATTTTGTTACCTTTATGAAGTTAAACTTAAAAAACAGTGTTCCCAGTTTAGGGGATTTGTCCCAAAACTGGGGATTTTTTTCGCGATTGGGGATGAAAATTTCGTATTGGGAATCTGGGGATTGGTTGGGGATGTAACCAAGTTTGAGGGAATTTTTGAGGGATTTTTTTTATAACTGATGGTCAAAGAAGAATGATTTTTGAACTAAGAAATATGCGTCTGCCAAGTCTAAAAATGTGTGTTACTATTCATAGCGTATGGTTTCTAATAAAGACGAAGTGTGAAGGCAAATTAACCAATAATAAACACTACCGAAACAAAAATACGCAACAAAATGCTAAACGACTTCTTAGAATAAACACACACACACACACTAAATTCTGAAGCTTTTTAATACAAGTACTATGTACAACAAAGTTTCTGAGGCTAATGAATCAGAAGATCTCGATTCTGAAGTTTTTGAAATGGTAAACTTTGGTTAAAATTTTTTTTATACTTGTGTATATTAAACTATGCATATTTTTTTCTTTACAAGTTTTATAAGTACGAATTAAATTTATGTGAATGTAAATATACTAGTAGCTATCGATATAAATGAATTTTATTGAATAAATATGTTGTTTTTGTCTTTATTTTCCAGATAAAATTAAAAAAAAATTCAAAAAAAAAATTTTTTTCACAAAAGAAAAAATTTTAACAAAAAAATCACTTTGGGGATTTTGGGGATGAGAAATTAAAAATTGGGGATAAGTTCTAGAAAAAACTGGCAACACTGTTAAAAAAAGAAGGCAATTGCTTATGTTCTGGGTTCCGAATCGATTTCACACGTTTTCTTGTGAGTCCTGATGTTAAATCACATGCTACACGTGTTTAAGTTGACATTTAGTATATACTAATATATATATATGTGTGTTCTAACATCCAAATTTAGAACAAAAAATTAAAAGTGAACAACTTGAAATTTTTTAATTTGCACTCACTTGTAAACAGTCTTGTGAAAGAAAAACGAAACAAGAAAATTAAGAAATTTTAAATAGTCCATATCCAATTTTAGTTCTGCTAAATTTTAATGCTGGAACAAATACTATTGATTTGTATATTCCAAATTTCAACATAAGCAGGTGTAACATGTGTTTTAACATCCTCACTGGACGCTAATTTCAATGAAAACTTGGTTTGGTAATTGTGACGAACGCTGCCCTGATTAAATCAATTGAGGTTGAAAAAGAACATTTTCAATGTATAGAAGTTTATTTAGATGTGACCGGCGGCGATTTTTAGAATAACATTTATAAATAAAAAGTTTTTCTTATTTTTCAAAATAGAGTTCCAAAGTTTTAAATCTGATATCGCAATCGATTTTGAAGTAAAATTTAAATTTTTGTTCTTAATTAATTTTTTTATTGTTTCCTTCTTCTCTTTATTTTATTTTTGTCTTGTTTTATATGTAAATTTTATTGAATTGCTGCATTAAAATTATGTTATTTTTAAGAGCATATTTTTTGAGTTTTTAATTTCTATTTCGAAGTTTTTAGTGCATATTGAATGCGCATAAAACACTTTCTTTTGGAGCATATTTCTGGTTTCCCTGATTATGTATATATTACTCGGTTCTTCCGAGGAAAAATTTACAGCTGTCAACTTAACATTTCAAATAAATTTTTAATTGAATTTCAAATAATCATATTTAGTCGGGTTAATGTAACCAAGAAAGAAAAAACAAAATTTTTAGTTAAAATAACAAAGTTAAATTGTAAATGATTACTGTTGGCAATACACATTGTAGTTTAAGTTTGTAACTTTTTGTTCGCAATTATTTTATTATTGCAAAATTACTATTTTGTTGGTTAATTTACCAGATATGCACAGTTGAAGTAACTTAGTATTTCTTTACTGATATAATCTTATGCAAACATTATCTAAGAAGTAGAAAATTTCCCTTGTAATATTATAATGTTGTTATCTTACAATTTTTAAAGAGCTCAGCTTAACTGCCTTTCATATTTTTGTCTAAGATGTTTAATATTCTATAATAAGTTTTAAGCATTTTACATAAAATTTAACAAACTAGAATAATAAACAACTATTTATGCGACAGCATAAATTTTAATAGCATTGGCAAAACTAACATATTTTCCTATTTCTAAGCACCTAGAGACCAAGTTAATTTAATTTACATGGCCAAATTGGTTTGTAATCATTATGATAAGAAGTAATTTCTGCATAAATTATTGAAAATGTGAAGAGGGCAGACTTAACAGTAAAATAACAAACTGCAAGAAATTCTAAATATTTACATTATCAAAACTAAATCACCTGAACTTCCTTCCGTATATCCTGTTAAGCTCTTGCTACCAAAATATAAAGTTAAGAGTTTCGTACACAAAACACACATAAATATATAAAACTAATGTAGAGAAATACATGCAAACAGTCTTTATTAAAAAACATATTGCCCAAAAAGTTTCCCTGTTGCTTTTTCATGCTGTTGTGTCCTTTATGTATACGGTTTTTTACCGCTTGGCTCAATTACCTTTTTTTATTTATAACCCCAAATACTGATACTACATTGTTAACAAGCTTTTGATTGTCATACAAAAACTCACAGATACTTGTAAATAATAAAAAAAAAGAAAAACTGCACGTGAGGGTGTAGGTGATTTTTCTTTGCTTTTTTACAGCAATGAGGCAAAAGTAGAAAGCAGCAGCAACAAATACCTCTAAAAACGAAAATAAAAATATAACAATATTTTTCAATTTCCCCAGAGGTTTTTCCGATCAAACAGGAAGTTCTTAGGCAATTCAAAGTATTTTAGCTTGGCATCCACAAAAAAAAAAACGATATGAACTAAAGCAACACGCAACAACAAAAATTAATACTCTTCAAATACACCAACAGAAATAAACTACAATATACAAACGTATATACTACATACGTATATCTTTGCTTTAAAACAAGAGTTTGCTTTTTAATGAAAAACAAAACCAAAATATACAAACTTCAAACTATGTTTTGAGAGCAAACCCTATATTACATTTACGTAAATTGATAAAAGAAACTACATATACTTTTCATACATAGTTCTAAGAACTACCTGTAATATATTTTTAGGTTTGCAAACCAACAACACACAAACAACAGCCAAGGCACACAATATACTATATGTATGTATGCATTGTATGTAGGAAACACTATTATTATGCTTTATTTGCCAAACCAGGTAAATTTTCTTTGCCAGCTCAAGTATTACAGAAGCTTGCAAAACTCCATTGAATTATTTGCCCTAAAGTTATGCATTTTACCCTTTTCAATTTGGGACAAGACAGCAACTAATATTTCATTCTAGTTGATACTGCCACTCAACCGTTTAAATGTATTAATGAGGAGAAAATTTAGTTTATACTTTTATGCTGCATATAAAACACACATACACGCACTTCAATAAAGAAATTAAATTCGAAACATAAACAAGTTATCAAAGACATGAAGGCGATGAGCAAAGAATGGTAAACGTATTTATGTATACATAGATGCATACATTCCTTTTGTACTGGATCTTGCATATGGGCACTTCCAGAAAAAAGTCCACCATGACGAAAAAAAATTAAAGTTTACCAACAGATTTGGTTTCTTGTATTATAAATTAGAAATATTTAAAATCAACTAAATTTAAGAGTTCGAAGCTTTCCTTAGTTGTGATGGCGAAATAATGGGCCACAAAGTTAGGCTTCTCGTTTTGGTAAGTTTTACTTAATTTCAGGAGCATTTTTTCTTTACTTTTTATACTTCTAGGAGCAATTGCATAGTAATACTTTTATTGCAAAACTATTGCTACAAAAAACAACTAATCATAGACAAATGAAGAGAAAGCCATTATATATCAATTAACGGTAAAATTTAGTTTGTCTTAAAATGATATTTCAATGTAACGTAACGCCAGGAAAAGTAGCATTTATTTTCATTATCTCTACGCTGACGATCGCAAATGTGTGAAGTTTTGCAGGTTAACAAAGTTTTATTAGCTTATGTGATAGTAATAAAAAAATCGTTTATAAAACAAATATTTAATATAATATTAATATTCATAAGTGTGTAATGTAACGCCAGATTGTGAGTATTTTTTTTGCCTGGAACAATGTTTGTTTAAAATTTACTTGAAATTTTGGCTTTGAGTTTGCTCGTTTGTTTTCTTCGCTTTCACGACCAAAACATATTTTTAAATTATTTCACCAATACACAGCTACATTACCAGCTTAAAACAAAGCATATTTTTTGCATCCGGTTCGGAACCGGTTTTTTTGTATATTGGTGTGGATTTTTCCCGAAATATAAATTTTTGGGCTGGTAAGGGTAATTTTCCATTCGGTTTGGATCATTTAACCAGTCTTAAAACCGGTTTTCATTCTGTTTTTTTTTATTTTATCGCCTTTATCAGCGACTAACAATTAACAATACATTCATAAATTTTTATTATATTTTCCAAAATACAATGTGAGCGGAGCTGCAGATAAAGCTAATAAGTATATATAAATAACAAATATAGTTTCATTACACTTTGTGCATATTTTTGTTAATTTTTAACCAAAAAAATATCAAGTGGAAATTTAAGTACCGTAACGCCATATAACGTAACGCCAGATACTAAGGGTGATAGAAAAAAAAGGGGAAAAGTTTTTTTTAATCTAGATGCCTGGAAAATAAATGTATATTAGTCCAAATCCTAACAAAAAAAAATTTTGTGTAAAAAGACTTGCCCAGTTCGCAGAATTTACCAATTTTGTTAGTCAAGTCAAACCCCACTTCTGTTTTTTGTAACGTAACGCCAGGTCATATTTTGGGTATATCTTGAAATCCTTAAGTTTGATTTTAATCAAATGTAAGAAAAAAACTTTTATCAAACATGATTTTCAATTTTTTCCCCAACATTTTGTAGTACAAATGTCACGTAACGCCAGATTGGAATCACCCATATATAAATATATGCATGAATAATGTGTACGGTAAAGATTAGGGTATTCAATCGGTTAACCGTTAATCGGTTAACCGGTTAATTACTACCAGATTAACTAATCGGTTAATTTGAGATCGGCTTTTTTCGGTTAACGGTTAAACACGTTAATTTCAGTCGATTAACCGATTAACCGAGGTAACAAATTTTTTCATATTTTTTACTGTTACAACTTATTTTTTTTTTTGTGTGAATAATTATTTGTTTCGTTTCATTTGCAAAAGGTGAGTGTTTAGAAATTATTTTTCATACAAATAAAGAAGTATGTTCAGTGATCCTTACTTAAGTAAGACTTCAAAATCTGTGGACATGACTATAAAAAAGTTTAACTAGAGACTCTGGTACTCTAACTGCAGGGAATTATTAAGTTTTGTTTTAATAATTTAATAAAAGCCATTAGTACTACTGTTGGCAACGATTTAATTAAGGATTAGATTTAATGAGAGACAGGACAAAAACCAAAGCCAAGAAATTCAAAAATTAACTTTTTTGCAGTATATTAGTCGCTGAGCTCTGTCATTATGACTCAGATGATGACCCGCCAACAAAAGTAACTATCGATAGTATTACAAGAAATGTTCTAAAAAGTATTAACCGAATTAATTTAAGAATTATTATGTGTGTTTTTGGTTTTACTAATAAACTTAAATTAATAAATAATTTATGCACTTTTAATTGTTAAAAACAATTGATTTAAGGAAAAACTTTATTAATCGGTTAACCGGTTAATACCAAAATTAACCGATTAAACAATAACCTCGATTAATTAATCGAGCGATTAACCGATCAAAGCAAAAACCCGATTAAATGAATACCCTAGTAAAGATGTATTAATAGTGTAGCGTATATTTAGGCTGCATTGGTTTTAAACTCGAAATACGCTTAATTAATCACTAGTGCTGCCTACCTATTTTGAACAAAAAACCCGTTACAATTAACATAAATTTAACTTCGCTTTACCCAAAACCCTCCCGGGTAACCTTTTAGATTTTATTTCTTTGATAACTTTTTAATTTGGCTTCGAGAGAGATTTATGGTAGAATTAGTCAATTCGTATCGTGTTACTTTTTCTGGAGGTTAGTTAGTAAAAACGTGAGGCTGCCAGCGAACGTGTAAGCTGTTATTGCATTTCTCTTTGCCTTACACAGCCTTACAAATTTTTAATTTGGAAAAATACCAAGAACGCCACATGATTAGATAAATTAATTGGGACCTCCTGAACAGGAAAAACGTTGCATTTTTTTCTAAATACCGTTTTTTGGTAACGGTACTTTTGTGTTTTTCGGTAAATGGGCCCACTCAAACCCTTGTGGAGCCCAATCCAAAAGTCCGATCGATATAAATGGCATATCGTTGCAAAGGTAATTAATATCGATATGCTATGTTGTATATATGTATGTTAGGAAGAAGGTGACGTAGAAATGTATTTTCTGTAGATGTTTACCTTACATACGTTACGATACATATTAAATAAACAGCAGAATAGTGTAAAAATATCTTATCAATCGTGTCCAAAAAACCCTTAACTTCATTTAATACAAAATTATTTCGGGTTGATTTTGTATACCAGATGTAATTTTATCTTCCTGCATTATTGACAATAGCAAACCCATTTTAATTAATTAATGCATTAATGCACCTTCGGACTGGATGCAACTTTGCGGTTTCGGACGGTGTAAACTCTTCAGGATTATGTATTCTATTTTTACTATGCCTACGACGCACAGTGGCACATTTTGTGAGTTGGCGGCCAAAATTTTATAACTTTTGACTGGGTTGAAATTTTTTAATGAAACTTTTTTTGTTGGTTTGAAACTCATAATTGTTTAAAATATATTAATACTGATATAATATTTAGCAAAACTAATTTTATTTTAGTCGTTGATATCGTTGTGAAATTTTAAGGCAATCGATCTACATTTAGTCATAGGGCCCTTGTAAGTCAAATTTAGTAAAATAGCCTTGGTGATCATAATTCACTAACAAATGTAAGCTCGACAGCTTTACATAAATGTTATTATTGTATGAACAATTTAAAAATATATTTTAAACGTGAATCCATAACAGATATGTAGGAGATCCATATCCGAAAAAAATTTTTACCATAAATGCTAAGAAAATCTTTTTATTCCAAATAAAATAAAATTTCTTTTATAAATTTTCAATATTTATTGTGCATTTTTGCTCTAAATTTTATGTTAATTTGTTGTCCAATTTCAGGGGGGTGGAATTCCATTTTTGTCGAATGCTGGAGATATATGGATCAGAAGTGCATGGTAAAATATTAAAGAGGTCTTCATTGGTACTATATCTAGATATTTTTCTTGTGTTGTGCTCGCCAAAATATCTATAATCTTTGTTCCTTTTTTCTTGCGCTTCTTCAGAAAGATCTCCAATTGGCAGCATATTGTGTTGAATAATGTTTTCCCCATGATATAGTATTTTATGGACTGTCGATGGCATATTCCTCCAATCATATTTTTCGTTTGCATAGTTTCGCTGTTTCCTTAGCATACTGACCAAATTTTCTTGTATTTACCTTTTCATTGCATGATATTACTTGCAGTATGATTTTGTAACGTTTTATTAATTCAAAATCTACTCCTGTAATAGCAGCAGCAGTTTCAAGATCAGAAAAAAATTGTCTTGCTGTGTTGCCATCATTTGGCTTTCAAATACAAGTTGGCTTGTAAGCCATTGTTTGTCGCAGTTAAACATTTTTTCCTTATTTCTATAACATTAATTATACCGATTATTTAATCGTGTTGAAAAACTACTATTTTTTAATGGTCGCACAACTCAAAATAAGGGTCTTTTAAAATGTAAAATATAACTTGGTTTTTGTTTTTTTGTTCAAAATAAATTTTAGCAAGATCGCTATAACTGAACTTAGCCATCGTTTTGACAATACTGATCGTTTTTATGAATTTTTTCAAGTTTTCTTGAAGCAGGTATGTGTGGAAATGAGAGAGAGGAAAGAAGAAAGAAGATGACAAGAAGACAAATTACTTCAATTCTCTTTTGTTATTTCATTCTCATATTCAAAACTCATTAAAAATTGGAACACAAACAGTCTGTGTTTAAACAACCGGGCAGGTTTAAAAGAGAATTAAAGATACCTGTTTCAAGAAAACCTGATGTGTTTATCGTATTTTAACCTTTAAATGAGCAGCAGCTACCTGGGTACACAATAAAGTGATAACAAAAGGTCGAATATATCAGTCCAAGTACAACAACTCATGTACCTAACCCAGCTTATATGTAACTATAAATTTTTTGATGGTCTAAATTACAAAAATGCGTTTAATACATTATAATAACAGTCTTTTATTATACCCTTTTCATTAATAAAACTTCTTCGAAAAAAAGAAAACATACACACACAAACACATGTTGATATGTCGCACTCCCATACCTAAAATATTCAACATGCAAGCAGTAAAATCATTGTAGGTCCTAGAGATGTAAATATAAATTAAAAAAATTAGCATGTAATAATAGCACAAAGTACGTATTATAACACGTTATAAGTCATTTTACGAAGTTTTTCGCAGAAAAAAATTGCATTCCACTGAACATCGAGATTTGGGTATATTTTAGGCCTTTATTGCAATCCCCAAATCTGGGACTCAAGCAAAATAAGGCACGATTTTTTAAATTTATTTTATAAGTTAAGAAATGATATTGTGTGTTTCCAAAAATATATAAAACCAAAAAAGTTATGCCGACTTGAAGTTCAAAAATTTTCGAAAATATTTTGAATTTCAGCTTCTATTAAAAAAAAACGCGTTTTTGATCACCCTATTCGAAGAGAAATAATCGAAATAAAAACTTAAATTTCTGGATTTTGAGGTTCCTATGTGTTTACTTTTATATAAAAAAATATTAAATCGGTGACACAAAAAAAAATTTTTTTTGGAAGGCTTTTGGCCGCCATCTCTACAAATGTGCCACTGTGCGACGTAGACCTTGGAAGTGGCCAACTCCTTGGCACCTTGCAAGATTTTGGTTGCATTTGCTAAACAAAAGTATGAGAAAACTTGAAAAAATGCTTTCGTCGGAAGCAGGATTAGTTCCTGTTTTTCCCCTTTGTCTGTTTGTCTGATTTTTCAATTTTCAAACTTTTTCCTTTTACTAAGAGATATATTGGCGCTATTAAACAAGGCCCAAGGAAATAATGCCCAAAATAAGATAATGAAACAAGGCCCAATAAAATTTAAGAATTTTTATTAAGGCTCTATTTTATTTATTTTGGCCCTTATTTCATCTTGAGATTGGTTAGGCTTTATTTAATTTTTTTGGGCTCTATTTCATCTTGAGTTTATTTTCATGGGGATTTTTTATTGGGCTTTATTTAATTTATATTGGCTGTTTTTCACAAATTTTCGCTTGGGCCTTATTTATTTTTTTTTTAGTTTATTTAATTGGGCCTTATTTAATTTCTCATTCGGGGGTTATCTCCTTGGGCCTTATTTCATAGCGTTAGACATATTTCTGCCAATCTTAATCGATCTAGGGGCACCTAATAAATTTTTGCAACCAATATAAACTAAAAAAAGAAAGTAGAGTCCGGCTAGATTGGCAATATAACCCTAAAAATCCCAAAAATCAATTAAAGTCAATAATTAACTTATTAATAACACAGGTCAACAAAATGAAATTTATTGTGTAAGGTCAAAGGTTTCGTAGTCAATTTGTATACATTAAGTACTGTGTATCAATCCCTCTAAATCAGATTTGTTGAATTGGCTCTATATCTCGAGATTTTTTGTTATTAAGAAAAAATAGGATGCTGCATCACATAATTTGCATTTACTTGAGAACCAGTTCTTGGATCAAATAAAAAAAATAAATTCAGTGAAGTGCGACTTTGACCCGCGCACGAAGGGTTCCGTATGGGCACGAGATATGTAATTCAGTACGAACAATATAAACTATAGTTTTGGCATTTTTTTCGTTTTTGGGTTTTTTCGGTTTTAAGCGTTTATTTTTAGTTTGAGGGTTTTTTGAATTTATTGGCGCTTTCTGAGTTTTGACACTTTTTTCACGTTTTGGCGATTTTTTTTTTGGTTTTTAAAGTTTTTTAATTTTGGCGATTTTTTTTTGACGTTTTTTTATTTTGGCGATTTTTTATTTTGGCGATTTTTTATTTTGGCGATTTTTTTTAATTTTGGCGTTTTTTTCATATAGGTGATTTTTCTTTAGTTTTGGCACTTTTTTTCATTTTGAGGATTTTTTTCGGTTTTTGGCGTTTATTTTAAATTTTGGCGATTTTTTTGTTTTGGCGATTTTTTTTAAATTTGGCGATTTTTATTTCATTTTGGCGATTTTTTTTTCATTTTGGCGATTTTTTTTTTTCACATAAACAATTATTTTGGTTTTGGCGCATTTTTCGCCTTCTGGCGATTTTTTCGGTTTTTGGCGTTTTTTTCATATTGGTGATTTTTTTTCATTTAAACGATTGTTTCGAATTTGGCGATTTATTTTAGTGCTAGATTTTTTTTTAATCCTGTCGATTTTTTTCAATTTGGCGATTTTTTAAATTTTTGGCGATTTTTTTCAGGTTTTGGCGATTTTTTTCGGTTTGGCGATTTTATAATTTTCGGATTTTTTAGTTTTACCGTTTTTGAAAATTTCAAGAGCTTACCCCTTACGGTCTCCAAGATACAGCAATTTGTCAAAATTACATAGTCAAAATTTCATTAACTGATGGACCACCCTTTAATTTAAATTTTTTAATATTTTAATGTTTATTGTTGTAGTCTTTATAAAAATACACTAATTTTACAAATTTCAAGTGTCAATATACATATGTACATACAATTGTATGTATATTACATGAAATTTTAACATTTTTCGTCGCTCGTTTTAGAGCACCCTTTAATTTCTAATTCTCATGTATTTGTTGTTGTAGTGGCCAAGGTTCTACATACTCTGTCCAAATTTCAGGTCCGTAGCTCTTACGGTTCCTGAGAAAATACCGTGTGACGGACAGACGGACAGACGGACAGCGTAGCGAAAACAATAGGGTTCCTTTTTTCACCTTTGGTGTACGGAACCCTAAAAAGAAGTAATTTATAGGCATTGGAACTCAGTATCATATGCACGAAAATTTACTATCAAAGTATCGACCTTAAAAATCGTGTTGACCTGTGTAATATATTTATTTTTTTAACATTATTTTGTATGAGGCATTTCCTCCGCTTGAATTCTCAAAAACAATTAAGAACATAATTGAGAAATATTAAAATAAATATAACAAGTTGTAAAGTTTACAAATATTTGAAAGTCATTCAGGAATGATTTATTATTTTTATTTGAAGAAAATTTTATTGTAACATTGAATACTTATATAATTAATCAGTTCACAACTTATTGTAGGAGTCGCAGTTTGTACAAACGTTGTTAGTAATTTCTATGTAAACATTCGTTTATAAACAATGCTTTTATTGAAAATAGCAACAACTCATATACGAACTACGAATACTACAATAGGTTGTGAATTGAGCATATATGTTTCGAGATTTTTATCACACTACTTTTCCCAGAGTATTGATGTTTTTTTTACTAAAAATATGTTGTAATTGATTATTGAGTTGAATGGTTATAATTTCTTTTAGTTTTTAAATTAACATACACGATTGAATCAATCAATGATTTAATTAAAATTATATCAAATAGACAAGATAAACAACTGCATTGAAAATGATAATGACATATTATATTTCCTGTGCACTGCACATTTTTATGACAGAAACAAATTTTTTAATGATTTAAATATTTAAAACTAATAAAGAAGGCACTAGCGATGTATTTAAGACCACAATGTTGACCCTAAAATTTACTAAAATTGATACTAAAGCAAAAATGGAACCAAAAGCACGAATTTTGAAGTTATTTAAACGTCTTGTTTATAAAAATTTAAATTCATAATTTATACTATTTTCGATATTTTATTTATACAACACACATTTTTTTGTCCTACACTTTTAAGTATTTTATCGTCCTCTAATATTGGTGAAAAATATATGGTTTAAGAGGTATTTTTGTGTAGATATGCACAATTAAATGTTTTTTTTTTAATTTCTTGGGTCAAAGGTAGTACAAAGAGATTTTAATTTGCTTGAAAAAAAAACGACTTTCGTCTTTGTTTTTTAAATATGTGCTCATAATAAATAGGTCTCCAGTGCTCGAATTTAGACCACCGAGCGATCCTAGTACATATATATATATATAGTAAATGCCGCTAATATAGAGTATTTTTCATTATACCATTCCAACTCGAAAATTATAATATTAATTCTTAAAGTTTGTATAGTTAAATATGTACTTCACTAATTTAACTACTTCAATTTGTTGTGAACTCTGA
The DNA here is from genome assembly GCA_905220375.1 of Tachina fera. Lineage (NCBI taxonomy): Eukaryota > Metazoa > Arthropoda > Insecta > Diptera > Tachinidae > Tachina > Tachina fera. The sequence continues at coordinate 75,793,389 of LR999963.1, forward strand.
TAATGTTATGTTATATTAAACATATTATCCCATAAGATTAGTATAATTTTAAACACAGGGCGAATAAATGTCAAACTTATTCTTATATATTTAATTTAAATGAGAGTTTGATATAAAATATTTATATTTAAAAAAATAAATAAAAACAACAAAAACATACATATGTATATTCCAATATTTCGCCCCCTCTGGTATAATTTTTAACACAAGATTCCATTAAGTAATAAAAACAAAAGGAACTAATTTTTGAAAATGTTGCAAATGAAACAACAAGGGGCCTCAACAACAAATGGATGTATTTATGTATGCCTTAAGGTAAAAACAAAATAGCAACAACAACAAAGACAAACAAGTTTCAATATATTTAAACATCCATTTAGACAAGCAATTTCTTGTCGTGGTTGTTACTGTTGTTGCTGTGTGTGTTATCCTTGTCTCCTTTGGTACAGGTGGTTGGAGTTTAAAGCAGGCATTAAGTCAACAGACTCTTGTGATTCATAAATATTTAAAACACAAGCAACAATGAAAAATAATTGAAATAAGCCAAGCGTTTCATTCAACATTGAATTAGTCCAATATGAATGTGAGTGGGTACGAACGATGTGATATAGAACAGAGAACAAAAAATTTATATTTTTTACTTTTTATTCTTTTTTTGTACATACTTTAGTTTATTTTTTCCCAGTTATTTTTAGGGAATAATATTCCTGGCTGGAGTGTTTGAATTCACAATTGCTTGCTTTTGTGCGTGTGTATGAACTAAGTTGTGGCTGTCTGCTGCTCTCGTTCTTTAGAAGCGCAATTGTTCCCCAGATGGTGTTCTACAATATGCCATCAATGTGGCTTATGAAGTCTTAAACTTTGACAACTCCTACCAGTACCAGCACTGCCACCGTAATTGTCACTCCACGCATAATAAAAAGTTTCATGTTTAACTTTGATGATGTCATCGGCGATGCGTGAAAACGTCGATTTACGCTGTCTTTAGACTGCAGCAGCCGTCTATTCTCACAGACCTTGAGCAAATAAATAGTGACATCTTGCCAGTACTGGCGGCATTGAGTTTCTAGACTAAAAATCTTTTTATTTTTTATTTTTTATTTTTTTTTTTGAAGGTTTCAAATTCTTGATAATCTTATCTACTATTGTTTAGCTTTTCGGCATATTCTGTATTCCTTAATATGCATATGACAGACTAAAACACTAGAGATTTAGGAGGTTTCAAACATTAATTTAAAAGCAGTTTATTTTATGGGAATTTCTTTGGAGATTATGGTTTAGGATTTCTGGTAAACATGTTGCTTATTTTCTTTACATTATTAACAATTTATTAAGCAGAATTAGGTTTGATGAAAATTTCTGTGTCGTTCGTATATTATAATTGTATGTACATGCATCGAAAGAAAAATCATTCATTCTAACAGTGAAATCGTTGAATAAAATGTTAATTATTTTACACTGACACTTTTTTTTGTCGAATTTTCCCTGTTTTATTCCCCATGCTGAATCAATAAAGCGCTCATCTTGAAGCTGTAATGGTTGGGCAGGATCGCTATGTAATGGTATATTAATCATAGCGGGATCGCCATGGAATGGTATTAAAAGTTTTATAAATGTTCTACCTCTCCGATTGTGCCGGCGCTAATTAACGTAACTGGCTCTAATTGAATAAGGCAGCTGTATGTATGCCTAGAAAGCAGATGAATGCTTTTATTGAATGAAATAAATTATTCCTTTTATAGTTAGAGCTCAGCGAGGAGCTCCCAAGAAAGATATTTATTTATTCATTGTCTTAAATACAAAATTGTATTGGCCTATATACTAAGTATGAGAATAATGCTTAACCTATCTTATCATAACATAATTTGCTTAATAAGAAAATTTTTCCTTTCAGTTTCCCACGGTTGGCGTGCGGCGTGTGTCTCATAAAAAATTTGGAAAACAAACATAGATTCTGTATTGTTTATATATATATATATATATATATATATATATATATATATATATATATATATATATAAACACATTATTGGTTATTAAATATGATTTATTCAAGTGTATTATGCTGCGGCCTTTGAGCAGACTGGTGAGTGTCAAATAGCCGTTGTACAAAATCGTATTTACGTTGCAGTCTGTCAATGCATTTATCTAACAATTCATGCAGCGGTATTTGCCTGATTGCATGAGTGTCAAATGTCCAAAATACTTTCAATGCAATTGGATGTTATGTATGTTGCGGTCAAGTTGACTTTAAATGTTTACTACGCAATGTTAGTCGTAGTGATAGTTAGAACACGCTACAAAGGTGAGGCAAAGCAAGTATTGTATATTGCTTGCAAACTGAAAGAAACATAACAAGTTTTATCCGAAAATAAAATTAGTTTTTAAATCTTTTTGAAAAATTGACCTGTCTCGCTTTCATACTGAATGTTTTTTATTTTTGCATACTACTAAAAAAAATATGGACGCAATATATTCAATTGATACTTTTAAAGATAATTGAACATATGATCAGCCACTACCCGAAGCTGCAACGTCGTAGGTTGACTGAGCAGACGTTTCCATGAGAGCATTGCTGATATCGTACATTGTAAATTAGACGATATCAGGGTCCACATCATTCAAATTCCGAGGCTTAACCATTGATAATACGGTCACTTCTGGTTAAAAATTGGGGCATATATTATATTTTAATGGTCAAAAGACGGGAATCACAATAGACCCAACTGGGTCTTCGAGTGGAGGTGCATTTTAGAACTACCCTTCCTAACCTAGCCTAACCCTGAAAGACTGAAAGATGTATTTTATTTTTACAGTATCTGCAGATTCTGGATACACAACAAAATGCCCTGTGACGCACACAGAAGAAAAAACATTCGGAGTATTTTTTTAGAACAGTCCTCTCTTGAATTCAAAATTTCATTTTTGACATTCTTATCTTTTTGTTTTAAACTTTATAACTAGAGTTTGCCAAAAACCGTGGAAATTAAAAAAGACCGTCGGTTTCTGTTTTTAAAGTATGCATGTATATCAGGAAATGACAAAGTATCGTTTTAAGTACTTTTTGAGCATTGGTTTCACTTAAAACCGAACGGCAATCCCTATTTATAACGCTTAGTTGTTCATTTCACATTTCTCAACACAACAACGTTTTCTTCTGCATTTTAGAAAATCAAAAAAATTTAAATTTTTAGCATATTTACTGTCACATGTTAAAGAGTATAGAGTCTATATTATAGACTGTTAAATCATCAATCCCAAAAAAAAAATTTAATTATCAATAATTATATTTTCACTGTAAATATTGATTGTCAAAGGCCCTTAAAATCAGTTTGCCGTCAATATGGTATCATATAGACAAATATATAAGGACTTTTTTTTCTGCGTACCAGCTGATTAATATTAAATTATCACAATATAGTTCTACTGCTGAACAAATGTTGAATTTATCTTGTTATTTATCTATTTATTTAGAATTATAGTTGTGTCTTTAGACTGAACAATATTGCTATTAAGTATAAAAAACAGAAATAAAATGTTCATCATTGCATTAAAACTTTAAATTAATTTAAATAAAAAATTAAAAAGTTTATCTTAATATATACGAATCCCATTGATAGAAATTGTCAAGGACGATATTGTTACGTTTAAATTTAATTAAAAGTGTGAGTTCTTTTGATTGCAAAAGTTGTTTTCTTCTTCCTTGCTGCTGTTATGCTGCGCGCTTTGTATACTGTAGCAGTTTCTTTACCCTGAGAAAGCGAGACCATTTCACCCATAGCTTGTTCTACTGTTTCACAGACCGCTTGACTATCTTCTAAGTCACGAGCTTCATTCACTTCGCTGGGGACTTCTGACAAACTTCGCTCATTTCCAACTTGTTGACACTGACCACTGTTCATTTCGTCAACATTTTCTTTATTGCCAGAAATTTCATCGTTGATCTGCTCCAAGTCAGAAAGCTTTTCGTCTGATTGACTGACTTGTACTTTAATGCCACCTACTCTTTTATATAAGCCCTCAGAAATTTCTTGAAGTTTCTCATTTGTGGCCTTAACTTCAGCAAGAACTCTCTCGTTGTTTAGCTGCATTCTCTCATTGCTTGCTTTTATTTCGCTCATCATGGCAGCAAACATTGCACTGATGTCTGTACTGGTTGGAGAACTGGTAGAAGAAGCAGATGCTTCTTCCATCTTATATTTCTCTTCAAATTCGTACGCTCCTATGTCAACGCCACGACGCTTGAATTCATCTATCAGCCTCTTTTGAAGTTCTGCCTTGTTGTCGGCAGGTAACACTTACTCAATTCCTTTTTGAGTTGTACAACTTTTAGGTCTTCGAACTTCACTGTCGATTTTCTTTCCTTGTATTACAATTCATAATTCTCTGATTAATTAATTATTTTTATTTTAATTTTGCAATCCCAATTCTGACACCAAATGTTACGTTTAAATTTTATTAAACGTGTGAGTTCTTTTAATTGCTCAAAAATAAAAATAAATAACAACACGATTTTCTTATTTGCAACTGAATTTGCTTTTATTCTTGACTTAACAAATTACAACTTGTCTTTTCTTATTTACTTCTGAATGATATTATCCACGGCATGATTTCTTTTACTTTCAACTAACTAAATTCCAATTAGACTTGGGTCGAAATCGTTCACCAGTTCATTTTTGCCACAAACCTGTGATCAAACCCATGTAATTTAAATGGGTTTGATCACAGGTTTGTGGCAAAACTGAACTAGTGAACGAGTTAGACCCAAGTCTAATTCCAATTAATACTGACTGAATAGTTAAGTTTACAACATAATAGAATATATACTGTTACGTTTAAATTTTATTAAACGTGTGAGTTCTTTTGATTGCTCAAAAATAAAAATAAATAACAACACGATTTTCTTATTTGCAACTGAACTTCCTTTTATTCTTGACTAAACCAATTACAACTTGTCTTTTCTTATTTGCTTCTGAACGTTATTATCCACGGCACGATGTCTTTTACTTTCAACGATGTTCACTCTACTAAATTCCAATTAGCACTGACTGACTTGTTCGTTCACAACACAACTGAACTTCACAACTGTCTTATTCACGACTGACTTGCCATTGGTTGCGTTACGCTTTTTATACTGTGCACCAATACCACTAGAAGTTTCAAGCATAGTCCAGACGATCATTATCATCTTAAATGTTGTTTACTAAGTGCCCAATTAAGTTCATGTGGTAACTATGTACATACATGTGTATATGCATACGTGTGTACATCATTAACTAAGCAATGCGTGGTGGTTGTTTACCTTTTGCCATTCGTTTGAATTGCCATGTATGTATGTGTGTAAATATGCGAAGCTTCTTAATAAGCAGACGCTTTTTGTTGTTGCTTCTGCTTGTGTACGTGTTACACATGCTTATTTAGTTCTCTGCTACAGTGTTTGCACGCGAATATGTGTGTACGTTTGTAGCTTTAGTTAAATACTTCTAGATAGTTCTTTGCATTAACCCTGTAGGAATCTTTACGTAACACTGCCGCCCACTTAAGCCTATTCGTCCCGAATAGGCACATCATCACTGCCTGTTTCTTTCTTCGTTTTCTATACGCCTTGTAGTTGCGCTGTGGACGACTACCTCTTCCATATTTGTAGGCTTTAGTTCTGGGTCTGCTTCGTCTTTCAACTGTGACTGGTGTTACCATACGCTGGAGGTGACTACTTCGTTGACATTTGCGGCCCCTGGTATTAACTCTGCTTCCTGTTTCCACTACAGCTTGCCTTGCTTTGAGCTGAATATGACAAGTTCTTCACATTTGCAGCCCTTGGTACTGAATCTGCTTGGTATTTCCACTACAGCTTGCTTTGCCTTGCGCTGAAGATGACAAGTTCTTCCACATTTGTAGCCCTTGGTACTGAATCTGCTTGGTATTTCCACTACAGCTTGCCATGCCGTACGCTGTAGATGACAACTTCTGCCACATTTGTGGCATCTGGCTCTGCGTCTACTTTGCCTCTTGACTAGGGCGTGCTTTACCATACCCTGGAGATGACTACTCCTTCCACATTTATGGCCTTTGGCTCTGACTCTACCTTGTCCCTTGGCTAGAGCTTGCCTTGCCATACACTGGAGGTGACCACTCCTTCCACACTTATGGCCTATTGCACTGACTCTACTTTGTTCCTCGACTAGACTTTGCCTTACAACACGCTTGAGGTTCTTTACAAAAGTTGTCTTCTTCTTCCTTGCTGCTTTTATGCTGCGCGCTTTGTATACTGTAGCAGTTTCTTTACCCTGAGAAAGCGAGACCATTTCACCCATAGCTTGTTCCACTGTTTCACTGACCGCTTGACTATCTTCCAAGTCACGAGCTTCATTCACTTCGCTGGAGACTTCTGACAAACTTCGCTCATTTCCAACTTGTTGACACTGACCACTGTTGATTTCGTCAACAATTTCTTCATTACCAGAAATTTCATCGTTGATCTGCTCTGATTTACTGACTTGTACTTTAATGCCATCTACTCTTTTATATAAGCCCTCAGAAATTTCCTGAAGTTTCTCATTTGTGGCCTTAATTTCAGCTAAAACTTTCTCGTTGTTTAGCTTAGAAGACTCAGCATTAGCTCTAGAAAACTCCTGAAATCTGTCATCCATTTTCTCATTGCTTACTCGAAAAGTTTCTCGAAAATCAGCGTTAATTCGCTTTATTTCGCTCATCATGGCAGCAAACATTTCGCTGATGTCTGTACTGGTTAGAGCACTAGTAGAAGGAGCAGTTGCTTCTTCCATCTCATATTTTTCTTCAAATTCGTATGCTCCTATGTCAATGCCACGACGCTTGAATTCATCTATTAGCCTCTTTTGAAGTTCTGCCTTATTACCTGTTGTCGGCAGGTCACACTTACTCAATTCCTTTTTGAGTTGCTCCACTTTTAAGTCTTCGAACTTCATTGTAGATTTTCTTTCCTCGTATTACATATTCATTCTCTGATTAATTAATTATTTTTATTTTAATATTGCAATCCCACTTCTGACACCAAATGTTACGTTTAAATTTTATTAAACGTGTGAGTTCTTTTGATTGCTCAAAAATAAAAATAAATAACAACACGATTTTCTTATTTGCAACTGAACTTCCTTTTATTCTTGACTAAACCAATTACAACTTGTCTTTTCTTATTTGCTTCTGAACGTTATTATCCACGGCACGATGTCTTTTACTTTCAACGATGTTCACTCTACTAAATTCCAATTAGCACTGACTGACTTGTTCGTTCACAACACAACTGAACTTCACAACTGTCTTATTCACGACTGACTTGCCATTGGTTGCGTTACGCTTTTTATACTGTGCACCAATACCACTAGAAGTTTCAAGCATAGTCCAGACGATCATTATCATCTTAAATGTTGTTTACTAAGTGCCCAATTAAGTTCATGTGGTAACTATGTACATACATGTGTATATGCATACGTGTGTACATCATTAACTAAGCAATGCGTGGTGGTTGTTTACCTTTTGCCATTCGTTTGAATTGCCATGTATGTATGTGTGTAAATATGCGAAGCTTCTTAATAAGCAGACGCTTTTTGTTGTTGCTTCTGCTTGTGTACGTGTTACACATGCTTATTTAGCTCTTTGCTACAGTGTTTGCACGCGAATATGTGTGTACGTTTGTAGCTTTAGTTAAATACTTCTAGATAGTTCTTTGCATTAACCCTGTAGGAATCTAAACGTAACAATACATATAAATCAAGTAAGAGTGCTGTATTAAGCTGTGCCAAATTTGATATACCCTTCTTTAGCAATTTCTATTTACCTATTGGTATTTTTTTAATAAAAAAATTTAAACAAAATATTTTATTTTCGATATAAGCAATAGAAAAATTTTCTAAATTATTAATATATTTTATTTTAAAAATAAATGAAGAGAAATTAATTTGAGAGGGCTTTAACAGAGATCATTCCTTATCGTTCGCAATTTGTTCATCCACATCAAAAGCTACATGAATGCGTTCATATGTATAAATTTTAAGAAATGTTCCTGGTGCTAGCCAATATAACATTAATTTGTATACCTGGCTACTGCAGCATTTTTGGTAATGACTGTGCTGATATGACCACTAGGATCACAAGTATTTAACCAAATCTTAATTACTGAGACTGGAATGGCTGTATCATTGAAAATTTTAAATTTAGAAAAGCAAACAAATACTAATTCAAATAACAGCAACTTGGTATAAAACGGTATATCTTTTTATACCAGAAAAAATTCAACTTAAAATCTACATAAACAAAGTTAATTTCAATTTTGTCGGCAATGATTTTGCTTCATATGTGTTTCAAGTTAATCTAAAATGATTTGCAGTAATCTTTAAAGAACATTTTTCCTTTTTAAATAACTTTATCGCATATTGGTTTAACATTCTCGTGCTATTAAATAAAAATGAAGAATCATGTTGAATCAAAATTACTTTAATTTTGAACAACGTAAATTTGATACTGAAATAACACAAAGAGAATTAATTAAGAGAATTAACACTCAGACAATTAATGCCTACTGTTATTACTAGGTGTTGCCTTCTTTAGGAAAGGTATAGTAATAGAGAAGGCAAGTCCTGAAGGAAGATATAGAGGAGATCTTCATTCTTTTACAACTCTGTGTTTTGCACGCTTATCTTTAATAATGTAGTGTTGCAGCATTTCTGGTTTTAAATGAGCCGTATGCAATTTTTTTGAAGCTGTGGTTAGTAGCCATTTTATCGGTTATTTTACTTAACCGATGATTATGCTCAACAACGAAAAAGAGTATTACATTACAGAAGAGATGTTGCATTAGGATTAGGATCTGCTGATCTTCATTCTTTTGCAACTCTGTGATTTGCACGCTTTTCTTTAGTAATGCAGGATTGCAGCATTTCTGGATTAGGATCTGCTGAATTGGTATAGTCCTGTGACCAGTGTCTAGCCTTCATCACTTGAACTCCAACAACTAACACGAAGCGACACTAATCGGTTTTTGTAGTCAACGTTCTAACTACTTCAGCCAACGCCACCTTCGAAAACCTTATTGAATCAAAGTTATTCCAAGTTAAACCAGCATGAATTTAATTAAATGCAGTCATTGTATTTTATTAATTAACTCACTTTTGTATATTGGCACAGGCATCACAGAAAAATTTTTGTATGTATATAATAAGGGCTCAACATTATTTAATCATTTAATAAAAAAATTATTTAAAAGGTAAAAGTTTAAAAAAATACAAAATGCAACTAAAATTTGACTTGTATCTAGGAGTTAAACCTGTGACTCTTCAACTACATACTTAGTACGTTGGCTAAAAGCCAGCATCAGGAAATTTTCGCTGGCAATGCGAAGTTTGTTGGCTATTTACAAAAATTGAAATAAACAACAAAAAATTCAAAAAAAGTTACACAACTTAGCGCAACAGTGTATCGTAGCTTTGAAAAAATCAACACACTTGCTGTTTAAGTGATTTCTGGCAAATTTAATATGCTTAGAAATCAAAAATTTTGCATTGTGATTTTACATTGGTATTTTTTTCTGTGTGAAGAATTGTCATTGCTCTAACTGGATGCATTAGATTTTAAATAATAAATAAAATATATAAGACTAAAGGCCCAACTATAATATGAATAAGCTGGCTTAAGCTAATGCCAGAATTGAACGATAAGTCTGTCAAATACTTAAGCAATTCAGATGTGACTTTTAGGTGGCCACAATGTACTTACATGCACTTAAGTATTCTTTAGCCACAGCTGCACATATAGGTATTGTTCACAATTTTTTTAGTAACTTTGTTTCTTTTTATAACAACAAATTAATGCAATTCAATCAAATTAACTTGTTGGAATATCCTAATCCATTAAAAACTCACGTATAATTATATCCACCACTTTATTACTTGTTTTATTGGTTTTGCCTACTGAAAAGTACAACAATGAACATACATAGATAAACTCATGTGTATGTGTGTGTATATGTATATTGTAAAACAAAAAATTAAAATAAAAGTTTCGCTTTCTTTTTTGAGTTTAAAATATTGAAAATCAATGAATATTTTCTGATGCTGTTGGCTTGAGTTTAAAAAATTCACAAACAGTGTTTTCCGTACGGAATATGCGTTCAGTTTGGCACTTAGCTAAAGAAAATGACTTTTAAGCGAAACTTGACGAAAAGTTCTATAAGTACATTATAGTTTGTCACATACGTTTTATATGTAACCGCACAGTCGCTTAAGTTCGCTTATTCATATTATAGTTGGGCCTTAAGACTTGGTTATTCTAAACTCAATCACGGATATCTTTTAAACTCTCCAACATGCCCTACTTGCAACTGCTTATCCTCTTCTCCAAATACTTCCCACATATTCCAACACTATCCAAAATGTAAAAACCAAAAGAAACAAATATTTAATAATAAAAATCCAATTGCATCTCTATCATTGTACGTCCTTATGCAGGTTGATTAAATTTTTTTTGTCTTAATCCAAAAGTAACTAATTTGCATAGTATAGGAGCTGGATATTAAATTAAGATACAAGACTTTTCCACACAATTGCAAGAATATATTTAATTGTTCAATTTCGTGCATAATAATATTTCCAAAAATTAAGGCCAATAAAAGCTAGAATACTTCCTTAGACAACTTGTTTTTTTTCGAAATCCTTTTTATCACAATTGCTTTTCTTTTTCATCGAAGTATTTCGTATGCATCACTAAATTTTTAAGTATGAGTGAATGTCTGTTAATTGCGGCGCGACCTCGTTAATTGTAAAATGAGTTAAACTACTTGAGCAACTTATTAACGCACATTTTCATTTAATACGTGTGTAAGTTTTATATTTCATTCTGGTTTTTATCCAACTCTTGATTTTAATTTTTTATAGCCTGCTTATCACACTTCAATCACTTAACACAAAAGGATTACAAAAAGGATTGAGGGTATTTAAACAAATAAAAAATGTAAAACATCAAAAAGTCAGACTTTCAGATAATTTTCCATTGTTGTAATGTTATATTTACAAATAAAATCATGTCGAGAATGAAATTCATTTGTTTTTTGCCTTATATACGAGGTTTGTAGAAAATTTGCAGATATCAATTAAATGATGTTTTAAAAAGATATTTATGGAGGATCTCTGAATCAGAAAAAAATTTTAAATTGAATACATTTTTAATTTAATATGATATTTGCATACAAACACTAAAATATCTGTGATATTTTTAAAAATTTCTGTAGCGTTCACTGTAGGTAAGTTAATATATGCATTGTACAGGGTGTCTGGTAGTAAATTTATATTTGAGAAGTTTATTATTCGACATATTGTCATAATTATATTTTAATTTGAAATTTATTTGCTTGTGGTTTAGCTTGGTCTATATACGTATTTCATTGGCGCTTAAACCAAATCATCAGTAGACTTCAACCACTGTTCAAAATTTGTGGTTGAAGTCTACTGATGATTTGGTTTAAGCGCCAATGAAATACGTATATAGACCAAGCTAAACCACAAGCAAATAAATTTCAAATTAAATTTATATTTGTTTAAATACGATTCAAGTAGAATCTAGATGATTCCTTTTTGAAAGGACTACTACACTCATCGGTGCAAAACTATGTAGAACCGTATGTAAATATTCTGACTCGGTGATACGTACTACATCCAACCTGTCACGTTCAGATATCTGATAAGGTCATTCAACCCAATCAGAGACAAATCTGAAAGATCGTCCTGTATGTGACTTCCTAAAAATTTGTGTTCGAGATGCAAAGATGGACACTCGCGAAGAAAGTGGAAGATTTGCTCTTCTTTGATTTCTTCTCCACAACCCCAATAAAACTCATTAAGGCAACAAACAGTGAGAATGGTGGGTTGCACCTTTGAAATTATCGATTGTGCTGATTTGTCAGTCACGAAGTCGATGTAGTCGAGTGAGCATCGCGTGTTCGCTGTGGAGAAATTTTTTAAGAGTCATGATTCTTACGTAATTACTGGTCGACAATTTTGTTCGGCGAATACGTGATGGACCGAATGTAAATTTAATTCGGTCATGGGTGCAGAGATTTTGCGCAACCACTTCGGCTATGGACGTCCCACGGCCAGGGGCCAGCTTACGTTCAAGGACCCTCAAAAATATTGAACTGGTTGAAAGTGAATTTCAATACGGAAAAAAGCAGCCTGACTGAGCAATTATTTATGAAATTTTATAAAAGGATCTGATCCATCCTTTTAAAATTCAATTCGTTCAAGAACTGAAAGAAAGTGACTATGATTTACGCAAATTTTTTGTGAAACGATGTTGGAGCATTTTCGCGCTGCAATTACCATTTTTTGGAGCGACGAGGCTCATTTTCACTTAAACAGCCACGGCAAAACTGCCGTTACTGGTCTCCACGAACGTGCAACCTCTTTGATTGAAACTTAAAAAAGTATTTGATTGTCCCAGGGTAACTGTTTGGTGTGCCTTACCCACGCATGAGATAATGGCACCATTTTTTTTTTTGCAAAATTTTCGAGAGCAGGCGACGAATGTCAGCGGTGAAAATTATCGACGCATGACTGTGGGTTTCTTTTTTCCAAGACTGCGAGCTCATCCATCGTACTCTTCACACACATGGTTTCAACAGGATGAAGCAACTGCACACACAACCAGAGCTTCGATGAATTTGCCTAGGGAAAATTTCACTCAAAGACTGATCAATCGCCTTGAGGACCACCACCGAGGTCGTCCAAGCTAACTCTTATGGATTTTTTTAATGGGATTACCTCAGAGAGATGGTTAGTAATGACAATCTCCAATCTTTTGAGTTTTTAAAGAAAAATATTCATCGAGAAATCAGCTCAATTGAACCAAGTTTACTGCAGCGTGTAGCGCAGAACACAAGGCTCCGTCTTGAACAGTGTGCAACTCGAGGGAAGACATCTGGAAGACATACACTTTAAAAAACAAAATCCGCATTTCAATATATCGCTCAATGTTCTTAATTAGACTTTGTGTTAATCATTACGTTTTTTATTAATGTTAAAAAATATAAATCTGCTACCAGGCACCCTGTATATGCAAATGCTCGTACACTACGAAAAAAGTATGTAGCATGTATCCGCATCCGCAAATAAATACTTTTAATTATAGCTTGTTAATAATAACTAGGACATACTGTACAGCATTTGGTCATCTGGATGAGTACGTGTATAAAATAATTTATAAAATACATGGATCATAGTGTATCTGAAAGATTATGCATGGTACAATAGTAAAAAAATATTTCTACAAATTAAATTAAAATCCAAGTTATGTTAATTTTAAAGTTGTGTTTTCCTTTCACTTTTCGATTCCATGTTTATCAGAATACGTGAATAAAAGAGCTATTTTTAAAGGCGATGATTAATTTGTTTCCGCAAGACTGTATTGACGTGCTTGTACTAATTTAAATCTCATTTCTCTTTTGTTTATTGTTAACTTTTTAAAAAATTGTATCAAGAACAGTGAAGCAAAAAAAAAAGTTAAAGTTAAATAAACGGCAATGCTGAATCTTATATGTGCTATTACTACATACTTAATATTATTATTATTATTAACATAAATATTTTTTTGAAGGGAAAGCTTAGTTAGCAAGTAAAATTTGGTATTATATAATAAAGCATTATGTACTCGTATCTACGAAGACTTTAAATTTTATATTAAGGTAAGCAGAAAATACAACTTATGCCAAATAGGAATAGTTTTTAGCAAATATGATCCTGTAAAATTATTAAAATGTTTGCTAGGGTATTTTACATTTCAGGTAACGATAAATGTATAAACTTGCAACCTTCTTCAGGCAAGAGATTATTAAAAGAGAACAGTTTTATTAAGTTAGTAATCTTAACTGGCCTTATAACTCTCTTATTGTGCTTTATTTAATTTTATTGGTATCGTTGCAGTGCCCCTGGTGTCAAGTTGGCGCATTACTTTAAGCTGTGTTGCCATATACTTCTGACGATTCCCTCCAACAAATATCAACGATAAATGCCACTGCGCTGTGTTTTCCGATAGACTCTAATCCATAACAGTTTATATACCCTTTACTAAAAATGGCAAAGGGTGTATATATGTAGGTTTACCTTCCGTGTGAAATAACCACAATATTGATATCCAACCTATAAAGTATATACAATATATTCTGGGTTCTTATGAATAGGGAAGACGAAATTGGTCTTGCGAAGGTTACAGAAAAGCTAGAATTTTCGGTTTTGGACTAATGTGTCAAAAATGGTTCGAAATTGATTAATATTGAAAATCAGCAAAATCAAAACGACGGTTTCAGAACTGGAAAGCTTGAACTTTTTTTGCCATATAATAAAAGTAACTACCTAAAACAAATATTTTTTTTTTTAAATTTTGTTAAATTAACCTCTTTTACATTTCAATAAAAATTAAACTAGTATTAAAAATACAAAAATCAAATAGAGAATTCCAGGGTTGGAAAATTGTAACTATTTTTACAACCAACTTAACTTAATATTTTCTTTTTCTCTGTAAATTAAGTATATTTAATATATAAAAAAAACAGATTCGTGTAAGAATTTCCAAAATCTGAAATACTAATTCCAGGTTTAGGAAATTTGCTTTTTTTGTGGTATTTAGAAGTAGCTAGTTGTAATTAAACTTGTTGTTCTTCTTTATAAATGAAATATATTTTATGTTTTAGAGAGGAATAGTTTGGTATAAACAATGAGAAAAATTTAAACAAAGCTATGGAGCTGGAAATTTTTTTTACATGTTATTAAATTAATATTTTTAATATTTTTCCTTGTATCCTAATTGTTTTCTGTTTATTAATTAAATATATATTATTTTTTTGGAAGGAAATAAATATGTATTAAAAATCAAACATATGGTTCCAGGGATGGAAAATTTTATTTTTTTTAAGTAATTAAATAAAAATATTTTAGAAAGATTTGTACTAAATAGTTTTTCTTATATTTATTTAATTTTGATATGTTAATTTAATTTAATAATGGACACTCATTATTACGAAACTTTTTGATATATTGCTTATTATGCTCTCAGCATAATTATGTTTCAATTCGGTCATACGTTGAAAGCTTGCATTGAGTTCTTATACCTTTTTACTAACACAATATCGCGATGTTTGAATTGAAACACTAAACAGTATTTTAATATGAAGTCTTATTAAATACCAAGATATATGAAATATGTAAGCTTAGTTGGTATGGAAGTACAGTAATAGGATTTGTTTTGCATTAAATTT
The DNA here is from genome assembly GCA_905220375.1 of Tachina fera. Classification (NCBI taxonomy): domain Eukaryota; kingdom Metazoa; phylum Arthropoda; class Insecta; order Diptera; family Tachinidae; genus Tachina; species Tachina fera. The sequence goes on from LR999963.1 coordinate 75,808,666, forward strand.
TAAGTGTTGTAAAAGAGAAATTTTTTTAGTACCATTATGGATAATTATTTAATTAATTTGTCTGTGTTGGTATCAATATAGTAAAGGCTGGCAAAATATTTAAGTTTTGTATATATAGGTATACATATGCGGTTTCAAATCGTTTTAGATGTGGGTGAATAAATTGCGATTAGAAAGTGCTGATCTACGTCAAAGTCCTCTCTAATTAATTTTTCCTCATTCATTTAGAAAGAGTAAATATTAGTAATGTAAAAAAAATTCTTAAATGCAGAGTGAATAATAAAATATTCAAATATTAAATTTTTTGTGGAAAAAATGCCATACATCACTCATAATCACCCATAATAGCAGTTCCCTGTGAGTTTTTCCCTTTTCCCATTCCTCCCATTATGAATTAAAATTTCCCCGGGAAAAAATTAGGCATTCTAAGCATGAGGTAGAGGGAGAAAAAACTCCCCGCGAAACAAGTCAGTACTCTAAATATGAGGGAGAATTTGTTGAGAGTTCCCTCCCCAAATATTTTGAAGGGAACTAATGCAAAAATTTAAAAATAATATTAAGAAATGTTGCAAAACATTAGTATAAACATTTATTTAGAAAAAAAAAACGTTTATGTAAATGCCGAATTATTATATTTCTCTTTTGTATTTTGTATTATTGCATTTTTATCTAAACCCTGCGCACATGCACTTCAAAACCACAAACTACTTCTATATTCAGAACAAATACTAAAACACTATCGGCCCTATGTATAAGCAAAAACTGGCATGAAGTTAGCATAAGTGAGGAAATTGAATTAGGTGTTAACGAGTGACATTAAAAATGGACGCATTGCATAATCTTAATCCACCTCTAAGTCCTAGCATGATTTTCAATGTGAAGTTTCATACTAAGACTCTTTAAGATCATGTGTAATTTTCCCACTTATGCTATCTTCATGCCAATTTTTGCTTATACATAGGGCCGTATATTTGCAGGCCTACTTTATTTCCACATAATAGGCAAATGGAGAAGATTTGTTTCCTTCTAATATTATCAAGCCCGATAAAAAAATTTATAAAATTTACAATTTCCTTTGAACACACAGTCCTTGTGAATTTAATAGATTTACACATGCATCTGGCTCAGTTTTCACTTCACTTCATCAACACAAAGTTATTCCTCATGTCTGTGAATGGTTACTCTGTTTATTTAATTTTTATTTAAATAAAAACAAATATATTAACACGAAATCTTATTGACAATGAAAACATAAAATTTTTATTAAATTCCTATTGTTGAGCTCTTGCGTTAGTGCAGAAAAATATGTATGATCCAGATTTTACTCTCTCCCGTATTTGCTTAGTACCCGGCTATTTACAATAGGAGGATTATTTCCCGGGAAAAAATTATAGGGAAAAGAAAAAATTAGAACAAAGAAATACAGGATAAATTTTTTCACAAAACATATATGTATGTATTACATATAACATTGCACAGATAGAACTGTTTGCACCATTTTTGCGTGTTTTTGGTTCTGGTATGAAAAAATATGTTATTTAGCGTTTCGGTTACTAGTTGTTAATGTTGATTTTTTGAACAAATTTGTTTGTATTTGTTTTCCCCTAAAACAAATAAGATACATAAAACTGCTTCTACCATAAGTATATTATGGTGTGTTGAGAAAAAAATGTATGCGGCTGACGAATAAATGAATAAAAGTAAAATTTCACATACATACATACATACATATGTATGTGAGTAAATGATAAACGAAACACATTAGCTGCAAATACAAAAACAAAATTAAACACAATACGAATGTGTGCTTTGGCTGCGCTCACTGTTGCCAATTCAGCTATTTTCTCGTCAAATCTAACGATTTTTAAGTACATTTTGTGGAAGAAATTATGATTTAGCTATTAGCGGGAATTTTAGCGATTTTTTTTTGCATCATAATTCACTTTAAAATGTGAGCTGGTTTACATGCAGTGAACGTATAAGAAGCAAACTATAGAAAAAATGTATTGAATAGCGCCAGAAAAATGCAGGGTTTGAAGCCAGAAAGTTAGCTTATGTACTCATATCCATCTTCAGAAGCGTTTTCATACATAAGTAAAATCGTTTACATTATTAATCCTTTAAATAACGCTTTAGAAAACTGGTATGTTCACAGATTCAAAGAAGGGATTTTGTGAACAGAAATTTAGTAATCCAAACCAGGAAATCGCCATATAAAAATCAGTAGCAGGTATCAGCGCTACTCTTACTCTATAATAGCAGAAGCCTGCTACACTTGAACAAAAAAATTTTACTGGGAAAGTCCCGAATTCAGTAGAAATAATATTTTTTATAAACATACATACATATTGTTACGTACACACATATTCGCGTGCAAACACTGTAGCAGAGAACTAAATAAGCATGGGTAACACGTACACAAGCAGAAGCAACAACAAAAAGCGTCTGCTTATTAAGAAGATTCGCATATTTACACACACACATACATACATGCTAATTCAAACGAAAGGCAAAAGGTAAACAACCACCACGCATTGCTTAGTTAATGATGAAATATACACATGTATGCCCAGCTAGCATTTTGTATCATAATCCAATCTTTTCCGAATCAGCTTGACGGGAAATATAACCGCATATGAGCTCATTTTTCGATCATATATGATACTCCCGTTGTAAGAATATGGTACCCTACAGACGAATCATACCAAAGAATCATTTATGATACTATTTGCTGATTAGTTTTTCAAAAATTTTCTGGTAGTATTTAATCATTAAGTCACCTTTTTGCTGTTTCTTTGCATTTTGTTCCTCTATTTTCAAGAAAACATTATTTGATCATATTGATGAATCGTAAATGAATCCTTTTTCCACCAGCCAAGTTATAATTCAGATTTTAATCATCAAAACTGATCCAAGGAGAATCATATGAGAGATTTCTCCAAAAATTATCACCCAAATGCTAGCTGGGTGTATATAGTTACCACATGAACTTAATTGGGCACTTAATAGACAATATTTAAAATGATAATGATCGTCTGGACTATGCGTGAAACTTCTAGTGGTATTGGTGCACAGTATAAAAAGGGCGACGCAACCAATGGCAAGTCAGTCGTGAATAAGTCAGTTGTGAAGTTCAGTTGTGTTGTGAACGAACAAGTCAGTCAGTATTAATTGGAAATGAGTGGAGTGAACATCGTTGAAAGTAAAAGACATCGTGCCGTGGATAATAACGTTAAGAAGTAAATAACAAAAGACAAGTTGTAATTGGTTTAGTCACTAATAAAAGGAAGTTCAGTTGCAAATAAGAAAATCGTGTTGTTATTTATTTTTATTTTTGAGCAATCAAAATAACTCACACGTTTAATAAAATTTAAACGTAACAATATATAAATATATAATGAATATCGAGGGTTTATATTCACAAACTGCTATCTGCAATTCTTGAATATTTTAGTAGACAAAATAAAACTCTTATTTTCTCTAAGTCCAAGAGCAATAACTGTATTTGATTAACATTAGTAGAATTAAGATGTCTTCTGTAAATAGTACTATTCATTAAAATTTACTTATTAAACCTTGCACTTTGTGAAAATAACAGTTTTTTACCCTCTTCTAAAATTTTCAAGCCTTGCAGAGGGCACTTTTTGAGTATAAACCCTCGATATCTTCCTTACATATATGTATGTATATGTTTTTCCATAAAATAAGCCTTTCATTATCCTATTACATTGCTTTTATTTGGTATTTTATAACATTTTTAGAGAAATTTGGGAATGAATGAAAGAAGTTAACAAGTTACCGTAAAATGTTTTAAAAAACTTAAAAATAAATTAATTTTTAGCTATTTATCGCTAAATTTTCAAACGTTTTTGAAATTTAGCTATTTCCTAGCTATTTTCTTGACAACTTTAGCTGTATTTGTTGGAAAAAAAGTTGGCAACACTGGCTGCGCTACAAAAAACTGTACGAACGTGCGCACGAACATCTGCTTTTCATGTATTTATTTTAACAGTGGTTTTTTCACATATTTGTGTTACAACTAGTATTTTTGAGTAAAAACGATACAAACAGTTCATCAGCAGCAATACAATAAGCAGTTGTTTTTTGTTTTTAATTGTATTGTAATTTGGAAAAGAACGCACACACAATAACTCTTATACCAGTTCTGTCGCTCACACTACAATTATATGGTTCATACCATGGTATATTTGTTTTGGCTATACAAACAAGTATACAAATGCAACCCATTAGTATGTATGTGTTTATATACATACCCAGCAAAAAATTTCAAAAAATGTAATCGAGTTTGGAATTAAGCATTTTTGGTGGAAACTGTTCCTTACTGGATTACCAACTTAATGATATTAACAAGGCTGAGACTAAAATAATCGATTCTTGAGAAGCACTTACTTTTCAATTTGGCAATTTGTTCACGTAATCTATTGTATCTAAAAAAAATTATTCTCCTTATTTAGCAACTTGTACACATTTTTTTAAATTTTAGGTAATGTGATTTGTAAGCGAGTAATGAAATTTGGTAATCAGAAAAGTAAAGGCCCAACTATAATATGAATAAGCTGGCTTAAGCTAATGCCAGAATTGAACGATAAGTCTGTCAAATACTTAAGCAATTCAGATGTGACTTTTAGGTGGCCACAATGTACTTAAGTATTCTTTAGCCACAGCTGCACATATAGGTATTGTTCACAAATTTTTAGTAATTTTGTTTCTTCTTAAAACTAATAAATAAATGCAATTCAATCAAATTAACTTGTTGGAATATCCTAATGCATTAAAAATTCACGTATAATTATATCCTCCACTTTATTACTTGTTTTATTTGTTTTGCCTACTAAAATGTACAACAATGATCATACATAAATAAACTCATGTGTATGTGTGTATAGGTGTATTGTAAAACAAAGAATGAAAATAAAAGTTTGGCTTTCTTTTCTGAGTTTAAAATAAGAAACAATAAAAAAATATTTAAAATCAATGAATATTTTCTGATGCTGTTTGCTTGAGTTTAAAAAAATACGCAAACCGTGTTTTCCGTACGGAATATGCGTTCAGTTTGGCACTTAGCTAAAGCAAATGACATTTGACGAAACTTGACGAAAAGTTCCATAAGTACATTATAGTTTGCCACATACGTTTTATATGTAACCGCACAGCTGCTTAAGTTCGCTTATTCACATTATAGTTGGGCCTTAAGTCATTATATGGCAAGTAGTTCTGATGGTAATGTGTAATTTTTTGCTGGGTATTTATTCCATTTAAACACAAGTAGGTGAAGGGTATATAAGATTCAGCTCAGCCGAATATAGCGTTCTTACTTGTTCTTTAAGCTTTTTCTAAAATTTTCTATCTTGTACTTTGAGCAGTGAACAATTTTATATAAATTCTATGTTTTCTTCTTCTTTTCTAAATTTAAGTTTTTTTTAACTCTTCTGAAATTTTTCAGATAGTGACCAGTATTCATCCTTATTACAAAACAATTTACACTTCTCTACTGACTGCTGTTTATACGATCATACCATTTTCCAGACCTCATAGAATATTTATAGACTGCCAATAATATAAAACTGTTTTCGATAGCGTGTACATCAGAGGCCAGTTTTTTATTGTGTTGTAATTGTGTTAATATAAAGTCAAGCTGTAACTACGGAATGTGGGAAATTAATTAATTAAATTTATTTTTGAAAACTTACTTTCAAAATGGATAAGGCCAACTTTTTAACTACGTTTATTTATTTAAAGTTCGATTTTTCTAATCCTTAAATCAATATTCGTATACCTATTGCAATATTATATCGTTAAAACTACAAACAGCATGATAAACCCTAATATACAACTTTCTAGAGTAAAGCAATGGTTAACCAGCTAAATACATACGAATATTTTGTTCTCATTTTAAATTAACTAAAACAAAGTTGGTTTGGTAACCTGAGCATATGCTATGGCATGGTATTAAAATGTATGAAGTACTATTACTTTAGACAATTCCTAGTTTTTTGTATAAACATGTTATAAATGCAAAGGGGAGTTTCCAACATAATAAAACATTTAAAGATTAATTACACGGTAACACGAGAACTTTCATTTCTCCTGTGTGCTAGTATTTAAATCTCAGTGTTCATTCGTGAAGAATTACTTTTTTCACCTTTTGCACTTTGCAAAAATTGTTATAAATCATGCATTTTCACTTTTCAGCGTGTCTGTTTTTGTATTCATAACAACTTAAAGTTGTTGTTTCAGTTGCAACTCTTATATGATATTAGAAAATTCCATTCAGGTCATTTGTTTTAAAAATCATTATAAAATGCAATTCAATATTTATAATTGCAAGCAAATATGTATGTACTAAAGATGAAAGAACTCCCGAATATTCTTACATTTTCAAGTATTTTTATGCGCAACAATCAGGCAAATATTTGCCAAATATTGAAGGGATTAAATAATTGCTAAATTCACAAACCTTGCTTCATCTTTTGAAAATGTATTTGAAAAGATAATTTGAAATTAACAGCCTGGTGTGGAAAGTGAACTTAGGCAAAAAATAAGCAGTAGCTCATTTTAATTTCAATAAGCGATGCAAAAACTTTTGACTTACCATTCGCCTGGACTTACGTCTATAACGTAATAACGTAACAATTCAACATATTCATCGTAAAATGGGCATAAAATATCGTTAAGATGTGTAATTTATGCTTTAAAGTTGTGAAACTCTGTTATAATTGAACTTGCAACAATTGATAGTCAAAACTAAATTAAAGTAAACAAAATTTAGCAAAACAATTTTTTTTTGTTAAGAATTTTCCCCTCTTTGTATGTAGAGTATCATTTCTAACCAACTGGCATTATAACTAGTATAAATGGTGGAAGTCAGAAATCCTGTACTCCATGAAACCGCTTACGCAGATGTGAGGAGAATGTTATTAAGATCGCCTGAAGGCCTCATGGACAACCAATCCATTGTCAGCGAAGCCTGTATTCTAACTAATCAGTGGGAAAGTAAAATATTTTGTTTAATTAAAGATAATATGGGTTCTCATGGAAACGTTCAAAAGTATCGCAAACTGTGCAATTTGCATTTTTACCCTTTTGTTAATAAATGTCAAAAATTTTATGGAAATTTGTTACGTTTGTCCAGCAATCTTCACTCTTCATAATTAGTTTAATTTTTTGGCTTCATTTAGACATTTTTAAACACAATTTACACTTTTTTATTTGTATGGAAATATATAAAAATATATGTAGGTAGTTCGTTGGCTATAAATTCAGAAGTTCTGGGATTAAGCGTTGTGTCCAACAGTCATTAAAAAGAATACCGCGCATTCTTTTTATGTGCATTAGTGTCCCTATGTATCAGTTGTTATAGGAAAGTTCAAGTCATGAAGCCATAGTCACTGGTCAATGAAGTATACTGACCTCAACAGAAGCTTATCCTAATATAACATCAGTGTGCTCTCCTCTTCATCGGCATTGTGTAGAAGAATCATGACCAAAGTCAAATAACCAATAAAACGGCTACTACACACGCAAAGAAAAGATATGGTTGTAGAATGGTTGAGAAAACAATATTATGTTCTCAGAAACAAATCTGTGGTCGTTGAAAACAACTTATTGTTATTTTAAACATTAATTTTGTTATGGTAAGCAAAGTAATGTTTGAATTTAATAATTGCATTATTATATTCATAAAAAAGTGTGATATGGTTAGAGTTTAACAATATAGTTTTGTTAAAAATTTATGACTGCAACATAATTACTGTTATTTCTTAAAAATAATATTATGTAAATAACAATATAATGCTATCCAAGACCATACTATTTTAAGTTTAAGAAAAAAATCTTTTTCAGAAACATCTTCTGTCAGTTCAGTGTTTCGTTTGTAAGCTATCGGTATTGCACGCGTCATGTTAAATAAATAAATAAAGCACAAACAAACAAAAGGGTAGATAAATAAAAACATATACATACGTACAAACGTTTATCTCTTTATACACACGTGTTTGTATTTCAAGTATACACACATATTTAAGTATAGATTTCTATATATACATTTAATTTCAACAATATTAATTTATTTTTATTTCGGATTTAACGCACAGCTGTTTTAAACAAGAGATTCACCAATAAATATATAATTGGAAAACAAAATATTATATTATATTTTTATATTAAATAATACTGTTTTCGTACTTAACAATATTATTATTATATAAGCACATGGTATAGTGAGTCTCAATTATATTTTAGTCACATCTAACAATAGTGTTGTCATATTTACAATAACAAGATTAGGTGTAACAAAGCTCATTGCTTTTGTTGATAATGTTATTATTAACTCAGATAATAATATTATTAAAAGTTTACTTTCCTATTGACAATAATATGATTTAACTACAACCATATAATTCAATCATAGTATGTTGCTGTTTAAATATGGTTACCTCAACTATATTTTTTCTTTGCGTGCAGGGCTTTGAAAATTTAATACGCCTCATTGACACAAAATACTGAATTTTTTTCTCTATCTCATCCTTCACCACCGTTGTTCCGTATTCCTATCCATTTTCAAAGAAGGTAACACCTAGTAAAAGTAGAAGGCATTTTTTACTTCTCATTAAAAAAAATACCAAAAATATACTTTTAAGTTCTAGGATTAGCGCGGGAGTATTATCTACTTCTGGATTAATCGTAAGTAAACACTGCACAAGATTATGGAGAATGGAAAAAATATTGATAAGTTACCCTACTAGCATTTGGAAGATTGTTTTATCAAAAATCACCTAACTTAGCCTTCCTCGAGTACTTTTGACGATTAAAAACTGATTAAACACTTGCGCGCTTCAAAAAATACTCAAAATGAGTCGTGCTTATGCTTTAAAAGTAATTTATTTATTTATTTTAAAATATATGAGTCATAAATGAGTCGAAACTGATCAGAAAAGCGGGTAATAAAAGACTCCTCAAGAAGAGTCGCATGTAGGGTACCATTTTCTTCCGACAAAACAATTTTTTATGCTCAGAAAACGAGCGCATATTCTTGTTTTTTGATCACTTGAAAGTATTAAAAAAGAAATTAAAGAAAGAATTAAAAATTTCCAAAAATGCTAGCAGGGTTACTGTTTCTAAACAAGTATTTGTAAATAGAAATACAGATAGAACATACCACATAAGTCTAAAAAATTATTTTGTGATATTCAATTTGGTTTTATGATTTCATGCGTGTTGTGTCGTGCCATACTTTTCGAAAAAAACTCAGAGTTGAAAAAATATGTTTGTAGTAAGCTTAAAAACAAACAAAACAAATTTATTACCTAAGTTTAATATTTATTAACGCACTAATAATGCCAAATTATTATTTCACTTATTTAGTAAAATCATTTTTTTTTTTTTTAAATACTTTGAAATTGATTATTGAAGGGGTTTTCAAGAGCTTTTAAAATTTAAAAAAATTTATGAAACCGTTATTTGATTCTAGTAGAAAGATCTATATAATTCAATGTTTAAAGATGATTTAATGTAAATTTTGATCGCGGATATGTCTGATATGGTTCACGCGCTACGTACAATTTTGGCATAACTTCTCCATCATATAGCAGGTATCTCACCAAGAAATTCTTCAAAATTGTCTTCCAGTGCCTTAACCGTTGCGTGCTTGTCTCTGAATACATACACTGTAACATAGCTCCACAATAAATAGTCTAAAGGCGTTAAATCACACGATCTAGGCAGCCAATTGCTTGACCCTAAACGTGAAATAAACTGTTCATCGAACTCGTCTCTCAATTGGGCCATTTTTTGGCGTGAAGTGGGGCATGTGGCACCATCTTGCTCAAACCATGTGTTTGCTAAGTCCAGCTCTTCCATTTTGGGTAAAAAAAAGCAACAGAGGCCCAATTGCTGCGAAAGGCGCCGAATTGATAATTGGCGGTCATCAACAGCACTGGCGGATACAGCTGCGATATTTTTCTCTGTTTGCACTCTACGTATGCGTGTTGGTGTTCAATAATATAATTTTGGTTCAAAATTTAGTTACAAGATACCGAATAGCCACCTCAGAAGGTCGTCCAAACTGACCGCACTCAAAAAAAAGACATATTATATTATTAAGAAATTTTTTTTCTTTAATTCAAGTAAAAATAATTTCGAAGTTTAAGTAATTTTTTCTACGTTTAAGTAAATTTTTACAAAAAATCTAATAAAAATTACTTAATATGAGTAAAAAATAAAAAGTTCATATCCTCAAAAATAGTTCATAAAAATACACAATAAATTTCTCACATTTAAGGAAATGTGTACTGACTTAAAGGAAATATTTACTAAGAGTAGGAAAATGGTTATGAACTGAAGGAAATTTTATATTAAGGACTAGTAAATTCCGTCTTAAATCAAAAAAATAAACTTTAGGAAATGAATTACTCCTGATTAGTTCATGAAATTCGACTTACTTGAAATATATAAAAAGTTATTCAAAGTTTTAGGAAAATATTTACCAGTTTTAAGTATTTTTTCTTTAAATTATAGAATATATATTTTGTTTGCATTAAGCAAAAAATCTAAGTAAGTTTTTCATATTTTCGAGGAAAATTTGAACTTGAAATTTATTTTTTTGTAAATAAAATAAAATTTTAAAACTAAATTATTTCAATGCTTATTCAGGCTGCCTTACTGGGGAATTGGTTAGAGTGCTTGCTCTATCAATCAGAAAGTTGCTGGTTCAATACTTGTCTCATCTCAAGGAATTTATATGTATGGTGAATGGTGAATTATAATTAAGAATATAATATGAAGATATAATAAATAACATATCATTTGGTATAGAATTTAATTCAAAATAAAAATAAGTACCAGAATAAAAGACAAAAAAAATTGGAAAATTTACTAAATTTGAGATAAAAGACGAAAAAATTTTTTTGCAAAGCTCCGAATTTTATGGGAAAATTTTACTTAATTTTTGGAAAATTTTACTAAAATATGAAAATATAATTATTTTAAACTAGTTCATTAATGAAATATAAATTTAGTAAATATTTTACTGGTTTCGAATAAAAACAGCTTTGGCGCCATACGACAACTTTTTTTATTCAAATTTAAAAAATTTTCCTAACTTTTAGTTAATTTTTTTTGAGTGCGAGCATGAATTTTGATAATAAAATTTTATAATCTGCAAGAGTTGTTCATTTCTAAGTTGATTCATGGTTAAATTATAGATCGAATTGAACATGTTTATAACATGATACACGAAATCAGCTGAGCTGCCAATCAGTGATGACAAAAATATCGCCCTTTACATAATTCTCTATTTTTTTAAGTGATACTATTATATAGAGTGTCATATTTAAAAAAATTCTGAAACAATTAAGTAATACCATAAAGAGACAAATCCATTGTCATATTTGAGAAGTTTGAAAATATATTTTTATAGGTCAACATCCGCCTTCTTACTATAAGTAGTATAAATTTTTTGGTGTAAAACTATTTCTGAATTTTGTTTGAAATAGTTTTTACTTTTTATTACATAAATTATTATTAGGGTTAATCGCCGGGAGCTCCACTCCATTCTTCCATTCCGATTTCCCAGGATTGTTTTATACGGAATCCCGGGAAATAATGAAAGTTCAAATATACACACATATTGATGTTTTGGAGGGATAGAAAAAGTAGATCCTGAATAATAAGTTATAATTTTTTTTACTTGGATTGTTTTTCGTTTGGGAAAAAATCTTTAAGGAATTTAAAAACTTAAAGTTAAAAAAATAAAATTCCGTTTTAACATCCATATTGATTTAACATATTTATGTGTTAAGAAATCATAAGATATGTTTTAGTTAGTGTCATAAGCTCTCTAATCAAATTTGTGTTAATGCCAAGCAAATTAAATTATTTATTTCTATGGAGCGGGAGACCCGGGATATTAAAAAAATCCCGCTTTCCCGGGAAATTAAAAAGTGGGGGAAACAACTCTATTTATTATTTATATTTTTTTAATTTCGTACACCCAGAGAAAAAACAACTTAAAATCAATAAAAACCATTTTGAACTAATAAGAAACATTAACGAAAGTATAGTTATGTCAAAGTTTCTTATCTCAATATGGAAAAATATTAATTTACAGTATTAATTTATTAATTTTATTTATTTTTAAGTATCTCAATATACATTTTCTATTATATCGACAATGATTGAATTAAAGTGACGCGTTCTTATTTTAAAGTTGCGGCTTTTCCCTGAGTATACTTGTTTCCTAAGTAAATGAATTTTTAGTTGCATGAAACGAAATGACATAGTATTTGTTTCATAATAAGTGCATTACGCTGCACTAAGATGTAAGAGAATAAAAAAGCTTAGCAAAATGTGTATTAGCTGATTGGCGCAAGCCTTGGGGTTGATATATTATTATTTATTGCAAAGGAAACTTCTACTTAAAAAACAAACAAAAACTGATGCTGAGAAAATCCCATTTTTATGGGGATTTTACAAAAGGCAGCGACAGTGGCTTAAGCATATTATAAGCGCACTGATGTAATTTTATGTAAATTACCTTAATATAAAAAATTTTAAATATAAACAAGAATAGAGAACAAAAAATATATACACGCATATACTCGAAGTATAATGGAATAACTAAATGAACAAATGAATGAAGAAAAAAATACCAAGTCATAATATGAAAATGTGGAAATTGCAAAACTTTTTCTAACATTTTTTTTTTTCATCTTTTCCTCTCTTGGCAAATTTTTTTCTTAAATCAAAAAGTTTGTTTCGCTTGTTTGTATATTTGTAAATAAATGGAAATTATGCATACCAAGCTGCCAGCTACCGTGTTGTTGAAACTTGAATTTTTTTCTTAGTAGTGGTTTGGTTTTTTATTATTTTCTTTTTGTTAATTTTCTCGCTGGCCTTGTCCATTCGCCACATTTATAATGGCCGTAGGTTTCAAGCATCTGCTGCCACACCAGGTAAATTCAACATTTAGAACAGCTGCTCTATAAAATGCGTTCAACATAACGGAAGTGCAACATTAAGAATAAACAGGATTTTGTTTTTTTGCCAACAACACTGCAAACGAAGAAACAGCTACCAGAAAATAAGTGTAGAAAAATGCAAAACTAAAATGATTGTTATAAATAAATTAGTGGACAGTGGCTAGAGAGATTTTGTTATATTTTTAATATAAACTATGGAAATAACTTATGTTTATTTAGATGGCTCAGAGTACCGGGACGGGGACGTGTGTATACGAATATTTAAAGAACACAAATAAGTGTAATTTTTATTACTTTAATTTTTCATGGCTTCCGGAGTATCAAAGAGTTAACATTTTGTACTTTTTATGGCTTAGAGAGATCTTTCCTTAAGAGTTTTTCATGTGTAAGCATCTATACGCAGGGGGGTAAAAATCTATTTCACAATACAATCACAAATTTTGAGTAAGATCATAAAGCGTTATCAAATCGGTGTGATCTATGTATGAGTGCAAGTGTAATCATACGAACAAGAAGCACAGAGAAACTTAATAGCTGCATAGAAATACATTAAACCGAATTTGAAAGCATACCTTCAGGAGCAATATTAATTTTAATAGAAATTGCTTGTGAAGTGTAATAGTGTTGCCAGTGGGGCTAATTTTTTTTAAAAAGTTGAAAAATATAAAATAAATATAAACGTTTAAATAAGAAAGCGTTTTAAATGTGAAATATTTGTTTAAAAGATATAAGGCAGTCTTTATAGAGAATTTATAATATTATATTATAATATATCTCCATTATGTACTGTTGCCTTACACTAAAGCTGGTGCATGATAATTGGGTTACAATCTCCATCTCATGCTAATTATTATGGGTGAGGATTTTAATATAAATTTTGCAAACCCACAGTCGCAAGCTTTATCTAAATTTTATTTGACATTTTCCACTTGAATATGAGAAATTATCCACAAACCCCACAACTAATAACTCCACTACTATAGGTGCAGTTTTCCATAGATTTTTAAATACTCTAGAGTCAAAAATGTATATATCTTATTTTAATTACCATAAGCCAATATTAAAACAAACAAAAATTTCATTACTAGATGTTTACACATCTCCCCTGTGATTTAACTCACATTGCTTTTTTTATTTTTTAAATGCAATTAAACCTAAAACATGGGCAGTCATTAGTCTCGCCAACCTTTGCGATATATTGTTTATTATGCCCTCAGTATAACTATGTTTCAAATCGATGGTCATAAGTTGACAGTTTAAAACGAGTTCTTATCAATGTTTACTAAATGCAGGTATCATAAAATATATTGCTAAGGTATAGTTATAACTGCAAAGTAAATTAAGGGATGTGTTCTCTTTCATTTCCCTGAAACTGTTCATACAAATGCAGCTGTGTAATAATTCTAGGTTGCCTGCAAAATTTTTAAAACAGAAATTTTTCAGATGTTTGAGTGAACAAATTAAGATTAAGAGTCCTCTCAAATTAATTTATCCTCATTTGTTGTAAAAAGGGAATATATTAATTATGTAGATAGATAAAATAAAATCTGGCCCACCCACCTGATAAATCTGTAAATTAAGTTAAATCTATATCTGTATGACTCTTCTTGTGAAAATTTTAGCAAATATTCGAGAAGCCTACCTAATATCATCTGGATACAGAAACTCAGAATAAAAAACACGCCTCCTACTGCCACATAATTCACAAAGAATATGTGCCGTTGTCTCGTCATCCTCTAAGCATAAACGACACAAAAGTTATCGAACTTGCTTACTTTTCAAAAGAGTATAGTTTAGTCCAAAATGATCTTAAATAAACCAGCAACAAGCCGTAAATTACTCCTGTTGAGATCCAGGATGCCATTTTGAAAATGGCTGCATCAATGATTTGACCTACCCTATACCAGAAAAAATCGGCCACATTTACTAGGAGGTCGAAGCGTCATCTTCTTTTGATCAGGGCTGTTACAGTCGATCAACTTACGCCATAAAACGGCCCAACGTCCGTAACCGGAGCAGCAGAGGCCGTCTTGGCCAGTTCATCCACTTCCTCGTTCCCCGGATGACTGCTGTGGTCAGGTATCCACTAAAAGTATACCTTTTTCCATATAAATAGCACTCTACAATTAGCCTGGAAGGGAATTTCTATTAAAAGGAGAGACTTAAGAGCTGCCTGACTATTGGAAAATATACCTATATGCACACCTCTAATGCCGCTATTTATATTAATGTCAACACATTTGGTGATTGCCTATATTTCTGCCTGAGATATTGTAGGCTATTTGTCCATGGGTACAAAGATTTTTATTTTGGGCCCAACGACTCCAGCACCAACTCTATCTTTCGTTTTAGATCCAGCCGTATACCACCATAAACTTCTGTAATCCACCGCTGGTCCAGCGTTCACGTCTCACAATGCCCTTGGTAGGGTTGTGACATTGAATCTCCTGTCAAACCTTAGTGCACAGTTTATTCTGTTACCACAGCCATTCTTAGATTCCATAAGCTGGGCAATCCACTCAGGACTGACGGTTGGCCATTACCAACACAATGAAAAAAACTCTCGAAACCCATCCTATAAGCGGCCATTGCCTCAGACGATTTTATAAAGATTTATATGGATAGTGTTCCAATCTAGACCTCAATGGCTAAGGTTGGACATGACCTCATTGCGCCTCTTGCAATAAGCTACGTCAATCTCTGAACTTTGCAGATTATAGTTGTCGCCATAACTTTCCGAGATTTTTATCACCAAATAATTGCTCCTAACGTTGTGATGGGCCTAAATATCATTGTATGGATCCACGTAGCCAGTTTTGGGCTCATGCGCCCAGGACAACTCTTCACCACCCAAATCGCCCTAGTAGCTTCCTCTGTTACGTATTCAACATGTCGGTTTCAAGTTAGTTTTCTGTCAAGGGTAAAAAAAATGCTTAAATGCCGATTGCAGAATCAAATATTCAACTATTGCTAATATCGAAAACAAAGTCTTTTAATCAAATTCGTTAGTGGAAAATAAATAAATTGCACTATAGATAAAGATAAATGATAAATTTTTTCACAAGACAAATATGTACATATCTACATAATCATATGTGTACACTCAAAAAAAAAGACATGTACTATTATTAAGAATTTTTTTTTCCTAAATTCAAGGAAAAAAATTCGAAGTTTTAGTAATTTTTTCTAAGTTTAAGTAAATTTTTACAAAAATCTAGTAAAAATTACTTAATATGAGTAAAAAATAAAAAGTTCATATTTTCAAAAATAGTTCATAAAAATACACAATAAATTTCTCACATTTCAGGAAATGTTTACTGACTTAAAGGAAATATTTACTAAGAGTAGGAAAATGGTTATGAACTGAAGGAAATTTTATATTAAGGACTAGTAAATTTCGTCTTAAATCAAAAAATAAACTTTAGGAATGAATTACTCCTTATTAGTTAATGAAATTTGACTTACTTGAAAGATATAAAAGGTTATTCTAAATTTTAGAAAAATATTTACCAGTTTTAAGTATTTTTTCTTTAAATTATAGAATATATATTTTGTTTGCATTAAGCAAAAAATCTAAGTAAATTTTTTATATATTCGAGGAATATTTACACTTGAAATTTATTTTTTGTAAATAAAATAAAATTTTAAAACTAAATTATTTCAATGCTTATTCAGGCTGCCTTACTGGGGAATTGGTTAGAGTGCTTGCTCTATCAATCAGAAGGTTGCTTGTTCAATACTTGTCTCCTCTCAAGGAATTTATATGTATGTATGGTGAATTATAATATAATTAAGAATATAATATGAAGATATAATAAATAACATATCATTTGGTATAGAATTTAATTAAAAATAAAAATAAAAACAAACAAAACAAAAAAATGGAAAACTTACTAAATTTGAGTCCACAGACAAAAAATTTTTTTTACAAATCTCTGAATTTTATTGAAAAATTTTACTTAATTTTAGGAAAATTTTCCTTAAATATGAAAATATAATTACTATAAAATAGTTCATTGATGAACTAGAAATTAAGTAAATATTTTACTGCTTTCAGGTAAAAAACAGTTTTGGCGCCATACGACAACTTTTTTTTATTCAAATTTAGAAAATTTTCCAAAGTTTTAGTTAATTTTTTTTTTGAGTGTACTCCGAATATATTATTGTTTATTATCGTACAAGGTGGCGTAAAAATAATGCCATAATTTGAACTGGTTGCAATTTTGTTATTAATGAAATTGAGAAGTTTGGCTGAAAGTGTAAAATTTATGCTATTAATTGAAAAACTTAATGCGTTCCTCGCAAAACATCTGGTTCCAAATTAGCGATTTCTTATTCATTGTTAGCTTTCAACGCTTGCGAGGTTCGTAGTTAGTTGTAATAAATGTGTGATTTTAAAAATCCTCAAAAGAGATCTGGCAACTAGACGGCCAGTTAAACTTAAATAGGAAACCACTGGACGTGAAAATTCGTGTCTTCAAGTATTCACCGTTGCACCAGCCATGTAAGCAGGAGCACCATCCCGTTGATACCAACGCTCAACATTTGAGGTTACAGTGGTACCATCGGCGTAGTCCAAAAAATAAGGCCCAATCAAGTTTTTACTGCAAATGACGCCAAAAAGTGTTTTGACTCTACATGCATTTCCAGGGTATTCTTTGTGTCACAGAAACGAAAATGTTTTTGGAATCGTCACGCATTTAAATTTTTTTTTTTGGGAAATCAAGCTTTTTTGTGAACCCAGTTCACACGACATGCTCATTATGTGCTATCTTTTATTTTTTATTATTTATTTAATTTCATAAGCTGGTTTTTCTTTAAATTTTTATTTAGAATTAATGTTACTCTTCATTGATTTTCGCAAATTACGTATATTATTTTTTTAACTAAAATATGATTTTCTTGCCTTCTAACACACTTAAGCGATTGTGGAGAGCAAAATACGAAAATTTTTGTTATTTTTAAATTAACAGAGAAAGAAAATGAAAATTATTATTCTATTAAAGTTTGTTAAGAAAAGAAAATCTTATATCCTGGTCATTATTTTCTTTTCAATTGTTTTAGCATACAGAGATACTGCTCGTGTGCTTTAGAATAACTACCAGAGTGAATTGTTATTTTGTTTATATAAAAACGTATACTAAAACTTAAATTTTTTTCATTATTCTTTTGAAGAGAAAAAGTAAGCTCCTAGCGTATACTTTGCTAGTAATTTGCAAAAATTATAAGTTTCTATTTGCCATTTTCTTCTTGCTGCTCATATTTGCGGTACAAAAACTAATAAAAAAAATTATTTTGTTTTTTTTTCTACACTCTTTATGAAATGTAAATGAAATGCAGATAAGAAAACAAATTTGTAATATTAAATGTCATAAAGTATTCTCCTCCTTGTTTGTCTAAAATGCAGCAACAACTAGCAAAATGCAACTGCTGCTCAAGTGTGTGTTCTATTTATAAAATTAGTTGCAGGCCGGTATGTTTCGCTACCCTAAGTGTAGCAAAGTGAAGTAAATTTAAGTTCACATTGGCATAATTTTTTTAAAAACAGATCGTTCAAATTATGCTCTGTTTCGCGTATTGCAAAATTTTTACAAATTTGCGATTACAAACATACAAACAATTATACATTTTTATATATTTTTATATACAAATATTTGTTAAAGCGTAAAAAGAAGGAAGGAATTTGTGTTTGTTGTTTTCCTTGTGAGTACATTATTTTTTTTTTCTTCTTCTTATTTTTTTTTGGTTAGCTCAAAGACAGGTAAATCCATTACTTTTATAAAACCATTATTAGCGTAAGGAATATTAAATAACTGTCATATCTGTAGAGATTTTCCAACATTTATCATATTTCATTTTAGAAATAAGAAACTTACACCCAGCAAAAAAACTATGAAATAAATAATTCAAGGACACTGCAAGCCATTTAAACCAAATTTTTTCTCTTACACACTCTGGTAACCTTATATGCGTAGAATTTCTTTTATTCAAGCACCGATTTTAAGTGATCTTACATACACTCAAAAGAAAAATTGTTGAGGTAACCATAATAAAACAGCAGCATTTTGAATTATATGGTTGCGACAGCGAATATCGTTAAAATATGTTACTGAATAGCAAAGTCAATAAATTACATAATGTCGTAATCGTTACTGAAAACATATAAATTTATTAGTTAATTATTACGATAATCGTATCGCTATAATAAATAAAATGAAAATTGATCGACTTTGCTTTTCACACAGAAAAAACAAATTTCTTGTGATAATCGAATTTTTAGCCAATCGAATTTTGTCGGTTACAATAACTAACACACAATTCTGTTGTAATGAACGAATTAATTTTTTGTAAGCAGCAATTTTTCATTAGCGATATGTGAATTTTTAGAATGAAATGGTAATTGCAACAGAAACCAGTAAGAGTGCTATATTCGGCTGTGCCGAATCTTATATACCCTTTACCAAAGTGCGTTTATGTAGTATAGAGATACATACATAAGCACAGAGATATGTAGGTACATATTCATTTTGTGAAAAAATTCATACTCTTTTCTAGTGCAATTTTTAGGTTTTTGGCATTATGTTTAATTTGGTGCTTATTAAATTTTGGCGATTTTTTTCATATAGGCAATTTTTTTTTTTTTTGGCGATTTATTTCGGTTTTTGGCGTTTTTTTTAATTTTGGCGATTTTTTTTCGTGCTGGCGGTTTTTTTTATTTTGACGATTTTTTTCATTTAGGCGATTTTTTTATTTTTTATATATTTAATTTTTTTAGTTTTGACACTTTTTTCTCGTTTTGGCGATTTTTTTTCGGTTTTTGGGGTTTTCTAATTTTGGCGATTTTTTTTTTTGTTCTGGCGATTTTTTTTATTTTGACATTTTTTTCATTTAGGCGATTTTTTTATTTTTTGGACGTTTTTTTGGCGTTTTTTTATTTTTGGCGATTTATTTTCGATTATGCGATTTTTTTGATTTTTGGCGATTTTTCTTGCATTTAGGCGATTTTTTTTAATTTTTGACGATTTTTGTTCATATAAGCATTGGTTTTGTCTTGGCGATTTTTGCGGTTTTTTTCATTATGGGATTTATTTTTTGTTTTGACACTTTTTTCTCGTTTTGTAGATTTTTTTCGGTTTTTGGCGTTATTTTAATTTTGGCGATTTTTTTTCGTTTTGGCGATTTTTTGGATTTTGTGATTTTTATTTCATATAATCGATTTTTTTTAATTTTTGGTGATTTTTTTCATACAGGCAATTTTTTTTTTGCTTTGGCGACTTTTTCGGTTTTTGGCGTTTTTTTTTAATTTTGGCGATTTTTTTGGATTTTGGCGATTTTTATTTCATTTAGGCGATTTTTTTTTAATTTTTGGCGATTTTTGTTCACATAAGCATTTGTCTTGTTTTTTTTTGGCGATTTTTTCGGTTTTTGGGGTTTTTTAATTTTAGCGTTTTTTATCATTTTGGCGATTTTTTTTTGTTTTGGCGATTTTTTAAAATTTTTGGCGATTTTGTAATTTTCGGATTTTTTAGTTTGACCGTTTTTGAAAATTTCAAGAGTTTACCTCTTACGGTCTCCAAGATATAGCAATTTGTCAAAATTACATAGTCAAAATTTCATTAACTGATGGGCCACCCTTTAATTTAAATTTTTTTAATTTTAGTGTTAATTGTTGTAGCCTATATAAAAATACACTAATTTTACAAATTTCAAGTGTCAATATACATATGTACACACATCCATACAATTGTATGTATATTACATGGGATTTTAAAAGTTTTCGTTACTCATTTTGGAACGCCCTTTAATTTTAAGCTTTTATATATTTGTTGTTGTAGCGACCAAAGTTCTACATACACTGTCTAAATTTCAGACCCATAGCTTTTACCGTTCCTGAGAAAATAGCCTTCTTCCTAAAACATGAAATATGTTTAATTATTATGAAAAAAGTTAAAGTTTTCCAACCCTGGAAACGTTTTTTTAATTTTTTAAATTTTTAAATTTTTCTTTTAATTATAAATACCAATTTTATTCATACCGAAGTATAAAATAAGTTACTTTAATAAAAAAGTAATAAAAACTTGTTTTCGGTAGTTATTTTCTATGTGAAAATAGAGTTTGGGTTTTCCAGCTCTGAAACCGTCTGCTCGATTTTGCTGATTTTCAATAGCAAAATTTTTTGGAAAATTTCTGACACACCAGTCCAAGAACGAAGTCTCTAGCTCTTCTGGGAGCTTGGGAAAACCGATTTCACCAACAGACAGACTGACAGACGGACAGACGGACATCGCTTGTTCGTCTTCCCTATGCATAAGGATCCAGAATATATATACTTTATGTGTCGCTTATTAATATTCTAGAAATTACAAACGGAATGACAAACCTATATAAACCCTTTTACCATTTTTTGGTAAAGGGTATAAAAATATAGAAATAATTAATTGATACAAAACCAATGTAATTGGTGTTTCTAAAGGAATCATTGGTAGGCATGGCTCATATACGTACATACATACATACATTCATACATATATACATACATATAGTATACATATATAAAAACAATTTTTGCAGATAACAATGAATGCGGGGCATACATGGAGGGCATTGCGACAATGGGGCTTTTTTTAATTGTTCAGCTTTCTCTTAGCCAAGATCGCATTATTTTGGGCATGACACTACGCCAAACATAGATCACCTTAGTGGTTTTGACAGGAAAAGCTTGAGGAATTACATTAATGATACTGAGTTCATTGGTAGTATTTGTTTTTAATTTACATGAGAGCGTGCCCCTGACATGAGCGTAAAAGCTGCTTCCTTCAGCCATATCTAATCGAACAGAATTATCGTTTTTATTTCAACTATTCTTCAGACAGCTACATAATTAAGAAATTGGTAGTTAGTCACCAAATATGGTGGCATTTGCTGAAGTAGTTAGCACGTTGACTACAAAATTAATGGTAGTGGCTTCGAGCCCAGTCTCCGACAGTCATTAAATATAACAACAGCACGCATTTTTTCTGATGTGCATTAGTGTCCTTTGTATTAGTTGTTGTGGGAAAATTCTAGTGCAGCAGGGATAAGCCACTGGTCACTAAGTTATACCAACTTCATCAGATACTAATCCTAATGTAACATCAGAGCGCCCTACTTCGTTGTGTAAAAGAATTATCGGCAGAGTAAAATAACTAATAAAATGGCTCCTAAGCACAGCTTCAAAAAATTAATACGCCTATTTTGACACCATAAGGCACTGCAATACTGCATTATTAAAAAGCGTGCAAAAAAGCAGAGTTGTAATAGAATGACGCTTTCTTCTATCTCTTCCTGTATTCGTAAGTCGTAAAGCAGCTCTGAGCGAGTCAATATCACGCGTCGTTGGCAATTATTTCTTAAGTGCAACCAGGCCACTGTTTGCAGTGTTTGGCCAAATAAATCTCCCATCGTTTGTAATAGCAAGGGGGCACGGAGTAACCCCAAATTAACAACCAAACAAACACCAACTGTATTCTCTATCACTATCCCTTCTCTATCTCTCCCTATCTGCTCTTCAACTAACAGTTAGCACAAAGGGATTTTTATATTGGACCCAAGTGAGCTTGGACTCTAAGTTTCACCCTTCTTTAACAGCAGCCAGCTAACCTAACCTAATCTAGTTAGTCACCAACATTAATTTACTTACCCCTTTTTAACGCTTTTCACTGAAATCTGATTTATATTAACTTACTTTATTTATATGTATATAACTTTTGCCATCCGTGAACCATCTTTTTTATTAAAACAAACCGATATATAATGGCATTTAATATAAATCTTCAGGAATCATATAAATTTTTCAAAAAAAAATTTACTGGGTTATCATTTGCATTCTGGTATGCACACATTCACATATACACACATTCATATAAAAAAATATCATAATGTAATTATTTTGTTATTCTTGTTTTGTTTTGCTAAAATATTTTCCCTTGCAAATTAAATTAAAAAGTTTTCATTTTAATGTATACATTATGGAACCAAAAAATTAAACAAATATTTTGCATAATAAATGTGTGCATATAATTGAAGAAAATTTTTTAATTAATTTATTTCAAGATTATTTTCTAACTTATATGTATATGTAAGTAGTAAAAAATTATATTTATGAGCTTTGTATTTTCAACAATTGTAACTGCAAAGTTTTGCCATCTTAAGCTTTTTTATCCTTTTGGAGGGAAATGATGCTCTAAGAAATTTATATCACATGGAATATGAGCACACAGAAAAAAAACAATGTAGAATCGTTAAAAATAGGGTTAATTTTACATTTTTTTTAAATGATTCATATTAATTTAACATGATGTATAGTAATTGTGCAAAAAAAATTTCCTTTTGAAATATTTTTATTTCACGTTGAATTGAGATTTAAGTACTGTTACAATCAAATTGAAGAATTATGTTGAATCAAATTTATTTCAAGTTAGATCAACATGAATTTAATTTAATGTAGTAATTGTATTTTATTAATTATTTAACTTACTTGTGGTTGAAATAATAATGGTTACGATTTTTTTGGCAAATGACACACAAGAAATGCCAGGTGTAAACTCAGCCTTAGACTGGCTTTACTCCTCGTTGTTGTACATCGGCAAAAGAGCATTCTAAAAATTAAGTAGCGAAGTACGATAGCTTATTATATGGCAACACTTGAGTTTATGTTTCATTAAAGTTTTGATCGCGCTCCACAGTGGGGGATCTTGAAAAAAAAGTGGACATAATTCTGCAGTTTCTAAACGAGCCGTCCGATTGTTATTAAATTTCATACAGCATTTAGGTACAAAGTAGACCAGAGTTGTAATAACTGACGTATGCAAAAAGCTAAAATCATTTGTGGTGCAGTCACTGCGAGAAAGGGACAACTGTAGTATATTTGTTATTAAGATGTTAACAAAATAATCAAAACAAACAAGAGAAAATATGTACTTTGTGAAACGAACACGTGTACATACATACATACATATTTACAAAATTAAATTAAAGAATTTGTTGAATTGAATTCAAAAAATAGAATGTGAAATAGATTAATGGTATTAAAAAGCGATTAAAATTTTTTTGCAAATGATTACTGATTTAACTTTAAGCATTTTCATTGAACAATTTTAATTTTTACCTTTTGTTTACAAAAATCACACATCAAATGAGATCACAAACCATAAACTGAAAATACATTTGAACAAGTAAACGAAGTATACAATTTTACAAAATTAAATGAAAGAATTTGTTGTGTTGAATCAAAAAACAAAATGCCAAATAGCTTATTACTATTAAAAAAGCAATTAAAAAATGTTTTAAAATGATTGCATATCTTATTTGAAGCATTTTCATTTAAAAATATAAATTTTTACCATTTATTTGCAAAAATCGCCAAGCGAATGAGGTTACAAAGCGTAAAATGAAATTAAGCTAAAAAATGCAACCACGAAAGAAGGTTAAAGAATGCGCAGTGACTGCGAGAACGAGACCTCTGAAAACACAAATTATCTTCCGTCTCGTGACATCTCTGTATATCCTCTGTGATTTAGGGAGGTGTCACAAAGCTTAGGTCTGAAGTTTGGATTATATTTTTCTAAAGTGGGTGGTGCCACAATGCCTTAAAGTGGGCAATCACGAGTTAATGAAAAATTCAAACCGCTGCCAAGCTGATGTTTTTGATCTGATAAAAAAGATTTTTTCCGGTAGATTTCTCCATCCAAGAGCTAAAAAAGTCTGCTATATTTATGCACTTTTGGTTTCAGTTTAGGATATATTCGCAAAAAAGAGTTACATTTTGGCTTTCTCACCAACCTTGGTCCACTCTTCCTCTAATGGAGAAGTAAAATCTGAATTTCGATCCACAAGTATTGTCAATATCAACATATTTTTATGGCCGAAAAATTTCTACGCAAGTTATAAAATAAAAAAGTCCTTTTAAAACTAAATATAGTCTCACATTTTTAAATGACATTTCGATCATTTACTGTTTTAAGGACATAAGATAAAAATAAAAATGCATTTTGTTCATATTACCCATCAAACTGTTTAATATGAATAAAATTTTATCATTGCATTATGACTGAAAATTTGGTTATGTGAAAAAATATTTTAAGGGCACTGTTTCAAAATTTTATCTGCAATAGCTTGACGAGACAACAAACGGTTTGGGGAATACTTAAGAATTTCATATATTTCAGAATTGAAATATTTCTAAATATTTTTAAAATCATCGCTACGAAATGATCTGTTACAAAAAAACAATTATTTATTCCATTTAATAGATCGTCAATATCTCTGGGCAAACCGTTATTTTTCCTATCAGAACACAACAGTTTTCAGCCTCAAATCCTATTAAGTTTTCACTACTTAAAAAAGTAAGAGGCACAAGAAGAATACTTATTATTGCACTAAACAAGTTTCCATATTTAATGGACAAAAAGTGTCAGAAAAGGAGAGAGAGTGCCACAGTGTCAGCTAACATCCAATAGTGCCCAAAATGGCTTAATTGTGCTACATTTTCCGTCACTGCTGTGAGCATTGGCCAGTTTGGGTGGGTAAACGAAGGAAGTAAAAATTTCCATACTGCAAGGGGTATACCCAAATTAGCTGTGAAAAATGTGGGAAGTTTATGTTATAATAATTATAAGAAAAATTAATTTTTTTCTTGTTTACTTTTTCAGCACTAATGTTGCAATGTTACATTACAGTAACAAGTATGTTTTTTTACAATTTACCAAAAAAAAGAAAAATTTCCTTTGTCGAGTTAAGCTGATTTGGAGTTAATGGTGCGTGTGTAATCTGCATACCCGAAAGTCAAAATATCAATTAATTTGTGTGATTTTTCAGGAAGTTATAGCACTAGGACTTGCAACTTATCTTTCCAAGACTTTTAATACCATTTGGATTAATAGATTAACTTAGGTTATACTTTGGTATATTTCAACTTAAAGATATAGGGTCTTGTGCAAAGAAAACTTAACAAAGCTTTGCAAAGCAATGTTAAGTAAAGTGGTATTCTTAAAAAATTATAATGTCAAATTTCTAAAGTAGGTCCCCACGTTTGTTAAGAGTACTTTAACACATATTGATTCATGTTACATCTGAAAATGAAGCTAGAAGTGTTAGCTCTTTGCTTAGATTTACTATTTCTGTCATGTAATGGAAAACCTCATCAAATTATCCAACTGCTTCAAAATACATCGTAAAATCCATAAAAAAAATATTAAAATAAATACAATTGTACGAAAATATTTTAGTGATGTACATACAATCAAAACAAATCGAAAAAAGCTGGGTATTCAAATACTCATTTCATTCGAATAAAAGAAATGGTGATAATTTTTCTTTGTTTCTAATATTTTTTTAGGTATACTTCATAGAAAGGTTTATATGTTTTCTTACCATGTCAGAAGCTCATATTGTTTAAATTAGTTTGCTTTACTTCAAGAAAATAAAAATGTATTTAATAAAATAAAAAAATATTTTAATACCCGAATGAAATTTTATTCAATTTTGTACATCATAAGCAGGGTGACCGATGACATTTTTCAAAAAGTAGCACCAAAAAGGGGATTTATCAGAAAAAAGGGTCAAAATTAAAAAAAAAAACGAGGAAACTACACTAAACTTTTTATTTTTAATGTATTTTTAGATAATTCGCCCTAAAAAGAGGGACACAAAAAGTGGCAAAAGCACTCGAAAAAGTGGCAAGGCAGTCGAATAAGTGGCAATTTGCCACTTTAGTCGGTCAAACGGTCACGCTGATCATAAGCTGTGAAGTGGTTGTTGAACACGGTGGTGTTACCAGTATTTATTATTAAATAACAAAATAATTAAAGTTGTATTTTGCATACAATTTCTTAACAAAGCAATGTTAGCCTTAAAGTGCTTGGCAACTAATATGAACTTTAAAGCTATAGTAAAATATTTTTTGCATAAGGGGGATAATTTATAGTGTGTAGAACAAGGTTTGCTTTGCTTAAAAAAATAACCGTTAACAGAGATATTCCCAATTTACATACATGTAAAAGAAATAAATTTCTGAAAATCGACTTGAACGCTCCCCTGCAAAACACTATTGTCACAAAAATAGAAATATTAAAATTTTAGTTTCCCACAGCTGACACATTCACGAGCAAAGTTTATTTATTTCCATATAAAAATATGTATGTATGTATGTATATTTATTTTTATACAAACATGAACAATTTTTCAGTGTAGTCAGATCTTTTTTTCGCCACATTATTTAAAGAAAAAAAAACGCGATTTTTTCCAAAACAAAAAATAATAAATATTTGCTAAAAATAACAACTTAAGAAGAGAGATCTTGCTGGTGCTCTCTCTCCCATTCAGTGAACTAAAAATTGCTGCTCATTGTCTATTTAAAATACTTCTTCATGAGAACCAAAAATCAATTATCATCATCAACATTATTTTAATTAATTAAGTAAATATGTATGTATGTATATCTTATTTTATAAAAATTTTTTGTGCTTGTATTTTATAAGAAAATACAATTACAAGTGCCACTATTTCTGACAGACACACAAGATGATGTCTCACATTCAGTAAACAATTTGTGTGTGTTCACTTCAGTGATCTGCATGATTACGATTCAAAAGGCATAATTTTGAATTTTCTAAAATGAAAATTGAGCGAGCACTTAACATTAAGAAAATGAATGATGAAATTACATGGTTCATGTCAATGAGACTGTTGTCAATTAAATGCCCGCTATTGCTTGCAATTTCTGTTCATTCATATGATTCACCAAAGCAATAAATCAGTATGATTGTTTTGAATACTTCTTGAACCCCCTCCTGAAAATTATAG
Source organism: Tachina fera (assembly GCA_905220375.1). NCBI lineage: Eukaryota > Metazoa > Arthropoda > Insecta > Diptera > Tachinidae > Tachina > Tachina fera. Next base: position 75,836,505 of record LR999963.1, read on the forward strand.
TTGTATGTAATATTATGACATAAAATAGCTAGGCACCTTTTATTTTATATATTTTTTTTATACCAGAAAAACTTTTAATTAATACGCAATATTTTATTAACTTAAGACTCATCTAGTAAACGAGCTTTTGTGATTTATTTGATTACTATGCAAAACAATCAAATGACAGTAAGATTTTTTTTATTTATTTTTACTAACAGCACTTAAAAAAGAGAATGAGCTAAAGACAGTCAGTTGTTAGAGAGGTAACACTGCAAGCAATGTCCTTAGTACTAGGGATGCCAGTCCCGAAATCCTGATCCCAAAAATATCAGGATTCAAGTAATCCAGAATGCCGGAATTTTCAAGATTTAGTCTTGTTTGTTTTGTAAAAAATAATTCATCATGACTTTCCCCCACTGATAGATAGATAGCAACACAATATTAATCTTTTATATTTGTTTGTTTCATCCTGTTAATAGTGTCAATGAAAATGTGTTTCCAAATCATGTTTTTTCTCCTTTTCTTTGTTAAATGCAATCTATTTGATGATAACAAGCAGTATTTTCAACAACTTGAACAATTTTCTTGTACAATTAGCATTAAAAAAGTTAAGGTAAGTAATTTTCTTCACCTCAAGAGAGCAATCTTCAACTTCAGATATAAAAGTTTAGAAATTTTTTCTCCATAGTCCCTATTAACCCATTTTAATCTATATTTGAACTAGACCTATTTTTGTTATAAATATCAAATTCCAAAGCTGCGAACAAAAAATTTATTACGTCACCTTAAGACAAGATTAGTTAGGACTTTGTAATTTTTTGCAATTGCCGGGAACTCAAAAGCAAATTCTATTTGTTATTACTTTCTGTGTATTGATTGCATCATTTTCTACCTAAAGGTAGAAGTGCATAACACGCGTCAACTAGTCTACAAATATCGTGCGTTTGAAAACTTTACCGCATGAAAAATGGTAAGTTACACAAAACGCAATATAAACGCCTTTTCTACTTATTTTTACATTGAAAAATGGACTTGGAGCATTTTTAAATCCTTTTTTTTATACAATATTGTGTTTTTTCAACTCTTCAATAAGTTTTACTCCAGGACTCTAATTTTTAAATTGTTTTCTTATTTGTTGTCGGTTGATTAGTTGAAAAAACAAAACAACGCGTTAAAATGTTGAAAGTTAACCAACTTTCTGCGGCAAACGCGTCAAAGAGTTTCGTATGTAACTTGTTGTATGCTAAAACATTATTTCAACTTTTTCTGATAGATGCCTACAGCTTGCACGCGCACTAACGCGTGTAATGCACTTTCACCTTAAAAAAGACTTTTCAGCCAAAAATATTTATTTGCAAAGTTTTTTTATAATAGCGAAATAATGATACAAATTTTGTCGCTTATTCATAATAAGTTTCATTTTCGAAATCTAACAACATTTGGCTTCTCCATTAGCAGAACAGTGGACAAAGGTTGGTAAAAAAGTCAAAATTTTTATATTTTTTCTCTAATATTTTCTAAACTGTATGCGAAAACCCATAAATGTATTGGACCTTTTTTAGCTCTTGGATAAAAAAAAACCACTTGCAAAAAATCCTTTTTTATCTGATCAAAAACAGGAGCTTCGTATCGATTTCAATTTTTCATTAACCCAAGGCTCCCTCCCTACTTTGGTGCTTTGTGGCTCCGCCCCTTTTAATGATATATAGTCTAAATTCCATACTAGAGCTTTGTGACACCTTCCTCAATGCTATGTAAAATTTCATAACAATATAACAGCTAATTTAGAAAATAGAATTATTTCCAATTTTTTTTACAAAATCCCCACTGTGTATTGGGTACTTTATGCCCCGCTAGGCAGTTATGGCAGCAAACCTAATATTTTAGACAGAGCACATATGTATGTAGTATATCCGTCAAAGAAATATATCTTTGCTACCAGTTGAATGTGCATTTATTAAAAAAGCACTCTTCAAAACCTTAAATCGTCGCATTAGCTTGTGTATCGATAACAGCTAATATACTAATTTTCGCAATTTCATATACAATAGCTTTGCTTTTTTTGCTTTGCTCTTTTTACGATTTTTAAATCATTTATATATCTAGAGATACGCTTTTCGTTCCTAAAAGCATTAGGCAGCTCACGAAGTTTGTTAATATTGCCCACTAGTGATGATTATGATATGATTGCACTTTCCGGTCGATAAAAAAAAAGAGCTGCATAAGAATGTGTAAAGGCTAACAAAAACGTTTTTATATAAGAAAGTTAATTGAAATATATTATTGAAATTTTATATTTAGTGGGAATCGGTATACCGGTACATACCGTTATAGACGTAAACGGTATTCTGGATACCGGTATTTTCTAAACGAAATAGATTTCGGTATCGGTATCGTTACCGGTATCTAATTATAGCGGTATTTGAATCGTTATCGGTGTTTTCACGATTCCTTTTGCAAACCTTGGAATCAACTCATACTGTTCTCTGGTTCACTTGAGCTGTGAATTACCCACAGTGGACAGTTTTATTCAACACATGCCTACTTTTTACACATTATGATTGTTTTTTGTTAATTGAAGAAAGTTAACATGTAAGGGCGACTTTTTGAGTTGAAGATTAGAGATTAAATTAACCTTAATCTTCATTTGCAATTTTTGGGTAGTCGATTATATTGGTTTACTTGCTAGTTTAAGCGACCAATCGTGGTGGTTTAATCTTACTTTAGTATTGACAACAAACACTTGTGAAAGATATAAATTTTTGTAAAAATTATATGATAAAATAATTTAAAACACATAAATATACATATGTATTTTATATTATTTATATATTTCGTTTAACACGCGAAATATTTACTTGTTAACAATAAAATATTACAATATCTTCTTCTTCCAACAAAAAAATCAAAGTGTGTTGATAACATGTATGACTTTTGCATGGAAATTGTTGCCACTATTTTGTTTCTCAGTATGGTAATACTGCACATAACAAGAAGTTTAAACTACCACTCAAAAACATCAAACTCAATTATGTGAGATTAAGTTAATTTTTGGGATTAGCTAATTAGAGAAATAAACTAATCTTAACCTCGAACCCAAAAAGTCGCGCTAAATGTGTTTTTAATAATAAAATCTGCCTAATAAATATGTAACACTGACAGTGTCTACAATTTTACCACTTACATGTGCTTGACATACTATGAAACGAAGATCTTCTCTATTTAATAATTATAAAAAACTATTTTAGAGAGAATGGGAAGCAAATTTGTAAATTAAGCATACAATAAACAAAAAATTAAGAATAAAGTGAATGAGTACAATTGGAAAAAGAAAAAAAGACATATTAAAATTACAACTAATTCAGCAAACACATAAATCACATAAAATGAAAATATTCGTATAATATATGTACTATATATAATGATAACCCATCACACAATTTGGGAAGCAGATGTGTGTATTTTACTTTAAATTGCAGCTAAACATGGACTGTATTTCTGTTTAAATAAATGCATCGGTGGACCAATACTTCAAGAATTTTCATAGATTTTAACTATACATATCTTCGGTATCCTGCGAAAAAGTCCTAAGTCACATAATTATGTTTTTGAGTTATTGGCGATTTAAAGTTAATGGCTTTCTGGGAAAATCTTTCAATAACTTAGATTTGAAAATTTATATTAGAATATAAAAATTAAATGGCTTAACTTTAAAATTAAAGCAAAAAATTTAATTCAGTTTCATTTATTTAATATTTTTTATACAAAAATTAAATGCATCTTGGAAATAGGCTTTTTTTCATTAACAAATATTATTTTATGGACATAGAATTTTTTAAGAAAATATTTTGTTATTTGTTCATCTTGATCTGATTCTAATTGCTCATATATATCTGGTATTGGAGCCTTATTTCTGACGGTTTTTCATGTCTTCAAAATTTGGTACCACACTGAAAGAAAAACACTTCGTCACGGGAATAAAACCATTACGTTGAACCCCTTTCATTAATACAACGACAAATTTTATTAATAAAATGAAATATTACATTATATTGATGTAAATTGCATTAATGGAATGAAACCAATCGAGTGCTTAATATTTTACATTTTCTAATATCATTTATGTTACGAAATAATTTTCATTCGGGTAACGAAAAACTTAAATACATGTTTTTGTGAAGAATTTATACAAAAAAATATTTTAAATTGATTAGGTTACATAAAATAATTTCAAAGTATCAAATTGTATCAAAGTATCAAAAAAATATGTAATTGATCTATAGTTATGGAAATTATAGTTTTGTTGCAACTTTAATGATATATTTTCGTAACTATAATGAAGAAAACATCCTGCTGCTGGCTAATAGGCAGTGTGCAACTCTTGTAATCCCAGGTTCGAATCCTGGAGATAAGTCAAATTTTTTTTAATATATATATATATATATATTTATAAGTTATAACTTTTCAAATAAATTAAATAATGTTGAATTAATTAGATCAATTACATAACTTTGAATTAAAATTTCATTAATGATGGCATGTATGTATTTAGTGTGTATCTAAATAATATTTGAGGTTGTTGTGGCGGCAGCGGTAAGCGCGCTATCTACCACGCGATGAGTTCCAAGTTCAACTCTTGGCCGGGGAAGCCAATTATCATGCAAACGTTATCCTGATGCCTGTGCCAATATATCCACGTAAGTTGAATATTTATTAAGATACAATTATAATTAAATAAATGAATCAGTCATTACAATAATGACTTATGTTGTTAACACTATGATATGATATCATCAAAAAATTATATGTTACGTCTCAGTAATTAAATATTGTCATGATTTACATGAAAAAGGTTGTTTATTCATTGAAAAAGTTCGTAAAAAAAATAAAACTAATGTCACTTCATTGTATAAACTAATAAGTTTCATCGCAATGATTACATTTTTCATTTAAAATATGAAAATGAACGTTGCTTATGAATGAAAATATTTCGTTGTATATATGACATTTTTCCAGTTAATGACACAATTTTCGTAATGCGAATGAAGCGTTGCATTGGTTGAAAAACAATGACAAAATCATAAATATAATGTGAAAAATCATTGCATTTACGAAGGTTTTTCTTTCAGTGCAGTGATGAAACTCCTCCGGAATGGCTCCTGATGTACAAAGATTAAGTAAATCTTTTTTCTTTTCGATACTTATAGGAAGGTTGCTTATATAAACCTTTTCAATGTCGACTTTTTTCAAATTCATGGGCCGACCTTTACCAAAAACACGCATTTGCTTATAGGTTACACTATGGGAGTATTTATACTCTATTACACCACACTCAAAAAAAAAAATAACTAAAACTTAGGAAAATTTTCTAAATTTGAATAAAAAAAGTTGTCGTATGGCGCCAAAGCTGTTTTTACTTGAAACCAGTAAAATGTTTACTAAATTTCTATTTCATTAATGAACTAGTTATTGTAATTATATTTTCATATTTTAGTAAAATTTTCCTAAAATTAAGTAAAATTTTCCCATAAAATTCGGAGCTTTGCAAAAAAATGTTTTTGTCTTTGATCTCAAATTTAGTATAGTAAATTTTCCAATTTTTTTTTTGTCTTTTATTCTGGTACTTATTTTTATTTTTAATTAAATTCTATACCACATGGTATGTTTTTTTATATTTTCATGTTATATTCTTAATTATAATTCACCATACATACATATAAATACCTTGAGAGGAGACAAGTATTGAACCAGCAACCTTCTGATTGATAAGCAAGCACTCTAACCAATTGCCAACAAGGCAGCCTGAATAAGTATTGAAATTATTGAGTTTTAAAATTTTATTTTATTTACAAAAAAATAAATTTCAAGTTCAAATATTCCTCGAAAATATGAAAAATTTACTAAAATTTTTTTTGCTTAATGCAAATAAAAAATATATTATATAATTCAAAGAAAAAATACTTTAAACTGGGAAATATTTTCTTAAAATTTATTATACCCTTTTATATCTTTTAAGTAAGTCAAATTTCATGAACTAATCAGGAGTAATTCATTTCCTAAAATTTATTTTTTGATTTAAGACGAAATTGACTAGTCGTTAATATAAAATTTCCTTCAGTTTATAACCATTTTCCTACCATTAGTAAATATTTCCTTTAAGTCAGTAAACATTCAACAATGTGAGAAATTTATTGTGTATTCTTATGAATTATTTTTGAGGATATGAACTTTTTATTTTTTAGTCATATTAAGTAATTTTTACCAAATTTTTGTAAAAATTTACTTAAACTTAGAAAAACTTATTTAAAGTTAGAAATTTTTTTTACTTGAATTTAGGAACAAAATTTTCTCAATAATAGAACATGTCTTTTTTTTTTTTGAGTGCAGGTTTAACCTTTTGATACCTAAAAGATTTTGCTTTAAACCATTTTATTTTATCCCCATTTTCGTGTAAATTTTTGTTTTTTATAAACTCCAATAGCTTTGATAAATCCAGAAAATCTAAAACCGCATTTGAGTTATATTATAAGGATCTCCATTACTTCTAAGTCGTTTGGAGCGTGCGAGTCCGAATATAATTATCCGAATATAATTATCCAGTCTTTTCTGATGGGTTTTTTTCTCTTTAAATTTGAGACTTTCCAGCAATAATATAAAAAATATATAGAAAAAAAATTGTGCAAAAAAGTCTCGAGTGTTTTAGACCTAGAATAATTTGTTTTAATACAATAGCTACAAAAATATTCTAAAAAGACATGGGATTTTTTTACAGCACATAGAATATGACTTTTGGGACACTTCTACATCATTAATTCCATTTCGCAAAATAGTGGACTTAGAACTTTTTTGCAGGATACCGACGATATATTTGTATGTATATCAGAACCAGTACAGCAAAAATTTTTTTTACCAATAATGGCTAAATGTAGGCAAGAAAATGTAGGCTAAAAACATTTCATGAACTTTAGAAAAACAAGAAGGTATTTCATATATTATTTTTTTAAAGCAAATCGGGAACTTTTTTAAAAGGAAATAAAAACAATAAATTCAATTAATAAATAAAATTCTTTTTCTTGAAGTAATCAAGAAACTGATATTTAGTACAAACTTGAAATACTTGCAGTACGCCTTCTATTCATTTGTAGTAGAAAGTGCTTTTCAGTCTTTAAATTTTTGTGTTACTAATCCATTCCTTACGAATTTTTTTTTATACTTTTTGTTTTTTTTTTTCTTTTTTTAACCCGCGACCAAAAAAAGGGGTGTTATAAGTTTGTAGTGTGTATGTGTGTGTCTGTCCATGTGCACGTACAGTCCAAACGGCTGGACGGATTTTTGCTTTAGTTTTTTTTCTGTTTGAAAGGTGGCTTGATCGAGAGAGCATTTAGCTATGTTTTCAGAAAATCGGTCCATCACATCTTTTCTATATATATCGGGGGTGTTTAAATTTTTAATTTTTGTTATCTAAACTTTGATTTCTTTCAATTTATATTTTATTTTCACTCGTGTAAGACAAAAATGGCCTTGTTTGTTTGATATTACCAATTAGACCTGAAAACTTTTAACAACATTGCAACGGAGTTAGCAAATCTTATTGTTACCAATATAGCCATCTCTCTCATATAAGCGCTTTTAGACTGCTGCACCAAAAATTGGAAGCTTGAACCGGGATTTACTGACATTAATGCGAAAACAATAACATATTACTCTGTTGTGTTTTTGGTAGTTAATAAATGTTTCTTTGTTGCGAGTTTAAATTTTTTAATGAAAAATCACAAAAAAATTACAAGTTTGGCAAAATAGCTAACAAATAGCTATGTTAAAATAAAAATGGATAAAATAAAAGCTAACAGCTAAACTCACTTTTTTCCGACCAAGTGGGATAAAAAAAATAAATTTAGCTAGAAAATGGATAAATTGGCATCACCGATCAGAATCGTGCGGTATGAGTTATATAATTTTTACCCTACGATGTTTGTGTGCACAGAAATTTTGCTGATATAAGTATGTATGTACATTAGACTAGTCGCAGCTTATAAAAGCGGTGTTAATTTTTTAGCTCGGTCCGATGGTGCCTTTTTTGTGCCTAGTGGAGTCTAAGGTGCCCGATACAAAGTGGGTGAGTTTGTTAAAAAAAAAGAAATAGTTCTGTACACAGAAAAAAGTAAAAACAAGATTCAATTAAAAAAAAAACAAAGATTCAGTTAAAAAATTAATTAGTTTTCAACCAATCACGGAAATTGTATTATTAACTCATCCATTTTAATTGAAAATTTTTTTGAGTTTTTCAATTAAAAAAATATTATATTAACTAAAAATTTAATTGGTAGTTTTTTAAAGAATCAATTAAAATTTAATTGAGGTATTTTTAAATATTTAATTAAAAATTTAATTGAAATATTTTTAAAATTGAATTAAACCCCTACTTAATTGATAGTTTTTTAAAGAATCAATTAAAATTTAATTGAGGTATTTTTAAATATTTAATTAAAAATTTAATTGAAATATTTTTAAAATTGAATTAAACCCCTACTTAAAATTTTTTAAAGATTCTATTAAAATAGTAATTGACATATAGAAAAAATCAAATAGTATAAAAAAATTTATAAAAAATTATGTTATGTAAATATGTATGTATAAAAAATTTAAGTATTTGTGTATTGTACCAAAAACATAACTGGCTTTTGAATTTCGAATGGTGCACAAAAGTACAATGGCCATATTCGTTGTTTGAGAGTCTTGCGTAAAGGTAAATGCAGAATATCGTAGCCGTGTGTATTTTGTGATTGGATTTTAAAGAAAGGCTACAATATTTTCCATATACTACATATACATACATACATACATACTTACGCAAGACCATTTGCATCGGACCCCAAATATCGGCAATATACTAAGATTACCATTCACATTTGGTCTATATTATAGACTCTATGGACTCTATAAGCTTGTGTTTCTAATTATGATCTGATTGTTAAGTCGTCGTCCATACAGTGAAACATTTGCTGCAAAACATTTTTGTTTTCTCTTTTGAAACTGCATTCGTGTCCAAATTGTGAAGTTTTTGTTTTGCAGGTTAACACATTTTCTCATATATTTTTCATAAGAATGAGGCGAGAATGACGTACTTAACAAGAACTTCGTGTACATGAATCAAAGAACCCTTTGCCATTCCTCTTTCTCCTCTCGTCAACAAACTCAAATGTTTCGCAGCAAATGTTTCACTGTATGGACGACGGCTTTGAAATAAGGGAACAAAATGAATTTCTGTTTTTTTTTAATATTTTATTTTTATTCCACGCATGTCAAAATTACTATGAATCAAAAAAAAAATATATAAGCTGAGTAGTTTTTTAGTTTTTAGTTCAAAACCAATTAAAAGATTAATTGGGTAATTTAATTGAAAATATTTTTCCAAAACAATGTGGCATACTATAAAAAACAGCTCGATTTTTACACATAAAAAGAAAAATTATAATATTTACATACAATAATTGTTAACCATATCATACTATTCCGAGTTAAACTCTTTTGATAACACTTTTTTGATAGAGCAGTAAATTCAATTAAAATAAACATATATTCAATTAAAATATTAATAAAAAATATTATTTTTTCTAAGCAATAACTTAATTCAAAAAAATTAAGAAATTATTTTTTCTGTGTAGTCTCTAAACGGGCCATCCGATTGTTATGCGACTTGTTGAATATTTTTTTGGAATTAATGGGAAGTCAAAAGAAAATTTTATTTGTTCTTGCTTTTTGTGTATTAAATGCGAAAATAAGGATCAAAACATCACATACCAACTTTTTATAAGCTTTGTTATATATTTGAAAACTGTCCTACAGCTCCTGATTCGTTTTATCAATATTTTCGTTTAGGTGGAAAATGATGCCAATTAAGAATTTGCTTTTGAGTTCCGGGCAGTTCACAACAAAAATCTGCAAAGTCCCTAAAATGGGATTTTTCAGTACTTTTGCTGTTTTTTTTTGTTTTCCGCCGAGCGCAGATATTATTTTTTTTGCAAGTATTTAAAAAAATATTATGTCTTAAAGTGGCATGATAAATTTTTTGATTAGAACTTTGGAATTTGAAAAAAAAATCCTTAAATTTGATATTTATAACCAAAATAGGTATAATTTGAAATGATCTGGTTCCTTCAATAACAAAAGCTTTGAACCAAAAATGTTTTTAATATTTTTATAGAATAAACTTTTGTATTAGAAAAAATATGGGGTTGGTATATTTGCAAAAAAAAAATTATATAAGGGAAATAATGAACCCACTTTTTTCTGCAAAAAAAAACGGCGACAAATCTACTTGTTTTAAAATTTTAATTTTGACTCAATTGCACTTTGAATACCAAATTTTATTTTTAATATTGAATATCTTGTTCTTATTAATACATAATAAGTTTCCTTTTCTTAACTGAACAAGATTTTACTTCTCCATTAGCAACACAGTGTAGCATGGTTGGTAAAAAATCAAAATTTAAATTTTTTTTCCCGAAGCGAAACCCCATATATGTAGCAGACGTTTTTCAATTCTTGGATAGAAAAAAATTCACTTGCAAAAAATCTTTTTATCACATCAAAAACATTTTAATTTAAATCAAATAATTTTGAGCTTTTTGGCGCCGCCTCTTTTAAAGATATATAGCCCTAATTACATACTGCAGCTTTGTGACAGCTCCTTAAATGCTGTATGAAATTTCATAACAATCAGACGGCCCGCTTAGAATGATTTACATTTTGTTGAAAAAAATCCCACACTGCGTATAGGGTATTTTAGGATCCACTAGGCACCAGAAGGCGCCATCGGATCAAGTTAACAAATTAAAATTGCTTTTATGACTGCAAGTCTCATATTTTAGATAGTGCAAATATACTAGTATCAATTAAAGAAAATAATTATTTGCGTTCAGGAGGAGGAGGTTATCAATTTGTCTGTATTTTTTGTATATGTATGTGTTTCTTGATGCCTCCATAATTTTTACACTGATTTAAAAATAATTTTTTGTTTTAAATATGTAGCTTCCATTTGGCATATTTATAAAAAAAAAAGTGGCGGTAATGCGCCCATTTAATTTTTCCTTTGACTTAATGTATTTGCACTTATCGGATATCTACTAAACTAAGCATACACTCTGACCTCTTGTACTATCGCAAACTCAATCTTATAAAAATTGGCGGAGCTACGCTCACTAAAACTTTATTTTATTATTTTAAGCCCTTCTCCTTGACTGATTTCTACGAATTTTTCCACACACCTTGAGCTCTAAAATGATGTGTGTATCTTTTTAAGCTTCTTCTTTTGTATCATCGAGCCTTCTTAAAAGTTGGTTGAGACATTTTTTTTGTTAATATCCAGACAATATTTTTGTGCATATACAGCTATGCTGCAGTCTTTATGAAATATATTGATTTACCAAAGGTTTACAAAACAAATTTTGTTTTGAAAATTGTTTTCAAAACTTTTTGTAAAGTAAAATAATTTTTTATGAATTAGGCCAAGAAACTTTAAGTTCTCATATTGTTATTCGGGCAAACGATTTATTTGCAAATGGGACTAATAAGTCGCAATCAATCAATTCGTTGACAGTAAACATAACAGCTATGGGTTCTAGCTTAACATCTGGGTTACTTGATTTTATCTCTTCCGTGATATCTTAATACCAGTGTTGCCAGAATTTCCAATTTTGTATGTAAAAATCTTCAAAATCTGCATTTTATTTTTAAAATCTTCAAAGCAATTAAAAAAAAAATTTTATATACTTATTTATTTATTAAACATATTAATTCAAAGTAAATTTGCATAATATGGTGTTGCACAAATATTGGCGGAGTAACGCAGACCATATGCCCAAGATGGCATTAACAGTATTTTATAAGGTTTTGTGACTGACTGTACACAACCTATGCCTTCACATAGGAAGTAGGCAACGTGGTTGTTAAAGAAATTCCACAAAAAACCGCAAGATTATACGGTTATCCGTGGCAGATCAGTCAACCAGTGCGAGCGAGATGAAAAACTCTCTAAGGCCAAACAACACACACAAGCCTGACCGCACTTAAGATATAATTACGATGACGCGAGAGATGTTCCCCGACCCAGAGCTGCTTAACGACTGTTTTTTTTTATATATATATGTATGTATATGTGTAACATAAATATTTTTCATTAACTCATATTAATAAAATTTAAACACGGTTTGAAATGTATTTTATTTAATTTTTTTAGAACAACATTTCTTAAAATAACTTTCAAGCACATTTTATTTAACATTTTTTTTGCCTTTAATGTATGAGGAATGTTCATTTCGTTTCTGCTTAAGAAACTCATCAATCAGTAGACTTCAACCAAAAAAAAATTTTGAAATAAGGTAAAAAAAAACTACATATGTTTATAGAACCGCTGTCAATATGTTATTTAGAATTACGTACACAAACATAATAGATAATATTCATAAAAAATATTTTGTGTTACAACACGTTTAACAAACAGATTAGCCTACAAAGTTTGTTTTGTAAACGCTTTTGTAAACCAAAACAATTTTTAATGAATTCGGCAGAATTACCTTAAAAGATTCAAGCGAAAATCTTTACAAGCTAACATCTTCGATTTTGAATCGTTTATCCTTTATTTTCCTTTACTTTCTCATTACCTTTTTACAATTAGCTGCCAAATTGTTTGAAGTCTTGAGCTTGTTGAAGTAAAAAGATTATAGAATAATATCTCTTTTCTCTTCTCTCATGCAAACTCAAGACTTTGCAAAATAAACTTTTACATAAATATCTAAACGAGTTCGAAGTTTTGTTTTATTCAAGTTTACTATCTGACTTCAAAAATTTTAGCACTCTAAGCTCTGAGTCAGTATTAAGAAAAATGTAAAAATAAATTCAGTGAAGTGCGACTTTGACCCGCGCACGAAGGGTTCCGTACGGGCACGAGATATGTCATTCAATACGAGCAATATAAACTATAGTTTTGGCACTTTTTTCGTTTTTGGGTTTTTTCGGTTTTAAGCGTTTTTTTTAGTTTGGGGGTTTTTTGAATTTATTGGCGCTTTCTGAGTTTTGGCACTTTTTTCACGTTTAAACGATTTTTTTTTTGGTTTTTGAAGTTTTTTTAATTTTGGCGATTTTTATTATTTTGGCGTTTTTTTATTTTGGCGATTTTTTTTTTAATTTTTTGGCGTTTTTTTCATATAGGTGATTTTTTTTTTGGTTTTGGCGATTTTTTTTAGTTTTGGCATTTTTTTTCGCTATGAGGATTTTTTCGGTTTTTGGCGTTTATTTTAAATTTTAGCGATTTTTTTCGTTTTGGCGATTTTTTTTAATTTGGCGATTTTTTTTTAATTTTGGCGATTTTTTTTCATTTTGGCGATTTTTTTCACATAAACAATTATTTTGGTTTTGGCGCATTTTTCGCGTTTTGGCGATTTATTTCGGTTTTTGGCGTTTTTTTCATATAGGCGATTTTTTTCATTTAAATGATTTTTTCGAATTTGGCGATTTATTTTAGTGCTATAATTTTTTTTTAATTTTGTAGATTTTTTCGATTTGGCGATTTTTTTTAAATTTTTGGCGATTTTTTCAGGTTTTGACGATTTTTTTCGTTTTGGCGATTTTATAATTTTCGGATTTTTTAGTGTTACCGTTTTTGAAAATTTCAAGAGTTTACCTCTTACGGTCTCCAAGATATAGCAATTTGTCAAAATTACATTGTCAAAATTGCATTAACTGATGGACCACCCTTTAATTTAAATTTTTTAATATTTTAATGTTTTTTGTTGTAGTCTATATAAAAATACACTAATTTTACAAATTTCAAGTGTCAATATACAATATGTACATACAATTGTATGTATATTACATGAGATTTTAACATTTTTCTTCGCTCGTTTTGGAGCACCCTTTAATTTCTAATTCTCATGTATTTATTGTTGTAGTGGCCAAGGTTCTACATACTCTGTCCAAATTTCAGGTCCGTAGCTCTTACGGTTCCTGAGAAAATACCGTGTGATGGACAGACGGACAGCGTAGCGAAAACAACAGGGTTCCTTTTTTCACCTTTGGTGTACGGAATCCTAGGTTAGGTTAGGTTAGGTAGGGGTGGCAGTCAGAAACCCGGACTCACTTAGACCGTTTTGGTCCATTGTGATACCACGGATACTCTGCTTATGCGGAGTCCCCACCGTCGAACCATCCAGAGCTCAGTATAAAGCTGCTAATACGTTGAAGTTTAACACCAGCAACGTCAGAAAGTTCCCTGAATTCAAGAGCGCCCATTGTGGCCATTCTCTTTCCTGCAAGTCCAGGACAGTGACAAAGAAAATGTTCTATGCTTTCCTCTTCATCAATATCTTGGCAGCTACGGCAAAAGTCGTTGTGTTCAACCCTTAGCCTTTGTGCATGCCTGCCTATGAGACAGTGTCCGGTTAACACGGACACTAGAATCGAGATTTGTTTCCTATTCTTTGAAATTAGGTAATCCGTACCTTCCCTATTTAGGTGAGTCCATAACTGCCTTGTGATCACGCAATCATTTCTTGTGACCCACCTTCTATTTGTTTCATCCTCCGTCTTGCGCCTAAGTCTGAGTTTGCAAGAGATTAGGGGTAGACCTACACATTCCAAATCCGGTGGAACCTGTAAGGTTGTCCCAATTCTAGCAAGCTCGTCAGCCCTAGAATTCCCCTGTAAGCCTCTATGCCCCGGGATCCAGATGATCCTAATATCAAACTGCTCTGCCATCTCATTTAGAGATGATCGGCAGTCGAGGGCTGTTGTTGTTCTTAGAAGCGAGGATTCAAGGACCATAATAGCTGCTCGACTATCGGTGTAAATGTTAATTAAAGTCGTTGAAGTGACATTCACTTTTAACCAGTTCGCAACTTCTCTTATAGCAAGGATCTCTGCCTGAAAGACACTGCAGTGATCTGGAAGTCGCCTTGCAATGCGAAGACCTAAAGCCCTCGAAAAGACCCCATAGCCCACACCCTCATGTGTTTTGGAGCCGTCCGTATAAAAATTAACGCTTTTTCTCCTACCCGGAGTTCCATTCATCCACATTTCTGTAGATGGTATCCAGGTTTTATAAAGACGTCCGTGTAGTAGAGCAGGGGAGGTTTGGTCAATCCTCCATCCCCTAACTTCACCATCTAGTATTCTGCAGTGGCCGGTTCCATTTCCGTTCCACAGAGAAACACATCTAAGACGGATTGCCGAGGACGTTGCCATCTCCTTCCCTACTAGATCTAATGGTAGTAGATGAAGAAGCATCCCCAGTGCATCCGTAGGAGTGGTGCGAATAGCACTGGTTACATACAAGGATGCAAGTCTTTGCACCTTGTGTAAGGTGTGTAGATACGTCTTTTTCTCCAGGGATGGCCACCACACGATGATGCCATACATGAGAATTGGACGTACTATTGCAGTATAGATCCAATGAACAATCTTTGGGGTAAGACCCCAATTCTTCCCTATGGATTTTTTGCATAGATATAGTGAAATTGTTGCTTTTTTCACTCTTTCTAGAATATTCGCTTTGAAACTCAGCTTTGAATCAAGAATGACACCCAGATATTTTGCAGTGTTGGACACTTTTATCTGCGTATTATTAAGTGTTATAGGCCGGAAATCAGGTATCTTATACTTCCTGGAGAAAAGGACTAGTTCCGTTTTATTAGGATTAACGGCGAGCCCACGTTTCTCCGCCCATTTTGTTAGATATAAAAGACCATCCTGTAGGATGTCCCTTAATGTTGTGAGGAATTTTCCTCTTACAGCTATTGCCACATCATCAGCATAAGCCACGATTCTGCACCCCCGCGATTCCAGAGATAGCAGCACAGGATTCAGAGCTAAATTCCACAATAGTGGTGAAAGAACTCCTCCCTGTGGAGTACCCCTATTTACAAAGCGGGTCTGCCTAGAAGCTCCTAGAGCCGCAGTTATCCTACGGTGAGTTAGTAGATTTTGAACCCACTTACACAATCCCGCGCCAACCCCCAGATTCGACAATGCCTCAATTATCGCATCTGGAGATATATTATTAAAAGCCCCCTCAATATCCACGAAGGCTACAAAGGTATATTCACCTACAGAAAGAGATTTCTCTATCGTGCCAACCAGCTCATGTAGAGCCGATTCTGTTGACTTTCCCGTTTGATATGCATGTTGATGCGGGGAAAGTAGTTTACTATGATGGTTTTGCGGATATAATGATCAACCATCCTTTCTAATGTTTTCAGAAGAAAGGATGATAGACTTATAGGTCTGAAGTCCTTCGGTGTGGTGAGAGCTTTTACCAGCCTTCGGTATAAAGACCACTCTCGCTTCCCTCCACTTTTCAGGAACATAACCCAGTTTTAGACAACTGGTGTAAATTCTCAGTAGCCTTGGGGCTACGAGATTCGATACTTGTACGGAATCCTAAAGATGCATTATAATTGGAGTTGGAAGATTTGCGTTTTTAGCCCAAAAATCTTCAAATCTGCATTTCGTCTTTCTTGAGGGTAAAAATCTGCAAAATCCAGATATATTTGCATTTCTGGCAACCGTGCTTAGTACCTAAACGAAAATTTTTTGCGAAAACAAACGAATAATAAACAATAGAAAAATTTCTACAGGTGTATACATACATACATGCATATACATATGTAAATGTGTTAATAATTTTTCTCTCTTTACAATAAATACAAATCAATCATCATTATTCTGTGGCATTATTTATCATCGTTTGTTGGGATTTTCTATTTTATAGATACTCGTACTTAGAAAAAGAAGAAGAGTCAAAAATGTTGATACTGAAAATGTTTTTGTAGCACTAAACAGTGTAGTCGAAACGAACAGGCCGAGTGGCAGTGGCATAGACGATTGGCGAAAATTAAAATAAGAAGAAAAAATAATTAAATACCTACATGTACATAACTATATTTACATATGTATTTATATATATAAAAGTGAATAAATTTATTTGTATTATGTGAGCAAATAAAACTTTTTATCAATATCAAACGAATTGGCAGTATTAAAAGATCAATCGATTAAAACCTAGATAAAAGATACAAAGAATTTGTAGCATAACAAAACGAAACGAACCAATAATCAATTAATAAAAAGATAATGAAAACCAATAGATAACTGTAACACAATTGAAAATATATTTTCGCTAAAGTGCACAACATAGATAAATACATATATGTATCAATACTGTAGTAACAGTAACAACGAAACTCAAAAGATAAGTATTGCAGTCGTTTAAAGATTTTTAGGTAATACGGATTGCATCCAAGTGCATAAAATATCATATAATGCGAGATATACGCATATAGTACATACATAAATAAAATGTATATAAAAATATCTAGGGGTCAATGTGCAAAAATGTTACTGAAATATATTTGAGTTTAGTTATTAATTAATAATAAAAAATTTTCCTAATGAAATGTTAATAAAAAATGCAAAAAAAAATTAAAGTAAAAAATATGTAAAGATTTTTAAGAGAAATATTTCTTAAATAAAACAATTGGCTAGACATTGAAAAAGTTATTTAAAGAAACGATTTTAGGAAAAAAAAACAAAATTTCTTGTTATGGTGATGACGGCAAATAAATAATATTTGCTGAAAGTAATTATATTTATTTATTAACTAAATGTCTGTATGGCGCGTGGACGTAATCAAAATCGCGGACGTAATCAACAGATACAAAATACGCATCCAAAAAATTTTCCACTTAATCAACAAAAACAACAACAATATCAGCAGCAGCAACATCCTCAACTATTGGCCCAGTCGCAGCCGCAGTCTGTGCACAAACAATTAAAAACAAAATCCAAAAACAACACTACCAACACCGCTACCCCCAAGGAAACCTCTAACAATTTAGCAAATGCACCTGTTGCCAACATTAATAAACAACAAACTATAAACTCGCCCTCTATAAATTCTGAAAGTTACGGTCATAATAATAAAGCTATTAATACAAATAGAAATAAAAGCACTGAAAGTAATTTTAATAATAATTATTATAATTATAACGCAAATTATTTGGAAGCCAATGGCGATGTTAAAGATCTGAATACACACCTTGAGACAAACGTCGACCCCGCCATAGCATCCACTACAAATACAACTTATCAAATGACTATGTCTAATAATAGCTCTGAAAATTTTAGCCAAGTCGAAACGGATGACGACGATGCCGACTCACCCAATGAAGATCATAATAATGATGATTTTCTCTATGATAATTACAATAATTCAGCAAATGAGAGTGCCACTATGCACACTCTTCCGCAGAGCGAATGTGAGAATGTGCTGAACTGCGAAATAAGCGAAGAGTGTGATGGGCCTAAAACTACAATCAATCGTTCTCCGGTCATCGGGCAAAACAGCAGCGTGATCGCATCAATTACGGAAAATAACAACGTCAATAATAAGTGTTTAACAGCTACACACAACGGTAACTCGATTAACGGGAAGTTAAATGAATCAACGGCATGTGATCGCCATAGTTTCTTATTAGAAAATATAGAACAACGTGACATTAATAGTCCAGCCGCAATGGGACAGAAAAATAGCAAAGGTGATAATACAAGCACTTGCTCAAACTCTCCATCGTTCTCAAAGAGTGGCCGAGCACTTCGCGAACCCTCGACAACATCATCGACGTCATCGTTGTCATCATCACATTACGAAGGGTATACCGCCAACCATCAGCGCACTCAATCTCCCAGTATACATGTGCCCACAATTACTGTGGAAGATTGCAGCAGTGTTGGCAGCCAACAAACTGCCAAAAGTTATGACAGTAATAAAACGGATAAAGATGAATTTTTTGACTTCGAAATTGAAACGCTTCAACAGCAGCAACCGCAGCAGCACCAACAGCAATATGAGTTCATTGATCAGTGCAATGAGAACAAAGAACCAGAATATGTTGCTGGTGGTGGTGGTGGTGGTGCAGTAAATGCAGTAAATGCTGCGCAAAATGCCAATTCCTCAAATGGTATACAACGTAATTCATCCCCAACGTCAATGTACTCACGTTATAATTACATGAAACTCGCCGATGTCGAAGAAGAAGACGAAGGAGCGTCAGAGGAGGAGGAGGAAGTAGACGAAAACGAAGATGAAGAAGAAGATGGGGAGACAGGTGAACAAGAGGTACAGAGAGAGTACACAGATGTAGAAAATACCGAACATGCAACAAGAGAACAACAAAATGTGTATAACTCTAGCGATAACCTTGACAATGAATATCGGCAAAACAAACACTCAAATTCATTTAGTCCAGAAAGGCTACAGCAACAACAACAACAACAAGAACATCTACACGTTAAAAGCACAAATATAAATATCAGCAACAACAACAGCAGTGATTGCAATTTGAGCACCAGTTTTCCCGATTCAGGCATCGGAGAATCTTTAGCATCGACAACCACATATAGCCGGTATATAAATAACAATAATGCAGATTGCGATGCTAGTAGCAGCAGTAGCACAATGAGACAACAACAAGAACAACAACGAGATTGTGAACGTGAGTACAATCAAGATCTGCACGTACCATTTGTACGCGATGGCTATTCCACCGATTGCGATGAAACTCTAATGCAATGCGATGAATTACAATTAGATTTTGCTGAAACACCCGATTATTTAAATCCCACTTCTAACGAACGTTTGGTTTGCATAGAAAGCATAAGCTTACCAGACGTTGTTGTCGAGTCAACGAACTCGAATAGTGCAATAAGTACAAATAACAGTAGCAATGCTGCCGCATCATCATTATTAACATCTGCGTCATCATCAGCATCATATGCGCCTAATTCAAGCGCAGATCGTGATTATATTAATATAAATGGTGCCACCGGTACTACACTGAACAGTGTCCACTTTATACCCATACATGTAGAGGGCAGCAACAATGGCAACAATAGTGGCGGTAGTGGACGCTCATCACCTCGCAAACAAAGTGTCGATGACAGTCTTGTCGGTAGTAGCCGAGCGACCATTGAAATTATTGAAGATGCTACTGAACTGCGACAGAATTCGCCAGCAAGCACCACAAGATCAACAAAGAACATTCAAAGTGACATTCTTGCAGAAAAATTAAAGTAATGTATAACATGATTTTCTTTGTCTCACGAAGCTAGTTAAAATTAATTAATTTCTATGGCATTTATTAGCGCAGTAGAATAATAACAAAGCCTGAACAAAGAATTTTTATTATTGCAAATGCCTGTGCGTATAGAAGTGCTTGACAAATTGTTGCTTGAATATTTACTTTACTACACAGCTAAGCTACATAATTAACAATATCCCAATTACTCGTAAATTTAAAGGATAGTGTTTTTTGTCTTGGTATAAAAAGTATTTGTGTTTAAGGGAGGGTAAAAAGAACAAATTTAAAAAGTAAAAAATTTCCATCAGAGTGCACAAAAATTAAAAAAATGTGATATATGATCAATGAGTTACTATGCCAACATTATAATTTCTCTTCTAAGATTTGATTACTTTTGTTATCTGAGTAGTATGTGTAGTAGTATGTGTATCGGAAAAGAAAATGGCACAAAACAGGGCACATTGGTTCCAATGTGATAGGCACTAGTACGAGTTCTAAGATATCCTATGAAGTAACCCAATCACATTGCCCAGTATTCTCCGTCAGCCCATTTTCTGCTACTTCTTTCAGTAATGTTGACCGTAGCTCAAAGTTTTTTTAGTAGAGTTTTAGAGTTTGAACTCAGGCAGGTGAAGTCAACATGTGTTTCAAGGACTTCCCTTTTACTTCTTCAGCCATGACAATCAAATTCAGCCATTGAGCAAAAAAAAACTTTTAATTATCAACTGAGAGCTGCTCTCGTTTTTGCTTGGAGCCTATTAATATAATACTCCCAAGCAAAAAAAGAGACTCCAAAAAAGTCATGAAAATGTAGAGTTTACGATGCGGAAGTAGTGCAAATTTCGATCCGATCTAAAGATTTTTACATGGGGTTGTCATTGCAAGAAGTTCTCTGAATTGGAAGCGACATTAAGAAAAATTCTCTTTTTTGTGTTCTATGATAATATTTTCATCTAGGAAAAATTTTAAATAGTTACCTATTTTAACAGTTCGTTTCTTTTTATACGAATTTAAACCCGAAACAGTGTTTTCATGTAAATTTAAGCAAATAACTTTTAAATTTTAGACTGCAATTAGTTCATAAATTTCTTTAAAAAAAATGATTTTTTTTGTGTGTTTTAGTGTTTTCTAACACTATGGAGGAGTTACAAGGTTTTGTATGACTAAAAAAATGCGTTGGAAGTTTAGCATTGCGGCTCCATTTTGCAACACAAAAAATATGAACTACACTTCTCGAAATTGAACCTAACAACATATGTTGTTGCAACATTTAAACAAAAAATAATGGCTTGATTATGGATGGCAGCCAAACTTTAGTTGCCGAGTTAACTAGCAAAGCAACTGAAACTAAAATTGGTATTATGTATGGCAACTTCCTCCAGTTGCCAAAAAGTTATTAAAAATACGATTATGACAGAATATCAACTGAAAATAATGTAATCATAAATGCAAAATATTAGAAACACAAGTGCTTAAAAGCAAATCATTAAGTAAAACTGCTTAAAACATTACTTTTCATAAAAAATTTCAGTCAAGTGGAATTAATTGCTGATAAAGAGAAGGAAATACAAAATTTTGAATCTATTATACGGGTCCTTATACATAATTACCGCCTCCACTGTGAGTAAATGTTATTGCCTAAAATAAGTTTTTAACAAACTCTTTTTTAACTTTAAAGCATATTTTTTTTAAATATGCCAGGAAGAAACCCGAAAATAAAATAGCACTTGTTTTTAATTTTTCCACTTTTTTGCTTTAAAAACTGTGCAGGAACGAAAAACAATATTACGCAACTAAAGTTCTGTTGCTATCCATAATCGAGCCATAAGTTTCCGAGTACCATTATAACTTGACTTTAATTAAATCTAGGACTTTATCAGATCGATAAAAACTTTTTCCTTATTATAACTGCACTTTAACGAAAAGTGAGTAATACGTTAAATTTCATCCTACCTGTAACTTTTATCGTTATGCTTAGTCGTTTAAAGTTGCCACATTTTCATATTATATATTTATGTATTACAACAACCAAACTGAAGTTTGTTTATCCAATATATCGGGCTTATTTTTATCATGACAAATGTCAAATTCCATATAGGAAAAACAGCCAACTTAAAAAAAATTATTTTCCAATATAAAGTTTGATTTTTTTCATGATAAAAATTTACATATAGATTAAGGGGTGTTTCAACAAAATGTGAAGCAAACAAAAATGCAATACAAAATACACAACAATAAAAAAAAAACTAAGTCTCTGGTCACACACATCTCAACTTTTGTTGATCAATTCATAATTCACCTCTAAAAAAAGACGGAGAAGGCAACAAAATTTCTCGTTTTTTCTACCAGCTGAATTAAAAGTTGATCAGGAAAAGTTGGCGTGTGTGAACCGGGACTAAGGAATTGACCAAAATGTTTCATACATATAATATTTGTAATTGATTAAAAATCAAAAGAAGAAAAGTAGAGCATTCTTAACCATCAATAGGTGTTGGTATCCACAACAATGTTGTCACTCCACAAAAATTTTATTATTTATTTTATCGGACATTTGAAGTAATGGAAAGGTATGGGATATGTTAAAGGTATCCTTACAGTTAGTTCAGTTTTGCTAAACTTGGGATTACTTCATCGCAAAGTTGTAATAATGGCCCCAAAATTTGTTTAAAAAAATTTTTTCCTGTACCTGGTTGTAGTATGTTTTATTATGATAATCATATTGCTATATTAAACACAAATAACGAAAATTTATTGACTTTGCTATTCACTAACATATTTTAATTATAACACCCGGATGATTACAAACTTATATTATTCATATCAGATTGTTGTGATAGGTATTGTGCCAGGGAAGAACTTGGTAAAAAAATTTATCTCACTACTTTTAATGACCGAAATTTTCGATAGGAACTTGGCCTTTTTTCACATTTATGCTTTTATTAGGATCTGACTCTTTTTTGGAAAGTATTTTTTTTTTATAAAACCTTGAAACTGGAAATTTCTGGTATATTATACATATTTCTATTCATGATGAATTCGCCAGTTCAAAAAGCAAGAACTACATTATATAATTAGGTAGAATGTGATGAGTGTAGACTTGCATGCATTGAAAATGCATTGAAAATGCCTTAACTTAAACTGTTAATTTTGTGTTCGAAGGGCGTGTCCCCACCCCTGCTTAAAATTGCCAGGATTTTAGATTTATCCAAATGATCTCTAATCTAAATTTATTTGTGTACAAAATTTCAGCTCTAGTAGGAATTTGAGTTAAAAAGCGTAACTATGTTCACTTGATAAAACTTGTAGGTTTTAAGATTTTTCCACTGGTTCATTCATCTACACTTACTTATGTATAAAATTTCAACTCTCTTGCGCGAATACTAGCTTTAAATTTTATGTGCATACGTACACTCACTGACTCACTGACTCACTCATCAATATTATGAAGCACTTTCGCTATAGATAGAGATCTGAAATTTGATACACAAGTAGATCTATGTGAGCAATGAACCAGAAAAATCTGAAAACGAGAAAATTTTAACCAGTGGATGGTTAAAATTTGCGCTAGGGAGCTGGATTTTGGTTCACAAGTAGAACTATGTAAGTAATCACATAAATAAAACTAAAAACCAGAAAATTTTTACCAAGGGTCCGAGGCTACGCCCATTAAGCTCAGAATTAAAAACAAATATGTTTAACGCAAACGATTTTATTGAAATTTGGCACACTTGTTACAATAATACAAGGCTATAAATACAGTTAAAACTTCTTTTTTCATTTACTTCCGATCTGCACATTTAAATTACTATTTATGTAATTACTATTATGGGTTTTCACCGAAACTAAACAGAAAAGATAAACACTAGCCAAAGAAAACATTGGCTTAAAAAAAGTAGGCGGTAACATAAGGTAACATAAGAACAAAAAATAAAAATTTGCGCTAGTGATCTGAAATTTGATAAACGATTAGTTATTAGGGTATTTATTTAATCGGGGGTTTGCTTTAATCGGTTAAACGCTCGATTAAATAATCGAGGTTTTTGCTTAATCGGTTAAACGCTCGATTAATTAATCGAGGTTTTTGCTTAATCGGTTAATAATCGGTTAATTTCGGTACTAACCGGTTAACCGATTACTGCATTTTTTTTTTGGTTTTTTTTTTTAGTTTATTAGTAAAAAATTCCTAACACTTCAATTTGTTTCGGCTAAATTTGTTAGAACAGTTCTTGTCTCACTATCGATAGTTCATACTCATACTGGTAGAGCTCAGCAACGAATATTCTACAAAAAGTTCATTTTTTAATATCTTAGCTTTCGTTTTTGAACTGTATTGTTTACTAGTTATAAAATATTTAAATTCGTCTCTAATTAAATCTAATTTTTAATTAAATCGTTCGAAACAGTACTATTGGTACTATTGGCAACAGTACTAATTCCCACTACTTAGAGTACCAGAGTTTTTAATAAAAGTTTGAAGTTTTACTTAATTTAGGATCACTGAACATACTTCTTTGTGTGTATGAAAAATTATTTCTTAACAATCAACTTTTGTAAATTAGATGAAACAAATAACTTTTCACACAAAAAATAAGTTATAATACCACAAAACATGAACAAATTTGTTACGTCGGTTATTCGGTTACTCGACTTATATTAACCGGCTTAACCGTTAATCGAAAAAAGCCAATCTTAAATTAACCGAAGAGTTAATCGAGTAGTAATTAACCGGTTAACCGATTAACGGTTACCCGATTAAATGCCCTAGTAGTTATAAATTAGCAAATTACTAGAAAAATCTGAAAACCCAAAAATTTTACCTAGGAGGGCGGGGCTGCGCACATTAGGCTCAGAACTTAAAAAACAAATATAAGGCGTTAAATTCAAGCGATTTAATTGAAATTTGGCATACATGTTGCAATAATACAAAGCTATAAATGTTCGTTGAAAATGTAGGCGTTAACACGCCCATACCTCCTATTTCATGTACTTCGGATCAGCAGATTTAAATATACTATTTATTTAAATAGAAATAATTTTTAGTCAGGCTTAACTTCAGTAATTTCAATTCTTATTGAATGAAATATTTTTATTAATTAATGTGAGTTTCTAAAGAAGAGAAGAAAAATTAAACTTAGACTTTAAGCTGGGGGAAATACCGATACTTTTCTGTGCAGCCACGCACTTCATCAGCACCCTAGTCTATCTACTTGGGTAGAGATTCTTATTAACATCAGCTATTTAACTTAAATTTACAATGAAACGGAATATGAGAAACGATTGTTGTGTATACAATTGATTTACCTTTGGTAAACACATTTATAAGTATCACTATTAATTTTCTGTTTTTTCCATTTTTTCATTTTTCTATTTAGGTATATTTCATTCAATAAGAATTGAAATTACTGAACTTAAGCCTGACTAAAAATTATTTCTGATTAAAAATCACTAAAGTTCAATTAAAATTTACAAATGTTTCATTTATTTAAATAATAATTAATTATTATTTAAAAATTAATATCCGATTCCAACGAAACTTGACACGTATGGTTGGCACTGGCAAAAAAAATTTATTTAAAAAAAATGGGCGGGAAGACGTCTATAAAAATTAAATAATTAAATTTGCGCTAAAAAGCTGTAATTTGATACGCAAGGTAGGTCAAGATGAGAAACTAAATAGATTAATTTAAAAACCCAAATATTTTAAGCAGGAGTGGCAGGAGCCACGATAATTTTGTACTGAAGCTTTTAACTGAAGCTTTAACTAAAAGCTATCATCTTAAAAAGGGTGCGATGAGAATTGAGCGCTGTAAAAAAATCTTGAGTTTAAAAAAGTGACGGAGAGTGGGCGTAACGACCAACACATTTCAAGCTAGAATTTGCACTAGAGAGCTAAAAATTCAAGACAAAAATAAATCTAAGTTCGAGATCACCAAGAAAGATTTAAAATCCTGGAAGTTTCAATTGGGGGCATGGCCACGCACTTTAAGCTCAAAATTAAAAATTTAAGTTGAAGGATTTACAAAGAGGAAAAATCTGAAAGCACCGATTGTTAAATTAGGGAAGTAGGGCCACGTTTATAAAATGTTCATTGAAACATTATACGATAGAGAACTGAAATTTTGCAAAAAAAAAATGGCTTAGGTAAGTTACCAACTAGATAAATTTAAAATACTAGCTACTGTATTGAAATCTCGCATGCACATTTCCCTCATGCCAGCATTTAATCTTTCGTTTTCAAAAGTACTTCGTCTGAGCAGACTTTAGAAAAATAGATGGGGTCAGTTTCACTAAAATGTACACTATATTTTACATATTTCTACTCAGATTACTCTTAAAAAATTAATCAAATTACTCGGTCCTTATTATGACACAATGGTGCACATATCACCCTATAACCCATTATTTTATGTAACTCTGCCCTTTTGAACTGGCGCAGACATTATGAATAGAACTATAACAGACTAGAAATTTAAAGTTTAAAAAGCTTTATTAAAAGGCAGATTTTGTAAAAAAAAAATTCGTTTCTAAGCGTTTCAAATTTGTATGAAAAATAACGAAAATTCGTTTAAAAAAATATGTTTTCCATACAAATTTCAAAACAAAAAAAAACGTTTCTATTTACAAAATTTGGCCTTATGAAAACGTTCCAAGAAGTAGTCAGATCCTCACAAAAACATAAATGTGAAAAAAGGCCCAGTTCCTTTCCAAAATTTCGGCCATCAAAAGTAGTGAGATAAAATTTTTGACGAAGTTCGTGTTTGGTACAATAGCTATCACTGCAACATGGTACACGTTATATAAATTTGTAATTTGACACTAATCACACGTAGATCCTGTGTAATAATGAATGGTTTCGGGTTAGTATATTTTGAAAATTTCCGAAAAACGGTTAATTTCAATAAATTTTTTACTGTTTAACAAATATCAGCAATTTTATGAATTCGTTCCAGAGATATCAATGAAGGAATATTTCAAAATGAGTGGATTGTTTTAATAATCCATTTCTTTAGTTTTTAGGGTTCCGTACACCGTGAAAAAAAGAACCCTATTGTTTTCGCTACGCTGTCCGTCTGTCCGTCTGTCCGTCATACGGTATTTTCTGAGGAACCGTAAGAGCTACGGACCTGAAATTTGGACAGAGTATGTAGAACCTTGGCCACTACAACAACAAATACATGAGAATTAGAAATTAAAGGGTGTTCCAAAACGAGCGACGAAAAATTTTAAAATCTCATGTAACATACATACAATTGTATGTACATATGTATATTGAAATTTGTAAAATTAGTGTATTTTTATATAGACTACAACAATAAACATTAAAATATTAAAAAATTTTAATTAAAGGGTGGTCCATCAGTTAATGCAATTTTGACTATGTAATTTTGACAACTTGCTATATCTTGGAGACCGTAAGAGGTAAACTCTGGAAATTTTCAAAAACGGTAAAACTTAAAAATCCGAAAATTATAAAATCGCCAAACCGATAATAATCGTCAAAACCTGAAAAAAATCGCCAAAAAATTTAAAAAAAATCGCCAAATCGAAAAAAAATCGACAAAATTAAAAAGAAATTCTAGCACTAAAATAAATCGCCAAATTCGAAATAATCGTTTAAATGAAAAAAAAAAATCGCCAATATGAAAAAAAAAACGCCAAAAACCGAAAAAAATTGCCAAAACGCGAAAAATGCGCCAAAACCAAAATAATTGCGTATGTGAAAAAAAAAATCGCCAAAATGAAAAAAATCACCAAAATTAGAAAAAAATCGCCAAATTAAAAAAAATCGCCAGAACGAAAAAAACCGCCAAAATTTAAAATAACGCCAAAAACCGAAAAAAATCCTCAAAACGAAAAAAAATCGCCAAAACCAAAAAAAAATCACCTATATGAAAAAAACGACAAAATTAAAAAAATAGCCAAAATAAAAAAATCGGCAAAATAAAAAAAAAACGCCAAAATAATAAAAATTGCCAAAATTAAAAAAACTTCAAAAACCAAGAGAGAAAATCGCCAAAACGTGAAAAAAGTGCCAAAACTCAGAAAGCGCCAATAAATTCAAAAAACCCCAAACTAAAAAAAACGCTTAAAACCGAAAAAACCCAAAAACGAAAAAAAAATGCCAAAACTATATTTTATATTGTTCGTATTGAATTACATATCTCGTGCCCGTACGGAACCCTTCGTGCGCGGGTCAAAGTCACCCTTCACTGAATTTATTTTATTTTGTACTTGAAATGCTGTCTCTAAAACAATGAATTTTATCTCAATCCGTTAAATAATTTCAGAGACATGATTAACAAAAAATTTAAATTTCACAGTAAACGAATGCTTTGCAGAAAAATAGCAGAGCACCCTCGTACAGTTAAAACTTTTCATTTTAAATAGAATATGGTAAAAAAAAAACAAACTTAAGGTCAAGAAATTTTTTATTGTATATTTTCCCTTAATTTAAATATTACGCTCAACAATTTCCAACATAACAAAATAATGAAGAACAAAAATAATGAAAATATTTTAAATTAGCTATTCACAGATAGCTTTAATTAATTTTAAATGAATCAAAAATTAATAAGAAAAAATAAATAAATATTCAGTTCAAAGAAAAGTAACATTTGAAAGAAAAGTAAAAAAAGAGTATGAATATTTCAAATGATGATGTAATTACTTAATATTGAACTTAAAAACAAGTTTTTTTTGTTTAAAGTACATAATTGAATTTCTTTTTATAAAATTCATTGCATTCGTTCATTCAGTAATTAATTTTTTTTCTCAAGTATTTTGTTTGTTCATAAATTATGTATGTATGAATATGTTATGACAGGATTATTTGAAAAATAGAATTTTACTGTTTACTCTTATGTATGTACATATGTATGTACATATGTATGCAATCACTAACTGAATCACTTTAATAAAATATATTTTTTTTTTAATATATTAACTAAAAAGAAATTGTTCAGAACAAGAAAAATTCATAAAATAAATTTAAAAGAAAAATGAAAAAAAACTATTTCCTCAACCACCAAGAGGAAAAAATTTTTGTATACATACATAATTCATGTCATCCATACATATTTATATGTATACATGCATATGTAAATAAATTCATACACACAAATATTCGTAAATACACTCATGTGTATGTAAAAGTAAAAATTTTCGTCATATTTTGATTTATTTTTTTTTACTATTCAACTTTTAATGGAACGTGCCAAATTTTCTATAAAAAAAAACTTTGCGTATATACTACATAAATACATACATATTTACACCCAGAAAAAAGATTAGTCGAAAAATGGTTAGGCCAATAGAATATCATTTACATGAACTATATTTCAGTTCACACTATCGATTTTCTATTAATCCAAAAAACAATCCATGTTCATTGCCATCAGGGCATAACTGTAATAAAAATATGATTGTGACAATTCTTAAATTGATTGCATCAACCGAACGTATGCTTTTGTAATGACTAATTAACTTATTGGTTAACACAACCGAATAAAATATTATGAATTGGATTTTACTACCAACTTTTGGTATTGGCAACTAAAAAAATTGTAGTTCTATATTAACGTTAAAATAAACACTTTCTTTCAGTTGCTGCAACTGACTAGAGGTTGAGTTTACTATTATAGTTTATAGCAGCAATTTAAATAAAATAAATTCCGTGAAGTGCGACTTTGACCCGCGCACAAAGGGTTCCGTACCGGCACGACATATGTAATTCAATACGAACAATATAAACTATAGTTTTGGCATTTCGGTTTTTTAGTTTTGGGGTTTTTTTAATTTAGTGGCGCTTTCTGAGTTTTAGCACTTTTTTTCACGTTTTGGCGATTTTTTTTAGTTTTTGAAGTTTTTTTAATTTTGGCGATTTTTATTATTTTGGGGATTTTTTTAATTTGGCGTTTTTTTCATATAGGTGATTTTTTTTTTGGTTTTGACGATTTTCTTAGTTTTGGCACTTTATTTTCGTTTTGAGGATTTTTTTCGGTTTTTGGCGTTGATTTTAAATTTTGGCGATTTTTTTCACATAAACAATTATTTTATTTTTGGCGCATTTTTCGCTTTTTGGCGATTTTCTTCGGTTTTTGGCGTTTATTTCATTTTGGCAATTTTTTTTCATTTAAACGGTTTTTTTCGAATTTGGCGATTTATTTTAGTGCTAGAATTTTTTTTAATTTTGTCGATTTTTTTCGATTTGGCGATTTTTTTTAAATTTTTGGCGATTTTTTTCGGTTTGGCGATTTTATAATTTTCGGATTTTTTAGTGTTACCGTTTTTGAAAATTTCAAGAGTTTACCTCTTACGGTCTCCAAGATATAGCAAGTTGTCAAAATTACATAGTCAAAATTGCATTAACTGATGGACCACCCTTTAATTTAAATTTTTTAATATTTTAATGTTAATTGTTGTAGTCTATATAAAAATACACTAATTTTACAAATTTCAAGTGTCAATATACATATGTACATACAATTGTATGTATTTAACATGAGATTTTAACATTTTTCGTCGCTCGTTTTGGAGCACCCTTTAATTTTTAATTCTCATGTATTTGTTGTTGTAGTGGCCAAGGTTCTTTTTCACCTTTGGTGTACGGAACCCTAAAAATTAGCTTTTGTGATTTTCAAAGGTATTTTGGTTTGTCAATTCTCAAATGGTTTTTCAACAGCCACAGGTTTGTGGCTGTTCAAAATGTGTGGTTGAAGAAATTCACATAGACATGCTTCACCACCAGAAAAAAAATTTCAATTAAAATAAACTTATGATAATATGGCTAACAATAAATTTCTTAAATTTTGTATTTTTATTCGCGTTTATTGTTTACTTTTGTTTCAGCAAGGATGACCAATTTTTCTTTCACATGTACTAATTATGATATTGTTTTAGTTATATTAACCATATTTTCGGTTGCAAGAATATAACTTTTATTTCAAATTCCATACAGCTTAACAATTTTATCTGTTGTTGCAACTATTAAGTTAATGGTTATAATTAAATATATTGTGGTACCACAAGAAAATTGATAGTTGGTGCAACCGCCAAAAATTCGATTGGCAACAAATTCGGTTGTCTCAACGAATTTGTTTTCTCTGTGTATATACAAATATGTAAACAATTGTGTTTTGATAAGAAAAATGTGCTAAGTCTAATTTAGCAATTTTTCAAGAGAGGACTGTTTTAAATGTCCTCCAATTTTGTTTTTTTTTTCAAAATATTACTTATTATTTAAAGATAAATTTTTAATACGCTTCACACAAAAAAGTAGTATGAGTAATTTTGTAATATCAAATAAAATATTTACAATGTCAATTAAAAACTTTATTTATATTTCAACTACAAACAATTTGATTATATTAATTAAGTTTTTCCACTCAAATTAATTAATAATCCTGAAGAAGTTAACCAAAGTTTAACGAAATATCGATATAAAAATAAAAATATAAAGAAATTTATAAAATTTACTGACTTAAAGCTTAAAAAAATAGTTTCATTGAACATATAAAAAAGGTCGAAAAATTAGATAAACAACTAAATAAATTAAGTTCTGAATTAAAAACATTAATTGGTGCATACTTCTTTCTGTGTAGATAGAAAGTCAATTTAAGTTATTATTTCAACAGAAACAGCATATTTAAATAAAACAATTAATATAACCATGTTACTTTGTGCCGAATCGTATGAACGCTTCAATGACGTACTTATCGATAATTCACATACATACATTTATACAAACATAAATAATTTGATACACATACATACTCGTAATTTCCTTTTTGACCAAGAAAAATGGCGTATGTACTTTTGTTTTTTTCTACTGCAGCATTGGGTATTTTACGACTAAAGAATTTGATTCAAACCCTCTGTTTCCGATATAAGCAATAGTCGAGTATTCTATTCTGCTTTCTACATTTAAGAAATCTGTTTCATTAAAAAATTTTCTATTTTCAAAACAAATGAACAGATAAAATAAATAATAAACAATGAATAAATTTTGATGGCAATTTAAAAAAACTTGAATGCGAATATATATAATTTAAATATGATATACCACATTAATACCGACACCGAAAAATTAATGAGATAAGTAAAGATAATTATTGAAAAACAATTTTCAGTTTTGAAATATCTTCAAGCAACTTTAAATAATTACACACATGCACATTAAAATCCTAAACCAGACTAGTTAGAAGAACTTTTAAGACATAAGGGATTTTTCAAACACTTTACTGCAGCGAAATGTTCTAAAACAAACCCTAAACAAGGCTGTTGGTAATACATTTGTTTAAGTTATTGCAGGTATAGGAGTACAGAAGAAAATACTTCGTGACTGAAAAATTTGTGATGCTTGCTTCTTTCTACGCATGGACGTGTATCCAAACGTCATGCATGTACATACATACATAAGTTGTGAGTATGCTCTTTTATTTTTCTGTACTCATGTAAACGAACACATGCATTGACATTAGTTGTATGCGATTGATTTAAAAACGACCTTCCTTAAGCACATCATATCTTACCATCTACATCTTACATACACACACTAAAATGTACAATATGCATAACAAACAAACAATCAAAAGAAGTAGTGTTGATGCGTGTATGCTTGTTATTTTGAATATTGTACGTTTGAGTGTGTGTGTGTGTGTGTGTAAGATATTGATGGTACGCTTTAAAAAAACTTTCAAATTCCCTCTAGTTCACTTTTGTATATGAGACGAAACAAATAATTTTTCACACAAAAAACAAGTTTTCATACTACAAAATATGAAACAATTTTTTACGTCGGTTAATCGGTTTAACCGTTAATCGAAAAAATCTACTTTTAAATTAACCGATCAGTTAATTGGGTAGTAGTTAACCGGTAATGGTCCACCTCGTACATGTATTAGGCATACTCATAAAAAAATTCTCACGTGATGGAATGCTTTAAATATTTTTTCTGAAGCTAAGTACCTAAGAAGGGGAAAAGGGGTTGTGTATTTACTGTTATTTCCTGAAAGATGAAAGCATAAAAGGCCACATACGAGTATTACAATGTTTTGTTAATGACTCCATATGTTTTACATAACAGCCATAAAAGCAAATGATTACATATGAGGAGTCGCAGAACGTAACGTGCATTTTCGATTATTTCAAAATGTTGGTAAACCAAAGATTATTTTTTTCACCCGTTTATTTCATAACATGAATCCAGAATATATAAGGCAACATCCTTCCTTATTATAAAATGCATTAGACCACAATAATTCGCAACAATATATGTTAACGATGTTCTTATTTTAAACTATATTTTTTAGGCTCTTATGTTATCTCTAATAAGTTTTTAATACTAGATAATAATCAAACTAGTGATTATTATTTTTATTTATATGAAATGAGGGATTCCGCGAAAATTACTATTATAATTAGAGATGTGCGCGTGCGTAATTACTCACGCTGAAGCGATACTCATGCGTGATTCGAGAAAAGTACGTCATTTTGTTATCTCTAGTTATATTGAAACAAACATAAATCAACTGTCAAGAAAAAAACTTCGGTTTGTTGAAATAAAATATAAAAAAAAATCTCGTTTTGCTCTGCATCAATTTTTTAAGGACCAAATATTTCTATGAGATGAAAAGAAATATTATGCAAATAAGATTTTTTTCTAATAAACTCAAGAAATTCGTTTAGCTAGTTACCATATACAAAAAAAATTAATTTTGCAGTAATTTTTTTATTTTGCTAATTTTTAGTACGATCAAGATTTTGTTTATAATTTTCTTAAATATATACATTTATTATACCATTATCAAAAATGTATTAAGAAAAGGTAGTCAAATCTTTAATCTAAATATAATTAGTAGGCCCCACCCGTGTCGTAAATAAACGTAAGTGATAGTAATTAATAATAAATAAAATTCGTGCTTAGCAAGTATTTTCAGGAAATTTCATCTAGAGTGTCCGGACATAAAAAATTAAATTTTCCATCATATTATTTTTTCTGATTTTCAATACAGATCTATTTCTTTCTTAAATATAAAATATGTTTGACATATGAGAACCCCAGCACAATGTCACGATAATTTATTGCGGTGCGATTTTTCATAAGATTTTGGACTTTCTTATTCTCTCAATTTGTTATACTCTTTCTCTTTCTGAATAATTGGCGGTGTTGACAATATTAATGTTAACAAAAAACATGATTTCGAAGTTCAAATATTTTTGTCATAGAATATAAAAGTTTAGAAAATATATCAAATATACAATCTGCGAATGTATATAATTTTAATAATTTTTTGTTTTCAGTTGCTGTCATTACAAAATATTTAACACAAAGAGTAATTTTTTTATAAAAATGTATGTACAAAAAAATTAATAAAAATTTAAACAAACAATGACAAGCAGCGTTGTCAACTCTGTGCTTTTCGCACCGTTTCTAGTGCTTTTTAAAATTTTCGACGCGAGAAATAATGCTTTTAGTTTCGTGGCGGTGGCACTAGACCCAAAATTCAAAAATAAATTTCCATATCTATTTTTTTTTTTTCGAGGAAAAATTCGAATAAGGTTGTACAATGCTTGGTTGCAGAAATACACTCAAACTTTAACATTTTAAGCATAATTAATGTAAAGAAGACCTACTTGCTTAGGTACCCAAAAATAGTTTAATAGCACCATTTTGTCTACTTACTATAACAATGGATGGAGAATGGAGAAACTTTGAGTCCAATGTCGAGTTTTGAGCAGAAGTAAAATCTAAAAAGTTTATGTCAAGTTAATGGATATAAACTCGTTTGAGGCATTATAAAAAACTGCATTTCCATCAATCTTTTCTCACTTCAATGTTTAAGCGCACAGAAGTAGATTTTTTACCTCTACGCCTTTATTTAAATCTAACAAACGTAAAAATATATCCCCACACTTTGTTATAACTTCGCTTCATAATAAAAAAGGTCTGAAACGAGAAAATTGAATTGTGAATATACTTTTTTATACACTAAGGGGAAAAACGTACTAAAATCAAGATTTTACGCTCAAAACTCAAATTATTTTAATATTGATAGTCTGTTAAATGTGAAAATTCTTGATTCAAGAATAAAATGTTAATTTTTTTATATCAAAATCAAGATTTTTTTCTTAATAAAATCTTAAATTAAGATCATATTCTTAACAATTTAAGGATATAATCTTAATATTAATATTACGTTATTGATTTTAAGACTGCGCTATTAAAGTTTAAGACCACGTTTTGGATTTTAAGAATTCATTCTATAAATTAAGAATTTTTGTTAAATTTGAGAACGTCAATCTTACTGACCAAATTTCAAGATTGAAATATTAAGATCTCTGCAATCTAAATTGAAGAGTTTTGTTCTTAAATTTAGATCGTTTTATTCTCTTAGGCCCAAATTCACAGTCATTAAGTTAGCTAATAGCAATAGTTTAACCAATAATATTTGATTCACAGCTTTTGGTTTAACATCAGTTAAACTGCCAAACGTCATTGGTTAAGAAATAGTTTTATACAACAGCTGCTTCGTTGTAAACTTTATCAGTATTGATGTTTTGTGAACAACATAATATCCTGTGGTGAACAATTTTGGATACATTTCATACATATGTACGATGTAAAGCATCTTCTTTGTAATACATTCTTTTTTTTATTTTCTATTATGTTTTGGTTTTCCCGAACCAATTTTTGCACTAAGTTAATATCTTTCACGATAAACTTAGATGAGTGAGCACTTATTTTTATCAATTTTTCAGAAAGAATATAATAAATGTAATCAAAAATATTACTTAAACAATAGTTATCATTTTATTTTACTAATAATTAATTAGAATTAAAACGTGTATCGGATGCCTCAAATTTGAAGTTTTAGGTATAAAATGCAAGGTCAAGCGATCCCTTATATCTTATATACATATTTATGTATAAGAATTTATTTAATATAATCATATAATTAAATTTAGTGCTTTTTTACTTAAATTACGCGCTTTTTTCATAGTTTCAGTGCTTTTTGAAATTTAAAAGTTGACAACACTGATGACAAGTATTGCCCTCTCCGTCTTCCGTTGTATTATGTTTATTTTTCTCTCCCGCAACGAGAAATCGTACCGCACCGCAAACATTGTGCTTAGACTCTAAAGAAAAAAATAGTTTTACTAGTTTATTTTATATACCAAAAAATTCTAAATTTTCCAAACCTTTTCGTCTTAAATATAAAAAAAATTTCGAGATTAAGGAATAAATAAGTTTAAGTTAAATAAGTAGTCGTGGTGTAGACTTGCAATGTTTGTTGCAGCAATTCTCGAATATGTGCAAGAGTGTTGAAATAGAAATATATTCTTCTTGTATTCCTCTCGCGCTCTTTTGCGAAGAGTGTAATAGACAAAGACTTATTTTGCAATAGTTTTGATAATAAAACTTGGAAAATAAAAGCTGATATTATTAAATTAATAATAAAAAAATTAAAAATTTTAAAAATCCCTGAATATATCTAGAGAAGATGCGATAGCTTCTAAACAGCTGGACCGATTTTTTTAAAACATGGCTAAGAACCCTTTCGATCAAGTCACCTTTCAAACAAAAAAACTAAATCAAAATCAGTCCAGCCGTTTGGTCTGTACGTGGAAACGGACAGATACACACATACACAGATACACACTACAAACTTATAACACCCCTTTTTTTAGTCGGGGGTTAAAAATCACTTACATAAATTTAAATTTCCTTTAAACTAGGAAACTTTAATGTTGTCATTAGCTCAAGCCGACTTAAGCACTTTTTTCTTTTTCTGAGGCAAATGGAGAGCTTAATTCCAGATTAGCCAAATTTTGTGGAATGGTGCACCTCTAATCTTCATATTTAAAAGCGCTTATTTACTGCGATTTTTCTGTAAGTAACAGCGCAATGACTTGATGCTTATCTTTTTTAGTGTTCCGTACACCAAAGGTGAAAAAGGAACCCTATTGTTTTCGCTACGCTGTCCGTCTGTCCGTCTGTCCATCACACGGTATTTTCTCAGGAACCGTAAGAGCTACGGACCTGAAATTTGGACAGAATATGTAGAGTCTTGGCCACTACAACGACAAATACATGAGAATTAAAAATTAATTGCACAGTTAGTGCAATTTTGACTATGTAATTTTGACAAATTGCTATATCTTGGAAACAGTAAGAAACTCTTAAAATTTTCAAAAACGGTAAAACTAAAAAATCCAAAAATTATAAAATCGCCAAACCGAAAAAAAACGCCAAAACCTGAAAAAAATCGCCAAAAATTTAACCAAAAATCGCCAAATCGAAAAAAAATCGTCAAAATTAAAAAAAAATCAGGCACTAAAATAAATCGCCAAATTCGAAAAAATTGTCTAAAAAAAACGCAAAAAAACCGAGAAAAATCGCCAAAACGCGAAAAATGCGCCAAAACCAAAATAATTGTTTATGTGAAAAAAATTCGCCAAAATGAAAAAAAATCGCCAAAATTAAAAAAATCGCCAAATTTAAAAAAATCGCCAAAACGAAAAAAATTGCCAAAGTTGAAAATAAACGCCAAAAACCGAAAAAAATCCTCAAAACAAAAAAAAAAGTGCCAAACTAAAAAATCGCCAAAAACCAAAAAAAATCACCTAAATGAAAAAAACGCCAAAATTAAAAAATCGCCAAAATAAAAAAACGCCAAAATAATAAAAATCGCCAAAATTAAAAAAACTTCAAAATCCAAAAAAAAAAATCGCCAAAACGTGAAAAAAGTGCCAAAACTCAGAAAGCGCCAATAAATTCAGAAAACCCCAAAAAAAACCCAAAAACGAAAAAAATGCCAATTGAATTACATATCTCGTGTCGGTACGGAACCCTTCGTGCGTAGGTCAAAGTCGCACTTTACTGAATTTATTTCATATTAATTTAGCTGATACTTATACGGCCTCATTTTTTAAAATTATTATGGCCTTATAAAGGTTTTTTAAGACAAATTTTCATAAACAATTTTTCTTATTAAGCCTTTATAGAGCCTAAATAATTTATATAAATAGCTGATAGTGTGTAGAACGATTTTATTCTAAATAAAATAAAAATAATAGCTAGCACCCATTGTAACAACTTTACTTTAAAATGAAATAAATTTTTGAAAATCGACTTGAAAGCGTAAAAGTGCTTTCCTACAAAACTGTAAAATATGACTTAAGCACTTTTTCCTTCCTCATTGCCACAGAAATGTTTTAAAATCTCCTCTATCAATTTCTAAGAATCCACAAGCTTTTTCTTTTAACACAGAAATAAACTATAGAAAATTACAAGTAGACAATCTAAAACAATTTGTTGTGTTATTTATACCCACGCGTTTGTGTAATTTATTTCAATATTTTTCTCTTTTCCTTTGCAAATATTGTTTTTATAAAAAAAAAATAGATTGAAACACACATATTTACTTACATGCGAGTGTATAAATGATTTTATTCGAAATTTTGTATATTTTTGCACCTCAGTTGAGCTTAATTTTGCCGGTAAAATTTGGCACATGCTGTAAACACACATAAGAAATAAATTATGTATATATAAATAAAGAGTAGACGATCTGTATTATTTTTAAGGTTAAAATATGATAAAGAAAGATTTACAACGCTCGAAATAACTGCATAGATATATTGCTAGAAAAGACTATTCGCATAAATTAAGAGCGATATTGACTTGTGCCAAAACCAAGAGAGCTTTTTATGGCCGAAATAGTTAACTGGGCTTTTTTTCACATTTGTAATCTTATGAGAATCTGACTCTTTAATATTAAGTAAATTGTTGTGTAAATTCAGAACTTCAAACTAGTTTTCTGGCAAACAGATTTTTTGAGTTATGACGTTGTTTGAGTCAATGAGCGATAATTTATAAGAAACGGGTTGATATATTTACTTGTGATGTCCACCTATCGTCATATGTTTTTTTTTATGTCGCATGTGATATAAATATACATACAAATATGTATTTATGTATGTATAATATACATACATACATATACATTGTATATGGAAAATATTAAATACTTAAAATAGGTCTTTTACGATATATTCCTTAAAATGAATAAATTACATACTCGTACATATGTCGTTATTTTAACTTAAAATCATTAATTTGAAAAAGCTTTTGCTTGACGTTGGACTTCCTACATGAATTAAATAATCAATAAAATTTAAATTTTATTTCTACACGAGTCTATGTTTTTTTTTTTAATTTTATTTTGCAAAGCTAATACGCAAAAATAATAAATTATCTATTGCGACTACAAATTTATTACAATTTTAAATTTATAGCAGAGGCTACTGAACTTTCTTCAAAGCTTTTTAGGCAAGAATTATTCCAGTTTTACTATTTTATTTATATTTCAATTAATTGCTACTGACGTATTCATTAAAAATATTTTAGGTTTATTAAGCTTTTATTTAGACGTATTTCTATGGGAAATTTGTCAAATAACCCTAGACCGTTAAAATTTATATTTCAAACATACGCATGTAAAACATGTGAAAATAGAATTGACGCATTTGGGAACATGTGATCTAAATGATTTCAAAAGATAGTATAAAGCGGCCCATACACTACAACAGCATGCACGCACAATCAAGCGATTGAGCATTCATGCTCGAAGCACACATTATACCAACAAGCTGGTACAATATTCATTTTTTACAAAATTGCGATAAGGGTGGTTATGAATAGTGACACAGTTTTTGCTACAATTTATTTATTTTTTTCAGTCTATGGACAAAAAATTCTTACAATTACTATTGGTATGTTGTTAAAATTAGCAGCTATGTATAACTAAAGAGCTAAAATTCTCTTTTCCATTGAAAAAAATTATATTTCAATA
The DNA here is from genome assembly GCA_905220375.1 of Tachina fera. Classification (NCBI taxonomy): domain Eukaryota; kingdom Metazoa; phylum Arthropoda; class Insecta; order Diptera; family Tachinidae; genus Tachina; species Tachina fera. The sequence goes on from LR999963.1 coordinate 75,876,475, forward strand.
AATTATATTTTTTAAATGGATGTTTACTCCATGAAAACTTTGTTCATCTGAGCTAATTTCACCATATACTACACCAGCAAGCTTGTACCATCAGCAAAATATCAAACTCTATTTGACATCACTACAGCAAAACGTACAATCACACAAAATGCCCATACACGACCCAACCGCTGGCACAAACACTTGATTGCGCATGCATGCTGTTGTAGTGTATGGGCCGCTTAACAAATGAACATAATGTTTTGAAGACTTCACATATTTTGGAGCGCGTTTCACTTTATATATACATACATACATACATACAAATATATACTCAATTGTCTTTACCGGATTGACATAAATGATTAAACAGAATTCCGGCCTAAACACATTTCCCATACAATTTGACACAAAAAACCAGCCGCAGAAAGCAGTCGTGAGATAGAATCTATTTTATTCTGAGAACGTTTTTTCTTATTCTCTCACATATCAATACTAATTCTCACAAAAATGTTACCATACTTTCAATAAATTTCATATATTTTGTAAACAAAACTACAAAGAAAATTAAGCACAAAAGAAAATAAAACAAAAATCAGAGAGCATTTGAAGTTACTGCCGTCGATTTTATTATGGGCTTTATTAATTTGTCAGCGATTTTCCTGAAGTTGCAGACTTTATTCTGTTTCATCATTAAGCTTATATTTTAATATTGTAAACAATTCTAATTTCGACAATGTATTTATTGTTGCTTTAGCACATTTAAAATGCATTTCGTTGGTGCTCAGGCAACTCATCAGTAGATTTCAATCATAATTGAAAACCAATTTCAAAACCTAAATAAATTATTGAGAATTAACAAAACTGCAATCATATTATGTTAATAATTTATTGACAATTTGTCTATAAGCTTTGAGGTTTTGTAAGCTTTTTTAACTTATGGTTGAAATCCACTGATCAGTTGTGTGAGAAGCAACGAAATACATATAGATGTGCATAACTTATTACAAATAATTTTTTTATGATTTGATTAGGCTAAGGTTCATATCATTCTGTAAGCCAAATAATATGTTATAATTATTAATGAAAAAATAACACCAAAGTTAATAGCCAGATTTTGTAAAACAAATCGAGTTTTCGTTTTTGGTTGGAACGAAACCAAAAATATTTTAAATTTTGTAAAACGCTACTTTGTTTTCGTTTCTTGTCAAATTATTATAATTTAAAAATATATTATTCTTCATAAAAAATTGCATATAAAAATATTTTCAAAATCTAAAATTTAAGTAAATTATGGAATATGTTAAAACGAAAGCAAGAAACATTAGTTAAGTTCCCATAAATACTTATTGGATTCTTTGAAACGTTCAATATTTCAATGTTGGAGTAAAATGTTAATGTGTATGGATATGTTTTTCATCACACACATGGATCAGTCAAGTTTCTATTCAAAATTTCACAATTGCAATCATCAAAGTCTCATATCATTTCTAGTCAACCTACTTACTTCACAACATTTTTCCTTACATAAAGAAATCAAGATATATCCGCTATTATCTTCTGTATTAAAAGGGTAAAAATATTGGCAAGTATGCAGGTTGTATAGAAATAATATGGCATACCAACGATTACAAATTAATATAATATTGTGATAGGTAATGTGCTAAACAAGAACTTTATAAATAATTTCATCTCACTACTTTTGATAGCTGAAATTTTTGAATAGGAACTGGGACTAACTACTTTTTGACTTCTTTAATAGGGTAGTAGGAACTAAGTCCCCAATGAACTAAGTCCCCAAAACATAAATGAACTAAGTCCCTAAAGTTTGGGGAGTTAGTTCGCTATGAACTAAGTCCCCAAACATAAAAATGAACTTGGCCCCCAAAAATTTAACAAAAAGAGAACTAATTCCCCAAAAATTGTTTTTGTTGCCATCCATATAAAACTTTAGGGACTTAGTTCATTTATGTTTTGGTGACTTAGTTCATTCGGGACTTAGTTCCTAACGCCCTTTAATAGTACTTGGCAAGTTTAAGGTTAGGGTCTGTTATATTTCTAGAATGTGTGTTATATTAGAGAGTGATTATGTATAACATTATGTTATTTTTATGAGCACGTCCCGGCCTCCCTGGTTTAACAATCGATGCATTAGAATTTTTCTTGTTCGTAACCCACCTAGGTCTAATTGTGTATCAAATGTGAGCTCTCAAGCTAGAGCTTAAGTGCTTTACCAATTTGATGACAATTGGCTAGAACAAAGTAGTTATGAGGGCTTAAAGCGAATGTATGTTTAAATATGGATACTACGTGCATAGGCCGAGCTGGCCTGGAAATCTATCGTCCACCAAGGTACTAATTTACACATTATTGCCGCAAAACTAATGAAAAATTAATATCTAATGCAATAATAGGTCTGTTCATTTACTTTCCCAGCAGAAACTAGCAACGAGAGAGTAAGGCAGAAATTTACAAAATTACTCTCCCAAATCTGCAAAAGTACATAAACGCTTTACTTGTAAAAACTTGCAAGAAAATTTTAATCATATCAGAACCATGGATGGAAATCATAATACAATTGTACTTTGTCTGATGTGTTTTGTTTGATAATATTTTAAATTGCAATTTTTTTTAAATTCATATTTACAATTTTTTGAATTTTTCATACTTTTTTAATTGTATTCCATTAACAAATACAAGAATTCGACTTTCCATTGTGATAATATATGAGAAACAAACAAAATTATTTGCCATTTAAATTGAATTTATGTGGCTTAATGGAGGAAAACCAATAAATTAAGAAAACATGCTTTTTTTTCATACGTATACATGTTTTTTAATAAATAAATGCACATTTTTTCAGTTTTCCTTTATCATGTATTTTTTAAATAATTTAATTGACAATAAAACACACAACAGGTGGTTGGATAATTCTTGCAAGTAAAAATTTTACTAGTAACAATTTGTAGAAATTTGTTTGTCTCTCAATTTTTGTCTCTCTTTTGACGCTCTCTCCTTGCAAACTTTTTGAGTTAATGAACATTTTCCAGTAACAATTGTTACAAATTCGTAATAATTTTCAGTAAATGAACAAACCTAATGTTTTTAAAACTTTTGAAACGAATACAATTTAAACTTTTGATAATATTTTATTAAAAACATTTATTTTACGTAAGATAGAATTTTCGTTTTCAAATGTTTTACGAAATTCAAAATTAAAAATAAACCAAAATTTTCTGTTTGAAACGTTTTGTTGGTATAAATTTCTGCTTTATGAATTGCGAATTGTTTTGATGCATCATATTGCAATTTGATGAAAGCTTTTTTGTAATGAAAGCTCAATTTTACCATTTCTAAATTTTATCATCTCTAATTTGGCTTAAAGAGTGACACGAACTTTAGCATAATCATATCATAAATATAGAAGCAAATGAAGTTCGAACAATAATAATAAAACTTATGGGTTTGTGGCGAAGAATAAAAAAAATAAATAAAAATATACTTAATAGTAACAAACCAAAAAGTTTGTTTTAAGTGGAACAAAAATAAACAAATTAATTAACATGTGCGTAATTAGTAAAGAATAAACGACAAAGAAAGTGTGATGCATTAGTTTTAATTTATATAAATTATTTTAGATGAGAACATAATCCCAAAATATTTAAAAAATTAACATGTCCCACTTGTTTCCATAAAGTGGGTCAATTCAATATTTACAAATTCTCAGTTTTCAATATACATACTCAAATATCATCAAAGAGGGAAGAAAATTATTTAAAATTTACACGTGACCACTGCGTTAAAAAGGGCAAATACATATTGCTAAAAATTTTAGTTGATACCCTTTAGAGAAACAATAGCGATATGCATAGTTTTCAAAATTGTAGCAAGTTAATTTTTTGCGTGGAGGTATATTTTGCAAAAAACAAAACAAAATAATAATAATAATTTTAAAAGAATTTAAATCTGCTTGATTTATTATACACAATATTGAAAGAATATTTTATATATTTATTGAATCAACACGCAAAACTTTATTCCAAACAATTGAATTTCTTGTTCTACTTTTGTGTGTGTTCCAGTTCCTCAAACAAAAAAGAAAACAAAATGATGCTAAATTTATAGAAAATAAAAATCTTAAAACACGGATGTATTTTTAGTACAGCGTATTGAAAATAAATAAATTTAAGTTAATACACTTTGAAATCGATGCAATGCTTAATATCAAAATTTTTGTGCGTATGAAAAAATTTTGTGAAATTATTTGAAGGCTTAATTTGGGCAAGGTCGTTCATTAGACTTAAATTTCACGTGGCGATATTTAAAAAAAATAATTCATGTTTAATTTAATTTAAAGTGTATATTATAACAAAATTTCCTTAAAAATTTTTTTTAAAGCACACTTGAAACACAAATAATTTTTTTTAATACGCCCGCATATCTGTGGAATAATTTTGTATATAAATTCTTCGTAAAATCATTAAATATCCAGTATGGATAATATATTTAAAAGTGCCATAATTAGTTTAAATTTGTAATTAATTGGAGAATAAGCAATTTAAAAAGAATATAAAATATTTGAAAGGAACCAATTAATTACCTTAACCGTGTAATTTTGTGAGGCGGTAAAAAGGTTAAACAAAATTAAAAAAAACCTTGTGAAATTAATAAAAACTTTTATATTTTTAAATATATTTATTGGTTAATTCCAATAACACAAACTAATAACACTTTACAACAGCAACAAGAACAACAAAGTTCTTACGACTTATAGAAAATTAAGAATCTTCGTGCTTTGGTGAATTGAAGCTTCCGCCTGTAGGCTGCAACACATTGTTATGTTAAATTGGCATAGAATAGCAATGAAAATACCCTACGCCTGTATTTGTATACAGAAAAATTTATTCCCTAAAAATTTTCAAGCAAATACTTGTTGTATTAAAATTTAGTTTCAGTAAATATTTATTATTGTTTCAATAATGCTCGGAATAAATTTTCACAAATGCCAAAGTGAAATCAGCTGTTTTCCAGATGTTAAGTTGCCAATTCATTTTGGTATTATTTCGCGGCATTCAGCATAAGAAATCCCCGGAAATCGGAAAATCTTAAAGTAAAAAAACCCTAAATATTATTAAAGAAAACTAAATGAGTTCTTTTCAACGAAATAAGGACTAAACACGTTTTTTATCAGAAATTATTTATTTTTCAGCAAAACTGAAATTGTTTCCAAAAATATTACACAAAAATACTGCAAGTTCGGAATTATTTCAGCATCACATAACTTCGGATATTTAATATTTTTTTTTGCTATCGATGTTTTAATTCTGCAATCGGTTAAGGCTTGAAAACAATCAATATTGCCTTGTCACTATCGATAGTAAATGAAACCCTACTACAATTAAACAATATGAAAATTTTGCTTATCACAAACAAAACTAATGCATTAAGCACATTCACCACAGCAGGATACACGAACACACGACTTCAAATGCCGCTAGCAGCATTTGTCGCCTCGTAGCCAGCTACTTAATTATTTTGGAGACGGCAGCAGCACCATCTGCACCTCATATTTAAGTATAAATAAATAGTTCAGTATTGCCACGTTCAAATATTTCACATTTATAAAAATTAAATTATTCTTTCGAAATGTACTTATTTGACGTAAAAGTATAAAAATGAATCAATTTAGGCTTTACATCAATTTTTGGATATTCTGTTCAATAATATGAAGTAATTGTACGATATTATACATACAACATTATGTATTATACTGAATTTTCTCATTGCAGCCAAAGAGATAGAAATTAATTTAATTGGACTAGAACGACAAAATCAGCATAGACAACAACCTTCCGCCATGTTGCCTTGCCGTCCTCAAAATAATCATGCTCATATAGACATGTGCATTATATCCTTGACATTTGGTAGTCGGTAGCTTGCTGTGGTGAATGTGTTTAATGCTTAACTGTATACAGAAAAAACTAAAGCAGATCGTGAGTTTCAACGAGCTATGTGTCAAGAGGAGGAACGTAGAGAAGCTTTAGAAAACTCTTTACGTGAAGAGTTTGAACGTGAAAAGCTAGAAATGGAAGAAGTAACCAAATTTATTGAATCAGTAAATGTTTTGTATGAATACGGTCCTACAAATAATTTTGTAAATTCTGATAACAGTTTTATAAAAATTCAAATCTAGCTGAGTTCGGCTGAGAGAATTTGTTGTTTAAGTGTGTTGGTGTTTATCTTGCTTGTCTATAAGTCCAGCATGCTGCTGTACTATTGTTGTTATTTATTTTGATTGAGCGTGTTGTATATATGTAATTGCCGAAAACGAGCCGACAAACCAAAAATAAAATTTGAACAAACAATTTACTGGATCAATAAAAAGTATTTACTGAAACTAAATTTTATTTCAAACAAAAATTTGTTTGAAAATCTTTTCTGCGTAATTTTTTCTGTGTATGATGGAAAACTTCACTTATTTTTAATACAATTATTTTAGTTTTGTTATTTATTGAAGTGAAAAATCTAATTCTGTTTTTTTTTGTTGTGTTTTATTTAAAAAATATTTTGCTTTGATTTTTTAGTGTATCACAGAAAAAACTAATTTTCCATTTCAAACGCAAAATTCTCTGAATCAAATACAAATTTTTTCAATTTAGGTCCTACAAAAAAATTTGTAAATTCAAATGCAAATTTTTGTAATAGCTTGTTTGGAAAAACCCCCGTCTTTTTCAATCAACAGATTGTCTGATTCAAATAAATAAATAAATAACTGTTGTATACAGTATGCAATTTCTATATTGGAACAGAAATGTTCTCTTAACAATTTTTTTACAAGTATTACTTTATATTAATTGTATCAACTAGAATTTTTCACTCCATATTGTTTTTGGTTTTGCTTAAAACAAAATTGGATCAAACTATTTACTGGAATAGTAAAAAATATTTACTGAACCAAAATTTTATTTCAAACAAACTTTTGTTTGAAAATTTCTTGGGAATAATTTTTTCTGTGTAAATAAATACATTAGAGAAGAACCACACAAGTTTGATACTATTACGATAGTATCGTCGATATATCGATAGTTTTTCTAACTTTCGATAGCCTTGAATTGATATATTGATAAATTTTTTTAAACTATTGTAAAGTTTCGATAGTGATACAATCGATATTGTATACAGTCATATTGATTCTAAGTTGTGTGACTTTCGAAATTTCTAAAGGTAGGATGACACGGTTGCCGCAAATACACCAATCTGACCCAAGTTTTATTGTGCTGAATTGATGCACAATAACTAAACTATCCCAATTAAATACGTTGCAGTCACATGATTGTCCCATTTTATAAAAATTTTATTGACGCAGATAGGTGAAGAATGAATTTGGGACAATAATTGCCGCAGCGCAGTCGTACAATTGTTCTAACTTGCGCAATAAAAACAAGCAGTTGTTGTGGCAGCTTGTTTGGTTTTACGTACAAATAGTTTTTTTTCAGAAATCGTTTTTTTTTTTGGGTTTTTTTTTGTACGTAATAATGGTTTGTTCCCTTAAAGGAAATAAAATTGCCTCTGCTTTCTATATTTTTTGTGCTTATTAAATATACAAAGCAGAGACAATTTTCGTTCTTTTAAACGAATAAAAACTAAATATATGGGTTAAATATTGGCTCACAGCTCCATGTTAACGTTTCAAATAAGTTATAACTACGAGTACAAAAACACTTGGGGCACACGAAAAAATAAATTAATTTAAGAAATTGTCGCGTATTTACTACTTTGATTGCTGCTCGAGAACGCAATAAATATTGGCGAAGTTTTAACATTTTTATTGGGTCATGGTTGCCTAACAACCGTTCACACGATTGCCGTACCAAAGATGCATTTGATTGCGGCAAATCATCAGAATATTGTTTTCGATTGTCGTATGGGACAATAAATTTTGAAATCACACGATGGGCATATAAAGTGGATCAATAATTGGTGCATTGCGGCAATCGTGTGATCCTACCTTAAGGTTAAGTTGGCATCCTCTGCTCATCGTTATTACATACATATCTCTCATTTGCTAAGAACTCAAAAAAACTAATTTACCAGAAAACTGGTTTAGAGATTTCAACTTAAACAAAATTTAAGTTTAAAATTTAACAAATTTAACAAATTTTAAACTTAAATTGTAAAAATTCCCATAAAAACACTAATTTCATTTTTTCTCAACAAATTGTTGCACATTAATTATGCAACATTACAATTTTACCAAAGGTACACTGCAAGAAAAACCTTCGTAAATGCAATGATTTTTCACATTATATTTATGATTTTGTCATTGTTTTTCAACCAATGCAACGCTTCATTCGCATTACGAAAATTGTGTCATTAACTGGAAAAATGTCATATATACAACGAAATATTTTCATTCATAAGCAACGTACATTTTCATATTTTAAATGAAAAATGTAATCATTGCGATGAAACTTATTAGTTTATACAATGAAGTGACATTAGTTTTATTTTTTTTACGAACTATATCAATGAAAAACAACATTTGTCATGTAAATCATGACAATATTTCATTACTGAGACGTAACATATAATTTTTTGATGATATCATATTATAGTGTTAACAACATAAGTCATTATTGTAATGACTGATTCATTTATTTAATTATAATTGTATCTTAATAAATATTCAACTTACGTGTGTATATTGGAACAGGGATCAGAAAAACGTTTGCATGATGATAATTGGCTTCCCCGGCCAAGAGTTGAACTTGGAACTCATCGCGTGGTAGATAGCGCGCTTACCGCTGCAGCCACAACAATCTCAAATATTATTTAGATACACACTAAATACATACATGCCATCATTAATGAAATTTTAATTCAAAGTTATGTAATTGATCTAATTAATTCAACATTATTTAATTTATTTGAAAAGTTATAACTTATAAATATATATATATATATATAATGGGTGATTTTTTAAGAACTATCGGAAATTAAAAAAAAAGAAAACACACAAAATTCAGAAAAATGCATGAAATATTTATTTGGATTGATAGTTGGGTCGATATAATTTAATGTTTGAAGATTATTTCATGCAAATGTTGGCCGCGGCTGCGCCTCAAATGGTCCATCCGCTTAGTCCAATTTTGGCATACTCTTTCCAACATTTCGGCCGGTATCTCACGAATAATGTTGGCAATGTTGGCTTCCAGTGCGTCAATCGAAGCGGGCTTGTCGCTATAGACATTAGCCTTAACATAGCCCCACAAAAAATAGTCTAGAGGCGTTAAATCGCACGATCTGGGCGGCCAATTGACTGGTCCCAAGCGTGAAATAAACTGTTCACCGAACTCGCCTCTCAATTGGTCCATTGTTTCGCGTGCTGTGTGGCATGTGGCACCGTCTTGTTGAAACCACATATCATGCAAGTCAACCTCTTCCATTTTGGGCAAAAAAAAGTTTGTTATCATCGCACGGTAGCGCTCACCATTCACAGTAACGTTGAGATTCGCATCATCTTTGAAGAAATACGGCCCAATGATGCCGCCAGCCCATAATCCGCACCAAACGGTTGTTTTTTGCGGATGCATTGGTAGCTCTTGCAATGCTTCTGGCTGCTCTTCACTCCAAATACGGCAGTTTTGCTTGTTCACGTATCCATTCAACCAGAAATGAGCCTCGTTGCTGAACACAATTCTTCGATAAATTCTTCGATGCGTGCTCTTAACACGCATTTTGGTAATAAAATTCAATAATTTGCAAGCGTTGTTCGTTTGTAAGACGATTCATGATTAAATTATAGACCAAACTGAAGATGTTTGACAGTGACACAAGATACAAAACGTGCGCGAGCTGTCAAAACTAGTGCTGCCAAAAAGATAATAGCAAAAAAATCAATCGTTATATAAAAAAAAATTTGACTTATCTCCAGGATTCGAACCTGGGATTACAAGAGTGGCACACTGCCTACTAGCCAGCAGCAGGATGTTTTCTTCATTATAGTTACGAAAATATATCATTAAAGTTGCAACAAAACTATAATTTCCATAACTATAGATTAATTACATATTTTTTTGATACTTTGATACAATTTGATACTTTGAAATTATTTTATGTAACCTAATCAATTTAAAATATTTTTTTGTCTAAATTCTTCACAAAAACATGTATTTAAGTTTTTCGTTACCCGAATGAAAATTATTTCGTAACATAAATGATACTAGAAAATGTAAAATATTAAGCACTCGATTGGTTTCATTCCATTAATGAAATTAACATCAATATAATGTAATATTTCATTTTATTAATAAAATTTGTCGTTGTATTAATGAAAGGGGTTCAACGTAATGGTTTCATTCCCGTGACGAAGTGTTTTTCTTTCAGTGTACATATATAGCTAATATATCATATATAGTATATCTAATAACCACACTTATTTTTGTAGTGGAACTAAGTGAGTGGGCTTATGTAGCATTATCCTGCAATAATTGCAGGACAGAAACAAAAAACATTTCCCTATACGTTAAACAAATTTAAAATTTTTAATGCACCTTATTATTTGAATTGCAAAATTTACAATAAAACTAAAGCGTGTACATGTTTCTTAGTCGTGTTACTGGTGAAAATGATTTAGTTTTTGTGACCCACTAATAAACAATATATGGCGCCACAACAGCATGGGAGGAGCTATGGACTTATAATATTGGTCCGCCCTAATTGGCAAGCCAATTTTCCAAAATTTTTGACATTTATATCTTATTATCTTTTTTAATATGAAATATATTCGACATAATTTATTACTTTAGGGATTGCAAAATTTTTGTTTTTTAAATATTTAAAGACAAAAACAAATACAAGTTTTATACCAAAATAAAAGAGTATTTGAATACAAAATCATTTTGCAAGACACAAAAATCTGCTTCGGCACAAGCAACAGTAGTCGCTCACTCGTTATATGAATTGATGGAAAACTTTGAATAACATCTGCAGATCTAAATGCTTTGAATTATTTAAAAGAAGATATAAAATTAATGATTTTCTATACTAAAAAATACACATATAGGGGCCAATGACGAATGACAAGGTTAAATAATTAAAATAACAAAATAAAAATAAAACAAACAAAAAACACTTGCTGGTCTGGTATAGGTGATTGATACCGGCTGAAATATTTCATGATAAAAGAAAAAAAAATTATCAGGGCGCATATTTCACTGCTTTGTGTTAAACACAAATGATTTTTTTTTATATGTACATAATGAAGATATTTTATTTGGCTTTTAAAAATACTGATGTTTGTAATATTTAAAAACATAAATTTACTGTAGGAAATATGTTTTTAGTTTTGTTCCAGATGAGATTTTATTTTAACAAAATGTTTTTTTTTTTATTTACAGAAATGATTTACTAGAGCAAAAAGCACAATTTAATGCACAACTTCAAGATGCACATAAAAATGTGCAAACTTTACAAACGAAAATCGGTGAAATGCAAATAAAAATTGAAAAACTTGAACAGGAGTTATCGGCAAAAACCTGGAACGTTGAAAGCAAGTATTTGATTTTGATTTTAGAAAAATACACAATTTTAAAAAATATGAATTGATAAATACTTTTTTCCCACGTTCCCTTTTTTTTTACTTTGCAGGATTACAGGGAGAATTAAATGCAGCTCACAAAGACGATGAATACGTTCGTAAGAAACTTAAACTACTAGAAGATGAAAAGACTACTCTACGTCATCGGTTTAGTGAAAATGAAGATGAATTAAAAAGAAAATATGGTGGGTTGATATTCTTGCTCAAAACATAAATAATATTTACATTAAATTTTAATCACTTGTTGTCTGTTAAGATGATCTTGAAACGCAGTACAATGAATTGCAGGAGAAGTACAAGGAAACACAAAGTTTGGCGAGCAGTTTGCATACACAATTGGCAGCAGCCCAAAAAGAGGCCAAGGAATGGCAACAGGAAGCTGAGAAAATACGTGAGGAGCTGGAGGAACAGATAAGAATCCTACAAAACTCTCTACAAAATTCCGAAAATGAGCGTAAGATTTGTGAGGACAAGTGGCAGAGGGAATTTGAAATGCTCAGGACTCATAATATGGGTAGGTCAGGCTGTTTTGTGTTTCAAGTACAAAAATAATAGGAGTACTATTTAAAATTTAATATTTGTAGATCGCGAAGAATCTATTATGACCGATTGCGAGTGGCAACTGCGCCAGATGCAAAAGCAGTGTAAAGACAAAATTGACAAGGCCGAAAATGGTCGCCGCGAGGCTGTGAACAAAGTTGATGAACTAGAGGACGAGCTAGAAGAGCGCCGCAAAGAAATAGACGATTTGAAAATCTATCAGGCTCAAGTGAACTCTCTGCGGGGCGTAGTCAATGAGCAGGAACGATCTATACAAAATCTCGTATCTCAAATCGACCGCTTGAAAAGCGATCTGGCCATAGCCAACGAAAACCTTGCTGAGCAAATTGAAGCCGTTAAGAAGATAAAATATCATTGCGATAATGCTCTCTACGACAAAGAGCGTCAAATGATGTATCGCATCGATGAAGTGCGTCATGAGGCGGCCTCTTTTTGGGAAGACAAGCTTTACACAGAGATGACAAGACTGAAAAATGAATTAGAATCCGTCTATGTAGATGAAAGGCGTGAAGCTTTAGACAAACTTCAAGCCGAACATGTGGAGGAGCTTAAGGCCTTAACAAATCGCTATAGTGAAAATGAAGACGAGCTGCGCTTAGAATTATCCGAGACTCAAAACCTTTTGGAGCAAAAAACCCAAGAATTTATAGAACTGCGTGAAAAATCAGACAATACTCTGCTGCAAACACGCATGCATTTGGATCGAGCAGATCGTGAGTTTCAACGAGCTATGTGTCAAGAGGAGGAACGTAGAGAAGCTTTAGAAAACTCTTTACGTGAAGAGTTTGAACGTGAAAAGCTAGAAATGGAAGAAAAGTTTCGTGAACGTTTGGGTCAAGTCAAAGATGAATTCTCCAAAGAACTACAAATTAATACACAAGAACTAAAGGAAGAGCAAAAAAAGGAATTACAAAAAGTAAAAGCCAAAATGCAAAGTGAAAAAGATGAGGCCTTACAGGTACTTAGCGATAAACATCGAAAAAAATTGGCGGATTTCGATGAGAAAATCAAAGATATTGAGCAACGTCATAAAAACGATTTGAAAGACTTGAAAGCCGCCTACGATGCCGAAAAGGTAGCGCTGGATAAGAGAGACATTAGCAATGCCAACGAAATTGAACAGTTACATAGAAAATGTCGCTGTCTCACCAACCTATTTGAAGAAATGCGCATGCGTTACGAGCGACGTGATCCACGTCAAGAAGATCTCAGAGAAATAGCAGAGCTACGTGCGCGCTGCGAATCTCAGGAACGTGATTTGTATTTGCTGACTGATCGTTTAAGGGAAATGCAAATACAAGTGAATGAACTACAACAAAATGGTGTAGAGTGTAATGCCATGAATAATAAAAATAACAAAAAATCGAAACAGATCAAGAAGCCACCGCCAAAAACTATACCAACAAATTGCGATGTTATTTACGAGGAAAACGAAGAACGAGAATCGCCGCCACCTACACAAAACTCAGTAAATACAAATTATAAAAAGCAACAGGCAAATAATAAAAATTGCAATAACAACAATAATGATGAGAATGTGAATGTGAATGACGTCAATGAGAGCCAGGAAGCTGTTGAGGAAAATGAAAATGCAGGCGATCGTCAAGTTAATAATGGCGTTCGAGAGCAAAAGAAAACCAAAAACAATCAGTCTGCTTATGAAAGAAAAAGTGTTAAATTGTTGATAAAAGATAACGAAGATGACAGTCATATGATAACAGCTGTTTAGGAAGACAAAAGGAATTTTGAACTGTTATAAACTACAGGCAAAGACAACTCTGTTAAATAAGACTTTTCACTGTCGTCACATTGTTTGAAATACTGAATATTTATTACAAAGGCAGCGATATATAATTTGCACTGCTTGCAAAGCAAAAAAAAAAATAACAAAATATTTTTATGCTATGAAATATTCGCTCCAGCTCTCCTTTTGTAAAATATTTCTTTAAATACTGTCTCTTCTGTTTGCACTTACAATATTTTTTATAATTTTCGTATTATCTTATTATTACCCTTTTCTTGTTGTAAGATCTTACAATCATATATTCGCAATTTCATCCTAAAAATTCGTTGACTAGTTTTAATTTGCATAAAATTAAACATTTTTAATTATTACGAGAAAATCAAATATAGAAATATAATTATTTACAAAATTTTTTATTTTCTAAAAAAAAACCTAAACAAAAAATAAAGTAAAACAAGAAACTTGAGATGTGCTTTTAATACATACCCAGTGAAAAAAATGTAAGTCATTCTAGTGGAACTACATTTTCATTGCTTCTAAGAAATCGATATTTTTAATTTGCCGAAAGTGAGCAAAAAACCATGTAGAAGCTTATTTTAGTCATACAAAACTTTGTAACTCCTTCATAGTGTTAGAAAATACTCACCAGAATTTAAAAAAAAATTATTTTCTTAAAGAAATTTATGAACTAATTTTAGTCTAAAATTTAAAAGTTATTTGCTTAAATTTACATGAAAACACTGTTTCGGGCTTAAATTCGTATAAAAAGAACATAGAAAACAAAAAGGGAATTTTTCTTAATATCGTTTCCAATTCAGTGAACAGGCATCTAAAAAGAGAACTTATTGCAATGACAACCCTGTGTAAAAATCATTAGATTGGATCGCATTTTTCACTACTTCCAGATCGCAATTCATGACTTTTTTTGGAGTCTCTTTATGAAAGGGATAGTTATTGAGAAGATAGGTGGTGAAGAAAGAGGTAGAGAAAGGCTTCATTATTTTTACAGCTCTGCTTTTTTTCATGTATTTAATAATGCAGTATTGCAGCGCCTCTGGTGTCAAGATGAGGCGTACTAAGTTTTGGTTATTTTACTTCGCTGATGATTTTTGTCAAACAATACAGATAAAGGAGGACGTTCTCATGTTAACATTAATATTACCATCCGCTAAAGCCGGTCGAGGATATTGTTACGTTTATGATTTTTAAACGTGTGAGTTCTTTTGATTACTCAAAAATAAACAACACACAACTATTTTCTTAATATATTTACTTCCATTTTGTATTAAATAAAAAAAAAAATACAAACTGTCTTTACTGAATTACTGATGACTTCTTATCTTTATTATCGAGTAAACGTTGTGTTTACTGTGAACGATGTTCAATTCACGAGTAGCTGATTTGCACTGACTCGCTCTTATTTATACCATAGGAAATATTCTAGAATGTTCGCCACTTTGGTTTTCTATTGATAATCAAGTGACCAAACAGGCTTCTCAAAGAATCTGGGAAAATTCAAGTTAATACTTCTAGAAGGTTGTGGATAATTATATTGCCTGTTAGTTTGAATTTGTAAAGATTTTTATGCTGATAATACTGTGTGTAGAGTTGATTCTATGACGATTTGTTCAAGTTTTTAATATTTTAATCCATATTTGAATTTCGTAACAATGGTATCCATTCTGGAATACGCGTCGATTTGGTGAAAGTTACATGTAAAACAAAAAACAAAACTTCAAAAATGTAAAAAAATTGTTTTGGTTTGTCATACAAAATTCACTGTTTTTAAAAGAGAGAGAAATGCTTTCGAATTATCGCGTTTATATACATATTTCATTTTGATTTGTATGGTAAGCAAAAACAATTTTTGAAACTTTGTTTTTACTGTAAAGTAATGGAAAATTTCACTTGTTTGACGCGTTTTGCCGAACACCCACTAATTAATGCTATATCAAAACATAGCATTAATTAGTGGCCAAAAAATTTTTTCATATGTGTTTTAAAAGAAATTTATGAACTAATTTTAGTCTAAAATTTAAAAGTTATTTGCTTAAACTTTGCCAATTCAATAAGATACAATTTTTTTTAACTTTAATGATTCTAGATGGCATTTTGAAGAGAAGCGTAACGATGCGCTGGTACTTGCAAAATAAAAAAAAAATTTAAAAGACTAATGAAAAAATTTGTAATAAGCTAATGAGTTTTACAAATGAAGCATTGAAGGGCCTTTTAATTGTTTTTAATTTTTGATCTAAAATTTTTACCAAGTTCAGCTCTCAAAAACTACAGGGTTATCCATTTAGTGGTTTCATAACTGCCGGCCTGGCAAAGCTGTCAGCTGTTAAATATTTGTTATCTGAAGTGTAATTTCTATAGTGAATTGTATGCAGAGTTTCTACGCGGGAAAATAACACCGAGACTTCCCGAGAATTCTCGCGAATTATGTTTTTACAAATCCCAGGACATTTTTAACGAGAATTTTCAGGTATTTAATATTTACGTTTTTGGAATTTGCGTTTTTGTACATTTTGTTCGTTGTTTTATTACTAAATAATAATACTTTTAAAAATCACAAAAGAACCAAAACTTAAAAAAAAAATTAGACCGACTTCAAAAATAAGCACTAAAATAATATTGATCTAGTTAAATGAAATATTTTTACATATTTTACCTATAGTGTTGTCAGCATGAAAAAAATCGCCAAAATTAAAAGAAATCGCCAAAGTTAAATAACGCCATAAATCGAAAAAAATCGCTAAAATACGAAAAAACAGCCAAAACTTAAAAAAATCGCCCAAACGAAAAAAATTGCCATTATGAAAAAAATGGCCAAAATGAAAAAAATCGTCAAATTATAAAAAGCCAAGAACCGAAAAAAGTCGCCAAAACCAGAAAAAAGTGCCAAAATTAAAAAAATCGCCAAAATAAAAAAATCGCCAAAATAAAAAAATCGCCAAAATTAAAAAAACTTCAAAAACCAAAAAAAA
This sequence comes from Tachina fera, assembly GCA_905220375.1. NCBI lineage: Eukaryota > Metazoa > Arthropoda > Insecta > Diptera > Tachinidae > Tachina > Tachina fera. The sequence continues at coordinate 75,893,345 of LR999963.1, forward strand.
TCGCCAAAACGGGGAAAAAAGTGCCAAAACTCAGAAAGCGCCAATAAATTCAAAAAACCCCAAAACTAAAAAAACCCTTAAAACCGAAAAAAACCCAAAAACGAAAAAATGCCAAAACTATAGTTTACTATAGTTTATAAGCGTCCGTACGGAACCCTTCGCGCGCGGGTCAAAGTCGCACTTTACTGAATTTATTTGATAATTATTAGAAAAGTAATAAACCAATTTTCGTATACATAAGGATGGATTATACTAGGTTACAAAAAATATAACCGAACAATTTTTAAAGACTAAACTAAAAACACACGATTTTTAACATATTTACAGTAAGAATAAGTATATTCATCAATGTGACTCCATCTACATGAAAGAGATTTTTATGTAAATTAATAATCCAGAAAGTATTTTTCAGTTTGGAGGACCATTCGTGAAATATTAACGGAATAATACAAAAAGTGGTGTAAATTATGTAAATGATAAATGTCACTATATCTTTAAAACTAGAGCTGATAGGGAAAAACTAATAACACCATCCTAATCAGGAAAATGAATAGGGTCATTTTTATTTAAACATTAAAACTACTGTTGTGCAGTGTTATAATAATTAAAAATAAATAAATAAATAATAATATAAAACTACTTATTCAAGAAGCTCTTTTAATTTTTAATGATTCACCTGATTGTTGATTTTTTTTTTTTTGTAATTTTTTAACTGAATATTTACACGCTGGCACAGTTTTTCATTTTTCAAATACAAAACGAAATTTACATTAATGACTCTTTCAATGCTAATCATTCCCCAGGCTAAAACAAACCAAAACATGTAAAAACATGTGAAACTAATTTTATTACATTTGCTTGTACTCTTATTAAGAAACAAAAAGAAGATATCTTAACAAAATAGAAACAAAGGGGGAGAATCTTTTGTAAAAATTTAAACACAAAGGTTTTGCATGAAAATTTTAATTTTATATGTTTAGTAAAAATGCTCATATTAAAGGGTTAACATACAAAATAAAATAAGAAATGAAATGCATTGTTTATGCTTGTAATTATTTACCTCATTTTATATCAAATTAAAAAGTTTTTAAAATCTCAAACTTAATGGACAAGCGAATAACTTGGTAAATTCAATTACATGTTTAGTGCAGGTTTTGATAAGAGTGTACAAATGAATTTTATTAAAATGCGAACGGCATTAAAGTTTATCTTTGAGGTTGCTTCAAAGACGTAAGAATATTTGTTTTAAATAACAAAAATTAAAAATTTTAAAAACCCCCGATATATCCATAAAAGATGTAATATCTTCTAAGAACCTGGACCGATTTTTTTCGTACATATTCAAGAACACTCTCGATAAAGTCACCTTTCAAACAGAATAAACTAAATCAAAATCGGTACTTACGTTTGGTCTGTACGAGTACTTGTACAGACACACAGACACACACTACATACTTATACACAGAAAAAAGTGTTCATCAATTAATATTTTCAATTAAGAATTTAATTGAATTAATTAAATTTTTAATTGTATTAATTAATTTGACTGGAAAAACTTAATTAATATTATCAAATTGTTTATAGGTGAAATATTAATTAAATTTTTAATTGATACTACAAATATTTTAATTAATATTACAAAATCATTCATATTACTTTTTTGTGTGTAACACTCTTTTTTTTGGTCGGGGTTAAAAATGTAAATAACACTGATTTACAGTCAAAAAATACCAAGAACGCCACATGCCTAGATCAGTTAATTGGGACCTCCTGAATAGGAAAAAGGCTGTAATTTTTTTTTCTAAGTAAAGTTTTTTAGATAACGGTAGTTTTGTGTTTTTCGGTGTATAGTCCCAATCAAACTCTTGTGGAGCCCAACCGAAAAGTCCGATCGAGATAAATGGCATATCGTTGGTTTTCCGTTGATATGCTGCAAATTTCTATCTGACAAGAAATGGCTGAGTTATGGTACCTTAAAGTTTAAAATTTTTTTTACGTTTATTTAAAAATTTTTCATTTTTATTTCATTTTTTTTCCTACGTTATAGTAACGAACTGGAATGTTTTATTTTTTTACCAAATAGTTTATTTAATTAACAACATTTTAAGCATAATTTGAAAGAAAAAAAAATTTATGAAAAATAAGGTTTTTGTTAAGGATTTTGTGGAACGACAATATTTTAATTTTCATTACTCACACACTATATTCGGCGTAAATTCAAAAAATTTAAATTCAAATGACGAGCGACTTGAACTTTAGCGTTTTTTTCGGGTGGATCTTCGCCAATGAAGAACCAACAATAGTCCGCCATCATGTGTTCATCCCACCAGCCTTTGTAACGTCCCTCGATTTCTTCCATTTCCTGGTGAAATCTTTCACCTTGTCATCACCTTCAGAGCCCAAGTTCGTGGGGAAAATATCCAAATGACTGAACAAGAAGTGTAATTTTAGGTGTCATATTTGAACCTAAAATTAAAAAAGAATAAATTTTCAAATGATAACGGCCTTTTTGATATACATGCTTTCACTCAACGCTTACCAATGGCATTGAATTTTTGCAGTATTGTATCGGTCGGTATCGGTTGGGCTCCACAAGGGCTTGATTGGGCCTATACACCAAAAAAACACAAAACTACCGTTATCTAAAAAACGGTACTTAGAAAAAAAATTACAGCGTTTTTCCTATTCAGGAGGTCCCAATTAACTGATCTAGGCATGTGGCGTTCTAGGTATTTTTCCAAATTAAAAATTTGTAAAGCTGTGTAATTAATAAAAGTTTTCTTAAAGGTGCATCCAGAAAAGGCAATAATTTTACCAATTTATATGATACAATATTTTTTCGCCTTGCACAAAAAAAAATTTAAAGTAAATCTAAAATTCGTTTAAACCTGCAATCGCAATTAAAGTCGTTAATTATAGGTAAACATGGCAACATTTAAGACCAGAAATAAACAAAAAGGAACGACAAGAATTACAAGCTGAAAAAATAAGCACCTCAAAATATTTCTGTTTGTTTATATTGGTTAAAAAATAATGTTTTGCTTTGTTGTTGCTTCTAATTCCAAATATGTACATGTAAGAAAAATGGAAATAGAAAAAAAGTAAAATGAAACAACAAATCCACCGAAAATTACACTAAAAAAATTTGTTTTTAAATTTTATTACACTTGAATAACAGAAGCGCAGACATTTTGGCGGTGTAAGAGAGAGATTAGTAATAACTTCATGTTCCCACATGTGAGGCAGTTCACTCGTCTAGAAAATATTTTATGAAAATCACTGAGAAACGAGAGTGCTTAACTTAACTTTGTTCCCCGCAATTGTAAAATAATAAAATTTAAAACATAATTATTAAAAATTAATGTAACCTTACATGCGAAGTTTGAAAGTTTTACAATGAAAGGTTCCAGAGATATGGAAGTACAAAAAGTGCATATTTTATTACATACTCACTGACTCACTGACCTACTGACTCAGTCACCAATATTATGAAGCACTTCCGCTATAGCTAGAGATCTGAAATTTGGTACACAAGTAGATCTAGGTGAGCGATGAACTAGAAAAATCTGAAAACCCGAAAATTTTAACCAGGGGGGGGGAGGGCTATGCCCATAAAGCTCAGAATTAAAAACACATTTCTAAGGCATTTATTAAAAGTTATAAATAATTCTTTTTAGGACAAGATCAATAAATAATGTCCACGATTAATAACAATAATTCCTTTAAACACCTTTTTTCATTCAACATGAATCTCTTTGGTTCACATGCGGTAAATTTTATGGTTGTGGTATACTAAAGAATTTTTTGCGCGTTACCTAATAGCGATTTCTTTTCTGAAGAAAATATGTTACACAATTTAAATGTTACCTAGTTTCACTCAAAGTGCTACATTTTCTGTTAATACAATCGAACAAAATAAGCTGCTTTTATTTACAACGGTTACATTTTATCATTAATGTACTTCATTAGCGATTTTTTAGGCTATTTCAGAGGTTTTCTGCACACTATTATGATTTTTGAGCACGCATTGACATTATGTTAAAAAAACCAAAACAGTCACAATAAGTCTGTCTGCGTACTTTTCCAGTAGCAAATACTCAGTCAACTTTTTTGGGAGAGTAAGACCAATTTTACTCTGTCGACTAAAAATATCTTAAAAAGTACGCAGACAGTATCCAGTGAAATCTTGCAAGAAAACAGCTGATCGGTATGTAAACAATTGAAATAACAAAGCAAAAGAATTTTAGCCAGAAAAATAGCATTATTGGAATCATTGGTTCTGCTTTTATGCCACGGTCGCACTGTATGTTTGGACGTTGAAATAAAGTGTTTTGTTTATTATAATTTATTATAAACGTTAAGAATCAACACAATTGTAACTATTTACCTCTGCCATTGTTAAATTTCAATTTCTATTTTCATTTCACAAAAATTATTTCATTCAAAAAGTAATAAAAACAGCTGTTCAAACTAGTTGCAAAATCTTGCAAGAAGAAATTTCTCCAGTAACATTTTGCAAGTTCTCTAACTTCCAAATGTTAAAAAGTTCTCTTTTTGGCTCTCTCGCTGCAAGAGATTTGGAGTACGCAGACAACATTTTGTAAGATTTTGCAACATTTTGCACAAAATGATGCAAAATATTTGTACGCAGACAGGCCTAATATTTAAATAAATATTTATTTATATTAATTTTTGTAATAATAATTTTTACATTTTCTATTTAATAGCGTAGGCAGACGACAGCGTTAATTTGCATTAAAAGCAAATTAAAAATTTAACCTGACAGACGACAGTATTTGAATTAAGTAAACAACTAACAAAATATGTGCATTCCTTTCGTACACACACATTTCAATAATTTTCCTTGGAAATCTTAAAATGGAATAAATTTGTGTCGATCTTTTAATATTTCTTTTTCTTTTTCAAAAAACAATTAAAACAACTTATATTTCCTGACTTTGAATCCATTTTAATTTGAACAAATTCAGTATTAATTCAATTTCATTTAGTGCATTTACGGTAAACCTAATGCGCATTGGAATGGGGATAATTCACAAGTTAATTTGAATTAAGACAGTTAATGGAAATTCACGCTTTCGTCTGTCTATGCTATAAGAAACCTTTTTTTCGAACTTATAAGCATGCAAAATAAAGCCGTCGTTACCACAGTTGGAAAAAATGGCAGTATGTACAAATTCATGCAACATATTCAGAAAAGAAATTGAAAATTTTTCCCACAGTTGTATTTTTTGTACAAACGAACACAGAAATATAAAATATGTAACATACATGCGAGTCGTTAAGCAGCTCTGGGTCGGGGAACATCTCTCGCGTCATCGTAATTATTTCTTAAGTGCGGTCAGGCTTGTGTGTGTTGTTTGGCCTTCGAGAGTTTTTCGTCTCGCTCGCACTGGTTGACTGATCTGCCACGGATAACCGTATAATCTTGCGGTTTTTTGTGGAATTTCTTTAACAACCACGTTGCCTACTTCCTATGTGAAGGCATAGGTTGTGTACAGTCAGTCACAAAACCTTATAAAATACTGTTAATACCATCTTGGGCATATGGTCTACGTTACTCCGCCCATATTTGTGCAACACCATATTATGCAAATTTACTTTGCATTAATATGTTTAATAAATAAATAAATAAATAGTAACATACATGCAAAATATTTGTCAGAAAAGAAATCGCTACAAGGTATTTAAAAACACAACTTTACACTATATAAAATTTCATTTGAAATCCAAAATAATTTTATTCCTTATTATTAAACTTAATTTGTTTGATTTTCAATTAATTTTTTAGCTTTACAAGTCTTCTTACCGTTTTTTACATTCACTACGCATTGATAGCGGGAATAAACATTCCCATGAAATTCACGATTGCAAAATTCCCTTCATGGCAAATGAACATTAGATGGAAACAAAAATGTCACATCTTATTCACGATTCACATATTTTCTTTGTAAAATTATAATTTTTAGCAATCCCAAAAAAATTTACAAGTTTTATAATTTTGCTACAAAATTCTAATTATTTTTATTAGATAAAATTTGCGAATTAACTTTTGAATAATTTTAAGCAAAAAGTAGTTTAAATTTGTTCTGCATATTTGTAAGCAAAAAATAACTTATTAAATTTTAAATACTTTTAGCCAATCAGTAATTTTTAATTTTTGGATATTTGAAGGAAAAAAAACAATGGGTTATTCAGCCAAATTGTAAGTACTTACGACTGGGGAGTACATACACTTTTTTGCATTTTAGTAGTAAAAATTTTTGATGGGATGCTATACTTTTTAATAATGCTACAATAATACTAATATTGTACCTCCCTCCATACCAACTAAGCTAACTTATTTCATATTTTCCAATATTATTACAAAACTCTTAAGAGTTTCAATTCAAACATCCTATTGTTAATATTATACTGTCATTTATATCGCGATATTATTTAAAGTATTTATTCCTAATGAATTCTTCGGTTTTGTTTTTGTTAATTTTGTAGTCATTTGATGTTTAACTAACAGCGAAAAAAAATTGTTTTATGTAGTTACTTATATACATCAAAAGAAGGTTACAATTTTCCACCTCTGGAACTGATTTATATTTAAAAAATTTTTTATATCAAACTCTTTCCTTCTAAGATATAAAATTTATAAAAAGATATATGATTTAGATTTTTGTGTTATGTTATACCAATCAATTTATTTAAAAACTATAAAATATGTTAATATATTTATGATTTGATTAGGATAAAGTTCGTATCGTTTTTTAAGCCAAATTACACGTTACTATTATTAATGAACAAATAACACCAAAGTTAATTGTAAATATTCTGACAAACACTCAGCAGAACGTAAATACTAGCTGTTTTCGAAGGTCACCTCCACCTTCATCGTGTGCGTTCTTTTGTTTTTATTACACTGTGTGTGGTGTCAGTTGATGTTGATTTTGTTCAACATTATGATCCAGCTTTTTGCCTCAAATACTCCTCTGTAACCCGGACAAACGGACATCGCTTATTCGTCTTCCCCAATCATTCATATACATATATACAGGGTGGGCCAAAAGAAACCAAGGGGTGTAAAAGTTTAATAACTTTTTTGTTTATTAATTTTTTTAATTTTTTCTTTCAGATTATATAGACACCACTTGGAGAATTTATAATGTAGAGGTTCACAACTGAACAGAGAACCAGAACAATAGAATTTTATTATTTAAACCAGAGATCAATTATTTTAACGCAAAGAGCATATCGTCGACATTTTAACGTCAGAATTTTGCCCTCTGAAGCGATGATTCGTTGCTTTGTTAATCGTCATCACCAACATGGCAGCGTAAGAGATTCGCCTCGAACCGGTAGACCACGTTTAAGTCGCACTGCGGAAAATATTGAACGAGTACAGCAAAGTGTTAACGAAGCACCAGAAACATCTGGCAGAAGGCGTTCTGCTCAGCTAGAAATGTCTCGTACGTCACTACGGCGCATTTTAAAAAAAGATTTACAGTTATACCCATATAAGGTGCAATTGGTTCAAGAATTAAGACCCACAGACCATCGGCAACGTCTAAATTTTGCAGTTAAATTTCAAGAGTTGGCCAGAAATGAAATCAACTTTATTGAAAATTTGATTATGAGTGATGAAGCTCATTTTCATTTGAATGGCTTTGTTAATAAGCAGAGCTGTAGGTTCTGGGGTTCTCAAAATCCTAGAGCCATTCATCAATGCCAATTGCACCCCATCAGGTGTACAGTATGGTGTGGGATCACATCTGAAAATTTCATTGGGCCCAACTTCTTCGAGAATGAAGATGGAAGTGCTGTAAGCGTAAATGGAGAGCGGTATCGGTTTATGATAGAAAATTTTTTACGTCGTGCTCTTGAAAACAGACCTGGTATGTGGTTTCAGCAGGACGGAGCCACTGCCCATACTACCCGAGAGACAATGGCACTTATAAGTCAAATTTTTGGAGAGCGAATATTTTCTCGAAATTCGGAAATTATTTTTCCAGCGCGATCGCCAGATTTGACAGCACCCGACTATTTTCTTTGGGGTTTTTTGAAGGAGCGAGTGAATGTGAACAAGCCAGAGACAATCTTTGAACTCAAGGCAAACATTGTTGCAGAAATTCGAACGCTACAGCCACAAGTTTTGAAAGATGTTATGGAAAATGCTCTAAAAAGAGCCCATCTGTGCGAAGCTGAAAACGGTGGTCATTTAAGAGACATCATTTTTCATACTTAGTGTAAACAAATTTCCATTTTTTATATTATGTAATCTGAAAGAAAAAATAAAAAAAGTTAATAAACAAAAAAGTTATTAAACTTTTACACCCCTTGGTTTCTTTTGGCCCACCCTGTAATGATAAGCTTATATACATATATATATATATATATATATATATATATATATATATATATATATATATATATAGTACAATTTTTGGTGAATATGAATGGTGCTGGCTTTCAATTACAATTTTTGACAGTGACTCAAATAGAAAATGTTTGAAGCTGCCGTTATATTTTGTAAAATGGTATATAATATTGAAATAAGGTTTAAAATAACAACATTGGGAAACCATCTACACACTCAATGACACCAGAAAATTAAATTTAAAAAAAGTTTTCAGAATACTCAAAAGTTCTTAACAAACTTTGTGCTTTTCAATATGTTTGTTTGTTTGTTCTTTTGAAGCGTAAGCTCTCCTTTATTTTTTTCCTCATTAAAACTTTTACTTTTTTCATAAAAAATTTAATTTAATATAAATATATTATCCGCGTATTCATAAAATATATTTTAGGTTTATTACATGTTTATTTGACAAATCTCCCATAGAAATACGTCAAATAAGCGCTTAATAAACCTTAAATAATTTTTATGAATACAGCGGTATATACATATATATAGGAATGACATTTATTTTGTATAAATTGCCGAAAACATGTCAATGCCAACACATCGCCTTACTGCCGACTAAGCCTTAATACCGACTAAGCGTTTATGTGATTTCGATTTCGGCTCAATGTAACAGCATTTCCAAAGTCACGTTGACGGCGACAACAACTTGCATGATATTTTATATTTTGCTAAATTGTGCTATGACATATTGTGCTAAATCCGGTCACGTTAGATTGTATTATATTAAAATTTTTTATAGTCATAAAATTCTTAGTTTAATATTTTGAATTAACATTTTGATATTTTAAGGTATTTGTTTACCTTCTCTAATAAACAACTTTGATCCAATGATTTTTTGCAGTGTATTACAGTTTTTTCCTTAAATGACATTTACTTAATGAAAGACTTCCATGAATTTTGGTTTCTCACAAAAAAAATCTAGTTAAAAAAATCCTCAAAAACTGCAAAATGCATTTTCATGGTGCTAAAACATTTGTGGTGGCTGCAGCCATGTTTGACAAAACTACTAAACGTACACAAACATACAATTAAAGACTTTTGCGATATATAAAACCGTTTCGTTGTATTATAATTAAAAAAATTATAAATTTAAATTTTAACTTCCTGCACAACTATATGGAGAATATAAGTAAGGTACATTTAATAATCACAACGTTGGCCAATTTTTTTTTTCTAAAGCAAAATTAACATAATAGACTTTAATTGCATAAAAATACACTAAACATACCGATAAAAAATTATATGCATAAAGTAACTTGAAAAAGAAAATTTATGACATTTAATATTCATAATGTTTCTTTTTAGATTATTCACATGAAAATTTATTTGACTTATGTATTTGCACTTGGACTTTGTGGCAGCATAATAAATCTTCGTTCAATGACTAAGATACAACAACAATAGAGAATGATTTTTATTTAGGAATATCATCCGCTCTTGTCCTAAAAAAAGGCACACATGCTGTTGCATGGGCTTTCTAATGATTGGGCATCAGAAAGGCACTTTGGCTTTGGTTTTGGTTTGGCTTTTCACTTTTATCTTGACACATAAGGCCCATATTTTAAAGCTTTAGTTGCTTTTAATCAAGAATATATTCTTCGAAGTGTATATAAGGGTGAAACTGGTTTAATGTTTGTGTTTAGGAATTTACAGCAACAAGCAAGCAGTAATCCTAGAATATTAACATATACATAGTGTTAAATTGATAAGAACGTTTCCTTATGATAAATAAAAACTTAAATCATAAAGGGGACTTTTTCTTTTTCTTGAAATATATTTATTTGTTCATCTTTGTTGTAGTTCTCCTAAGATAGTGTTTTAATGCTAGTGATTTTCTTAATATTGGAAGTGCTTGTGATATGCGATTTTACATATAATCCAAGTAGAGTAGGTTTCGCTTAATTAGTTATGACAATATGTATGTCGAATAATAAAATTCTTAAATTCTCTAAAATATTAATTTTAGCAAAAAACTTTCTTTGAGACTAATGTTTTTCACTAGAAGAGCTAAAATATTGTCACTTACAATATATTATTGTAAAATGATTTTTAAAAATATAGACATATGCAAAAACTTACATTGTAAAATTGTAATTGAAGGCCAACTTTGACGAATTTTCGGTTACGAATATTCGTCGTAAGAAATAAAATAAATGTGTGTATATGAAAATACACACAATCAGTACGTTAGACGAAAGTTGCCATGCGTAAAAAACTTGCGATAGATTTATTTCCATTTTGTTCTCCGACGAACGACAAAAAAACAATTTTCTCTCTCTCCCAACAACAACCAACTTTATCAAATATGAGATAGGAGTTCGGTTAAATTCGACGTTATTGTGCTTCACACGACGAATTTAAGGCCCAACTATAATATGAATATGCTGGCTTAAGCTAATGCCAGAATTGAACGATAAGTCTGTCAAATACTTAAGCAGTTCAGATGTGACTTTTAGGTGGCCACAATGTATTCTTTAGCCACAGCTGCACATACACGTATTGTTCACAATTTTTTAGTAATTTTGTTTCTTCTTAAAACTAATAAATAAATGCAATTCAATCAAATTAACTTGTTGGAATATCCTAATCTATTAAAAATTCACGTATAATTATATCATCCACTTTATTACTTGTTTTATTTGTTTTGCCTACTAAAAAGTACAACAATGATCATACATAAATAAACTCATGTGTATGTGTGTATAGGTGTATTGTAAAACAAAGAATGAAAATAAAAGTTTTGCTTTGTTTTCTGAGTTTAAAATAAGAAACAACAAAGAAATATTTAAAATCAATGAATATTTTCTGCTGCTGTTTGCTTGAGTTTAAAAAAACACACAAACCGTGTTTTCCGTACGGAATATGCGTTCAGTTTGGCACTTAGCTTAAGCAAATGACATTTGACGAAACTTGACGAAAAGTTCCATAAGTACATTATAGTTTGCCACATACGTTTTATATGTAACCGCACAGTTGCTTAAGTTCGCTTATTCACATTATAGTTGGGCCTTTACGCATCGAATGCTTATCGACAAATTCGTCGTTCGTCCCAGTTGTGTTTATAGCATTAGACTGTACAAATCATAAATACAGAAACAAATGAAGTTAGAACAATAATAATTAAAATTAAGAACAAATATTATTATTCCGCATGTCTTGCCTCTTTTGTTTTTTTTTTCTCAATAATCTATTGAGGAATTTTCTGTAAGCTTTGAGACTTTGTACTCTCTTTCAAATTGTGCTTGAAGTACACTTCGTTGCTGAGAGTGGCATTGGCTGAAGCAGAGGGTAGTGTTCGCTGAAGTAGTTAGCACGTTGGCTACAAAACCGAAGGTCCTGGGTTCGAGCCCGGTCTCCGGCAGTCATTAAAAATAACAACACCACGCATTTTGATGATGTGCCCTTTGTATCAGTTGTTGTGGGAAAAAATCTAGTGATGCAGGCGGTACTAATCGTAATGTAACAAAAGTGCGTCATCCCACGTTGTAGAGCAGAATTATTGGCGAAGTAAAATAACCAATAAAATGGCTACTAAGCACAGCTTCAAAACTTAATATGCCTCATTTGACATCAGAAGGCCAGGCAACACTGCATTTTTAAAAAAGCGTGTAAAAAAGCAGAGTTGTAAAAGAATGAAGCTTTCCTCAATATCTTCCTTCACCACCTGTCTTCTCTATCAATATCCCTTCCATATCACTCTCTATCACTATCTTCTCTTCTACTCACATTATCTTCGACCCAAGTGAGCTGCACTTATAATTTCACCCTTCCTTTCCAGCAGTCTGCTAACCTAACCTAACCTAACTTCGTGGCTGCATCTAAACGTGCTTAATCAACAAAAATTAATTTTTTTTTAAATTTGTACTCATTTTACCATGTGTTAGATAAAAATAAATGCTTTAAAAAATTTTGAATCAGCTTATCAAACATGATATAATTTCGGTTAATCAAACACAACCTCAACTCTAGATTTAACTTCATACAACCCGATTTGAGTAAAAAAAAATTTAATGGAAATCATTAATTTTTTTGAGCTATTTATGTATAAATTTTCTTTACGATCCGAATGTCTGAGTTGTGTTAACAGAGGGATAATTTTTAAATGATGTGTTTAAGAAAATAAAAATAAAATAGTTCTTTTATGTGCGGATTTCTTCATAAATTCTTAACACTCATACATGCCAAATCTACCCTCAACTATTGTAGTTACTTTCCAGTCAAAGTAAAGTAACACCACTTTTTTTCTATTTTGTACATATTTCATACTCGAAATATTTTCGTTATTAAATATAATTTCCACTTTCAAATTTCATTTATTTTTGGTGGTCTTTCTGTAAAATAAAATTGTAACAATCAAATTAAATAAACTGCATTGTATGAATTTATAACAATAGAATTTATCCAATTTTCTTTACGAAAATTCTTAAACAACTCAAGAATTTTAATGATCACAAGTCGCATAAAGATACAAAACATAAATGTGCTTGTGCAACTTTTGCTTGTGGAAAACAAAACTAATAAACTAATATATTCATATGGTTTTTCATTGCAGACATGTACGTACATAAAAAACAGACGCACAAAGATGAGAGCATAATTAAATTATTTAAACATTTTGCAAAACTATTGTATCGGGATAATTTTCAAGAGCATTTGAAAATTTTACTCAATTAAAATTTGCTATGTGCTAGTATGTTGGTTTATTAGTTAGGAGGGTCTTTGGAGCCAGAAGAATTTGTTGCCCTAATTTATAAGATTTAAGCAACTGTTTACACATATCTCACCAGTTACGAAGACAGATTTATTTTAGAATATAATTGAGGGTATAGATACATACTATGTGCATTGATATCTACATATGTATCTTCCTATATGGAAAGAGAATACGAGAAGTAAATATTTTTGTGAAACAATCTTAAATTATTTTATTTATTGCTTACCAAATTCCTTTAAAAAAAACTTATCAATTAATTTCATTTTAATAATTTTTATATGGTTCTTGGCAATTTTATTTGTAGGGATCTATATATGGTCACCTTAAATGCAAACCGAAGTAATTAAATTAGTGTTTTTTATGGGAATTGTTACAATTTAAGTTTAAAATTTTTAACGCACTAATAATCCTAAATTATTATTTTAATTATTAAGTGTAAAATGTTTTTTTTTTATGAAAAACACATTAAAATTAATTATTGAAGGGTTTAGCTTGATCATTTCACTGTTGCTAATGCAGATCATCAGGGAACCTTTAACCAAAGTTTCTTAGAACAACTAGAGTTATTATCAAGGTTGGCAAACGGTATAGTAAAAATACCGATACCGATTCAAATACCGCTAAAATTAGATACCGGTATCGATACCGATACCGAATTCCATTTCGGTTAGAAAATACCGGTATCCAGAATACCGTTTACGTCTATACCGGTATGTACCGGTATACTGATTCCCACCAAACATAAAATTAAAAAATTTATTTCAATTAACTTTCTTTTATAAACACGTTTTTGTTCTCCTTTACACATTCTTATGAAGCGTATCTCTAGACATATAAATGTTTTACATTGGTGAAAAGAGCAAAGCCACCGTAAGCGAGAGTTATTGTATATGAAATCGCGAAAACAAGTATATTGTCTGTTATCGATACACAAGCTAATGCGAAGATTTAAAGTTTTGAAGAGTGTTTTTTTAATATATTGCACATTAAACTGGTCCCAAACATATTTTTCTTTAATTGATATACTAGATGTGTGCTCTGTATAAAAAATGAGGTTTGCTGCCATAAATGTCTAGCGGGGCCTAAAGTACCCGATACACAGTGAGGATTTTGTTAAAAAATTGGAAATAAATTTCTAAATTAGCTGTTCTATTGTTATGAAATCTTACACAGCATTGAGGAAGGTGTCACAGAGCTTAAGTCTGGAATTAAGACTATATATCTTTAAAGGGGGCGGAGCCACAAAGCACCAAAGTAGGCAACCTTGGGTTAATGAAAAATTAAAATCCATGCAAAGCTCACGTTTATGATCAGATAAATGGATTTTTTGCAAGTGTTTTTTTATCCAAGAGCTAAAAAAAGTCTACTACATTTATGGGTTTTCGCAACAGTTTAGGAAATATTAGAGAAAAAATATTAAAATTTTGACTTTATTACCAACCTTTGTCCACTGTTCTGCTAATGGAGAAGTCAAATGTTGTCAGATTAAAAAAAATTAAACTCATTATGAATAAGGGACAAAATTTGTAATATTAAAAAATAATTTGGTATCAAAATCACAATTAAGTTAAAAGTTATACTCAATTTAAACTAAAATTTTGAACAAAACTCGATTTTCGCCGTTTTGGGAAAAAACAAGTGGGTTAATTATTTCGCTATTATAAAAGAATTTCGCCAATCAATATTTTCGTCTGAAAAGTCTCTCTTAGGTAGAAAATTATGCAATCAATTATGCAGTTTGCTTTTGAGTTCGCGGCGATTTCCAAGAAAATTAAATTAAAAATGGGACTTTTTAGTATTTTTGCAGTATTCTTCATATTTTTCGCTGGACGCTGATTCGATTTTTGGATATACATATTTAAAAACAAATCTTGTTTTAAAGTGGCCTAATACATTTTTTGATTACAGATTTGGAATATGTATATTTATAACAAAAAATAGGTCTAATTCAAATATAGGGTTAATGGGTTGATAGAGATAATGGAGAACAAATTTCGAAACTTTTATATCTGAAGTTAAAGATTGTCATTGTTACAACTTAAAGTTAGTTAAAAGTACGATTTTATCGGACGTATAAAAAGTTGTCCATCAGTACAATTTTAACTTAACCTAAAGTGAGCGTTAAGTTAAAGGCATTGTATCCTTCCTGGTAAGTTAAATTAAATTTGTAATAATGAATAGCCTAAAGTAGTGTTTTATACGTCCGGCAAAATCGTACTTTTAAATATATTTAAGTTGTAATAAGGGCTACAAGAATATTGTTTATTGCCTGATATCAAATATTCAAATATTCGTTTCGTCTGAATTTAGCAAGTACGAATACGAATATCGAAAAAGACGAATATTCGTATTCACTAAGTGCATACAATTCTACATGTACTTCGCGTATAATGTACATACACTGTATGTATTTATTTTTATTATTTTTTTTTAATTAACCAAAATGTATACTTTATACATATATGCAAAGTATCAACTGCAGTTTCCTCATTTTACTTTTTTAATAAAAGTATAAAAACGTATATAGAAACATATAAGTTTAAATGTTTTTATATGTTAATGTAAAAATACTCCCTTTTCGAAGTAATTAAATAAAAAAAAGATTTTTTGCTATATCCACTGTCTGAACTAATAATTTAGCAGTCATATCGGTATACCGGTATTATAAACTCAATAACGGTATGTACCGGTAATACCGATACCGAAATAAAAAAAATACCGATACCGTTACCGATACCGAAATTTAAAAAATAGTTGTACCGGTATCAATACCGATACCGTTATTTGTTTCGGTTGCCAACCTTGGTTATTATGCTATAAACTTTCATTTAAATAAATAAAAAAGTTGAAACAATTCTTGATTCTTGAGTTATCAACATGTTTTTATTTTCTTATTTTACCATTGACAAGTGACAAGTCGAACGCTGTCGAAATCGTGGAACAGGCCCATAATTTTAAAACTAGTAACAAGAAGGGGGCAAGAAGGTAACACAGTCGCAAGAACTCCAGTTTTCATGATGTTAGGCCATTTTGACGATTATTTTCGATTTATGGTTTTCGTACATATTAAACGTCTTTAAAAATATTTTAAAGAAAAAATTCATTGATATCTTCTATATAATTAGTCAAAAATAAATTCCCATCGGGCAAGGCTGAACAATTTCCAAATTTATATATAGTATGCTCCATTGATCAGTGAACGCTTTAGAAGGTCGCCTAGTGCAAAAATGAGCTTGTACATTGGCACTAAAAGTATTAAGTTTAATTGCAATTTTGATCAGAAATAGTTTCTTATTGGGGCCTAAGTTCAGTAATTTCAATTCTTATTGAATGAAATATTTGTATTAATTAATGTTTCTAATTAATACTAATAATAATTAATATTTCTAAGGAAAAGAAGAAAAATTAAATTAAATTAGACTTTATAGCTGGGGAAAATACCGATACTTTTCTGTGCAGCCACGCACTTAATCAGCACCCTAGTCTACCTACTCGGGTAGAGATTTTTATTAACATCAGCTATTTAATGCAAACTTTCTATGAAACGGAATATGAGAAATGATTGTTGCGTATACAATTGATTTACCTTTGGTAAACACAATACAAAATGTCTAATTAATTACAATGAAATATTAGTGCATCACTTTGATGAGATTTTAATTTAGTGCAAAAAACCAAACCATCACATTTAATGCCAATTCTATAGATTTTTACTGAAATTTTTGTTTTTCAGCTAAGTGCTAATTAAGGTGTCTTAAACCCTGTGATTATTTTGTTTTTTTTTTTTGCAGTCTTAAAAAATTACCCTTTACCGATTTTCAAACAGAAATACAGTACTTCTGTATGCAACTCAAAAATAAAGTCTTAACATATTTTTGTTAAACTATTTTTATATATTTTCATAAACAAGTGTTCACACACAATTCTACTCATAGAAACCCAACAAACATTCATGTTGAGTCTGAAATTGAAAGATGTTCCATATCTAGAAACTTATTTACTTCAAAGCATTAGATCTTTCATATATGCGATGTTTTTCAAAAATAGACCAAATTTTTTTCATTTACTACATTTCGCAATTTTTATTTAGTGGCTTCCAATAATTTTGTTCAATACATTTTTGACTTCTTGAGAGTCTGAATTAGCCAATACTAGCCTTGTAAACGGTGCATTTGTTCTTTATTTTTATGGAAATTTATTTATACTTATTGAAATTTTCAAATATTCAGAAATTATAACTTTAGTTTTGTTTGCATCAGTCGCTTTTTTCAAATAAAATTTTCATACATTTCAAGTATGCAACTGCAAAATTAAAAGGAAAAATAATTTCTTAAATATA
This sequence comes from Tachina fera, assembly GCA_905220375.1. Lineage (NCBI taxonomy): Eukaryota > Metazoa > Arthropoda > Insecta > Diptera > Tachinidae > Tachina > Tachina fera. Next base: position 75,910,826 of record LR999963.1, read on the forward strand.
AACTGCCTCATTCATAAAAAAATATTTCTGATTTATAAAATGTTAAAAAAACCAATTTATAAAATCAAAATATTTTTTGTGAATTAGGCCCAAGATATTTATACAATTTCACAAACAAAATCCAAAAGTGTCGATCTCTTACGGTCTGTCCCACGATCTCAATAAGCACTGAAAAAAATTAAATTAAAGCACTTTAAATTTAACTGGAAACGAAGTTGATTTCAAGCATTTTTTCAAGTAGTTTGCAAGTTTGAAAATATTTTTAAATAAAAAATCAAACAACATACATACTTATGTTTATGTTCAAACCTTGTCAAATACGTAATTTATTTCCCAGAAAAAAAAAGACACTCCAAATAAGTCATGAAAAAGTAGAGTTTGCGATCTGGAAGTAGTGAAAATTTCGATCCGATCTAATGATTTTTACATAGGGTTGCCATTGCAAGAAGTTCTCTTTTTCGATGCCTGGTCACTGAATTGGAAGCGATATTAAGAAAAAGTCCATATTTTTTCTTCTATGATAATATTTTCATATAGGATAAATTGTAAATAGTTACTTATTTTAACCGAACGTTTCTTTTTATACGAATTTAAATAGTGTTTTCATGTAAATTTAAGCAAATAACTTTTAAATTTTAGACCAAAATTAATTCATAAATTGCCTTAAAATATAATTTTGTTTTTTATTATGGTGAGTATTTTCTAACACTATGGAGGAGTTTTAAGGTTTTGTATGACTAAAATAAGCTTCTAGATGGTTTTTTGCTCACTCTCGGCAAATTAAAAATATCGATTTTTTGGAAGCAATGAAAATGTATTTCCACTTGAATGACTTCCATTTTTTACTGGGTTATTATTAAAACTGAACTTGTGGTGAAAATATCAAAAATAAATAAATAAATGTGAATTTGGAAAACAAAGGTGAGTAAAATCGTGAAAACAATTGCGAAGGCAAAAAATTATTAGAAAACAAAGGAATTGCATTTTGCTTTGTTTTTGCAGCTTGAAATACAATTGAATTCAATTTTAGCACAAGGCTTAATTGCAGTATAATTCAAGGTTTGAATTACAGTGTACTACAACTGAATTGTTCGCATTGAATTCAAGTTCCCTTTTCACCGGAGAATGATATTGAATTAAAGTGTAATTCAAGCATAATTCAACACTTGACAATTAATTGTGTGGCTTGAATAACACTTGTTTTACACTTGATTTCAAGCAAAATTGCTTATTGGGATGTCACCAGCAATCGTTCGATCGACAACTTGTATGGCAAACAACAACAAATTGTCTAATGTTATTGTTGTTAGCCATATAAGTTATCGATCGAACGTTTTCTGGTGACATCGTGCGACAAGCCTTTAATTTGCCAGTTGCGAGAGAGGATCTGACACACACAAAGAAAACTGAAATCTCAGGAAGCAAGCAAGGCCAAAACTAATATAATTACAGCTAGGGATGAAACGATACCACTAAGGTATCGATACTTTTACTTGATACGGCATCGGTTCAGAAGTATCGATACATACTCAGTATCGAATAAAAAGCATCGATACTTACTTGTATCGGCCAAGCTTTTCACCTGATTTAAACTAGTGAAAACAAAACTAAATATACATCAAATCAACTGCTCCTAATTCGTAAAGAATTCTTAACGACTAGTCGACAAAATCTTCTGATTTCGGAAGCGATTAATATAAAAAAACTAATTGTTTAAATTTCTTGTAGACGAGTTTTGGTAGAATTTATTTATGAAAATACTCCTTCAACAAACTAATTTTCCTGAATAACAAAAATTTTATAGTTCAATTTTGTTAAAAAGATAGCTATAAAAATTGCCAATAAAATCATTTATAGCCAGCAAAATCGACATTTCGCCAAATCAAAAACTTAGACCCCAAACAAAGTGGAAAAATTGCCACTTTTGGGCTGGACTGGACCTTGAGATATAGCCGAGATGACATTTTAAATGTTTGTGCAAATTCGTTTTGTTTCCGCAATAATGCACGCTTTTAAAATAATATTTGCAGATCGCAAATTTTATCGTCTTTTTTTTATAAAAACTTTGATTTGGGAGGTCCCATTTTTACGAACTTACTCTAATATATATTCTTGATATAAGTTAACATTTAACACGAACAAATAAAATTGTGTTAAACTGGCGTCATCTTCAACTTTTCTATAGCCAATAAGGAATGAGTATATTTTACCGATACCTACTTGGTACTCGGTAGTAGAGTATCGATACCAAAAGTACTTGGTTTCTAAGAAAAAGTATCGAGTATTTACTTGTATTTACTCGTATCGTTTCATCCCTAATTACAGCATTAAAAACAATAAAATATTTGCAAATTATGGATGACATTTTTTTTTTAATTTTGCTACTTTTCTCAGAGACCTTAATTGTAAATGTCTGTGCTAATGAATACAAGATACAAATAGTAACGTATGTAACACTCCTTTTTTAATTTGAAACATAGAAATGAAAGTTCTTATCAAGAGCTAGTGCAACTTTATTCTATGGGAGTGTCAAAGGAGGCAAAAGTTTGTAAGTGTAAAGAAGACATATGAGCCCCTTATTACGAAAGTGGTCTAAATCATGCATTTCTTTGGCCGAGATATTTTGTAGATTACATTTGAGCAAATCCAAAAATATTTTTATATTATGCAACATTTTAATTCAGAGGTTTAGTAGCTAGTCCCAATTAATATAAATTTATTTAATATTTATTGAAGCAAAATTGCATATGACTTAGGCCCAATAATTATTATGTGTGATTTAGCTAATTTCCACTTAAATTTAAGTGGAGCTTAATTTTTTCAGTGGTTAATAAAGTTCTTAATAAATTACGTTGAAAGTACGGCAGCACTACGAAATTTCGCAGTATTATGGAAGGGTTTTTAAACAAAACCTGATTATTATAAATAAAAAAAGTTAGGTTTTCAAAATGAAGAACACTCAAATAGCATAAAAACATATTTAGGCCATTATTACAATCTTAAAGTTGGTTAAAAGTAGGATTTTATCGGACGTATAATAAGTTTCCGCGAATTATAAATTTAATTTAATTTACCAGGTAAGATAAACTTGCCTTTAAGTTATCATTCACTTTAGGTATAAGTAAAATTGTAGTAAAGAAAAACTTTTTATAAGTAAGACAAAATCCTACTTTCAATTAACTTTAACTTGTAATAATGGCACTCAATGAAACTAAAAGAGCATCAGAATTAGTTTTTCTATTTATTTTTCCATGATATGAAACTATATATTGTATATGTTACATATATATGAAAATTAAACGATTTCTTTAAATACGAGAACATGATGTTCATGCACATGTTTTCAATAAACACACACAAACACAATAACATATGGTATGCTCGTAAAACTTAAGTGTGATTTAAGTACACAAGGTTGGTCATTTAAATGTCCCTCAACTTTGTACTGAAAAACTTAATTCAGTACTTATGGAAGTCTCACTTAAAATTAAATGACACTTAACTGTGAAGTCAATTTGTGGGCCGTAGACCACTTTCATAATTAAGGACACATTTACATTCCACACTATGAATTTTTTTTAACTCAGGGGTTCACTTTAACATGGCAAAATTTCGTATATTTGACTTCGTGTTTGTTGGGAAAACCTAAATAAATTTTATATGTATGCATAAAAAACAAACATTTCAATTTACACATAGAGACTTTATGAGATAAATATTATATATAATATCATATTTGTGTGTGTGTGTGTGTTTTTTAAAACATTTACGAGTACACAAGTCAGCATTGCTATTTACGTGTGATACCCTACATCAAATGCTTATAAATTAATTACCACACCTTTAATAAAATTAAAAGCGTTGTCTAGTTGTATGAGCTAACTTTTGTTGGAAAAGGCAATAAAATTTTAAAATTTATTCTAATATTCCAACAAATAAGGAACATATTTTCTGAAAATAATCTACAAATAATAAAAATGACTGTATGCGTAGTAGAAAGGGTAGAAGAAAATTGCACAACTTACCCTGATTTAATCTCACTTTTTAGTTTGACATTATGGCATTAAGCATATTGTTAAATTGTTCGATAGCGAATACCACAATCTCAAACTGAAAATTTCATCGAATCAGCTCGTTATCGAAAGCAACGATTAGACCACAGTTTTTTTTTGCAGTTGTGTAAAGTGGCAAACATTTTTTTGTATAGTACTCGATCCACTCCAGTGTGTGGTTTCATTTCAATTATTTCATTAACTCCTTTTAAAATAATTTTTTAGTGTTGTATATAATTAAATTTTTTATATCGTCTTATTCATCAAGTATCAAGAATTAGAATTACTCTTAATGCAGCAAACTCGTATCTTAATAAATGAGTTTCATAATTAAACTAGAAAATATTACTGTATTATAACTACAAGTATGCACCAATTAATATTTTCAATTAAGAATTTAATTGTATTAACTAAATTTTTAATTGTATTAATCAATTTGAGTAGAAAAACTTAATTACCAAATTGTTTATAGGTGAAAATTTAATTAATTTTTTAATTGATACTACAAATATTTTAATTAATATTACAAAATCATTCATATTACTTTTTCGTGTGATACTTATATATATAATATGTAATTAATTCCTTAGTAATTGCATATGAACTTTTATCCAAACACCGAAGTATAAAGAGATAAACCGTTTCTTTTTTTCTCTCCTGAAAACTTGTATTTTTTAAGATACGAAGTTGAGAAAGTAAGGCATCGATATTCAACTTACTGCTAATATCCGAAAAATATTCAATCCAAAAATACCGAGAGGTCACTTACAAAAAATTGCACAAGAGCAAAAATTATGAATTTTTTCACAAAATAAATATGTACCTACATATCTATGTGCTTATGTATGTATTTCTATACTACATAGACAGAACTTTGGTAAAGGGTGTATAAGATTCGGCACAGCCGAATATAGCACTCTTACTTGTTTTTTTTTTCAACTATTCACTTATTGTTTATTATTAATTTATTTACATTATACATTTGATTGAAAATTTTTTTGAAGGTCCATTGTCTTTGGCTTAGATAGTTGCATAATTTTTAATTTAAATTGATAGTGCAAGCTGTAATATCAAATTTGAAGGTTGAATTGAATTTTCTTTATTTTTTTTTAACTGGAATTGTCTCAAAAATAACCTGTGAAAAATTTCAAAGCTCTACAATGACTCCTTGTATTTAATGCCGGCTTTGTCTCACTGTAAGCCGGTCTGCAAGGCTGTCAGCTGTCAAATGTCTATCAATTGCATTTATTCCGTGCTTAGACGGGCGAAAATTTTTGAAGAAAAACATCTGTAATTCTCATTTGTTTTTTCCTTCGCGTTCACACAGACGAAAATGTTTCTGTGGTTGGAAGCGTTACAGATGTGCCAGGCCTGCGCATCATCGCAATGTGCACGCTCCTGAAAATATAGCTTATGTTAGTGAAAGTATAGCGGATAGTCCTAATTCAATTCAGAGCGCTACGGCCATATGAAAACATACTTTTTTTGGCAATTACCGTGCCACACATCATGCATGGCAGATTTTGGTTTTATTTAATGGCAAATCGCCAGAACCCGTAATGTTTTGGCGACTTCTATTACCACAAAGATCATGAGATTTTACAACGTTAGACACCGTGTCGAAACGTTTTAACCTACAACATGCCCCTTTGGCTGAGTGGGAGCGATGCTAGCCTCTCAGTCCGGAGGTCCTGGGTTCGATTCCCGCCACATACCCTGGGTGCTTACGCCAGACAAGTTAATCGCTTTTTGTTAAAAAAAAATAGCTAAAACCTTTATTATCTCGCTCTAATTGAGTAGGAATTTTTAAAGTATAAGTAATTCACAACACGCGTCAAGTTCCCACCGACACAGCTGCCGAAATGTGCGTAAAAGTGATCGAAAGCTTTCTCAAAAGGATCAACTGAAGCAACTAATCTAGGTACAGCAATTTAAATGACATTGGATGTCGTACGTAATGGCATTATTATGAAATAAAAGTTTTATCGAAGTCAAAACTTACTTAACGTGTCTTTTATTTAACTTTACTTTTGAAATCGAAAACCTTTAATTTTAAAGAGAAATAAAACTCAGGCATTGAATGCCTACCTTGTTTAGGAAAGGAATAGTGAAAGAAAGGACAGGCGGTAAGAGAAGAGACAGAGAGAAGCTTTGTTCTCTTACAACTCTGCTTTTTGCATGTTTTTAATAATACAGTCTTGCAGCGCCTCGTTTTAATTTTATTTTTTTAAGCTGTGGTTAGTAGCCATTTTATTGGTTATTTTACTTTGCAGATGGTTAATGTCTGCCAAAGTCGGTATAGTTCAAAAGTTTTAAAAGTTTTAAGGTAAATATAAAATAACATATTAGTTTCGATTCTTATAAAAATAAGTTCTTAAAAATTATGTCGTAAAATTAAGATAGTTGAAAAAAATTTTTGAAAGTTTTTACATTTGTTCTTCCTTATAACATTATCCATAATCCATATGCATAAAACTTTCTATATTCCCAAGACCTTAAGTAGTCACTAGTGCGACCAGTTCTCTTAGCATAACATATTGCTGCTGCTCTATGCAATAATTTCCTCAACTATTTGTCTTGAAACACTTATTAGGGCTTAGAGCATTAAAATTAAGTACTCCAACCGCAATATAAAAAATAAATTCATTTTCCCAAGTTTCATTTTAAACGTTTTGTACTCCAGCCATTGCGCATATGACTTTCTTAAACTTCATTCAGTTGCCTGGCCAATAATATAGAGAAAAAATTTTATTATTATTTGCATGTCCATTAAAGTTTATTACATGACAAAGAGGTGTTGGTCTATTAAAATTGTTCATTTTAGGAAAAACAAAAGTATATAAAATAATATGTATGTATAAGCAATTTAAACAAAAAAGGACCAATAAACACACACACACACAGATATCAGAACACGTGCCCAAGTGCAGATTAAGGGTACCTTAGAAATGTGTTTAAATTTCTTATTCCTTACAGAAATAATAGAGCAGCTCCAGTAAAGCTGTAGTGTTAAGCATTTTCCAAAATGTATTTTACTTAACAATACAAGGAACGATCCTAATTTTAGTGTCTGCATACAATTATGGGTACAGTTAAAAATGAGATACATTTGCAAACACATAAACATGAACATTTATGTTTATCTATATTAAAGTGCATTGAAGAATCAACAACTTTATTTTGTGGTTAACCAAATTTAACAAAGTTAGCCAAAAAATTATTTCAGATACATACATACATACATACATACATACATACAGTTTGTCGAGAAAATGTTTTGACATAGTTAAAATCGCTGTAAATTTTTACTTTTATCGTAAATATTTTTTTTCCTTTTTTACATTACCCAGCTAAAAAAATTATATATGGTCCATATATTTTTAATATATGAATGTATAGAACTATATATGAATATGTATGAATTCATGTATGGAAATATATGGGATTATACATGGCAAAACTATTATATATGAACTAATATATGGACTAATATATGAAATGTATTATCAACGTTTAAAAAAGAAAAACTTTTTCTTGTATGATTTTATACATTCTGGCCCCATTTAATATATCAAATAATCAAAAGGATAATCCAGTCATTATTTTTTTAGAAAATAACAAAATTCTCTAGATAAGAAATAAAGTTCATATTACTGTATTGAAAACTATTGTTAGACGGATTATTTTTTCTTTTATAATTAATTGCATTAGTTTTTAATCTGATTTCTTAAGCTAAATGTTATGTACGAATATGATTTATGTGCTTTTTAAATAACTGATTCGCCTTTTGATGAATGAAATGACTTTTAGTTCGTTTTGAATTATTTGTCCAAACAAATGTTTATTAAATAAAACCTCCCAGCTAAAAAAATATGTATGGAGCATATATGATATCCCATATATGGTTCGGATCCCAAAAATGAGGGTATATGGGCATATATGATTATATATATTCATACATTTCCATACATGTACGTGTAAATTCCCTCCACAGTATGCAAAGTTCATATGCATACACTATTGATTCACAAAAGCGCACTGCTGTGCAATAAATTAAATTACTAAAATTAATTTTTTTAGACTTGAGAGAGAGGTTGTATTTAATGAAACATTTGTTTAGACAAATAATTCAAAACGAACTAAAAGTCATATTCATATTCATCATATTCGTACATAACATTTGGCTTAAGAAATCAGATTAAAAACTAATGCAATTAATTAAAAAAGAAAAAATAATCCATCTAACAATAGTTTTCAATACAGTAATATGAACTTTGCTTTTTATCTAGAGAATTTTGTTATTTTCTATAAAATTAATGACTGGATTATCCTTTTGATTATTTGATATATTAAAAGGGGCCACAATGTATAAAATCATACAAGAATGGTTTTTTGTAACAAAAAGTTTTTCTTTTTTAAACGTTGAGGGTACGCATATAAACTTTGCATACCGTATGTATTTTCCAATGGATTTCCAATTCAGCAGTGATAAAATTCCAAGCTTTTTTGATTGCAAAAACGATCTTATGTGAGTTATCATGTATGTATACATTCTTATATGCTCCATATATAAAATCTTATATTTATATATGGATCCACATATGAAGAGCTTCATAATTAAATGTTCATATATGAGCTCATATGTTATAATACATTTCATATATTAGTTCATATATAATAGTTTTGCCATGTATAATCCCATATATTTCCATACATGAATTCATACATATTCATATATAGTTATATACATTCATATATTAAAAATATATGGACCATATATAATTTTTTTAGCTGGGCTCTCTCTCTCAAGTCTTAAAAAAATTTAATTTTAGTAATTTAATTTATTGCTCAGCAGTGCGCTTTTGTGAATCAAGAGTGTAAGAATACGAACTTTGCATACTGTGGAGGGAATTTACACATACATGTATGAAAATTTATGAATATATACATATAATCATATATGCCCATATACCCTCATTTTTCGGATCCGAACCATATATGGGATATCATATATGTTCCATACATATATTTTTAGCTGGGAATGATTTTTTTTTTGTTACGGATTTCATTTTATATACATTTAAGTGAACAAATAGTCGTAAGTTATAAGCAAAAATAAAAATGATAGCATAAAAATTACATGAAAATCTAAAAAGCTCAAAAGTTTCTTTGCCAAGAAAATTTTTTTACATCCTTGTTTTGTATAATAAGATAATTCATTCTACCAAAAAAAAACCGACTTTAATGCAAAGATCTGATATAAGAAGTACGTGAAATATAAAATAAGATTTTAATGGGCGTACCTGCGCCCATTTTTTAAATGCAAGATTGTGTTTTTTTTTCAGGGCTTAGGGTGGGTGTTAAGTTTTGGAAAAATCGGTAAGGTAGAAAGAACAAGGTCCATTTTTTAAATAAAAGATCTTGTCTATTTTAGAACGCAATTTGTGTGGTATCCTCACAAAAACATAAATGTGAAAAAAGCAAAGTTCCTTTCCAAAATTTCGGCCATCAACAGTAGTGAGATAAAATTTTTTATCAAGTTCGTGTTTGGTACAATCACTGCAATATGGTATGCATTATATAAATTTGTAACCGTAATAGTGTCATATAATTTCCAGATAATCTCTATCGCAAATTTAATTATTTTTTTTATGGCGTATTCCTGCCCGCTTTTAAAAAAAAAATTTTTATTAAGTGCCAATCATACGTGTCAAGTTTCGATGGAAACGGACAATAATATCTACATAGTAGCATAAATCTGCTGCTGATCCGAAGTACATGAAAGAAGAGACTTAAATTTTATTGTCATTTTAACGCCCACTTTTTTAAAGGAAAATTTATAGCCTTTCATTATGAAGAGATGTATGCCAAATTTGAATAAAACTGCTTACGCCAACGATTTAAATTTCATGTTTTAGTTCTAAACTTAAGCCCCAATCGCTATATTTTCCCGGCTTTAAGATTTTTCTAGCTTAGACCTACTTGTCTATCAAATTTCACCTCATTAGCTAAAATTTAAATTTTTTATTCTTATTTGCGTGATCGAGGTCTCTTTTTCCAACTCAAGATTTTCTTTAGTATATTTAAATGTGCTGATCCGAAGTACATACATGTGGGTTTTTAACGCCCATTTTGTTTAAAGAACATTTATAACCTTGTATTATTGCAACATCTAACCAAAATTACAATAAAATCGCTTGAGTTAAACGCACTGGATCTGTTTTTTTAATTCTGAGCATTGTGGACGTAGCCCCGCCCCCTGGCTATAATTGTCATGTTTTCAGATTTTTTAGCTAGTTCCTAATCTGCCTACTTCTTTATCAAATTTCAGCTTGCTAGCGCTAATTAGGGTTCCGTACACCAAAGGTGAAAAAAGGAACCCTATTGTTTTCGCTACGCTGTCCGTCTGTCCGTCTGTCCGTCACACGATATTTTCTCAGGAACTGTAAGAGCTACGGACCTGAAATTTGGACAGAGTATGTAGAACCTTGGCCACTACAACAACAAATACATTAGAATTAGAAATTAAAGGGTGCTCCAAAACGAGCGACGAAAAATGTTAAAATATCATGTAATATAAATACAATTGTATGTACATATGTATATTGACACTTGAAATTTATAAAATTAGTGTATTTTTATATAGACTACAACAATAAACATTAAAATATTAAAAAATTTAAATTCAAGGGTGGTCCATCAGTTAATGCAATTTTGACAACTTGCTATATCTTGGAGACCATAAGAGGTAAACTCTTGAAATTTTCAAAAACGGTAAACCTAAAAAATCCGAAAATTATAAAAATCGCCAAACCGAAAAAAATTGCCAAAATCTGAAAAAATCGCCAAAAATTAAAAAAAAAATCGCCAAATCGAAAAAAATCGACAAAATTCAAAAAAAAAAATTCTAGCACTAAAATAAATCGCCAAATTCGAAAAAATCGTTTAAATGAAAAAAAATCGCCAATATGAAAAAAACGCCATAAACCGAAAAAAATCGCCAAAACGCGAAAAATCCGCCAAAACCAAAATAATTGTTTATGTAAAAAATAAATCGCCAAAATGAAAAAAAATCGCCAAAATTAAAAAAAAAATCGTAAAATTTAAAAAAAATCCCCAAAACGAAAAAAATCACCAAAATTTAAAATAAACGCCAAAAACAGAAAAAAATCCTTAAAAACAAAAAAAAAAGTGCCAAAACTAAAAAAATCGCCAAAAACAAAAAAAATCACCTATATGAAAAAACACCAAAATTAAAAAAAATCGCCAAAATAAAAAAACGCCAAAATAAAAAAACGCCAAAATAATAAAAATTGCCAAAATTAAATAAACTTTAAAAACAAACAAAAATTGCCAAAACGTGAAAAAAGTGCCAAAAGTCAGAAAGCGCCAATAAATTCAAAAAACCCCCAAACTAAAAAAAAAACGCTTAAAACCGAAAAAAACCCAAAAACGAGAAAAATGCCAAAACTATAGTTAATATTGTTCGTATTGAGTTTTATATCTCGTGCCCGTACGGAACCCTTCGTGCGCGGGTCAAAGTCGCACCTCACTGAATTTATTTTTATTCTTTTTTCCATGTACATTTATAGCCTTGCATTATTGCAACATGTATGCTAAATTTCAATAAAATCGCTTCAGTTAAAGTTAAAGTTAGATTTGTATTTTAAATTCTGAGACTTATGGGCGCAGCCCCGCCCACCTTGGTGAAATTTTTGAGTTTTCAGATATTTGTAGAAATTTTTGAGGAACAATTTGATTATTGATTCTAATGAGGGAACAATTATCTTTTCGTAGGATAAATGTTACCTGAGCACACTAATGTTCGTTTACCTTTATTCTCCATAAGTTTAACCAAAGTTCCAGCTGCTTAATATGTTCCTGGAGATATAGAGATACCTCGTAAGGGTTTTTGTTCATACTAAGGTAGGCTGTATCATGGGCAAATGTATTACTGCCAACAGGCATATCACAAGTATATATCAAATACAAAACTGGCCCGGATGAGATAGTTACAGGTATACTCAGAAAGTCTTCTTTCACAACTGTAAATTTTCGTGCAAGAATGTAACTTTCCTAAGGATTTAGAATGTTTGTTGGTAGGTAAGTCTTCATGAGTAACTTTCAAAGAGCTTTGACATTGTTGACAGCAAACTTATTGGCTTATATGACTCAGCCTTGGCAAGGTCTTTGCCTAGCTTTTGAATAATTTTTATCTTGGCAAGTTTTCAGCTGTGTGGATAATACTTCAGTCGTAAAATGGTATTATAAATGCATAACAGGATTATAATTGCAATATGAAGAAAGTTTATCAGGATATTGTTACCTGTAGCTTTCTTCGGGTTGAGTTCAGCAATTAGTTTTTGATCATCATGCGTCTTAAATGGGTCGAGGGGGTAGAGCAACTACACTCGAAAAATCAACAACACCAGTACATGTGTTTGGGGTAAATACGGATTTTAAACGCTTAGTAAATATGTTACTTTTTCTGTATTGCTTCTGGCCCAACCTCCGGTAGATGTGCGCAGAGATGGTTTAAGCTCAACTGATGTCTTAAGCTTTCTAGCAGCGCGCTACCAAGAGTAATTAGATGCTGGTGTGACATCCAGATGCAAGCAACTCTTGGAGTCGTTTATAGAACTCTTTAAGTGTGATTTTATGTTGGGGAGATCTGCGTTGTTGCCATTAACTTCTAGTTCTTCTTTTTCACATACGAGACGGATATTGATCCGTAGAATAAATTCAATGAAAACCAGTCTTCGAATGGGAGGTAATAGCATTTTCTGTAGCCAGTTTAATATGTTCATTAAAGTTGGAAATATATACAAGTTTTATTTAAGCTTTAGGCTCTTTTGTAAATAATTGATAACAATGTTTATTATTTTATCGATATTTCGCTGCAACGTTATGAAGCTACACATACAATATCGATAAAATAATATATATATTAAAATATTTGGTTTTTTATCATCAAAGTTTATCCTTTTCAATATTTCATCTCAAAACCTTTGATAAAAATTTAAAATATGTCGTTTAATATAAATGCAATAATTTTCAGATATATTTTGATCACTTATTGTAGTCTTTGATTCATGGCCTATATAAAAATTTTTTACATCTTTAATATTGATTTCATCTTTATAACCAGTCACAATCATTTCTTGGCAACTTCTACTGAAAATTTTTGAAAAATTTCTTGAATACATTTGCATGGTTGCAAAATACATTTGCAAATGAACACAATAACCTGTGAATTGCTTTTAAATTTTTCCGACGTTATCTTGACGATTTTTTTTTGATAAAAATAATCAGAAAACTTTTAATTTACTGCAAATTAACTGTTTTTTGAGAAACTTTCACAAAAAAGGGTAAAAAGTCGCAACAAAATTAAAAGAAGTCGGAAAAGTCAAAAAGGGTCAAATTGCGACTCTTCTCGGGTGAATGGTAACCCTGCTCGTAGCTACTAAGCACAGCTTTGAAAATTTAATACGCCTCATTGACACCAGTCTTATTGTTATTAATATTGGAGTAAAAGCTTTTGGAAAAACTACCTTAAACACTTGTTTCTTTTAGTTAGCTTTATGTATTAACGTTGTTTTTTTTAACTTTACAATAAAAAATGTTGCTACCGTTCTAATTTTTGATTTCATACACTTATGACGTTTTTTTCTAGAGAGAAGTAAATTTTTTTTCACTTTTCATTAAAACAAATTTAAATTAAAGAATTCCTAAAATAAGAAATTTATTATTATTCAAAATGTGTGGTTGAAGTCTACTGATGATTTGTTACAGTTACAATGCAATGCATATAGACCAAACTGCACCACCAGCAAATAAATTTCAAATTAAAATATTCCTAAAATAAGTTCAAAAAATAAGCAATTATATTTTTTATTTAAAAGCAAAAATTTCACGTTTCCAAAAACGTTCCTAAGAAAGAAATCATCGTACTTACGCGTACCAAAACTTTCCTTGTCTGTATACAAAAGAGCAGTAATTAAATAATCACCAGTGAAGTCCAAATATATCTTTTCTTTTATTGTATGATTACATGCACTACATTTGTATTTAGAACCTTTCATATTTTTTTAATAAATTTCATCTTTCAAAATATAAAACTTAAACAATAAACTTGTTGGCATACAATCTTCTACTTCTATGTATGACTTGGAATTTTTATTTATGTATATGCTTTCCTCAAGGACACAAATATTGAACATCAATTTAAAATTACAACCATAAAAAGCACTTAAGATTCTTAGAAAATTGAGATGCAGGAAAAGTTGAATAAGAAGTCAAGTACCAATAAACTAAACTTGGTAATTAACACGGACTAAATCAAAAGGGCACAAACATACTTGAACCATAAGCAAACCCTGAATTACAAACACACATATACATACACCCACATCTAACATCCATAAAGAGCCTGCATGTACATAAGTGGATAAAACCAAAAACTGGTTGCAAAATATCAAATTAAAAAAAAATCTAATAGAATGCAGAAAACAATGAAGAGAAAACAAAACAACTTGTGAAGAATAAATACTCAATGTATAAAGATACTTATCAAAGATTTAAATACACATATAGGCTATGTAAGTATGCATATACCCACTTGACCAAGACTTTCGTTTATGATATCAATTTCGAATATATCTCGAACATTTAACGTGTAAGACCATCGAGAATGACACTCAAAAAATAGTGGAAAAAATTTTACCTGTCGCTCAGTTTGTTCCAAAAACAAGTAAGAGAGCTATATTCGGCTGTGCCTGTGTTTTCAGAAGAACAAACAAGAAACGGTTCATCTTTTTATACTTCGGTGTTTGGATAAAAGTTCATATGCAATTATTAAGGAATTGATTACATCTATATATATTAGTAGTAAGTTTAATTATAAAGCGCATTTATTGAGATACGAGTTTGGTGCATTAAAAGTAATTTTAATTCTTTATACTTGATCGTTTGTTGCACTTATAATAATATAATAGAATTTTTTTTTACTTGGGCAATTTTTTTTAGTTTTGAGGCTTTTTTCTCGTTTTAGCGATTTTTTTAAGTTTTTGGCTTTTTTTTATTTTAGTGATTTATTTAAGTGCTAGATTTTTTTTAAATTAGTGCTTTTTTCGTTTTTTAATATTTTTGCTTTTTTAAATTTGGCGCTTTTTTAGTTTTGATGCTTTTTTTTAGTTTTTAGATTTTCGGCATTATTTTTAATTTGCTGTTTTTTTAGTTTGGGTGCTTTTTTGCGTTTTTGCGATTTTTTTAGGTTTTTGGCATTATTTTTAATTTGGTGCTTTTTAAATTTTGGCGATTTTTTTAATTTTGGCGAATTTTTTTCATATAGGCATTTTTTTTTGTTTTGGTGATTTATTTAGATTTTTGAAGTTTTTTTTTCTTTGTGGCAATTTTTTAGTATTGACACTTTTTTATCGTTTTGGCGATTTTTTTCGGTTTTTTGGGTTTTTTTTAATTTTAGCGATTTTTTTCGTTTAGGCGATTTTTTTGGATTTTGGCGATTTTTTTTTCATTTAGGCGATTTTTTTAATTTTAGGCGATTTTTTTCATATAAGCATTTTTTTTAAATATTTAATTAATTTATATAGTTAGTTGTTTTTATATGTAAATATTCATAATACGTTTTTTTTTTGCTATTTATTAATGTTTAAATATTAAAAAATTAAAAAAATTATGTAAAAAAAATTTAAATATACATGTATTATATAATCTTTTTTCAATTCATATTTTGTAAATATTTAATACCATGATAAAATATTTTAGACTAATACCAATGTTGTTAACATTTTTCCAAAAAAAAAATATTTTAAGAATTTTGCCAGATTCAAAATGTTATGTAAAAGTATTAAAAATATTTATTATCTTTTCCAAAAACAATTACAAAATTGTATATGTTAAAAAACTTTTAAACACTTTTTTTCATTTATGAACAAATATTGTAGACTTACACCTATTTTATTTTTATACCAATACTTTTCAAAACTTGTTAAAAAAATTATATGACACTCATTGTTATTTATAATTATAAAATAATTTTTTTGATTGAAAAGAAAAAAAGACGAAAACTAATTATCAATATATAAAAACAATAATAATCCTGAAGAAGTTAACCAAAGGTTAACGAAATATCGATATAAAAATAAAAATATAAAGAAATTTATAAAATTTACTGACCTAAAGCTTAAAAAAATAGTTTCATTGAAAAAAAGTTAAAGTTTTCCAACCCTGGAAACGTTTTTTTAATTTGTTTAATTTTTTTTAATTTTTTTTTTTTTAATTATAAATACCAATTTTATTCATACCGAACTATAAAATAAGTTAATTTAATAAAAACGTAATAAAAACTAGTTTTCGGTAGTTATTTTATACCCTTTGTTCCATTTTTTGGTAAAGGGTATAAAAACATTAGATTTCGAAGGTTCGCTAGCAATGTCGAAAGTGAGCCAATACATAAGTTATTTTGATATCGCAAAAAGGCAGCAAAGAAAAAACTACCATTTTATTTTCTCTTTATTCATTTTAATTTTATATATTAATTTTTTAACTTACGATGCAGAATTTCAAAATGGTACCTTCCCAGCAAAAAATTACACATTACCATCAGAAATACTTGCCATATAATGACTAACTTTTCTGATTACCAAATTTCATTATTCGCTTACAAATCACATTACCTAAAATTTAAAAAAAAGTATGTACAAATTGCCAAATAAAAACAAGTAAGTACTTCTCAAGAATCGATTATTTTAGTCTCATGCCTTATTATAATCATTAAGTTGGTAGTCCAGTAGGGAAGAGCTTCCAACCAAAATGCTTAATTCCAAACCCGATTAACTTTTTTGAAATTTTTAGCTGGGTTCCTTCTAAGAGACTACCACACAACCACTAAGCTATTATTACACATTCGAGAAAGTATCGAGTAAAGTTCGCTTTAGCGAACATTCGAAACATTCGAAAAAAATAGTATAAATAATTTTTTAATATCGAATTTAAATATTTGTAATATCAATTATAAGCTTGATTATATTTTCACCCATAAGCAGTTTGATAACATCAATTAAGTTTATTTGCTCAAATTAATTAAAACAATTAAAAATTTAATTGAATCAATTGAATTGTTAATTGAAAACATTAATTGGTGAATATTTTTTTCTGTAAAATATAAAACCACTTTATTTCGATATTTCTTCCCTTTAGTGAGCATTTTTTTGTTTGTTTTAGTATATAGTGACCACATATGGTCTATATAACCCTGTAAATATTTATTATTGCAAAGATTTATGTTATTTTTATAATAAAAATATTTGTACATATGTACTTTCATGAATTACATATGTTCCCTGTGTAATTAACACGCCTTTAATAAAAATCATTTTATAGCAATTGTCTTGTGTTCATTTACTTTCCTAGCAGAAACTTGCAAGAAGAGAATAATGCAGAGATTTATAAAATTAGTCTAAAGCTGTGTTCTCATTATTTTTTACAAATAATATTTTCCGTGTATGTCAAAACCTGTATTTCACATTAGGTTCATAATATTTGTGTTCACACGCTGATATGTTATGTACATTTGATATAACCTCTTAAGGTAAAAAAATGCTTACTTTTGTTAATGCTTCTTCAACTGTTTCTTTAATTTTTAGTTTTTAATCTATTAAATCCATTTTACTTTAATTTATCTTACAATTTTACTTAATTTTTAACGCCACAAGCACTTGCTTTATTTAAAACCAGCTGACATCAGCTTTGTCACTTGATAATAGAACACGCTGTAAATCAAAATTATCGTTTGTACTGCACACAGAAAAATACATCTTCTATTGTTTAAAGGTGTTCAGACTATATGTTGAAATTTGCCATGTGAAAAAGTGACATTCCACATGACAAATACATATAATGTGAATACAGCTTAACAGATACGAAAAAGTAAATGAACGCTTTGCTTGTAAAAACTTCCAAGAAAATTATATTCATATCAGAAATATGGATGGAAATCAATTGTATTTTTTCTGATATATTTTGGTTCACCTTGTTTGATAATATTTTAAATAAAAGATTTTTAAAAATCTAAATGTCAATTTTTATACAATATTATACTAATTAATGGATTTTTCATTATTTATTTATTTATTTATTTAAATAACTAACTAACTCCCCAAACTTTATCCCTAAAGTTTGGAGAGTTAGTTCGCTATGAACTAAGTCCCCAAACAAAAAAATAAACTTGGCCCCAAAAAATTTAACTAAAAGAGAACTAATTCCCCAAAAGTCGTTGTTTTTTTCATATAAAGGTTTGGGGGCTTTGTTCATATTTGTTTTGGGGTGTTTGGTCATTAAAGATGTATCACATACCGAGACTGGTAGTAGGAACTAAGTCCCCAATGAACTAAAACCCCAATAAGCATTTGGTATCCATCAATAGTATTTTGGATCTTAATGCCACAAAAGAACTTTTTATTAAATCAGGCGGTAATGAAGGAAGTGCCAAAATTTTGTGGTAAAGTATTGACGCATATTTTGATGACATAATAAAATCTAATAAGGATTTATGTTTTGTCACATTTCGTCTAACTGCCTGGCAGAAATGTAACCTATAATTAAGAAACCATATTTTGAGATTTATATATTAATTTAAAGCTTATCAAGGTATGTAGTGAAATTAAAATCACCTAATTTTTTAGAAACATTGTTTTGATTCAGGCAAATGTCGATAGGTAATATTATTGTATTTGTATTAAATACATACATCTTTACATACAAAATTAATAAATATTTAGTGATTAATTTTTAATCCACTTACATTAAAAAGTTCTTAACACTAAAACCGAAAAGTTTTAAAACGCATTTTATCACATACTATATAAAAAGATAATTTATATAATTACAATTACCTTTTTATAAGTATGTGAAAAAATGCGTTTAAAACTTTTCGGTTTTAGTGTTAAGAACTTTTTAATGTAAGTGGATTAAAAATTAATCACTAAAAAGTTTTGACCAAAAATAATTATAACTTCACTACATATCTTCATAAATTTTAAATTGTCAAAAAATTACTTATCAGCATCCTACAAGTCTTGCTCGTGTAAAAACTGCACTTAACGAATTTCTTAGCGCTTGTTCGTAGTCGGTTATAAATATATTTGGATCCAAATTAAATATATTTTCCGTAATTTTCCGTAAAGAGTGCTTTGTAAATTTCATTTGTTTTTTTGTCCATCAGAACAAAGAATATGGGAAAATCTAGAAAAGAAATTGTTATTTCTGTCGCTAGAATAAATTTTACTTATTTACCTCTTCACAATATTGTAAATAAAAACAAGCTGCTTAAAGCAGCCATGTGGTACTATTTTAAACGTAGCATCAATAATTATATTGCTTTCAATGATGAAAACAAGCAGAATGAAAAATTTTCCTCCTTAATTGCCGCGGTGAATAAATGCTTGGGTTTTGCGCTGTCTTTGACAAACCAAAGCCGTTCCACACGCTTTCAATATTAAATGCTTCTTGGGAATTAGTTCGTTTTTTTTGGACTTAATTCATGGAGGACTTACTTCCTATGGCCTTCAGACGGTAGGAACTAAGTCCCTAATGAACTTTGGCCGAAATCAAATTTGAACTAAGTCCCCAAAGTTTGGGGAGTTAGTTCGCTATGCATTAAGTCCCCAAAAATAAAAATGAACTAGGCCCCCAAAAATTTAACAAAAAGAGAACTAATTCCCCAAAAATCGTTTTTGTTGCCATCCATATAAAACTTTAGGGACTTAGTTCATTTATGTTTTGGGGACTTAGTTCCTACCGCCCATTTTGAGTTATATTCTATTTAAAACTAAAAAAATTTGACTTTCAATCTCTGATCAAATATGATAAACGAACAAAAATCTTTCATCATAAATTGTATTTATGTGAAAAACAATAAATAAGGAAAATATGCTTTTTTATATACATACATACATCGATATTTTTCAACCAGGAAATAAAAATTTTTTAGTTAATAAGCAGTTGATCCTTTTCGGAACGAAATCTAATATTGTTCTTACTCTTAGGCTTGAATTTTATATTTTGCTTAGTTGGCATTTTTAAGTCCAGTTTTTAGTTTAGTCCTTTTAGTCTTCTAAATCTATTTATAGCTTATTATTTGGCTTTTAGTATCAAAATAGATTTAAAGTTTAAACTAATAATTCGGAAACAACATTATCTAGTACGCCAGCTACTTTCTTTTCTTTCATAGAATAAAACTATATCTAACTTCATATAAGGTGATTTTAATGTATATAAATATATATGTTTATATGTATATGTATTCATGTATGGAAATGTATAGGATTATACATAATTAAAATAGTTTATACATATGTGAATTAATATATGGACTAATATATGAAATGTAATATAAGAGCTCATTTATGGAAATTTAATAATGAAACTCTTCATATGTGGGTATATAAATAGAAATACGCTGTTATATAATGATATTGATAATATATGTATATACACAGGTAAGAAAAATTATATATGGTTCATATATTTTTAATATATGAATGTATATAAATATATACGAATATGTGTGAATTCATGTATGGAAATGTAAAAGATTATATATGCGAAAAGTATTATAAATGAATATACATATGGAAGAATGTGTTATTATATATGAGCTCATATATATAAAAATATAATTGTGAACCTCCTCATATTGATAATGCGAGAATGGATCAATAAGTCCCTGACTTTTTGAATGAAACACAGTTTTTTTTGGCAAAACAAGAATTTATTTTTCAACACACAGTCTCCTTTTAACTCAAAACATTTAGTCCACTTAGTTCCAGTTTTTTTATTCCTTCCGAAAAATAGGATTTTTTGAGGTCCTTACAATAGGCATTTGTTTGGTCAATAATTTCATCGTTGGAGCTTAATCTTCTTCCACCTAGCCATTTCTTTAGGTTTGCAAAAACGAAATAGCCACAAGAGGCTAAGTCTGGAGAATAAGGTGGATGAGGGAGCAATTTGAAGCCCAATTCACGGATTTTTGCCATGGAAACAGCGTTTGTGGGCGTTTGTGAGTAAACGCGGCACCCGTCTTACGGAAAGTTTTATCATATGCAAGTAATCATTCAAAATAGAAACCACTGAGCCATGTTGGATGTCTATGGCATCAACAATCTCACGCACTTTTATTGTACGATCGACCAACACCATATCATAGTTGTAGTCGACATTTTCGGGTGTACTAGCCCCAATTGGCCGTCCAGAACATCCAGCGTCATTTGTACTTGTGCGACCACAACGAATGTCAGTAAAGCACTTTTTAGGGTTCCGTACACCAAAGGTGAAAAAAGGAACCCTATTGTTTTCGCTACGCTGTCCGTCTGTCCGTCACACGGTATTTTCTCAGGAACCGTAAGAGCTACGGACCTGAAATTTGCACAGAGTATGTAGAACCTTGGCCACTACAACAACAAATACATGAGAATTAGAAATTAAAGGGTGCTCCAAAACGAGCGACGAAAAATATTAAAATCCCATGTAATATACATACAATCGTATGTACATATGTATATTGACACTTGAAATTTGTAAAATTAGTGTATTTTTATATAGACTACAACAATTAACATTAAAATATTAAAAAAATTTAATTAAAGGGTGGTCCATCAGTTAATGCAATTTTGACTATGTAATTTTGACAACTTGCTATATCTTGGAGACCGTAACAGGTGAACTCTTGAAATTTTCAGAAACGGTAAACCTAAAAAATCCTTAAATTATAAAATCGCCAAACCGAAAAAAATCGCCAAAACCTAAAAAAAATCGCCAAAAATTTAAAAAAATCGACAAATCGAAAAAAGTCGACAAAATCAAAAAAAAATTCTAGCACTAAAATAAATCGCCAAATTCGAAAAAATCGTTTAAATGAAAAAAATCGCCAATATGAAAAAAAGCAAAAAAACCGAAAAAAATCACCAAAACGCGAAAAATGCGCCAAAACCAAAATAATTGTTTATGTGAAAAAAAATCGCCAAAATGAAAAAAAATCGCCAAAATTAAAAAAACGCCAAATTTAAAAAAAATCGCCAAAACGAAAAAAGTCGCCAAAATTTTAAATAAACGCCAAAAACAGAAAAAAATCCTCAAAACGAAAAGAAAGTGCCAAAACTAAAAAAAAATCGCCAAAACCAAAAAAAAAATCACCTATATGAAAAAAACGCCAAAATTAAAAAAATCTCCAAAATAAAAAAACGCCAAAATAATAAAAATTGCCATAATAAAAAAACTTCAAAAACCAAAAAAAAATCGCCAAAACGTGAAAAAAAGTGCCAAAACTCAGAAAGCGCCAATAAATTCAAAAAACCCCCAAACTAAAAAAAAACGCTTAAAACCGAAAAAACCCAAAAACGAAAAAAATGCCAAACCTATAGTTTATATTGTTCGTATTGAATTATATATCTCGTGCCTGTACGGAACCCTTCGTGCGCGGGTAAAAGTCGCACTTCACTGAATTTATTAGAAAAATACTCGAGGTTGTATATTTTGAACAGTAGTTAAACGCAAAACAAATGTCGACACTTGCTCAAAATTTGACTTAGTCTATTAACAGGTGGTACTTGATGGGAATAGTATTGCATTTCATATAACAATCGAAAAGTCACGGACTTATTGACCGTATATATATATATATATATATATATATATATATATCAAAATATATTTATATGTCATATCTCACATCAAATCGCACAGCTATAAAAATATATAGAGCATATATGGCCCGAATCCCATAAATTAGGGTATAAAGAGCGTATATCGAGCGTTATTTTCGATTTTTTGTTAAGCGACAAAAATTAAATTTTTCAGGGGAATTGATTGATAATTCTAAATTTAGGCCCATAAAATTCTAATTTTAATATACCGATTTGCACCAGTTTTACGTTTGTTGGTTCTGGTATGTACAGATACATATGGTATTCAGCATATCAGTTACTAGTCATGTTTCAGACTCGATGGTTTTTTTCTTGACTCAAGTCTGAGTTTATGGGAGAAAGGCAAGAAGAAAGAGGACGAGTACTGATATTTGCTTGTACCGAAAAGTTATGTTTAGTAACACAAACGTTGAGTAACACATATATCTCTACTAAAGACCTGTAAAAGGCGTCTTATAAGAACTTTTAGGACATGAGGGCAATTTCAAATGCTTTACTGCAGTGAAATCTTCTGAAACAAACGCTAAACAACGTGTTTGGCAATACATTTGTTTTACTTATTGCAGTTATAAGAGTAAAGAAGAAAATAATTCGTGACTAAAGAATTTGTGGTGCTTGTGCTTTTTTCTCTCATTGACGCGTATACTAACGTCATGCATGTACATACATACATACCTACATAATTTTTGTATGCTCTCTTATTTTCCTGCGCACATACAAACGCACACATGCATTTACATGAGTTGTGTGCGCTTGCTTTAAAAAACCTCCCTTAAACACAAACATAATAGCTTACCATCTTAATCTTACACACACACACACCCAAACGTACCATATGCAAAATAACAAGCATACATGTATAAACAGTACTTATTTTCATTATTTGTTTAAACAAGACGTCTTGGCGACATCGCTTGTTAAGAGTCATATACACGTACACCAATACAACCATCGTGCTTCGTTTATAGTACGACAACATTTATTATTGGCTTAGTATAATACATGCCACGAGAATACATTTAAAAAACATAACTTATTTACATTTCAAGACTGCTTACGCAGGCCACTAATCTCTACATACCAGA
Source organism: Tachina fera (assembly GCA_905220375.1). Classification (NCBI taxonomy): domain Eukaryota; kingdom Metazoa; phylum Arthropoda; class Insecta; order Diptera; family Tachinidae; genus Tachina; species Tachina fera. The sequence goes on from LR999963.1 coordinate 75,934,682, forward strand.
ACAACAACAAACGTAAAACTGGTGTAAACAACTATATCCGAGAACTACCGCGTTTGTTCATAATCCTGTGCTATTGATGTAATTTCTCCTATAACTTCTGCACTGCAAAATGTTTGCAGGACATTCTTTTATATGTAAAATATTTGTCTATCGATATTTTGCTTACTTAGCAAACTTGTTTGTGTGCATTTGTGTGTTATGCAAATTTTGTTTAAATATTTGCCAATAAGTAATTATCAACAATTTTTTTCAGGGTGTTAAATATTTAGTTTTTTTTTTTTTTTGCTTTAATTAAACATCAAGTAGGTGTTATGTTTCTTTTTCGTGTCTGTGTAAGTAAAATTAAAAGTTTTTGTTGTTTTATTATTTTTTCAGTACAAATACTTTTCGTGCAACAAAATCTCTCTTCGCCAGCATTGTGGGCAACTCAATTGTGAACCACTAAGCTTCTGACAAACGCCTTGTTGTTGAAAGTTGATGTAGCTGGAGGAAATGTTGCAAGTAAAACTACACTTGAGTGGTTGAAAGCTTTTTAAAGTTATGTGAATTTTATATGTGCATGCAAGTTGCATGCTTTTTACAGTAAGGATATGCAAAAAAAATATATTTTTACACACATTTATCTGTCAAAAAAAAACGTTACGGTTTCTTCTATCTAACATGCAAACCAATTATTGCTATCCTGCTCTGTAACTTTAGCAAAAATTTTAAGTAAATAAATATGTTTACTATACATATACTAAGTTTTATTAAATTTATTTATTTAGTGATGGATTTCTCCAATTATGCTCTCCATCGATCGCATATACATATGTACTATTGCCAATATTTTTGAAAGCACTGTATTTTACTAGAATATTATAAAAGCGATAAAGTTTACTAAGAATCAAAATATGGTTAGTTTTCTATTTACTATAGTTTTTAGCAGTTTCATAGATTTCTGGTAAACCAAATTTCTAAATTTGTGAAATTGTTCCTTCTATCAAAGCCATACTCAGGATATTTTATGTTTTACCGACTTTAAAAGAGGAGGAAGTTCTTCATTTTGCATTTGATTTTTATTTATAAGGATAGAAGATATCAAGCTAAAGTCAAAGTACCATTGTAGTTTTAGTGATATTCATATTCATCCTATAATGTAATCATATACCGAAGAAGTTTCAGTTCTGTTTAATATTTTTATACTCCAATAACCATAAAATTTTCCATGAATTTATATTTTTATCATCTTGCTAAATTCATGCATCTATTCCTCGAGTTAAAATTAATATTTAATATATTTATGTGTAAATTTAATGTGGTTTTTCAGCATACACTGCAAACTAAGGCGTTGACTACATAACAGAAGATCCTGGGTTCGAACCCGGTATCCGACAGTCATTAAATAACAACACCACGCATTTTTCTCATGTGCATTAGTTTTCCTTTGTATCAGTTGTTTTAGGAAAGTTCAAGTGATGAAGGCACAGTATCTCTCACTGGCCGCTGAACTATGCCGACGTCATTGTCAAAAATTTAATATCTACTACGCCTCATTGGCACCAGAGGCGCCGCAACTCTGCATTATTAGAAAAAATCTTCCTTCACCATCTGTCTTCTCTATCACTATCCCTTTTGTAAGGAAAGTAACACCTATTAGTAGTAGTAGTAGGCATTCATTACCTAAGTGTTACCTTTCCTTAAAAACCAACATTTGCATTGAATACATAATTATAAAAATATTTGGTCTCTTCAATTACTTTCCTAGCAAGAACTAACAATGAAATATTTTTAAAATTACTTTCTCAGGTGCGAATAAGTAAATAAACACTTTTCAGCAAAAACTTGCAAACTTAAATTACATCACATTTGAAACACGGATGGAAATCATGATACAATTGTACTTTTTCTGATATATTTTTTGCATGATTTGAAAACCACTTATTTGATAATATTTTAAATTACAATATGATCAAAACCTTTAAAACCTATGCCTGTTTCACGATATCGAAAGAGAACTTTCCATTTATAGTTCATATTGAAAACAAAAACTAGTTTCGAAGAAAAAAGTATTCACCAATTAATATTTTCAATTAAGAATTTAATTCTATTAATTAATTTGAGTGGAAAAACTTAATTGATATTATCAAATTGCTTATAGGTGAAAATTTAATTAATTTTGTAATTGCTAATACAAATATTTTAATTAATATTAGAAAATCATTCATATTACTTTTTTGTGTGTTGCATATCTCATTGCAGTTTTCAATCGAAATTTCCAGTCGGAAGATTTTTTTCGATATCGTGAAACAGGCCATTATAATGAAATAATTCTATATAGTTTAATGTACTATTTTATGCATTTTTATTATTATTTGAATTTTATGTGGGTGCAGAAATACCCAACGAAAAGGGCTGATTTTGGCTAAAGTAAAGAAAAGAAAATATTTTAAAACAGTGTAAAAAATTACTTAAATGCAGAAGGCGGAATAAAATATTCAACTATTCCTTATATCGAGAATAAAATCTTTAAATTGAATTATTTAGACAATAGCCCTGCAAGACAAATGTCTTACCAACAGTGTTGTTTAGCGTTTCTTTTGGAATATTTCGCTGTAGTAAAGCATATGAAAAATCTCTCATGTCTTGAAAGGTCTTATAAATGGTATTGTGCAGGACCTTATTGGACAACAATTCATAAAGGTCACTATTAATTTGCAAATGTAGCAAAATATGAATGTAAAATTGTTGTCTCTTAAAACAAATGTTTATGTACTTACATATGTATGTATGTATGTATTGCATACGTACACGCAAAGAAAAGATATGGGTGTAGAATGGTTGAGAAAACAATATTATGTTCTCAGAAACAAATCTGTGGTCGTTGAAAACAAGTTATTGTTATTTTAAACATTAATTTTGTTACGGTAATCAAAGTAATGTTTGAATTTAATAATTAAATTATTATATTCATAAAAAAGTGTGATATGGTTAGAGTTTAACAATATAGTGTTGTTAAAAATATATGACTGCAACATAATTATTATTATTATTTAAAAATATAATATATATTATATAATTATAATAATATAATAACAATATTATGTTATCCAAAACCATACTGTTTTAAGTTCTGTCAGTTCAGTGTTTCGTTTGTAAGCTATCGGTATTGTACGCGTCGTGTTAAATAAATAAATAAAGCACAAACCAACAAAAGGGTAGATAAATAGAAACATATACATACGTATGTACATATGTTTATCTCTTTATACAGACGTGTCTGTATTTCGAGTATACACACATATGTAAGTATACATTTCTATATATACACTTAATTTCAAGAATATTAACTTATTTTTATTTCGAATTTAACGCACAGCTGTTTTAAACAAGAGATCCACCAATAAATATATGATTGAAAAACAAAATATTGTTATTATATTAAATAATACTGTTGTCGTACTTAGCAATATTATTATTATATAAGCACATGGTATAGTGAGTCTCAATTATATTTTAGTCACATCTAACAATAGTGTTGTCATATTTACAATAACAAGATTAGGTGTAACAAAGCTCATTGTTTTTATTGATAATGTTATTATTAACTCAGATAATAATATTATTAAAAGTTTACTTTCCTATTGACAATAATATGATTTAACTACAACCATATAATTCAATCATAGTATGTTGCTGTTTGATTATGGTTACCTCAATCATAGTTTTTCTTTGAGTCTACAACAGTGAAGGGTACCTAGAGGGCTAACCATATATTACGTAACGCTCTAGGGGATCGTCATTAAATAGCATTTAAAAACGTTAAAAAGCACAAATTTCTATACAAAATTTTATAAAAATTTATTTTTTAGCCATCTATTTAGTTTTCGTTTAGGATTTATGCATTTATTTATTTAATTTTTTTGGAAAAATATTTGTATTCGCCTAACTTTCGCGAATACGAATATTTAAAAATGCCAAATATTCGGCAAATCGAATACTAATACAACTATTCTTGCATCACTAGTATTGTATGTATACATACATACATACATGCGCCGAATGTCAATTTTAGACAACCGTGAGTTCGAATATTTAAAACTATATCCGCGAAAACCAATATTTAAAATGATATTCGCGAATACGAATATCTATTGCATGTGAAATTTATAGACATTTACAATTAAAAAAATTTTTTATGGAAAATAACTTCATACTCATGTCCGCGTACATTAAAGTTTATGAAAACTATCCAAAAATTTAATGGTTCTTAAATAATATTTGAAAATGATACAAAATTGTTATAATAATTTAAATAAATTGTAGTCAAACTGGTTACATGCTTCACAACTCCTGATCTTTGTCCATTTACAATTTTAAATATTCTTAATATATGTACTAGAGTTGGGCATAGTTGTTCCATTTGTGGATTGTTCCTTTTTGTTTCCAACAACAAAAAGAACTAGTTCGTTCTTTTCGCTCAGTTGTTTTTTTTCGGTCAGTTGTTCAGTGCACAACAGAACAGAGATTACGCAGTCATTAAATCCTTTTCAATGTTTTATTCGTGTGTTTATATTCTAAAGTAATTTCATTTAATTCTTAGGGCAAATAAATCAGTCAATGATTATATTTTTTTTTTATTTTTAAATCTGATTTAAACACAAAATTTTGTTTTTCACCACAAAATTAAATGAATCTTAAATAGCCAACATTGTGCATTTAAGCGTTGTTTAAGTTTTACAAACATACCATATGTTTTGGGCATGTGTGTGTTTTTTTAATTGCATGTATGTACATGAATATCATGTGGTCGTATTAAAATGAATTTCGTTTAATATTCGAAAAAATATACAACAAATGTAACACATATTTTCATATAATGAAATATATAAATAGAAAAATGCATTCTGATGCTCTTTTTGTATCATAAAATGTGTTTTTCGCTATTTCACTTTTTCTGCAAATTGATAAATCAACCTTCTTATTTATTTTGAACAGCTGTTCTATGGAAAGCTTTCCATAATATTTGGAAATATTGTAGTGCTACCATACTTTCAACGTAATTTGATATTAACTTTAATTAGCCACTGAAAAAATTAAAGTGTATTTAAATCAATTTTAATTTTTTGTGAAAATTAACTTAAACTAGGTTTAAACATTCAGTGATTTATTAGCTATTAGTGACCTTATTTAATTAAAAAAATTTTATTGAAAATGCTTAAAAAGAAGTTTGATCACTTGAAAACAAATTTTAATCACTCTTTTAATACTGATTTATAAATATTTAACACAACAAATTATTTGTTTTAACTGCGTAAAAATGTTCCTTGCTTAGAAGTATTTTCATTTGTGCTTTGTAGTCTTATTTGTTGTATGATTTTAGTAAATAAAAGGTAAAAATTTATATTTTTGAAATTTTTAAAATGAAATCCGTTTTCAGTTTAAAACAAATTATAAACACTTTTTTAATTCTAATAATCTTTTTCACAATCTTTTTTTTAGTTCAATACTACAAATTATTTCTATTAATTTTGTTAAACCCACTTGTATATTTCACTAAGTCCTGATTCACACACATCAGGTTTAGCTGATCAGTTTTTGCTCAATTTTCTTTTGAACCTGCATTTGCGTTCATACACACCGTCAAGTCAAGTCATCAAGTCTCATCTATTGCGTTGTAGTAGAGTATTACGAATGACAAAACGAAACGAAAAAGCAAACTTGACTGGTACGGTCAAGTCTGTACCTCTTTTTATTCTCTTCACCGCTCTTTCCTAAAAGCTCCAGACTTGACGAGTCAAACCTGACGTGTGTGAATCAGGACTAAGTATACATTTTCTTTTGTATGTTTTGATTATTGTGCTAAAAATTTAATAGGCACACTACATTTGTATCTTTTTAACAGTACCAAACGAGAAACTATAATATTTTAGTTGAAATCTTTTGCATGTATTTTTCAGGTACAGGGAATAAGATAAACAAAACAAAATGAAGACCAAAAATGAAGGAACGAACAAAAAACGAACAAGGATGACCAAATAATCAAAAAACACCAAGAGAATAAGAAAAACCAAAAGAACAAGAAAGACTAAATGAACAACAAAGACCAAAAAGGAACAACTAGTCTGAACTAGTTCACATCGTTCACTTGTGGGAATAGTTCAATTGAACTAGTTCGTTTTTTTTAGCACAACCCTAATATGTACATATGTAGATAAAACTTATTTCCATATCAAACTGCAACAACCAAATACATAGAAGGAAATGGTATTTGCAGAAGTTTAAGAAAATATATCTTGCGATTCTCAAAGTGCCCTTTTAAAAAATATATTGTTCCATATATCTGTTGCAATAAGGAAAAAGTGCTTAAGTCATATTTTACTGTTTTGCAGGAGAGCACTTTTAAGCGCTCAAGTCTATTTTCAGAAATGTCTTTCTTTTGTAGTTAAGTTGGGAAATTCTATGTCAACCTTTAGTTTTTTAAGCAAACATCGTTCTAGACACTATAAGTAATGCATTTAAGTTGAAATATACCAAAGTATAACCTCAATTAAGCTATTATTCCAAATTAGATTAGAAGTCTAAAAACGATAAGTCACAAGTCATAGTGCTATAACTGAAAAATTACACAAATTAATTGAGATTTCGAGAAGTACCATTAACTCAAAATCCGCTTATTTCGACTTAAGCACTTTTTCCTTTTTGCCACAGATACATACATATGTGCATGACAATATCCAATTATCAAGTTTAGAAATTTTTGTTGGTCAACTTGAAGCTACAATGTTTAAGTCTGAGAGAAACATGCATACATAGACGTATTTTCATAAGGATATTATTTTAATTTTTTATACAACCGAACAAGAAAAAATATTTAGAAAACAACAAAGTCTAGGAACTAGATTGGTGAGGGGGAGGGTCAAAAATCGGAGAAAACAGCGTTACGTAATATATGGACAGCCCATAGGACTCCTCACAGCCGATTACAGACGTCTTACATGTTCTTATTTATTTTAGATCAAATGATATTTCATATAAAGAGTTAATAACAACAATTAACAATTCTTTTCAATCATTTGTTCGTTACAACAAAAAATTTTAAAAATACCCTGCGTCTAGAGGAATTCAAGTGTTATTGCACAGCATTCAGTTTCACTTAACCACTTCAAATGCTATTATTGTTTTCATTAGTAACTTGTGAAAGATGCACACTTTCATTGTATTTAACTAATATATACACTCTCTTTTGCAGTTACAACCCAGGAAGCAAAATTATTTTTATTTATTTATACTAAATTTACATGCCCCGATTTATATGAATATGAATTTTGTATATTATATTTTATATGCCTAGTTTACAATTTGATTAGGTTAAAGCAGAGTACCCTAATATATGTGGCAAGTCTTGCTTTTAAAATTTCAATACATTCACATTCACTTTTCAATAATATATTCATACCCTATAGGAACTCAAACCCATTTTTAAGTACCTTCAAACTGGTTTTTTAATAACCACAACTAGTTGATTAAGTGACTTATTTCCTTGTCGCCGTCTCACTATTTTAACATAGACATGTCATAGGCGGTAGTCAATTGGCCATCTCTGCATGACTTTTAAATTGACTACTAACTACTTATTTTTCTAATTTAACTAATTTGTAGTTAATTAATATTATAGTGAAAAAAAAGATATAAGTATATTTATTTTACATATATTATTTATATACATACATATATGTGTATATTTATATATATCTATTGTATATATAAATATTTATTATTATTATATTCACTAAAAATAAAAATACGAACCGCTCATAGAAAATATTATACATATTAAGTATTGAAATTATTAAGTTTTTATTTTCAAAACAAACATTTGGCATTTGATTTCATGGCATGCTTCTTTTGATTTTTTTATTTTCTTTTCATTTACTTATTGTGCTTTTATTTATTTCTTACGTGTGCTTCTATTCAATATGTTTGGTTGATATCTGCATGAGATTTAAACCAATTTGTAGTCACTTGCAAAATAATTAATTTACAAGTTAGTGTTTTTTGTCAATTGGTTATTTTATTTACTACAGAGTACTTTTAGAATTTAATACAACTTTGGCTTAAAATTTTTTTTCAAATTCTGTGTTAAAATTTACAACTGACAGCAACTTCAATGAGCACACTTTTCGTCTTTGTTTTCAAATATTCTGCCGACATAGTATTTTTCTGTTCTTTTATTACACATAATGTTATATCCCACCTAAAAATTTTAATTAAATTTAAATAAATATGCATGTTTAAGAAAAAAATATTTGAAAGAATATAATGATGTGTTGCGGTTTATAGACCTAAATACACTCTATAACATTGGCCCACATTTAGGATCATATATTGTCTAATTTCTTGTTGAAATAGCTCTTATGCAAAAACGATTGTTAAAGTTAAAACATGCGTTAAAGCAGGTTTTGGCATAGAAAATTCGTATGTTAAACCAACCTTAAGTTTAAAATTTTTTGTTTTTTGCATAATTGGGATAATGTCTAAATTTATATCGATTTTGTTGTTATTTGTATCAAAAAATCAATATTTGTCCTCTTTTACACAAAAATTCAAATCTACTGCGCTAAAAGAGTTTATTTTTAAGCAAATTGTACTTAAAACACAGCCATGATGTTAACATGATGTCGCTCAACCTGAATAAGTGCAAGCATATGAGATTTTCACGATACTTTATTTCTGAGTGCCTTTTTTCGCTTGGAGGATATCAGGTTGAAACCGTTACTGAATTTTTGGATTTAGGTGTTCTCCTTGATTCAAAATTAAATTTCAATAATCATATCATCATGACGACTAACAAAGCTCGTGGTGTACTAGCATATATTAAGCGTTGGGCTAAAGAATTTACTGATCGCATGATTACTAAACAATTATTCACATCATTAGTAAGGCCTATCCTTGAATACGGATGCATAATCTGGGACCCTTACACTGATTATCAGAAGAATCGCATTGAATCAGTTCAGAAACAGTTTCTATTATTTTGCCTGGGAAACACAACTTGCAACCCAAATTGCAATATTCTACCTTATTCTGCAAGACTCTCTACTATTAACTTACCGACTCTGGAAAGTAGAAGATTAATGCTTAATGTGATATTCGTAGTAAATTTATTAAATGGATCTGTTTGTTCAGAATTTCTGTTAACTAAAATCAATTTCAATATTCCGGCTAGAACAACAAGGAACTTTACGTCATCAGACAAGGTAACAGAACGCTAAAGGCCCAACTATAATATGAATAAGCGAACTTAAGCGACTGTGCGGTTACATATGAAACGTATGTGGCTAACTATAATGTACTTATGGAACTTTTCGTCAAGTTTCGTCAAATGTCATTTGCTTAAGCTACGTGCCAAACTGAACGCACATTCCGTACGGAAAACACTGTTTGTGTATTTTTTAAACTCAAGCACACAGCATCAGAAAATATTCATTGATTTTAAATATTTTTTATTGTTTCTTATTTCAAACTCAGAAAAGAAAGCATAACTTTTATTTTCATGCTTTGTTTTACAATACACATATACACACACACACATGAGTTTATTTATGTAAGTTCATTGTTGTACTTTTTAGTAGGCAAAACAAATAAAACAAGTATGTATTAAAGTGGTGGATATAATTATACGTGAATTTTTAATAGATTAGGATATTCCAACAAGTTAATTTGATTGAATTGCATTCATTTAGTAGTTATAAGAAGAAACAAAACAGTACGTATATGTGCAGCTGTGGCTAAATAATACTTAAGTGCATGAAAGTAAATTCTGGCCACCAAAATGTCACATTTGAATTGTTTAAGTATTTGCCAGACTTATCGTTCAATTCTGGCATTAGCTTAAGCCAGCTTATTCATATTATAGTTGGGCCTTAACCCTTTGAGGAGATTATGCAGAAACTTTAATGATTATTATGTTTTCATTGATTATTCTATTTTATAAAAGGTAACATTATTTTGTTCTTAAATGTTAATAATTAGTTTTTATTATGTAAAAATTGTTTAATTAATTGTAACTTTTTGTTGGTCTGTAAGGATATTACTCCATAGACACTTTTATTAAATAAAATAAAAAATAAAATATATGTATAAGTCATGACAAAATTTTGAAAATTAAGCATATATGCGTAAAACAGCAGATATACATACATACATATGTTTAACAAAAAAAGTAGAAGTACAAAAGCGTAAAAGTTGGAGTAGAAGCACGCAATATTTTTTATTAAGTTAATTAAAATTACATTTCTACCGCCGTATTCATAAAAAATATTTTAGGTTTATTACATGTTTATTTGACATATTTCCCATAGAAATACGTCAAATAAGCGCTTAAATGTTTGTTATGAATACGGCGACTAGTGTTTAAAGCAGTTTATATGTAAATAACAATACTCTTAGTATGTTTTTTTATGTGAATAGTAAATACATATTGTGAAACTGGAAAAAATTTTATGTGCAAAATTAAAAGAATCTCTCATTTTCTTAAGGGCCACTCAGACTATAATACAAGTATTAATACTTTTGTAGAAAATGCATGATTGTGATTGTGATGCGTATTCATTATGCGTATTCAAAATGCAAGAAAGTGTTTTCCAATTATAATAATGATTTAATGCATTTCACGGAGTCCTTCTAATAAAAACAGTGTTTTTAAAAACAATTTGTATTCCGATATACTGATGAGGTGTTTGGTGAATGTTTGCAACTTTATTGAAAATGGGCGTACATGAAATTTACTCTCACCCATGATTAAACATATTTTATTCAAAATTAAACATATTGTGCTGAAAAATCAACAAAAGGTTTTAAAATATAGTTGTGTAATTTTAGGTCGAAAGTAGTCTGTAAGGTATTGCCTACTATTATCGACCTAATTTTCAACAAAAGTGTTTTAGAGTGTGTAGAAGACATAAACTAGTGTTGTTTTAAGATGTTTTCTTATCATCCTGCAGAAAATTTGGTGACAATTGATCCAAACATACTCGTCCTATGACTTGAGAAAAGGCGAGTGTTATCAAAAGTACGGTGAAGGGTATGGTGAACAAAAGACTTATCATGTAAATGGTTACATATTCACCATTTTCGTGATATATCGTCTTGATCTTTAGTAAGCTTAATTTGGACTTGGTCTACTATTGTCGTAAACGGCACTTAAAATGTTCGATGTGGTTGAATACTACCTATCAAATAGTGTAAATATAATGTTAATTGATCCTTCCAATGTGTCTCTGGAACCGTCGGTTCGAATCCCAAAAAATTTTCTGCTTAAAAATAAATTATAATTGCAATTGTAACAATAAAAAATTATTTATAACTTTTCATTGTTACAGTTAAATGTCGGAATGACATTTATATATATGTAATTTATATTATTCTATACCGAATAGGTCCCTATGGAATAGTTCAGTGAAAAGTTACAAGGTGAATATAAAGGTCCGCTTCATAGGAACTGTTAGAACTCGGACTATTCCCTATCACTTGGGGACCGGTCACGTGGCTAGTATTGTGTCAGTTCGATTTCCTGCAGGGCAACGACATATTGGAAATAAATTTGCTTGGAAATTTCGTGCAGCCTGCCTCACAGCTTTCAATTTAAATTACTTTTGACAACCAGTATGTGTGAAAAACTTGAAAGCAAATCTTGGTCTTTTAACTGTAAGGTTTATATCAAAAAAATTTGCTTGGAATGCATAAAATTTATCCAGGTGTTGGAATTTCAATTAGATGCGAAATGCTTACAAGTTTTTAAATTTAAACACTTTTGATTAAAATGGCTTGAATATTAAATGAATTAAATATATATATACATATGTATTTGTTTTTAGGTGCTAGTTAAAAGCTTTTTACGAACTAATCTAACAATCTCAATATATTTTTTGAGTTATGTCGTTGTTTGAGTAAATGAGCGATATTAACTTGTGTGGGCAGTAAACTTAATTAAATTTTTGTATGTAAATTTTTTTTATAATGTTCTTAACATCCATACCGAAATGGTCACTTGGTTCCAGCTAGAGAAGGACGCGTGCATAGATTTTCACAAGGGCTCAAAGGTGGCACTCATGCTCACTCATGAGAGAAAAAAGCACAAGCACCACAAATTCTTCAGTCACGAACTATTTACTTCTTTACTCTTATACCTGCAATAAGTTAAACAAATGTATTGCCGAACACATTGTTTAGCGTTTGTTTCAGAAGATTTCACTGCAGCAAAGCATTTGCATTTGAAATTGCCCCCATGACTTAAAAGTTCTTATAAGACGTCTTTTGCAGGTCTTTAATATGTATGTATACAATTATACCTACAAGTTGTTATTAAGTTCAAAATCTTAGACTATTTTTCCGCAAAACATAAATTGTTTGTTATTTAAGTTATTTAAGTTGAGAATGGCAATGCCAATGTAAAAGTGGGGTTGACTCTAAGACACTTAAGTTGAGTTGAGTCGAAAACCATAGCAGGCCCTAAAATTTCTTTGAGAATTATTTAATTTAATTCTGGACTCCATGGTATTGCAAGTTATATTTTCTTTTTCTCTTATTTATTTAAAAAAGTTTACACAATGATTAATTGTCGGGTGTTATTAACTTCGGAAATGCATTTTCGACACATGCGAATCACGTGAATTGTACACATCTCTAGTTTATGGCAAAGCTTGGTTTCAATTTCACACCCAAATGTGTGTGGTTGTATATTCGCTTGCAAATAAGTGTGATGAGAATTTGTGTTAGCGTGTGTTGAATGAGTGTGTGGTTGACAATGTATTTTGAATGAGTATCCGTATACGTGTTGGGGTTTTCTTGTTTTTTTTTTCAAAAGTTTTTATTGCAAAGCAAGTGTAACGTGGCAACCGCTTTCAGCATTGAAAAAATTTTAACGAAAATATTTTGTGGATTTTGTGATCTTACAGGAGAGTGCGAAATTTAATGCAACCCTGTGTGTGTACCGTCTGTATGTCCTGCATGTGTGTATGTGTTGTAGCCTCTTCTTATGGTAGGTACACTCTTAGCAACGTAATTACGCAACACGTTTATATTATGCTAGATACAGACTTAGCAATGTATTTATGCAACCAAACAGGTTGCATTGTCGGTTGCATAGTGTGTAGTCTTGTTTATGGTTGCGTTCAAAGTTTATTCGAAGTTTCAAAAATATTAAAATGTTTTAATGTTTATAGGTTACATTGGTGATTGCATTGTAGGCTGCAGTGTCTCTGTCAAAATATGCTACATGTAAAATAAACGTATTGCGTAAACACTTTGAAAAATGTGACCCCCAATAACATAATTTGACACAGAAACTGCAAACAAGCTACAATGCAACCATCGATGCAGCCTATAAACATCAAAATATTTTGATATTTTTGAAACTTTGAATACAACTTTGAACGCAACCATAAACAAGACTACACACTATGCAACCGACAATGCAATCTGTGTGGTTGCATAAATATATTGCAAAGTCTGTACCTACCATTAAGCATAGATAGCCACGTATGTACATATGTATATATATATGTATGTCAGTTGTTGTGCATCTATTTGTTAAAACATTTTTCCAAAAATTGTTTGACACATGAACTGCCATTTGAAAGTAAATGAATAAATATGTATGTATGTACATACATATGTACATATGTATGTAGATGTGTATGCATGCATATTAATGATGGAATGCTGAAATATACACAGACGAAATTGTGTAACTGAATGAAGGAATTTATGATGACAAAAAGGACCGGAATGGCAGTGTAGTGTCAGCGAGAATGGTAAGTGTTTTTGTTCAAGTGGATGCTTTTATCGCTTTTGGTAAATTAAACCTGTAGTATACAACTAAAAACATGAAAAAAACTTTTCTCACTTTTTTCATCCTTATTGTTGCTTTTGTTGATGGATGCTTTTTATTATTTGAAAGTTTTAAATTAACTTGCTATGGTATTTGGTAGCAGCTGATGGTAGTGGTGATTGAAAATGAATGTGCCTTTTGAAGTGTAATATTGTCCTTTCTCTTGGCAGCAAAAATTTTTTATTATTTATTTATTTATCATTTAGTTTTATTTGAACTATGTATTATGAATTTGTAATTCAAGGCATAATTTATTTTATTTGGGGTTGCAAATTAAGTATTTCACTTTTTTTATTAATTAATATAATTGATTTTGTTTAAAAATACAATAAAATTTAAATTATACTATTTGGGGAAATGCTAAATTGTCTTTGCCAATACTCACTTCATCATTCTTAAATGAGCGGAGCTCACAGTTGTTATAACAACAACATGAACTTTTCAGTAAAATGGAATACGAGAGTTTTTTATTGCATGCGCAATTATTAATTTACCGTCGGTAAATCAATTTTTATACATTATTAGGCATTTCTGCTTCTATTTTTATTTTATGTTCAAGCTAGTACGAATTGTATTTTTCAATTCTTATAGTTCCTAGGTGGAACATAAGGCCTCAAATTTTTGTTATTTTCGATTCATGTCATCAGTTGAGTTTAAGAAAGATGAGTAGGAGATTGACCTTCAGATTCTGATCTGAGTGCCCCTGCGGCTGAGTGTTAGCGATGCTATTCTCTCAGTCCAGAGGTCGTGGGTTCGATTTCCACCATAGACTCTGGGTGTTTTCTGCAGACAAGCTAAACGCTTTGCGGGTTGTGGTTGTTCTTAAAAAAAATTAGCTACAAATAGTACCGGGATAACAGGTAATGCCGTCAGGCTGGCGTTGTCCTTTTACGTAATTCAGCCTTACTAGGGCTTTGGATGCTGCCGTTGATTCCTAATAAACTCTTCTACTAGCAGTCCTAAAACAATACCCGTGGATTGGTATACTTTGTTTCAATTACCATACCATACCATACCATTAGATTGTGTTTGACAAAATTGCCCAATTAAAACTTTCTTTCTCGTCTGCTTTGACTTAATTTTACATGCTGCTCGGACTTCCAGAGCGAACCGCGTGGAAGTGAGGGTAGGAATTGGGTGAAATCTGCCTTCAGTATCTTCCTACTCTAAAGTGACATGTTCACACAATTTTCATTCCACGAACAACTCTACTCAATTCTATTCGTACGTATGTACTTTAATAAACATTGAAAATTTTATGTACAGGGTGGCCCAGAAAGACCGAAGTGGTGTGAATTCCTTATAACTTTTTATTTAAGACATATTTTTTTAATTTTTTGTTTTTTAAATACAGTAAATTTATAGGGAATATTTTTAGATTAGTTATTAAAAATTGTATCCCGCAAGTGGTGGTCATTTTCTGCTTCGCACAAATGTGCTCTTTCCATTTCCATTATTCATAACTTATTTATGAGTGACGAAGCCCATTTCCAATTAAATGGGTTTGTTAACAAGCAAAACTTTAGGATATGGGCTAAGGAAAACCCGAGAGTACTTCATCAACGACAATTACACCCAGTTAAGTGTACTGTTTGGTGCGGTGTTTCTTCAGAAAGGATCATTGGTCCATATTTTTTGGAAAATGAAAGAGATGTCGCCATTTCCATCAATGGTGATCGATATCGGGCCATGTTGGAAAATTTTGTAAGGCCAGACGTGGAATACCATCCGCAAATATGGTTCCAACAGGATGGAGCCACAGCGCACACTCCGAGGGCCACAATGGCTATTTTACGCGACATCTTTGGGGAAAGAATAAATTCGCGTAGAAGCAATTTTAATTGGCCTCCGCGTTCCCCGGATTTAACCGCTCCAGACTGTTTCCTTTGGAGTTATTTAAAAGGGAAAGTTTATGTTAATAAGCCTAGGACTATTGAGGAATTAAAAACCAATATTCCAGACGAAATTAACAACATAACACCGGAAGTTTTGCGAAAGGTCATGGAAAATGTGTTGAAAAGAGATCATTTGTGCGAAGCAGAAAATGGCCTCCACTTGCGGGATATCATTTTTAACAACTAATCTAAAAATATTCCCTATAAATTTACTGTATTTAAAAAACAAAAAATTAAAAAAATATGTCTTAAATAAAAAGTTATAAGGAATTTACACCACTTCGGTCTTTCTGGGCCACCCTGTACTTTATTGTTGTTTTTCGGACCAAGAGTAGTTGATAATAATCAGCTTATAGCGCTGGATGTTGACGGTGATGCTTGCAACTGCTCAAGTTCCCGTTCAATGAACACGCGTCATTATCTATTATCTTCGGCATTTTGTGGCCTGCGAAAATAAGAGTCGTTGTGAGTTACGCGAAATCGTTTGTATACAAATCTCTTGCACACTCTTACATTCATCGCCCATAACGAGCCTTATTTTCGATTTAATTGTAAGCGAAAAAAATTAAATTTTTCAGGAGAAGGTTTTTGTTTTAAATATTCAAATAAGTTTTTGTACGTAAATTGTCGCTTACGATAGAATTTTATAGCCCGTATCTTAAAAGTTATAAACAATCTTGGCATTTTGATAATTGTAAACAATGGGCAGGCCCATAAAATTTTAACTTCAATAAAAAAGTATATTTTCGATAAAATGTCACTTACGATAAAATCATAAAAAAGCATCGACATTTTCACCAAATCTTGCAATAAATTAATGTCAGGGTATTGTTTGAGTGCTCACTGAGCCATTGAATCTAAATTTATATACCAGATTGTTAATAGTTCTGTGGCCGATGGAGAATAGCCATTTTTATGAAAAAAACCTATTACACTGAAAGAAAGCATTTCTTAACAGGAATAAAACCATTACGTTGAACCCCTTTCATTAATAAAACGAAAATTTTCATTTTACAATTAAAAAGGAAACATTATATTAAATTGATACAAATTTCATTAATGGAATGAAACCTTTCCACTGCTTAACATTTTACATTTCGTATTATCATTACTGTTCCGAAATAATTTGCATTCGGATAATGAAAAACTTTATTTATTTATTTATTACCCTACTTCTACACCTGACATATTTTTATCATAACAAAAGTATAACTTTATATTGAAAAAAAACAGAAATTTTTCGAATAAGGTTGGTATTGAGAATCATCAAAATCAAGCAGACGGATTCAGAGCTGGAAGACTCAAACTCTATTTTCCAATACAAAATAAGTACCGAAAACTAGTTTTTATTACTTTTTTATTAAACTGACTTATTTTATACTTCAGTATGAATAAAATTGGTGTTTCTAATTTAAAAAAAATAAATAAAAACGGTAAAACAAAAAATCCCAAAATTATTAAGTCGCCAAACTATAAAAAATTGCCAAAACCCGAAAAAAATCGCCAAAAAGAAAAAAGCACCAAATTAAAAAATTCTAGCACTAAAATATGTAGCAAAAATTAAAAAAATCGCTAAAATGAAAAATATATCCAAAACTAAAAAAGCCAAAATTAAAAAAACGCATAAAACCTAAAAAATCGCTAAAACGAAGAAAAAAACACCAACACTAAAAAAAGCACCAGATTTAAAAAAAAACCCAAAAAAACCTAAAAAAATCGCCTAAAATAAAAAACCCCAAATTGTAAAGAAATCTCTCACCAAAATAAATCGACAAAATGAAAAAAATCGCGATAATGAAAAAAATCGCCAAAATAAAAAAACCCCAAATTGTAAAAAAATCTGGCACCAAAATAAATAGACAAAATGAAAAAAATTGCGAAAGTGAAAAAAATCGCCAAAATGAAAATATTAGCTAAAATGGAATAAAAACGCAAACAACCTAAAAAATCGCTTAAACGAAAACAAGCACCAAGAATAAAAAAATTCGCCACAACAAAAAAAAAAACGAAAAAACCTCAAAAAATCGCTAAAACGAAAATAAGGTACCAAAACTAAAAAAACGCCAAATGAAAAAAAACGCCAGAAAATTAAAAAAATTCGCTAAAATGAGACAAAAAAGCACCAAAACTAAAAAAAGCACCAAATTAAAATAAAACGCCAAAACCCGAAAAAATCACCAAACGAAAAAAGCACCAAATCGGAAAAAATCTGACACTAAAATAAATCACCAAAATGAAAAAAAAATTATATAAAAATCTCCAAAATAAAAATAAGCGCCAAAAACTTAAAAAATCGCTAAAACTAGAAAAAAGCACCAAACTAAAAAAGCACCAAATTAAAAAAACGCCGGAAACGTAACACAATCGTTTCAATGATAAAAAGCGCCAAAACTAAAAAAAACACCAAATAAAAAAGACGTCAGAAAACAAAAAAATCGCTAAGACGAGAAAAATGCACCAAAACTCAAAAAAAGCACGAAATCAAAAAAAATGCCAAAAACCGAAAAAAATCAGCAAACCGAAAAAATCTAGCACTAATATAAATCGCCAAAATGAAAAAAATAGCTAAAAATAAAAATAAGCGTCAAAAACTAAAAAAAAATCACTGAAACGAGAAAAAAACACCAAATTTAAAATAACCAAAACTAAAATAAAGCAATAAATTAAAAAAAGGACGAAAACGCAAAAAACGGCAAATTTAAAAACCCCTTTTAAAGACGCTTAAATCCGAAATATCCCAAATACGAAAAAAATGCCAAAACTATATTTTATATAGGCTAAAGTTCATATAGTATTATTTATTTAGTGTCCGTACGGAACCATTCGTGCGCAAGTCAGAGTCGCACTTTACTGAATTTATTTTTAGTAAAAGAATATGTAAAGTTTATCGCTAAGGTACAGTCCTAACTATACAAATAATTTAAGAATATATTCCGTTTCATTTCCCTGAAACCATTACTTTGTGCTGAACAAATTCGAAAAAATTCTTTAGCAATAAACGTTTACATAATACCGCGATATACACCTTTTTTAATGGGATGTTTAAATTAAGACACTTAACAATTTTGTAAAATCAAGGATTGTTAAATAATAATACTATATATATATAATATTCAACTTTTGTTAATATCGAAAAAATATATTTAATCGAAATAAACCGAGAGGTTACTTACTAAAAACTGCACTAGAGCAAAAAATATTATAAATTTTTTCACAAAATAAATATGTACCTACATATCTATGTGCCTATGTATATGTATATCTCTATATAAAATAAACGCACTTTGGTAAAGGGTATATAAGATTCGGCATAGCCGATTATAGCACTCTTACTTGTAATACTTGATATAAAATTTTAACAAGTCTACATTCCATTAATTCAACTTTAATTATGCTTTTTAAATTACAACTGCCTTCTGTTTATTTTTCAAAGATGTCATGTTACATTATTGGAAAATGCGAAATCAATTATTTTTCGCATAAAGATTTATTTAGCAAATGTAACTTGATATCGATTGTAGTTACAGCTGGGAGGAAAAATTTTTAAATATTTAAAATTTTTTTGTAAACTTTTGCTTAGAAATGTAAGTAGACATGAAAATTGATTTATAAATTTTTATTCCAACCTCTCTTTGGAACCTTTTAATCGTTAATATTGCTGTTTAACTCATATGCTCCCTGGGTTAAGGTTACAACAGAGAAGAAAGTGAAACTTTTTATACTTTTTCTAATTATCTGGAGGGCATGATTATACTAATAGAATAGAAGGCTCCGCAACTGGGAAACTTACATAGGTTACTGGGAAGGGGAGGCAGGATAGAGGGAATAGTATTTGTAAGCATTTGCTTTAAATTTTTTGACCTTAACCAGAAAATATCTCTGCCAGTGCCTTATTTCCCATTCGAATTGTAGATTTAAGAAACAAATTTTCTCTGTAGAGTAAATTTTAACTATCAGTTTCCTTACAAAACAGTTATGGTAACAGTTTTACTTTTCACTGTATAAAACTCGCATTCAAAGTTATGTCTCTAGTTTGTGTTGGTTTTCCAAAAGCAAACCCTCAAGGAGTTGCAAACACTGAAAACTGGAATTAATTTTGTAAATGTGTAATTTCACGCTTAAATTAACATTTAATATCAAGCAATTGAAAATGAAATCATCAAAATATACATTAAGCAGTAGCAGAGCAACAGCAAAATCAAAAGCAACAGACAGTCAAATCTCCAATTTTCTTATTGTTTTTTGTTTATGGTCTTGTCTTTTGTTAATGCAGAGTTCAACAGTAGCAAAAGTATTTATTCTGGTTTATTTTTCTATAGTTCTTTGCCAAAAATATAAATATTTTGAAAGCATATCACTGTAGTATCCTTGTGAACATGTTATCCTTATCAGAGTTTAGAAAAATCATATCATAAAAGTTTATAACTTTTGACAAGATGTTGCTTTGTAATTTTTGGTCTTAACTTTTTTTATACCCTGCCACACACAACTTAACTTATCAAACCGCATAAGTAAATGCCTTTTGTAACTTTAACTCATATTTCAGACATCATCAAAGAATGTGATGGTTATTTCTGTTCTGTCTGGTCGGTGTTGAATAACTTGTGTGAGTTTAATAATGAATTTCTAATTAAAATTTAAATTTTGTAGAAATAAACTGAAAAGAGAATTGCACACGATCTCAAAGAATTGTGTATATCCTTCAGCTAGAGGTAAAGTTAATGGGTTTTCCAAAAAGAGATTTCATAATGATAGGTAAGAGAGAAACAAGTATTTTTAAGTAAAGTCAACGGATGTTTGTTTATTTAATTGTAAGGAGAATGATGTGCCATTAGACCATTAATAGCAAGCAGTATCAGCTAAATGGTTATACAAAATAACACAAAATAGCTATGCTTTCAGTACCGTATTATTTTCATATAATTTTTCATCACAAACTTCACCTTCAAAGTCTTTAATCAATTATGGGCTATTGAGAGTTACCTTATCTTTCACGTAGTCTTAAAAAATATAGTATGAGGTTGTTAAATCTCAAATTTTGGATGGCCAATTGTGACCGCCTCTTCCAGAAATCACACGGTAAGAAAACTGTTTACGCAAAAAATTTATGGAATCGTTACTGGTGTAGCACGTGGTGCCATTTTGAAGAAGACAAATAAAGTATACGTGAGTATATTTAAGCTCTAGTCAAGCAAATTCATTCACCATCCTTTCAACATATCACACGGGCAAAATTTAGATTCTTTTTTTTTGTGGGCAATGAATGCCTACTACTATTGCTAGGAGGTACCTCCCTTAGGACAGGGATAGTGATAGAGAAGACAGGCAATGAAAGAAGAGAAAAGCTTCATTATTTTACAACTCTGCTTTTTGCACGTGTAACGTGCACACAGAAAAATTTCAACTTAAAATCTACTTAAACAAAGTTAATCTAATCTTTTTCGGAAATGATTTTGCTCTATATATGTGTTTCATATTAATTTAACATGATTTATGGTAATTTTCAAAGAAAATTTTTCCTTTTCAAATAACTTTATTTCATGTTGATATAACATTTACGTACTGTTAAAATCAAAATGAAGAATCATGTTGAATCAAAGTTATTACAAGTTGAACAACTTGAATTTAATTTAATGTAGTAATTGTACTTTATTAATTTTTTAACTTACATATGGTTGATATAGACATCAGAAAAAGTTTTGTATATAAACTAAGTTGGCTTCCCCGGCCAAGATTTTAAATCGGAACTCATCTCGTGGTAGTCAACGTGATTACACCTGCAGCCACAACAACTTTAAATATTCTTAAGATACACACTAAATAAATATTTACCATCTTGAATTAAATTATAATTTAACATTGTTGCATTTATCATTTAACATATAATTTATTTGAAAAGCCTTAGTTAAAAATAAACAAAATACTTTCACTTGAAAAGTTTTAGTTAAAAAAAAAAAATACTTTGACTTGACTCCAGGATTCAAAACTGCGATCCTCCGGCTGCAAGACTAGTATACTGCCTACCAGCCAGCAGCAGTTTGTCGGTTGTTTACAAACATAAAAAACAACAACAATACAAAAAACAACCTACACAACTAAGAACAAAAGTATATTGCAGCTGTGAACACAACAAATAAACACCAACACACAACATATTATTTCTAGTAAATTTAATGTGATTTGAATGAATTTGAATCAACCTCTTGTGTCGCTTGATAGTATATTAAATTGTAAAAATTAAAAATGAATTATAAAATAATTAATTGATAGTTCAAAGAAGAATTGAAAGATTTCTTTGCATGTTATTTGAATTAATTAACTTGGGGGCTACACGTTCAATTTTTGCCTTTCAATTCCATTCAATTCGGAATACACTCACACCTTTTTTACTAACACAATCAAACTTTTTAAATTGAAAACTAGATTGCGTTCAAATTCACTTATCCATGTATACGGCAATTTAATTTTCAATTTGAACAGCAGGGGCAGGATTCCGCAACTATGAGTTGTAAAGTGTTCACCAATTTCAGTTTTTATCATTTTTTCCAGTAAAAAATTTTGACACTAGTATTCACTATAACTATCAAAATAATTCCTTCTCTCAGATGGTGCCAAACCGACAAACTACATCTGAAACAAGTCGCTCTGCAATGGCCCTGCGACCTTTGAGAGACTGATGGATCAAGTATTTGAGGGGCTGCCTGGAGTACAGCACTAGTTACCTAGACGATATTGTCGTTCATTCCCGTACTGTTGAGAATCACCTATCACGGTTGGCAGATGTTTTTCGAAGACTTTTGAAAGCCGGACTAAAATTAAGCCCTAGCAAGTGTAATTTCTTTAAAGATAGAATATGCTACTTAGGGCATACTGTGGGTCGTAGCGGCTTAGAAGTCGATCCTTCCAAAATTGATAAGGTGTTGGATTGGTCAGTACCCAGGTCAAAAACGGAAATTAAAGCTTTTTAGGGCTATGCTCATATTACAGACAATTTATTTGGGAATGTCCTGCGTTAGCCAAACCATTAACAGAATTAACTAAGGCCAAAATTAAGTTTGAATGGGATGAGAGTGCAATCAAGGCCTTTAAAACTCTTAAACAGTGCCATACAAGTACTCCAGTTCTAGCTTTTCCAAATGAAAAAGGAAGGACACTGATTCCTCTAGTAAGGCCGTATGAAGCCAAATTCAAGACGGAGAGGAGCGAGTGTTTGAATTTTATACTCGTACACTCGACAAAGCTGAAAGAAATTATTGTGTGACTTGGAAAGAGCTTTCAGCAGTTGTTATCGCCACCGCACATTTCCGACATTACCTTTTAGGCCGTGAATTCATTTTAATATCCGACCACGCTTCATTTAGATGGCTTTACAACTTTCGGGAACCAGAAAGGCAAGTAGATCGTTGGCTAGAGTGTATTCAGGAATACCAGTTTACCCTTAAATATCGTCCTGGTAGTAAACATCTGAATGCCGACACACTATCTCGCAGGCTATGTGGTAAGTGCAAGCACTGTGAAAGAGCCGAAAAGGAGAGGGTGCTGAAGTTTTTACAGTTGAAGTTACAGCAGAGAGTTTGAATGCAGATCAAATGGAGGATCCAACTCTGCAAAACGTTATTAAATGGGTCACTATGCAGGAAAGACCACAGAAATCTGAAATTCTTGCCTTTGAGCCTGAGATTAAAGCTTGGTGGGCTATATTTAACCAATTGGTATTGGATAGTGGTATACTAAAAATAAAGTTTATAAGAAAAACAGGGGAGGAATTACTGTCTATTGCTCCACGAAAAAATATTCCAACTATACTTGAACAAGCTCACAATAGCGCAACAGGTAGTCATTGGGGTCGTCTTAAAACTCTGGGGAAAGTGCGTAATAGATTTTATTGGATAGGCTGCAGTCAGGAAGTTATTCGCTGGTGTTCTGTGTGCAACATTTGTGCAGCAAGGAAAGGACCAAGCCAAAAGACTATTGGTAGGTTGCAGCCATCGGTGATTGGAGCTCCATTTGAGCGCATAGCTGTGGACATCCTGGGACCCTTACCAATAACCGAAAATGGAAATCGATATGTAGTGGTTATAATGGACTACTTTTCAAAATGGCGAGAATGTCTCGCGGTGCCTGATCAGTCGGCTGAGAAGACTAGAACCACCCTCAATGAGATGGGATGGTCGAAAGGTTCAATAGAACTCTTCTTGATTACCTTGCAAAGTTCATAGATGCGAATCAAAAGAATTGGGACATGCATTTGCCCTTGACATTACTTGCGTATAGATCCGCAGTGCATGCGGCCACCGGGTACTCCCCGTCACGTTTGATTTTTGGTCATGAACTTCGTTTACCGTTAGATCTAATGTTCGGTTCTCCACCACAAGGTACTCATAACATTTATCAATATGTACAAAATATGATTGACAGCATGCTTAAGGTGCGTAATCTAGCACGAACTAATCTAAAATTTTCATCAGAAGCTATTAAATCTCGATCCGAGCTGAGATCTAATCCAAATAAGTTCAATGAACAAGATTGGGTCTGGATATATTTGCCCACAAAACGTAAGGGTTACTGCCCAAAATTGCAGAGTGATTGGGTCGGACCGGATGTTGTCACAAGAAAAATATCGGACCTAGTGCACGAAGTATAATTGCCTC
The DNA here is from genome assembly GCA_905220375.1 of Tachina fera. Taxonomy (NCBI): domain Eukaryota; kingdom Metazoa; phylum Arthropoda; class Insecta; order Diptera; family Tachinidae; genus Tachina; species Tachina fera. The sequence continues at coordinate 75,959,101 of LR999963.1, forward strand.
AGAAACGGAAAAGAAAAGTTCTCCATGTAAACCGGCTTGCTGTTTATCGCATGTTAGAAATTTAGTGCTCGTCCAGGGCAGTGTTGCCAAAATGTTGTAGGCATTTCCCACCATATAGCCTCTTAAAACCCGCTAAAAACCGTCAGCTGAATAAAAATAAACGCTAATATAACCGCTGAATTTTTTATAACCAACATATGTCTTTTTTATGGTTTACCGTTAAAAAAAAGGAGAATAAGATACATTTTATAAAATATGTATACATATACATACATAGATATATGTATGTCGGAATCTCATAAGCAAGTATTTTATTTCCTGCAGAGTTTCCATACCCGAACATCGAACCAGGAAAAAATAGAATCCAAGAGACTATTCCATCTATTAATATTAATGTTTAAGCTGATTAAGTATCTTTTCAACATTTTCTGCGATAGACCCTAATTATTCTACACGTGTGGAATAATGTCTTGCCGTTTTGCTTGAAGTATTTTTAAAATATTGTTAAAATTTCCTGATTTTCTTACTATCTGAAATTAAAAAATAGTGTTGATAAAATAAACTCTGTGGCTCAATTCTCATTGGCTTGAATTTTAATTTCGAAGGAAGATCACAATAAAAAAGTCTCTAATCAAAAACAATATATTCAGAAAAAGTTATTGTTTTGAGAGATTTTGGTTGATATTATGTTTTCCTCATACTCACTGGTCGAATCACCCAGTTTTCGGTTTGTTTTTCGTTTATCTAAAGATTTTTTTACTATTTTTTTTAATACGAAAAGAATGATTAAATTCGTTTGTAATACAACTTTAATCTCGATTTAAATTTTATTCACTAAAAATGAGATTTGTTCACTTTTATACTCGTATTTATGTATGTTTTTATTTTCAACCTCTTAAAGTTTCACATTATACTACACGACCACAATATGAAAATTTTTTATTTGCTAAAAAAGTGACGTTAGTTTCTTTTCGATGTACGTGTTAATATGAAAACAAAAACTCAACATAAATACCAGGATACGTGTCGCATAGCTGCGCTAAAAATACTGTATTTTGATTCAATATCTTTTTTTATAAGTTTCAGAAAAACGCTGAAAATCCGTCAACTAAGAAATTCTTCCGCTAAAATTCCCGCTGGTTGTTTTTTAAATATACTTGCCGCTAAAAACAACAAAATACAGTCATATATAGCGGGAAAACCGCCGTTTGGGCAACACTGGTCCAGGGGCTACGATCTTGAAGGAGAGGGCAGTGTTGTGAATTTGCTCGTGTAACACAGTTGCTGCTGATTTTCTCGTGTAGAATAGGTATCAGCTGGGATAACAATTCAAGTGAATGAACAGCGAGCGCAATAATAAGAATAACACTGCAGAGAAACAAGCCGACCAGTTCGAATTCGGCGGCTAGCCGCCGCTGGTGTATTTCTAATAAACCACGCCGCCGCCGACCAAAATCGGCTCAAAAGCTCAACCTGCTTGATCAGAGCCGCCGTTGTTATCAGCTCAGCCGTTAATTTTTTGAATTAGACTGGCATAAATGTTTGTACATACCAATTTTTACATCTCTGTTGTATGTAAAAATAAAGCCAACTATGAAAGTTCCGTTAGTTTTTATTCCATTTTTCACGAAGCCATTTTAATAAGTGAAACAAAGTGTGATTAAATAATGCAGAGGTTTAAATTTTTATTTTAATAAAAAAGAAAAAGAACTGCCTGAATCAGATTCATCCAGTTTTGACGAGGAATTTGCTGGTATGAAAAAAGATATAAAATATTACAAGCAACTCATTAAAAAAAAGAAAAGGTGAAAGAGTATTCCAAATCAAGACATCAAATGGAATTGCAGATTACGTGCGTTTTTTTCGGCACCTCTACTTGAAATACAGTCAAGTTCTTTTCAATGCCATTTAAATTCAATATTATAAATTTTGCTATAAAATTCTATATAAATTTCTCTATTGAACAGAATTTGATAACAAAAATCAAAAAAAAATTACATTAAAAGGGCATTAAAAAGAACTTACAAAATTGCTCTGTTTTCGTTTTCCTTCACACGCCTGTATCACAGAGGATATAGTTTGTGCCTGTGTGTTTTTAATACTACCATAAGCCGAATTTCAGCCGCCGCCGATACTACATTAAACGAGCCGCCGCCGCCGTCAATTTTTGGTCAGGCAGCCGCCGCCGATAAAAAGGCCTCGGCTTGTTTCACTGTGACACTGGCGAATAAATGATGATTTAAATGGTTTTTGTATATTACGTAAATAAGAATTAATAAAATTAAATTTTTGTATTGAATATTAAAAACCTCTCGGGACCGGCTTTTTATTTAATTGGTTATTCCCCAACCTCAACAGTATTAAAAAAGTTATTAAGATTTGTTTTCAAATGATTCTTGATTTAACTTTAAGGCTTTTGATTTATAAATATTAATTTTAACCCATCAATTACAAAAATTGCATAGCTAATAAGGACATAAAGTATAAAATTAAAATACGTTATATCAATGTCACTACTAAAGACAAATTTAAGAAGATACAATTATCTTCCGTCTCGTGACATTTCTGTGTACTGTTAATGAGAAGTTGCGAAAATACATAAAAAACACAATTACGAGTATAAGTTACAAGTTTACATTATGCTTTGCTGGCTCATTATAACGCATATATTTCATAGTTGGTAAACAAAAATGTAAGAATCGAAAAATTGTTTTAAAAAAAAATATCTGAAAGTATAAATAAATCACTGGCAATAAGGAAAAAGTGTTCAAGTCATATTTTACTGTTTTGCAGTAAAATAAATAACACTTTTTTTAAGCTTTCAAGTCGATTTTAACAAATTTGGTTCTTTTACAGTTAAATTGGAAAATTCTTTATTCATAAATTTTTTTTAGGAAAACATAATGCTACGCACTATAAATTATACATTCAATGTGATATTTCGAAGTATAAACCAAATTAAGTGTAACCAAAATTATTGAAATTTGTCCCAGAAGTATGTACGTCCAAATGTGGATTACAAGGGTGGAAATAAACCAAAATCAGCCTATCTCGACTTAAGTACTTTTTCGTTTTTGCCACAGAAATATTGCCTCTAGCAAGCAATTCGACCATTTAATAAAATGTCCATAGTAAAGTCACAGTACCCCCACACCACATTTGTGTATTGTGCATAAGGAATCACATATCACGTGTGTATCTGATGATTTAAGGATTTTCCCTCACCGTACCTCACATACATACATAAATGTGTTCATATTCGACAATGCTCTGGGACCTTTCTATTACATAACTTTTATGTTTGTAAGACATTTTTCCCATTTGGTTGCTGGTAATCTTCTTACAAACATCAAGAGTTATTAAAGTTGAATTATATTTCGTTTGTTTTTCGATTCGCTTGACTTGACATGAATACCGGAAATTGTTGTCAAGATAATTACGGTTATTTGTTTTACACTAACTTTGCTTGTTGCACAAATAAGTTAACAAGTGCAGAACCCATGCTTTGTCTCGAAGGCAACACTAAACCAAAAATTTAAACATATATGTATGTATACAATAAAGGAAAGTCTTTAACGAATATGGTACATTTGATATTGAAGAGTTTTCCTAAACTGTTAAAGCTTCCTGAAAGCAACTCATCACCGAAACTCATATAATTTTACACAAAAAAATAAATATGTTTAACTGTAAGAGATTTTGAAAGGAAATGGAAAAATTTTGCTAATGGTGACTTACGCTTACACACAAGATCAAGAATTACACTCTAAGAGCACATAAAAATTTAAAAAAAGTAATCAAAAGCGTAATTTTTAAATATAAAAAGCATAAAAATTAATAACGTGAAAAATGAGTGAAGATTAAAACGAGTGACGTTTAATAATTTCTAAGCTATTCTCTATTTCGGCAATAGTATTATCTTCAATGAAATATATAAGAAAAAGGTATGATTTACACTGAAAAAATACACCAAGTTTTTATTAAAGTAACTTTAGGAAATAAACAAATTTATTAAAGCACTACTTAGTGCTTTTTCTGAATGTGGCACTAACACTAAAAATTTGGCGTTCTGAGTCTTCAAAAAGCACTAAAAATAGTGCCAAAAGCACCAAGTTGGCATCGGTGAAACAAGTAATAAATTAAACAATATGTATAATTCTCACAAATTTTATTTATTTAATGAAACTTGAATTTTTGTACTTGCATTTCGCTTCTGGTCAAGAAATTCATCACTAGACTTTACAAAAAAAAAATTTAATCAGAAATAACTCATAGTCAGGCTCAAGTTCAGTAATTTCAGTTCTTATTGAATGAAATATTTTTATTAATTAATTTGAGTTTCTAAAGAAGAGAAGAAAAATTAAACTTAGACTTTTAAGCTGGGGGAAATACCGATACTTTTCTATGCAGCCACGCACTTCATCAGCACCCTAGTCTATCTATCTACTTGGGTAGAGATTCTTATTAACATCAGCTATTTAACTTAAATTTACAATGAAACGGAATATGAGAAACGATTGTTGTGTATACAATTGATTTACCTTTGGTGTAAACACATTTATAAGTATCACTATTAATTTTCTGTTTTTTCCATTTTTTCATTTTTCTATTTAGGTTAGCACGAAATTATATCTAAAAAAAATTTCTCAAAAAAAACTTGTTAATAGAAAAACGCTCAAATGTTATTGAGAATTCCACAACATAATAAGTTAGAAAGCCACAAACAAAAACTGCACACCAAACATTTTTATTAGATTCTGAATGCATTTTTCATTTCTCACAATTTTTTTCGATTTGTCTTAATCCCGGGAGTGTCACTAGCGATATGGCAGTAGTAAAAATTCAGTATGGCGGCCAAAAGGCGCCATTTTGTAAATACGAAACTATATCAAAATGGGTATTATTCGACAGGTATTTTAAAATTATTTTTAGGTTTATCTTATAATTTTTCAATTCGAATGACCGTTTAGGATATTGAACGGTTCAAAATTGGTCGCAGTTTGGTTTTTTTGATATTTTTATTACTTGTTACAATTAGTTGCAACATTGCCACATTAACTTATTATTTTTACGTTCATAATTCTCAATAACATTTTAAGAGTTTTTCTACAAACATACGAAGTTTTTAGCAATTCCCAATGTCCAATAAAGTCCCTATAAGATATTGTATTTAAAATTATAGAATGCCCATAGTTAGCCTAGAATATAAAATTTGAAAAACAAGCATTATGATGAAAATCTGTTCAGAATTCAATGTAATTAAACCTCCAATGCCCACCGTTGGTAAATTAACCATGAGGCTAGATTTTTCTATATCCTACTTAAAAAAGACATGCATAATAAATATTTATTGCATGAGTTCTAGTGCAAATGAATTGGTTCAATTTAGGTGCAGAACGCATGATTTTAAGACAGGCGTATCATTGACGAGCATGGGCTCATATTTAGCCAAACTGCTCATCATTCAAATAAGTGCTTAGAACCCATGATTCGATGACGTTTTTCCACTTAAATACAAAAAGAACAAACAAAAAATTGTTTGCACCCAGGATACGAACTATGCTTCTCTGACTGTTGTACTCTTGTTATTTGTTGGAGATAAAACTTCTCTTATGAAAATGTGTCAATGTGATGATTTAATTCCGTTTTTGCATGTTTTTTTTTGCTGGATATTAATTTCAATGTGTGTTAGAAACTCACATTAATTAATAAAAATATTTCATTCAATAAGAATTGAAATTACTAAACTTAAGCCTGACTTAAAATTATTTCTGATTAAAAATCACTAAAGTTCAATTAAAAATCTACAAATGTCTCAATAAATAATATTTAAAATGTGCGGTATAAATAAATATTGTATTAAGTTAATGACAAATCGCCAGCACATTATTCTTTTGTAGCATATGCCAAAAAACCGGAATGGAGGAAAACGACAAAGAAGGCTTCGTTTATGAAGTTTTCTCGAAGTATACCATTGCTTCCGACACATATTTGGTAGAAATATGTAAATTTAAGTGAACTTTCATGAATAAAGTTAGAAGTTAATATTACTTTATTGTAAAAGTAAAAATAGCTTTTGTGCCGCATACACCACTTTTTCTTAATTTATTTTCAAAAAGTAGATTTTTGTGCTCCATACGTGTACTTTACTGCTGTGAGTTCAGAATTTTGTTATGTTGCTTATTTTTCATTAAAAAAGAATTTGGAATTGAAAAATAATAAAGCTTTGCGTGATTGTAAAATCAATACAAATACCGCAACATGCAACCAACTAATGGCTACATACATTATTTAAAATTGAAATTTTTTGACAAAGCAAATGCTCTACATTACGTAAAACAATGAATCGTAATTGAACTGATTTTTTATTTCCACTTAATCTTTTTCATGATATATAATATATAATAATATTTGATTTTTTTAATGTTTCATTCATACTTCAGTTCATGTTATTAATTAAACATAAAAAATGTTGTATACAAAAACATTATTCAATACATTTACCAGCAAATTTCTCCCAGTGCAATCACCACTACACACACATTTTGAATCTGTTTCTCTTTGTGGTCTAGAGAAATAAGTCGATCGTGTAGCGCCGACCAAGAAACCGCCGAAGTAATATGTTTATTTCGGCGATAAGAGTTTTCACATGTTTTTGTATGAGAAATTTGACGCAAACACCAAAATGTGGCATGTACAGCAAAACAATACTTATTAACCCTTAAAATAGTTGCAATGGTGCAAAATGAATGCTAAATATCTCAGAAGCCATAATTAATTTCGCGAAACATGTTTGAGATTCAGAAAGGAGATATTCGAAATATATACACCCCTTACCTAACTAATTTTTTTGACTAGGTCAAACCAATAATGGAATTATGAAATATTATTGCAATTAAATTTTGTTCATAGCATGGTTTTGTTGAGAACATAATTCTTGTCTATTTATTTCTGTGAACGTGTTCTTTTAATTAGACGATTCCCATGAAACTTGGCAAACCGTACGGTCTATTGAAATGGCATACTTTGGTGTTTAAAACAGTACACTCAAAAAAAAATGAACTAAAACTTTGGAAAATTTTCTAAATTTTAATAAAAAAAAAGTTGTCGTATGGCGCCAAAGCTGTTTTTTACTTGAAACCAGTAAAATATTTACTAACTTTCTAGTTTATCTTCTGTACATGTCGCTGTATAAATATCCAAGCATGGAAAGTTATTGGAGTAAAAATGCATTTGAGCCAATACGAAGCACGATGTCATGCAGACAATTCGAAAATATCAAACGGTATTTGTCTTTTGCTGACGAAGAAAAACGTGTTAAGAGAGCAGCAGACGGTCATGACCCTTTATATCGTGTTCGACACATTTCTGAACTATTTAACAAACAGTTTGATTCTGTACCAAAAACAGCACGCCTTTGTGTCGACGAGCAAATGTGTGCAACAAAAATTAATCACCATTTGCGGCAGTATATGCCAAACAAACCACATAAGTGGGGATTCAAATTCTTTGTTCTGTGCGATACCTTCAAGTATTCGTACAGGTTTGAAATTTTTTATGGAGCTGGCGACAACTCATTTCTATCAGGTGCACCAGATCTTGGTCCAACATCAAACGTGGTTGTTCGTCTCACCGAAACAGTTCCTGAATACCAAAATCATATTGTTTACTTTGACAATTTTTACACCTCGCTACCTCTTCTTACATATCTACGTGCAAAAGGAATTTTTAGGGTGGGCACTATTCGTTCTAATCGGATTCCAAATTCAAAGTTGCCCAATGAAAAAGATGAAGAATTTAAAAAAGCCAACAGAGGATATGCAGTTAAATTTGTTGGCACTGCATATGGTGTGGACATATCAACTGTGTTATGGAAAGACAACCGAGCAGTTAGACTTGCATCGACATATGTTGGGATTTTGCCGTTTTTAAAGAATAGTCCCTCAGAACCTCCAAGCAAAATGGCTCGGTATGATCGAAAACAAAAAGAATATCTCGAAGTAGATTGTCCCCAAGTTATAAAGGAATACAATAGTCATATGGGTGGAGTGGATATGATGTATGGATTAATGGGAATATATCATATTCGTCTAAAAACGCGCAATCCAATGAATCGTATATTTTACCATTTCCTTGATATGACTGTTACAAATGCATATGTTCTCTACCATCGCATGAATCCAACTCAAAAGATTATATTGCCAGAATTCCACGAGCAAGTTGCATTAAAAAAAAAGTTGGAAGACCATCAACTGCTGTCTATCAACCACCAATAAATGCAGGAAAAAAGTCTTGCAGACCACCAGACGAAGTGAAATTTGACAATACTGGACATATTCCAAGTATGTTTGACAGATCGGGGAAGAAAAGGTGCAAACATTGCAAATTATCGGATATACAAATGTATTGCATCAAATGCCAAGTAAATTTGTGTTTGACGCCAAATAAAAACTGTTTTTTGGATTTTCATACAAAATAAATTTATGGAAAGCTTGCTGAATCGAATTACTTTAATTTTTCACTTTTTGTTAAACATTGTACTTTTTTATGCTCTAATATAGAGGAAATAAAAAAAAATCTTATGTCTTAATTTTTTTGACTTAAACCGTTAAGACCGTCTACAGACGGTCAAAAAATTGTGACGTCCTGCACGTGCATTTTTAAATGTAAGCTGAAACTAAGTCCAAAATATTAATCAGAACACACAAACTTCTATGGGAATAAAATTTTTAACGACTTCAAAGCATTATTTTAAAAAAACGGTTAGAGGGTTAATGAACTAGTCTATAGTAATTATATTTTCATGTTTAAGTAAAATGTTCCTAAAATTAAGTAAAATTTTCCAATAAAATTCGGAGATTTGCGAAAAAAATTTTTCGTCTTTGATCTCAAATTTAGTAAATTTTCTAATTTGTTTTTTGTTTTTAATTTATTCTTATTTCTAATTAAATTCTACACCAAAATGATATGTTATTTATTATATCTTCATATTATATTCCTAATTATATTATAATTCACCATACATACATATAAATTCCTTGAGAGTTGACAAGTATTGAACCAGCAACCTTCTGATTGATAAGCAAGCACTCTTACCAATTGCCAACAAGGCAGCCTGAATAAGCATTGAAATTATTGAGTTTTAAAATTTTATTTTATTTACGAAAAAATAAAGTCCAAGTTCAAATATTGCTCGAAAATATGAATAATTTACTTAGATTTTTTGCTTAATGCAAACAAAATATATATTCAATAATTTAAAGAAAAAATACTTAAAACTGGTAAATATTTTTCTAAAACTTTGAATAACTATTTATATCTTTCAAGTAAGTCAAATTTCATGAACTAACCACAAGTAATTCATTTCCTAAAGTTTATTTTTTGATTTAAGACGAAATTTACTAGTCCTTAATATAAAATTTCCTTCAGTTTATAACCATTTTCCTACTCTTAGTAAATATTTCCTTTAAGTCAGTAAACATTTCCTGAAATGTGAGAAATTTATTGTGTATTTTTATGAACTATTTTTGAGGATATGAACTTTTTTTTTTTACTCATATTAAGTAATTTTTACTAGGTTTTTGTAAAAATTTACTTAAACTTAGAAAAAATTACTAAAACTTAGAATTTTTTTTACTTGAATTTAGGAAAAAAAATTTCTTAATAATAGTACATGTCTTTTTTTTTTGAGTGTAGGCGAAGCCACTTCCATTAAATTTTTATTTTATATTTCAAGTACTTCGATTTGAATTATTTTTACGAAGCCTTGCACACATCCTGAACTCTGGAAGTAACATGGTGTTGCATTTAATAAAGAAGAAGGCGACAACTTGCAGAATTCAAAACAGCGATAAAAAAAAGAAACTCCGTCCACATCGTGGAACAGGCGGTAAATTCAATGGAAAATATTTAGTTATCCTTTAATGTTCTATTTAAGGACTATTTTCTATATAACTTTTTCAGTAAACATTTTTTAATGTGGCAAAATATTTTGTCATAGTTAACAGTTTTTTATATGTTCTTATACTCCACAATTAAAATATGTATGATTTAATTTTGTATAACATTACCTACCCATTGTGCTAGCTAAATTTTCTAACAAATTTACTTAATTGCCCTTATTTTAAAGGTCACAAAAGCACACCGCAATTACTTTGAGCAATCTGTTTGATTTATGCAAATTACAAATGGAAGTTAATTTAAGAGGGGTTGAACACCAAAAAGCTTTTAAACAAAACATACCTGCGTCCATTTAAATTTAAACATTGCCAGTCTCTTTCACAATACCTGCAAAGAAAGAAATATACGATTTCATAAGTGTGCTAAAATTCTCATGCATATTACTTAAATACGTATGTTTATTCCTGCAGTAAATAATAATTTCTTAATCTTATCAGTTAGTTTTGCTTATGGAACAAAAATAAGTTTAATTAAAATACAAGACAGGAATGGAGTTGTGTTTATTAAAAATTATAATTAAAATAAAATGAGTTTTATAGTGCTTTGCCACACCACCACCATTTCTGCCACTGACTGCTGCACACACACACACACACACACACACACACACACACACACACACACAAATTACGACTTTTGGCATTTGTGTAGAACACAATTGTTTAATGTTGCATGCACTACTTGCAGGCAATTTTATATGCGTGTATATCTGTATAAATGCTACCCAAATGGAGAAAATCTTGATAAGAAAAGAAACAATAAGAAAACCCTCCGAAAAGAAAAACTTTAGTAATTAGCCACATTTTAACTGATTTTACAGCAAAGTAAATGTTAAAATATAAAATCAGAAAAAAGGGGAAAACTTAATATACATACATATATGTATGTATGCATGCATGTATATATGTATACACCCTCCCTGCCCAAAACTAATGTAAAACAAAAAGAAATGTACATTAAAATACGTTTATACCTCGAGTTGCCAAAAAAAAAAAAAATTGCGCATTTCATGGATTAAAGGGGATATAGAGAAGTGAAGAGATTTCCACACGCCAGCAACATAAGTTGTCAGCGAAAGAAAGCAGCAGAGCAGGAAAAAAGTACACTGAACCAAATGTCGTAGGTAATATTAACAAAAAAATTTAGTAGACCCTTAACGAAAAAATCGTTAAATATACTGGCTTTTTATTCAAATTTAAAGAAAATTTATTAATATAAACAAATTTTCTTCAAAACAAATAATACATTTTTGTTAAAAATGTAGAAAAATACAATCTGTTGGCTTAAATAAAATTTAGTTTAAATAATATCTTAAAATCTGTTAAATAAACTAAATTTTAGTTGAAACAGTGGTTAAATTATAGAATCGCATGGTAATCAAAACTACACCTAAAATAGTCAAATTAACGTCTTTAAAGGAAGTAAATTAGAATAATGTATCATTTATTTTAATAAATTTTGTTAATTTAACTCCCAAAAAAAGTGTTGTTTTCAATATTAACCCAGATATGCCGACGGGCATACTAGTGCAAGTTTCTTCGTAGTTTTCCAAAATAGATTTATTCAGACATATTAAATTACAAAACTGAAGAAATAATTAAAAAAAATTATTATTAACTTGGATTTTGAGTTCGTACTATATGTAGTACGCTCGGCACATATGGAAGTAAAAACCAGTATTTTCTTGTGATATAATTCAAGTCTTTTTTTTATTCAGTAACGTTTGTAAAAACACAAAATTAATAAAAAAAAATTATTTAATGGTGTGGTGCACCACATTACACTTTACATGGAGCGGCACATCAAATTTAATGCAGCTAATAGTCTCATTATGGCAATGATTACAACGTAGCGGTTTACATTTCCCATCGATTTGACGGGTGTTTGTGATAATATGTCTGTGATAATATGTCTTTGTGATAATATGTCTTTGTGATAATACGTCTTTGTGATAATATGTATGTAGCAATACGTTAAGACTATCTTGGACTAAGAACCATTATCTTGTAGGTACTATTTGTGAAAGTCCCTGCACTCTGGTACGGCTTGAACCAAGTAATGTAGCCTTGATAAATCACTCCAACCCAAAATGTATAGCCATATCTTATAGGCTTTCCTTGGATATATTGCCTATATCCGTGACTATCACAGTATGGAACCACTGCTCGTCCACTGAATGCTATATGGTTTTCGGAGCACTACTTTGGAAACTCTTGTTCTGTAAAAGTGGTCTAACTTTTGCAAACTGGTCTGCTTTATCCAGAATGTTTTTATCCACAAAGTGCAAATTTCTTATTATGAACTTAAATCTACCAATCCATGAAAGCTTCGCCTCAGCATATAATAATAAGGGTGGTCAATTTTCGAAATTCACTTCACGTTCTTCTCCAGAATCTTCATCTGTGACGTAGTTGTTCGCATCCTGAATGAGCACAATTGAAATGTCTCAAGAACTTTGCAAAAACTCTCCATTACTTTCCTCTAAGGCATTTATTATCTCATTTAACGTTAAAAATATGAAAAAAATAACTTTTTTTTCATCACTAATGCCGAACGTACTACATGTAGTACGTCAGCAAATACATCAACTAAAATAACATATAATTTTGTTTTTCAGGTATAATTTTGTTTCGTATTCGTTTTTATAACTATTATAATTAAAAAAACATATAAACGAAGAAAAAACAATATAGGCATATAAAACTTTTGCTCACCGATTAGGTGACATCTTCACACTTTTGCCAATATCACAAAACTGAATTATCTGATCCAAAAAAATACACATAAGCAATAACCCTAGATAAAACTTATCAACGAAAGCTTTGTTGACCGTTATATTCCGAAGAACAACAACAAATAAATTAGAAAATTTAAAGAACAGTAAACGCAGAAACCTGAACATAACTGGTGTACTACATGTAGTACGGTCGACATATTTGGGTTAATCTGTTAAAATTTCATTAAAACAAGAAGAAGACTTAATGAACTAAAACGTTGTAGAGATTTGAACAAATTTCTTAAAATTCAACTAATTTAATATATTAGAATTGAATAAAAAAATTTTAAATAACTAAAAATAGGTAAAATTGAAAAATGGGCTGTATAATTGAAGAAATTTCGTTAAGTTTAACAATTTTATTTCATTTACATTAAATAAATACGCATAAAAATTAAGAAATTTCTTCATTTCGTAAAAAAAAACAGTTAAGCTTGTCTGGCGAATACTTTATTTCACACTGTGGTTCCTTATAAGTAGTATCATTATAAAAAAAATATTGTTGTAAATTAATTTTGAAAAGTTTAAAAAAGTGGATTATAAAAGAGACAAAATAGTAAATGTGTTTAAAGTTAAATAAGTGTTCCAAATATTGACCAAATATTCAGTAGCACCGATAATAATATTTTACAAGTTTCGGAAAACTGTTTTCCTGAAAATGCTGCTAATTTCAAGATAGGATCAAAAATTACCGGCTCCACGAACTGTCCCATGGTCGGTTTTAAGTTGGTACGTATTTGATTAATAATAAAAATAAAATGAAATTTTTAATAAATTCATGTTTTTGCTTGTTTGTAGGTAGATATATGTATATATATGTATGTATATATCCAAAAACAGAGTGCTTTCTGGATTATTTTGAAACGTTCGGCTTAAAAATTCACTCCGTGATTGAAGAGAATAGCAAGGACCAATCTAGCAAAGTTGAACTTGCATATTAACATAACATGTAATTAGTTATTACCCTGATTTGTACGTATTTATTATTAATTAATATTAATACATATATACTTGCAGTTTGTATAATAAATTTTTACTTGTGTAATTTGTATTGTTTTTATTTTAATTAGTTTATATAATATTACTTTATCAAATTTTGTATCGTTAATAACATTATTACAATAACATTTCAGTAACTAAGACAATTTTATATAATTTGTTAACAGTAAACAAACACACAACTGCTTATACGATTTGTAAAGTAGTTTACCGCTTACAATTTATATAAAAATTTCTTAAATGGTGGAAGAAAATGTTCCTACAGGGGCTTAGTAATTGAATAAAATAGGGTAGTTAAAGTAAATAACAATTCTCATTATGAATAAAAAAATTATTCATACAGGCTAAATGCATTACTTCATTTGAACAAATTTTCTTCACAGTAAATAAAATAATATTCAAATTAACAACATTAATTAGTTATTACAAATAAGAATTTTTATTCAATTCGATTAAAATTTAGTAATATTTACCACTCACTAAATAACGAAACAATAAGAGTCAAAATGAAGAAATTTCTTCCATTTAACTATTTACGAAAATTATGGTCTTTAACGAAAAAAATCCGTAGACTTGAATTACGAATTTGTTAGTTGTACATTCCTTCAATTCTACACCCATTTTGCAGTATTTAAGTAAATTTTTGGTTCAGTGTACACAGCTCGAAACAGGTGGCAAAGTTTTAAAATATCTGTGTCTATTTTTGCCAATAAAAACTATATAGTAAGAAGAATGACAAAAAAAATTACAACGAGCGGATAGCTAATAAAATAACAACAAATGTAATCAACAACGGAAACGGAAGTGGAGACATACAACAAACGGACACAATATTCTTACATACGGCACAAGGCACTAAAACGAAAGCCAGCATTTTTAGTCAAGTAAAAAATGTAGACAAGCGAGCGAGGAAGACAAGGTAAAACGTATAAAATGCCAAGGAAGTATTTAGCGCAATGCAGTGTTGTAGTTGTTTGTTACACTATTTTTTTTTATTATTATATTTTTTAACACAAAAATATGTGTTTGTGTTTGTGTTTCTTTTTCTCAAAGTTAGATGAAAATATAACAAAATTAAATTAATTACAATCATTATCGTTTCATTTTCGCTTGCACCTGTCGTCGTCGTCATTTTACAAAACAGCTAAGCAAAACGTGTTTGTCTTCTTGACTGCTTGTTGTTACAAAGTTTAGTTTAACATTTCTCTTAGCAGCAAAAACTAACTTAATTTGTTGGCATGTTACATGTTTTTTTTACACTGAATTTAACTCTTTGGAAAGACAAATGTATATGATATTTGAGGCGAGATTTTTCGTCAACAACATATTCAACAGAATAACTGTAATAAATATTTTTGTTATAGGAGTTGCTACTATTGCTCTTGCATGCTTATCCCTTAATTAGGTGCATTAAGAAAATCAAAAAATTATTTAGTCGCATGGAGTCCCCAGAGAGAAGTAAATAAAACAACGTTCGTATGAGTATATTTATTTGAAATACCTGTGGCAATAGGGAAAAAGTGCTTAAGTCATATTTTACTGTTTTGGAGTAGAACACTTTTAAGCTTGAGGCACGCCTTATTCTTCAAAGATTGACTTGAACTTTTGTAGGTCATAATTTTTTTACTCATAGTTACCAATTTTAAGGGTGATAGTTAGGAAAAGTATAAAAATAATTTTCCCCACACGCAAAGAAAAACTATGGTTGAGGTAACCATAATCAAACAGCAGCATACTATGATTGAATTATATGGTCGTAGTTAAATCATATTATTGTCAATAGGAAAGCAAACTTTTAATAATATTATTATCTGAGTTAGTAATAATATTATCAACAAAAACAATTAACTTTGTTACACCTAATCTTATTATTGTAAATATGACAACACTATTGTTAGATGTGACTAAAATATAATTTAGACTCACCATACCATGTTTTTATATTATAATAATATTGTTAAATATGACAACAGTATTATTTAATATAATAACAATATTTTGTTTTTCAATCATTTATTTATTGTTAGATCTTTTGTTTAAAACAGCTGTGCGTTAAATTCGAAATAAAAATAAGTTAATATTCTTGAAATTAAATGTATATATAGAAATGTATACTTACATATGTGTGTATACTCGAAATACAAACACGTGTGTATAAAAAGATAAACGTTTGTACGTATGTATATGGTTTTATTTATCTACCCTTTTGTTTGTTTGTGCTTTATTTATTTATTTAACACGACGCGTGCAATACCGATAGCTTACAAACGAAACACTGAACTGACAGGAGATGTTTCTGAAAAAGATTTTTTAAAAACTTAAAATAGTATGGTTTTGGAAAACATTATATTGTTATTTACATTATATTATTTTTAAATAATAACAAAAATTATTTATCAGGCATAAGTCTTTAACACTACTATATTGTTAAACTCTTACCATATCACCGTTTTTTTATGAATATAATAATGTAATTATTGAATTCATACATTACTTTGCTTACCGTAACAAAATTAAGGTTTAAAATAACAATAACTTGTTTTCAACGACCACAGGTTTGGTTCTGAGAACATAATATTGTTTTCTCAGCCATTCTACAACCATATCTTTTCTTTGCGTGCACATAGTTATCAAGCAAGAACTTCCCAGTAAAAAAAGAGACTCCAGAAAAGTCATGAAAATGTAGAGTTTACGATGCGGAAGTAGTGCAAATTTCAATCCGATCTAATGATTTTTACATAGGGTTGTCATTGCAAGAAGTTCTCTTTTTCGATGCCTGGTCACTGAATTGGAAGCGATATTAAGAAAAACTCCCTTTTTTGTATTCTATGATAATATTTTCATCTAGGAAAAATTTTAAATAGTTACCTTTTTTAACAATTCGTTTCTTTTTATACGAATTTAACAGTGTTTTCATGTAAATTTAAGCAAATAACTTTAAAATTTTAGACTAAAAATAATTCATAAATTTCTGTAATAAGAAAAAAATTTTTTTTAATTCTGGTGAGTATTTTCTAACACTGTGGAGGAGTTATAAGGTTTTGTGTGACTAAAATAAGCTTCTACATGGTTTTTTGCTCACTCTCGGCAAATTAAAAATATCGATTTTTTGGAAGCAATGAAAATGTACTTCCGCTAGAATGACTTCCATTTTTTTTCACTGGGTTGGTCCTTATTTTATTCTCAATACTTTTATTGATTGATGTTTTTGAATTGAAACTTTGGCTTTATATTCATACATAAGCTTCTGTTTTATAATAAGTTTTAAAGGACACGATGCTGCACAATTCGAAAAAATCACTTTAGTAAATATATTTGCAATATTGCATAGAGTTTTTGATTGGACGTACTTCCACACATAAAATATTGTATCATTTCAAATATTGCCTACAAATGTGCATAATATTTTTGTAAAATTTAGTTCAACCCGAGCACCTTTTTTAACGTGGGCTGTGAAACCTTTCGTTGCAATTAGTTGAGCAGAATGGCACTAAACTATTGTTTAAAATTTGAAGAGCGTGATCCTGTCCATAAAAAATAGGATTGTTACCTTGCAGGAACTCAACCTTTGTACATCAAATAATATTTTCAAATGTAGTGCGTACACTGAACCAAAAATTTACCTAAATACTGCAAAATGGGGTGTAGAATTGAAGAAATGTAGGTTATTATACAGCTAACAAATTCGTTATTTTTTCGTTAAAGAAAATAATTTTCGTAAATAGTTAAATGGAAGAAATTTCTTCATTTTGACTCTTATTGTTTCGTTATTTAGTGAGTGGTAAATATTACTAAATTTTAATCGAATTGAATAAAAATTCTTATTTGTAATAACTAATTAATGTTGTTAATTTGAATATTATTTTATTTACTGTGAAGAAAATTTGTTCAAATGAAGTAATGCATTTAGTCTGTATGAATAATTTTTTTATTCCTAATGAGAATTGTTATTTACTTTAACTACCCTATTTTATTCAATTACTAAGCCCCTGTAGGAACATTTTCTTCCACCATTTAAGAAATTTTTATATAAATTGTAAGCGGTAAACTACTTTACAAATCATATAAGCAGTTGTGTGTTTGTTTACTGTTTACAAATTATATAAAATTGTCTTAGTTACTGAAATGTTATTATAATAATGTTATTAACGATATAAAATTTAATAAAGTTATATTGTAATTAAACTAAAAACCATACAAATTACAAAAGTTCAAATTTATTATACAAAATGCAGGTATGTATTGATATTCATTAATAATAAATATGTACGTACTTAAATATATAAGTATAAATAAAGGTAATAACTAATTACATGTTTTGTTAATATGCAAGTCCAAGTTTGCTAAATTTGCTATTCTCTGCAAACACGGAGTGAATTTTTAAGCCGAAAAAAAGTGCAATGAATTTCTTAAAAATTTGATTTTATTTTTACTATAAATCAAATACGTCCCAACTTGAAACCAAATAGCCTTGTGTAATGTGTCCATTTGCTTAGTACCTCAGAAGCATGGGACAGTTCGTGGAGCTGGTAATTTTTGATTATATCTTGAAATTAGCAGCATTTGCAGGAAAATAGTTTTTCAATAAACTTGTAAAATATTATTATCAGTGGTACTGAAAATTTGGTCAATATTTGGATCATTTATTTAACATTAAACACATTCACTATTTTGTCTCTTTTATAATCCACTTTTTTAAACTTTTAAAAATTAATTTACAGCAATGTTTTTTTTATAATGACACTACTTATAAGGAACCACAGTATGAAATAAAGTATCCGTCAGACAAGCTTAACTATTTTTTTGTACGAAATGAAGAAATTTCTTCACTTCTATGTGTATTTATTTAATGTAAATGAAATAAAATTGTTAAACTTAACGAAATGTCTTCAATTCTACAGCCCATTTTTCAATTTTACGTATTTTTAGTTATTTAAAAAATTTTTATTCAATTCTAATATATTAAATTAGTTGAGTTTTACAAAATTTGTTCAAATCTACAACGTTTTAGTTCATTAAGTCTTCTTCTTGTTTTAACGAAATTTTAACAGATTAATATTCAAAACAACACTGTTTTGGGAGTTAAATTAACAAAATTTATTAAAATAAACGATACATTATTCTAATTTACTTCCTTTAAAGACGTTAATTTAACTATTTTAGGTGTAGTTTTGATTACCATGCGATTCTATAATTTAACCACTGTTTCAACTAAAATTTAGTTTATTTAACAGATTTTAAGATATTATTTAAATTAAATTTTATTTAAGCCAACAGATTGTATTTTTCTAAATTTTTAACAAAAATCTATTATTTGTTTTGAAGAAAATTTGTTTATATTAATAAATTTTCTTTAGATTTGAATAAAAAGATAGTATATTTAACGATTTTTTTCGTTAAGGGTCTACTAAATTTTTTCGTTAATGTTACCTACGACATTTGGTTCAGTATGTTTTCACACTGAAAGCTAAGACCTGGTTTTAACGTTAAAACTAGAGTTTCTATGCGGGAAAAAAATCCCGGAAATTCCCGTGAATTATTTTTTCACAGATCCCGGGAAATTTTCAACGGGAGTTTTCGGGAATTCAATATTTACGTTTCTGGTATTTGGTTTTTTTGCATTGTTGTTCGTTGTTTTATTTACTTAAAAATACAACTCTGTAACGAAAAATAATATAAGCATAGAACCAGATGTAATACGAGTTTCCGACGTGAGTCCAAAAACTTCAAGCGTTACGAAATATTTTCAACCTAAAATGCCTTTATAGGAAATAGTATCTACATCTTTTCAAATTGTAATTCAGAAAGCGTCACTTGTAATTTAGATTTATCAATTTAAATTCACAAAGCATCAATTGTAATTCAGAAAGAGTCAGTTGTAATTCAGGAAAAGATAAAATTTTATTAAAAATGAATTTAGTTTAACCTTAGTAAAGCTAAAAATTATGATTTTATAATTTTTTGTCCTCTCAATTGCCTCTTTTCCAATAATTACTGTTCTGAAGATAGGACAAGCACCATCTACAACAGTGGTGTATATTTTCATATAATTTTTGGACATAAAATTTTTATGTAGTGATTTTTCTGCAGAGGTGATTTAATTAAATTTATATGATTTTGAAATCCCCGGGAATTCCTGGGAATAAGAAATTTTACTTTTCGATTCCTGGGAATAGGAAAAGTCCGGGAAATTGGAAAACCTAGTTAAAACCATAAACAGCTGATTTTGAATTCACACTGCATTTTTGTTAAATTCAGGTTTTAACTCACAGAATGTCCAATAACTTTGCTCAAAAATAAAATAAATCTCCTGTAGAAATGCGTGTATTTGTTATTGTATTTTATTCTGCTTTTTGTAACACTTATTTGACAAACTCTACTACAACTGTTTTTGTTTCTATGAAAAACTCGGAAATTTTACAATGCGCTCTAAAATGGAAATTATTTTATATTTTGTAAATAAGTATTTTCTAAATCATGGAACTACTTATACAAAGTGAAGAAGTGCCCAAATATCAAGTTATTGTATATAAAAAATGCACAAATACATAACAAAATAAAACTTTTTTATCAGCAGATCGATGTCAGTCATATCGTATATTTTCACTTGCCAGAGGTCATTGTAAATATTTCTGTTGTTTTCCGTCCAAAATATTCTCTTTTTTTCTGAAATTTTTGATTATTATTGCGGCTGCATCCATTTTTAAGCTGAAAATGTATCAATTGGTATCTATTCTTTAGTGGCATAAACATTATCAGCTGCTTCCAACTTAAAACCAATTCAAAAATGGTTTTAAGTTGGTTTTAACAAAAAAAAAATTTGTGGTAAAACCTTGTCTTAGCAGTTGGTTTTGACGTTAAAACCAACTTTTATTAAAACCATATCAGTGTGAAAACACTTTAACATGCTTATTAATAGGGCTAGGAATCTCATGCAAATGCATGTTTTCACTGGGCATCATAAAACGGAAACGGTTAGGTTATCTTTGCGAATCGTGAAATTTCCTTTGAAATTGCATTCAATTGTTTTTGCATATTTTGCATATTTTGATTAAAAAAATACTCGTTTTTGCATATTTTTGCGCATATTTTTCAATAAATGCATGTTTTTTATGCATATTTTTGTTATTTTGGTTAGCATCCTTTTGAAAAAGTAAAACGCTCCTGATACTTAGTGCGACATCTTCTGGTAAAAGTTGACAAATAATTTGTTACAGAATATTTGCCTGAATCAGCCTGTTGAACTCTAAATTTTTATATTTACACGACATTTTTATTGTTTTGTTCGTGGGGATTCACCGAAAATTTGTAACTTTACACAACATAACACGTTTTAAATGGAAAGTGAGTTGGTTTTGAGATTTTTTTCTGCAAAATTATGGAAATTAACATTTGATAATCCTTTCAGAGTACAATGCCGAAAATCAAAGCAACTTTATCTTCAAACATAAACAAATACGTGTCTGAATATCCGGGTGTATTTCAAACCGAAGGGGTCGTCCTTTTTTGCAATAAGGCAGTGGGCTGTGAAAGGAAATTTCAAGTTGACCAGCATCTGAAAAGCACGAAACATAAGGAATTGCATGATCGATGCTCTGAAAAAAATACAGCCTTTGATTACTACTTCTGTAGCAGCTGGACTTAGCAAATTCTCCATGGATTTATGCGAAGCTTTCATATCAGCAGATATTCCATTGTATAAGCTCAGCAACCCAAAACTAAGAGATTTTTTGAAAACATATACTAACGAGCACATTCCACATGAATCGTCAGTGCGCAAAACTTATATCGAGGAACTGTATGTTCGCTCATTAAACAAAATCAAAAAAGCTTTAACAGACCATTTCCTATGGATTTCTATAGACGAAACCACCGATATCCAGGGGAGGTATATTGCAAATGTTATTGTGGGAATTTTACATGAAAGTGAAGATATGTGCGACAAAAAATTTTTGCTCAATGTCGTAGAATTGAACAAAACTAATCACGCGACAATAGCTCGTGCCTTTGACGACTCCATTGCCATGCTCGGTGAGGATTTTGACAAAAATAAATAAAGTTCTTCTTTTTTTAACAGACGCAGCGCCCTACATGGTAAAAGCCGCAAAGGGGTTACAAATTTTTTATCCGAAGCTATTGCATGTTACTTGTATCGAGTAGCAGAAGAAATTCGAAGTAATTTTATTGAACTGAATTCTCTTATATCACATGGAAAAAATCGTTTTAAAAGCGCCTTCGCGAGTACAGATTTTTAATGAAAAATTTCCTGATATTTCGCTTCCTCCAGAGCCAATTATAACAAAATGGGAAACGTGGCTAAATGCTGTCAAATATTATGCCGAGAACATCGAAAAATTTGGCGAAGGAGTAAAGGAGCTTGACAATTCCGATTCGATATCGATTAAAAGCGTAAAAGAACTTTTAGACTTGCCGTCTCTCAAATCTCAACGGATTTTTGTACATAGCAATTATGGGTTTTTATGCGAAGTAATAAAAAAATTAGAAGCACGAAATTCTTTGAAAGATGCAGTCGATTTAATAAATAATACGGTGAAGAAAATAAATGATGTGAAAGGGTCAATTGGCCAAAAAATTATTGAAAAATTAAACAATGTTCGCTTGAAGAATAAAGGTTTCCTTGAAATAAGGAAACTTGCAGGAATATTGGAATTTAATGAAAATTGTTCAGAAACCAATTAATCAACAATAAAAGAAGTGTGTGCTTTTAAATATGCTCCTGTAACAGCAGTTGATGTTGAGCGCTCGTTTTCTTTGTATAAAAACTTTTTAAGAACTAATCGGGAAAGCTTTGTGTTTGAAAACCTTAAAAAGAACTTTTTTGTTTACGCCAATAATGCAATAAATTAAAATTGATCTCTTATATGTAAGTACTTAGTTCCTATAATTTTATTTAAATTTAACATAACGGCCTGGCCCACGATGTCACCAGATATCGTTCGATCGACAACTTGCAATGCAAACAAAAACAAATTTTCTAAAGTTATTGTTGTTTGCAATACAAGTTCTCGATCGAACGATATCTGGTGACATCGTGGGCCAGGCCGTTAATTTAACTTAATTTTTTGTTGTTGAATTTATTGTTTTGCTTTTCTTTATACTAATTTTATATATGTAGAAATGTATATTAAATGAATTGTTTTCTGCCTTTTTTTTTGTTAAATTACTTAATTTTTTTTTTAATAAAATATTGAGAAAATATTTTTAATTGCATATTTTCTGTGTTTTTAGTGCATATTTTTAAATTTTAAGTGTGCATGTTTTATGCGCATATTTTCGATTTTTTAGTGCATGAGATTCCTTGCCCTACTTATTAAGCATGTAGATGTAGAAATTTAATCGTTTTTAACAGCCTACAACTAACTACAATACAAATAATGTCCCTAAATTATCAATAATTGTTGAAACTTGTTGAAAATAGTAAATAACAAGCCCCACAAAATTTATCATTTTATATTATAAAAATCTATAAAAAAAAAATTGACCAAAAACGCTATAATTTGCAATAACTTTTTTCTTTGTTGCATTTCAACAATTGTGTAGCCATTATTATAATTTTGTGTTAACATGCAACAAAGGCAGTACAATCAAATGATTTCAAATAAATAAATATATAGAATATGAAAAAATAAAATAGAATCTACAAGCATTCATTTAAAACGTCCATTATTATGAATTTAAAAAAAAAGAATTAGAAATCCATTCACAATTTATTGAACCGCAAATAAATATTAACATGAAATCAAATATACATGAACTCACTCACACAAAGACACACAAACTCTTATATGGAAATAATCGTACATCAAGTGCAATTATTATATTGATAATGCAACCGCTGCGATAATATAACTTTTCATCACTATGCCACAATTTAGAAATTGTTTAAGGAAATGAACAAATGAACAAAAAAATTATGTGTAAAATATTTAATTTTATATTTTTTTAGAGACAAAGACTTACGAGTACTTTGTCTGCATTACTTTGAATTAGCTGAATAATCATTTGCATGTCTACTAGCAAATGAGCTTGAAGTTTATTTTATGCATGAAATGACTTTATCAGCTGAACGCTGATGATAATGTTAATGCATAAATACATACATACGTATCGTTAACTGAAATTCAAAATCACGTTAATCCGCTTTTTTTTAATTTTATAGCAGAGAGAGAAAAAAAACTAAACAAAATTATTGAACGAATTGATGTAAAGTTTCTTTATCTGTATTTTTAATACGGCTGATTACTTTGATAAAGATTTGAAGATTTTATTACTACATATTTCATTATTAGAAGTAAATGCAAAGTCAACTGCATTGATATAACGTAAAATAACTATATATATATAATATATATAATTGATCCATTTGAGGTTCCATTTCGAGGTTCCCTACTTTTTTAAAGAAAAAAAACACAGAAAATTCAAATTTAATAGAGAATATTTATTATCATTTGAAAGAATATTCTTTGGCATTTATTTTTTGAAGATTATGTCTGTCAAATGCTGGCCGTTGCTACGTCGCAGATTTTCGATGACTCGTTCAAGCATTTCGACTGGTAACTGGCGAATGACACGCGAGTTAAGTATTAAAAAGAAAAGGCTTTCCCTTTTTGAGTTCTGATATGACACTGACTTTATTTGTGGTTTTTTTTTCTTCTTTTTATACAACTTTCTTAATATAAACTTATTTCTATGCATACAATTTACAATATGTTTAGCAAGCAAAATCGATCATAAAAATTTTTTTATGTCGATTTTGTTTGGTCATTGGAATAAATTTTTTTGTTCAACGACAAATTTAAACACAAGTTTTATTTTATCATGATTCATAAGTTTTGTGTTTTAATTGTCGTTGCCCTTTTTTTCAATAAAATTATAAGAATGAATTTTTTGTTAACAGAACGGAAGGGGAATCAAATTTCAGAAACAAATGAAAGAAATTAAATTTAACTGAATGAAAGTCAGCATTTTCGAACTTGTGTCAAAGACGCTTTTATATGTATATATAAGAAAGTGTCATTGACTTAGTTTAAGTTTTGTTTGTTATATTTGGCTATAATTGAATTAATGTCTACGAGGGGTGTTTCTGGAAGTATATACGTAACTAGCGTGATGTTTTCCTCCAAGCCCTGAATCAAAGCGGGTTTGTCCGCATAAACTTGAGACTTTACATATCCACAAAGGAAAAAGTCTAACGGTGTGATAGCACACGATCCTGGTGGCCAATCTACCGGCCCAATACGTGAAATTATGTGCTCACCGAAATGTTCTCTCAATAAATACAATGCGATGTGGGGGAAGTGGCGCCGTCTTGCTGAAACCAAATGTCGCCGAGATCACAACATCACAGCATCAAACAGTCGGTTATCATGGCACGATAGCCGTCGCCATTGACGGTTACGTTCGCACTGGACCGACCACAAACCACACCAAACCGTTGTTTTTTCTGAATGAAGTGGCAGTTCTATAATCTTTTTTGGGTTGCTCTTCGTCCCAAATGCGGCAATTTTGTTTGTTTACATACCCATTGAGCCAGAAATGGGCGTCATCACTAAACAAAATTTGCCTCGAAAACGACGAATCTTCTTGGAACTTTTCAAGAGCCCATAGAGCGAAGCGATGTAGTTGTTCAGGCGTAAGTCTTTCCATTATGAAATGCCAAACAATACTAAACAAAAGTAACATGACAGCATGACACGACTCACACGTGATCTGTCCTGAAAAGGTTATTAAAAAAAGGATCTCTACTTGGATCAGCTATTATATAGCAACTTTTGGAACTTTACAACGCATGTCTTGATCGCGTACTGGCGTAAGCACGAGCGGAGTTACAGTGTGCCAAAGTGTACCACACCTGGAACTTAAAAAGCTTCTGAGGCTTTTAACTTCTCTAAATACTATCCTTCATTCTTCAGAAACAAATGTGTCCATATCTCTCATAACTTAGAAGATATTTCACTTAAGAAAAAAAATTCTTAGGATTTCATGCTCAGCTTTTTAAATTATTATTTTATGCATTCTATTTTTGACCAAATTTTAAGAAAAATTGGGGGAAAAAAAGGTTTTAATGAGCCTAATTACAAGTGTGGTATTTGAACTTCGACTACGACGATTTCGTACTAAATTAAAAAAAAACTGCTGAAATATTTTTTGGCCGTCTACTAAATTGTCGTAGTGGACATCGAAATACGACACCCGTAGTTAGTCCAACATCTGCATTCGTAGAAAAAGTTCAAAAATCAAAACTTTAAAATTTCACTTTTATTATCTTCATTATTTTCAGTTTTATAAAAAAAAACTTTGTTAAACAAAAATCACAAAGTCTATCACGTAATTCACATGTTGATTTTTAGGGTTCCGTACACCAAAGGTGAAAAAAGGAATTTTCTCAGGAACCGTAAGAGCTACGGACCTGAAATTTGGACAGAGTATGTAGAACCTTGGCCAAAAAAAATCGCCAAAATGAAAAAAAAATCGCCAAAACTAAAAATAAATTCAGTGAAGTGCGACTTTGACCCGCGCACAAAGGGTTCCGTACGGACACGAGATATGTTTTTCAATACGAACTGTAGCCAATATAAACTATAGTTTTGGCATTTTTTTCGTTTATGGGTTTTTTTCGGTTTTAATAAATACTAGCCAAAGGCGCAAGGATGCCACTTATATATTTTTACAGCCTTATACATGAATATCGAGAGGTCGTAACGAGTTCTCCCACACAATTTTCCATCATAAATAACACGAACAAAAGTATGCGATGATTTTCAGTGTGAAGTTGTATAAAGGAACTCCTTATCAATTTCGTCACTTATGCTAATTTCGTACCAGATTTTCCTTGTGCATGTGTCTGTTAGAGTTTTTTTCTTCAAAAATTACCTGATATATACTTTGTTGTGTCCTTTTTTACTGTAAATATTTTATTATTTATTTTTCATAATATGTATATAATTGCTTAATTCACAACCTTTTGTGGTGCTCGTATATGAGTTGTTGGTAATTTCAATAAAAACATTGTTTATAAACAGATGTTTACGTAGAAATTATCTACAACATTTGTAAAAAACCTTCGACTCCTACGATAAGGTGTGAATTACTCAAATATATTTTGTTGTCTATATTATTTATAAAACAATAACTACTGTAGGGCAGAATACAATTGCTATACAATCTTTAAAAATTTAAGAACATACGAATTGATTGATTTTATATATTGCCATATCTTTTTATTGTTTTAGAAAGCTAGTAGGACGTGATAGCTCCCACGCTACCTTTTACTTCGCAGAAAAAATTATTTCCAAAAAATGTTCGAACAAATGTTTATTTGAAAAAAATTTAGTGTCAGTCAACGGGTAGTATGAATAAAAAAGTGCTTGCTTTTCACTTAAAATTTTTTTTAAGAAAACAATAAGCACAATTATTTTTGGGGTTTTAAAAACAAATTTTTAATCAGAAATAATTCATAGTCAGGCTCAAGTTCAGTAATTTAAATTCTTATTGAATGAAATATTTTTATTAATTAATGTGAGTTTCTAAAGAAGTGAAGAAAACTTAAACTTAGACTTTTAAGCTGGGGGAAATACCGATACTTTTCTGTGCAGCCATGCACTTCATCAGCACCCTAGTCTATCTACTTGGGTAGAGATTCTTATTAACATCAGCTATTTAACTTAAATTTACAATGAAACGGAATATGAGAAACGATTGTTGTGTATACAATTGATTTACCTTTGGCAAACACATTTATAAGTATCACTATTAATTTTCTGTTTTTTCCAATTTTTCATTTTTCTATTTAGGTTAGCACGAAATTATTTTTACTCTACCCAAGTATGTTTAACTATTCTTGCTTATCTTTTACGATCATCACATTAATTATTTTTACTTATTCGATGTACTACTATGAATTATTTCTGATTAAAATTCACTACAGTTCAATTAAAAGAATCTAAAAATTTCTCACTCAAACAAATTTTTAAGTAAAAAGCAAATACTTTTTTTGTTCATACTACGCAATATATTTTACTGTCCCAGTAAATTGTTTTTAGCATAAAGAAAACTGTATAAAGAACAAACAGGCCACGACGTTTGTCTGCTACTTTTCGGCATTTACATGTAAACAACACGATCAATCAAAGTAAACAACAACAACAAGAGCTCAACAGCACGATGTACCTATCGACAAGCAAGATAAACACCAACACAATTAAATAACAAATTCTTTCAGCTCAACTCTACTAGATACATATGTATATATTTTTACAAAATTGTTGTGAGAATTTACAAAATTATTTTTGCAGGACCGCATTCATTCATGAACTGAAATTTAGTTTCTTCTGTGTTGAAAATTTTGTACTAAACTTTTTCAGAATCGATTTCATTAAATAAAATTATCAATACAATAAATTTTAGTAAATTTAAAATACATACATATGTACATATCTTTTATATACATATATGTGTACCGGTAAGCATGTATACCTGTTTATACTTAAATTAATAATTCATTGATAACGAAAGCCAAGCAAACTTCAGTTGTTGCCAATCTGGCAGCAAAATTATTTATTTTCTAGAAGCCCCAATCAAGATTTGCAATTTTTGCTGCAGGTAATTTTTATTTTTAATGAAAAAGATAGAGAAAGGAATACCAAATACAGTATTTTTCGTTTATAGCGAACCCGCTTAAAACGAACTTTCGCCTAAAACGAACCATTTCCGAAAGTACGAACTTTTATTTCTATAAAACCATGAACATTTTTTCACTTATAACGAACCCGTTTAAAGCGAACTTTCGGTTATAACAAACTTTTTTTGCATGTAAATTGTTCTTTTTTTCGCTTAAAACGAACCAAGAAGTTTGTTGCCATGAACAAAAAATTAAAAAAAAAATTAACAAAAAATGCAAAGATGCAATGAGTAGCGTAAGCTGTGTAAGAAATTTTCTTCAGTTTCGCGACACTCCACAACAAATTCTTGACCACTTGGCCCAAGTGGAAGTGTATATAAATGAAGCCAATATTAATACTAAGCAAACTAAAATAACTGATTTTTTTAATGTGTGTGAAGATAAATATGCCGAGTTAAATATGTTTCGACGTAAAGACTTACGTTGCAACATATTTTAGGTGTGAAGATAAATATGCTATGACGTAACGACATGGGAGTTAATTAACTATTTACTTATATGAAAGAAAAACACATTTAAAAAGGGTTTCGCTCATTTTTATATTGCATTATGTCGGAATGTAACTATATTTAATAAAAATACAATTCTAAAAGTAGATTTCTGAAACGTTTTAGAAAAAGTCGCCTTCGGTAATAGGAATGACCTCTGAGGGATTTTGGCCAAACCGGCCAAATGAAGTATTGGCATGCAAATCCACCTAATGGACAGTAACAACTAGGACATTAGCTATAAAACGTAGTAATTAGAATTCCTGAATTGAGTTTGTGAAAAAAGTTACAACTAATATAAAGTCGATTTTGTCAAAAAGGGTTTTATATATTCAGCGGATATATATAAATTTATTTAATATTTATTAAAGATTAACCCCCATATCAAAAAAATTAACGTATGCTGAAGTGTACTTTGCATGCCAACCCTTCATTTGGCCACTTTGGTCAAAATCCCTCAGAGGTAATTTTTTGACAAAATCGACTTTATATTAGTTGTAACTTTTTTCACAAACTCAATTCAGGAATTCTAATTACTACGTTTTATAGCTAATGCCCTAGTTGTTACTATCCATTAGGTGGCAATGCATGCCAAGCCTTCATTTGGCCACTTTGGCCAAAATCCATCAGAGGTTTTTTGGACCAAAAGCGACGTTATATGAGCTTTAACTTTTTTCACAAACTCAATTTAGCAATTCTAAATATAGCGTTTTGTAGCTAGTGTCCTGGTTGTTACTCCCCAATAGGTGGATTTGCATGCCAATACTTCATTTGGCCGGTTTGGCCAAAATCCCTCAGAGGTCATTCCTATTACCGAAGGCGACTTTTTCTAAAACGTTTCAGAAATCTACTTTTAGAATTGTATTTTTATTAAATATAGTTACATTCCGACATAATGCAATATAAAAATGAGCGAAACCCTTTTTAAATGTGTTTTTCTTTCATATAAGTAAATAGTTAATTAACTCCCATGTCGTTACGTCATAGCATATTTATCTTCACACCTAAAATATGTTGCAACGTAAGTCTTTACGTCGAAACATATTTAACTCGGCATATTTATCTTCACACACATATTTTTTTAAAGACTACAATGTTCTAAAATTGTTTTAATAAATAAATAAATAGCCAAAGTGTTAAAAAAAGACATGTGCACACACAATAATGGTTTCTTGATGTCTTCACTTAAAACGAACTTCGCTTAAAACGAACAAATTTGATCAGTCCCTGCAAGTTCGCTTTAAGCGAAAAGCACTGTATATAGTAAAATTTCTATTTCGAGGCTCTCCAACATATTCAAGGATTGCTGCAACAAAAATTGCAGATCTGGACCGGAAACCAACATGTTATCTTTTAAATGAGGGTGTAAAACACATCTACTTAATTAAACATTTGCACTATTTAATTATTTAATTGTTTTGGTACTGTGCTATATTATGATCTGTAAAAAAATTGTTTTTCAGCTCCATCTTAAATAGAATACCAAAATTTAGCTAACTATACTTTTCTTTGATAGTTGGTAATGTAAAGAACGTATCTATCACCAGAACAGCAACGAAAAACAAAAAACCAGCAACTGAAAGAGTTCGATGCATGTCTAGTTTGTATTATGCAGGTGTTGAAAAATAAAATAGATTCATATGCAATATGCTGGGTTTTGTATAAGTTTCTAAGCCTACTACGCTTATTTTCGTTTCGTGATTTTCAAAAATATCATTATTTCTGAATTCTCAAATAGTTCTCGAAAGTCTATGCATAAGATAAGGGGTTTGTGACTATTTAAAATTTGTGGTTGAAGTCTACTGACGATTTTTTACAGCAACAATGAAATGCATATATACAAAGCTAAACCACCAGCAAATAAATTTCAAATTAAAATATTATTATGACAATATGTTAGTCTTTTAAACATCCTGTAAAACTTCGAAAATAACATAAATCTTCACCTATGGTAACGCTGAGAACGTATCTGTCACCAGCAACAAAAAAACAAAACCGAGCTACTGAAAGAGATGGACGCAAGTCTAGTATGTACCACAGCTTCCAACTAGTAATGTAACGAATGTCAATTTTTGATATTCGCGAATACGAATACGAATATTTGAAACGATATTGGCGAATACGAATACGAATACGAATATTATATGCAATATTAAATATTAAAAAATGTTTATGAAAAAGGACTTTAAAGTTAATAAGAAGTACCCAAAATTTTAATGATCGTCATTGTATAATATTTGAAAATGATACAAAGCACAAATTTCTATAAAAAAATTAATGTATTTGTACAAACTAAGATTTTTAGTCATATATTTAAATTTCGTTTAGGATTTATGCATTTATTTCAGGGACCGTAACTGTTATGACTTTTATCAAAAAAATCAAGAAATAAGAGTTATTTTTGATTTTTATATTTTTAGATAGAAAATAAGAGTTATTTTTGATTTTTATATTTTTAGATAGAAAATAAGAGTTATTTTTGATTTTTATATTTTTAGATAGAAAATAAAAGTTATTTTTGATTTTTATATTTTTAAATGAAAAATTAAAGTTATTTTCGATTTTTATATTTTTATATCAATAATAAAAATCAATTAAAAATTCGTGACATAGGTAATATGTTTATTAATCTTTGTTACGTATTAAAGTAAAAATAAAGTACACAGTTATAATAACAACAAAATGTGTGTAACAAAGTTTCTAAATTACGCTGTGCATTGCCCTTGAACTTGAAACAACGCTATTATTTGTTCTTTCATTTTTGTTGTTGTTGTTATTATTAGCGTAATCTTATTGTTGTTTTTAATTTATTAATTGCAATGCAAATTGTATATTAAGTGATAACATTCAATCGCGAGGGAGAAGTTGTGACAAGCACTGCTTATTTATAAAAGTAAAAGTTTTACATAATTTGATAATGGGAAGAAAACGGAATATATACATACGTGATTTCTATATTATTGATGGCTCCAATGGAGAATGTAAAATGCAGGGACCGTAACTGTTATGACTTTTATCAAAAAAATCAAGAAATAAGAGTTATTTTTGATTTTTATATTTTTAGATAGAAAATAAGAGTTATTTTTGATTTTTATATTTTTAGATAGAAAATAAGAGTTATTTTTGATTTTTATATTTTTAGATAGAAAATAAAAGTTATTTTTGATTTTTATATTTTTAAATGAAAAATTAAAGTTATTTTCGATTTTTATATTTTTATATCAATAATAAAAATCAATTAAAAATTCGTGACATAGGTAATATGTTTATTAATCTTTGTTACGTATTAAAGTAAAAATAAAGTACACAGTTATAATAACAACAAAATGTGTGTAACAAAGTTTCTAAATTACGCTGTGCATTGCCCTTGAACTTGAAACAACGCTATTATTTGTTCTTTCATTTTTGTTGTTGTTGTTATTATTAGCGTAATCTTATTGTTGTTTTTAATTTATTAATTGCAATGCAAATTGTATATTAAGTGATAACATTCAATCGCGAGGGAGAAGTTGTGACAAGCACTGCTTATTTATAAAAGTAAAAGTTTTACATAATTTGATAATGGGAAGAAAACGGAATATATACATACGTGATTTCTATATTATTGATGGCTCCAATGGAGAATGTAAAATGTGTAAAAAAAAATTGAGTGCGATATGTTTAACTAATCTGAAAAGACATTTACAAAAGGACCATAGTAAGGAATATGATGAAAAAAGGGTTAAAATAGAAAGCAGTGATACATGCGAAAATAATGAAAAAATTAAATTCACTATTGAAATGTCCGTGAATGAAGTTGTTAATGCTTGTATTACTTTGCTAACCAAACAATCAGTGCCCTTGTCATTTTTTGATAGTGAGCCATTTAATACATTAACAAAACCAATATTTGATGGTCTTCATATTCCAAAAATAAATTCTAGAAATATTTTACAACATTTGGAAGATAAATTTGATAAGTTGCAAAATAATATAAAAAATATAACAAAAAATAAAATAGTTTGCATAAAAATGGATACAGCTACTCGCCACGATCGTGCTATTTTGGGCATAAATCTGCAAATAATCTCATCCAATACTCTTCAAATATTCACACTGGCCATGCTTGAATTGAAGCAGAAACATACTGCACAATATTTAACGACTCAAGTTGAAAATGTTTTGAAAAGTTTCAATATAGATAAGGCGCAAGTTTATGCAATAACCACGGATAATGGCAGAAATATGGTGAAAGCGGTGGAGCTGTTATCGTTGCATAGTGATGACGAAGAAAGTGACAGTGAAAGTGAAGACAATTACGAAAGTATATTGGATAATGTAAGATTCGAAAATATTATTTCTATTAAATGTGCTGCCCACACATTGCAGTTAGCTGTTAAAGATTTTTTAGATAACTTAAATACAAATGTAGTACATAATTCACGGAAAAGTGTAAAATATTTGAGAACACCTGCATATCGGTAAGTTATTTCCTTAAACTTTTCATGTGCAAAATGTGTGTTTGTTAAATTTTTCATTTTATTCCAGACATAGTATAAAAAGTAGCCAAAACCTCAAACCAATAATCGACGTACCAACACGTTGGAGCTCCACTTATAATATGTTGAAGCGACTGCTACACCTAAAAGAATTTTGCTGTGAACATTTGCCATCATCTGAGCAGCTCCAAATACATGAGTGGACGGAACTAGAACAAATTCTACAGGCTCTAGAACCAGTAAATACTCTGACGCTGAATCTACAAAAATCTAATTTACTGTTCGGAGATTTTTATAAAAATTGGCTAGAGCTAATTTTTACTCTAAAAGGCTTGAATACAACTTATTATAATAGATGAAAGCTCCGTTGCAAGCTCTCGATCTGTTTTAGCAGACGGTTTAAGGTCAATGGAGATGAATTATTCGTCTTCGGACGACGATGATACTCCTACGACAATAAATGACAGCGTCCGCAAAGCTTATTTTGAAATAGACAATTACAAAGAAAAGCGTTTCGATACTTCTGCTAATTTATTGCAATATTGGGAGAGCAAAAAATTTGTGTTTCCATGGCTTCGAAAATTAGCTTTAATTGTTCATTCTGTACCTGCCACTCAAGTCAGTGTAGAAAGGTCATTTTCAGCACTCAGATTAATATTGGGAGATTTGAGATATAATTTATCTGAGGAACATTTAAAATCAATTATGATGGTAAAATTGAACACCTGAAAACGACCTCTTAACACTGACTTGAATGGCAGCCAAAACTTATAAGCTATTTCTATGCATTCATGTTTTTAAAGCTGATAATGGATAAGTCACATAATATATTATATTCATATAGAAATTTGAATGAAGCAGCATATTATAGTACGTACGGCATCAACAAATAAATAAAAGTTTTGAATTGATTTTTATTATTGATATAAAAATATAAAAATCAAAAATAACTTTTATTTTTCATTTAAAAATATAAAAATCAAAAATAACTTTTATTTTTCATTTAAAAATATAAAAATCAAAAATAACTTTTATTTTTCATTTAAAAAAATAAAAATCAAAAATAACTCTTATATTTGATTGTTAAAATAAAAATCAAAAATTTAAAAATCATGCAATATGTTGGATGCACTTCGCCTAAAAATCATGATGGTGTAATTAAAAGTTTTCTACGTTGTTCATTTATGTATGATTTATTTCTTCAAAAATTGAAAAATAACTCTTATTTTCGGTCCCTGGTAAAATGTGTAAAAAAAAATTGAGTGCGATATGTTTAACTAATCTGAAAAGACATTTACAAAAGGACCATAGTAAGGAATATGATGAAAAAAGGGTTAAAATAGAAAGCAGTGATACATGCGAAAATAATGAAAAAATTAAATTCACTATTGAAATGTCCGTGAATGAAGTTGTTAATGCTTGTATTACTTTGCTAACCAAACAATCAGTGCCCTTGTCATTTTTTGATAGTGAGCCATTTAATACATTAACAAAACCAATATTTGATGGTCTTCATATTCCAAAAATAAATTCTAGAAATATTTTACAACATTTGGAAGATAAATTTGATAAGTTGCAAAATAATATAAAAAATATAACAAAAAATAAAATAGTTTGCATAAAAATGGATACAGCTACTCGCCACGATCGTGCTATTTTGGGCATAAATCTGCAAATAATCTCATCCAATACTCTTCAAATATTCACACTGGCCATGCTTGAATTGAAGCAGAAACATACTGCACAATATTTAACGACTCAAGTTGAAAATGTTTTGAAAAGTTTCAATATAGATAAGGCGCAAGTTTATGCAATAACCACGGATAATGGCAGAAATATGGTGAAAGCGGTGGAGCTGTTATCGTTGCATAGTGATGACGAAGAAAGTGACAGTGAAAGTGAAGACAATTACGAAAGTATATTGGATAATGTAAGATTCGAAAATATTATTTCTATTAAATGTGCTGCCCACACATTGCAGTTAGCTGTTAAAGATTTTTTAGATAACTTAAATACAAATGTAGTACATAATTCACGGAAAAGTGTAAAATATTTGAGAACACCTGCATATCGGTAAGTTATTTCCTTAAACTTTTCATGTGCAAAATGTGTGTTTGTTAAATTTTTCATTTTATTCCAGACATAGTACATGAGTGGACGGAACTAGAACAAATTCTACAGGCTCTAGAACCAGTAAATACTCTGACGCTGAATCTACAAAAATCTAATTTACTGTTCGGAGATTTTTATAAAAATTGGCTAGAGCTAATTTTTACTCTAAAAGGCTTGAATACAGAGATGACCAGGCAACTTCTGGATCACGTCGAAAAAAGGCAAACAAAGTTGCTTGAATGCGACACTGTATATGCAGCCTTGTTTTTAGACCCCAGATTTAGGCGTGTGTTGTCACATGACAAAATAAGTTCTGCGAAAAATCATTTAAAGAAAATTGTACTCCAGTTAGTAAAAGTGGTGAGCTAAGACAATAAATTTAAAATAATTTATAATATATTTTTAATATTTTTTTTATTTGTATTTAGCATAACACTGAAATTCAGCGATTTTCCTGCGGCACGCCACCTGTTGAAGAAAACTTATTTATAATAGATGAAAGCTCCGTTGCAAGCTCTCGATCTGTTTTAGCAGACGGTTTAAGGTCAATGGAGATGAATTATTCGTCTTCGGACGACGATGATACTCCTACGACAATAAATGACAGCGTCCGCAAAGCTTATTTTGAAATAGACAATTACAAAGAAAAGCGTTTCGATACTTCTGCTAATTTATTGCAATATTGGGAGAGCAAAAAATTTGTGTTTCCATGGCTTCGAAAATTAGCTTTAATTGTTCATTCTGTACCTGCCACTCAAGTCAGTGTAGAAAGGTCATTTTCAGCACTCAGATTAATATTGGGAGATTTGAGATATAA
Source organism: Tachina fera (assembly GCA_905220375.1). Taxonomy (NCBI): domain Eukaryota; kingdom Metazoa; phylum Arthropoda; class Insecta; order Diptera; family Tachinidae; genus Tachina; species Tachina fera. The sequence goes on from LR999963.1 coordinate 75,995,432, forward strand.
TTTATCTGAGGAACATTTAAAATCAATTATGATGGTAAAATTGAACACCTGAAAACGACCTCTTAACACTGACTTGAATGGCAGCCAAAACTTATAAGCTATTTCTATGCATTCATGTTTTTAAAGCTGATAATGGATAAGTCACATAATATATTATATTCATATAGAAATTTGAATGAAGCAGCATATTATAGTACGTACGGCATCAACAAATAAATAAAAGTTTTGAATTGATTTTTATTATTGATATAAAAATATAAAAATCAAAAATAACTTTTATTTTTCATTTAAAAATATAAAAATCAAAAATAACTTTTATTTTTCATTTAAAAATATAAAAATCAAAAATAACTTTTATTTTTCATTTAAAAAAATAAAAATCAAAAATAACTCTTATATTTGATTGTTAAAATAAAAATCAAAAATTTAAAAATCATGCAATATGTTGGATGCACTTCGCCTAAAAATCATGATGGTGTAATTAAAAGTTTTCTACGTTGTTCATTTATGTATGATTTATTTCTTCAAAAATTGAAAAATAACTCTTATTTTCGGTCCCTGATTTATTTATTTATTTAATTTCTTTCGAAAAATATTCGTATTCGCATCCGCCTGAATTTAGCGAATACGAATACATTCGTATTCGACTGAAAATGGCCGAATATTCGACAATTCGAATACGAATACGAATATTCGTGCATCAATACTTCCAAAAAAGTGGCAGCTGAAATTTTGTTGCAATTTACAATAAATCCCTAAAAACACTTCCAACGGAATCTCTTCAATTAGATTTTACATTTGACACCCTAAAATATGCATCAAAAAATTCATTGTGAAATGTTTGTGTTTGAAAAATATACTTGGCATCTTTAAAGCCCATATTCTCGCAAAGTCGAAGAGCTTTTAGTCAATTGATATATTTCTATTGAGTGCAACAACCAGGAGGCGGCAAGAACAATCTATTATAATTTAAAACAACAACATCAGCTTTAAATATTTGTATGGAAATTGAATTATTCAGCATTTGCTGAATACAGCCGATGATAAAAGTTTTTACTAACTATTTTTGGTTATTTTAGTTGATTTACTTACATTGGCTTAAGCAGCGTGTGATAATACTTTTATGATATAGTGTTACTTTGAGAAAGAAACAACAGGTTAAAAGGGAACAAGAAACATATGTACATACATGAAAACACTTTTTGGAAGGTTCTATTTAAAATACGTACGGACCGAACCGAACCGAAATATTTTAAAAAATAAACATTATAATTAAAATTTAATACAAAACACTATTTCACGGCACTTATTCTATGTATGTGTACATCCATATTTGATTTAACATAAGCCTTTACATACATACATACTGACATGTACATACATATGTATGTATGTATGTATGGATGTGCACACGTAGGGAACAACACAGACTGATATTAACTTGTGGGCACATGCCTTTTTATTTTATTTATACCAGCTCAATTTTACTTATTAACATTTTTCAAAACAAACTTATTATAACTTTACTTTTATATTTCAATAAAATGTTATAATTTTGTATTAAAGAACAACTTTACGGAATTCCGAACCGCACCGTATGAAAGATTTCAAGAGACTAAATTTATTTCTTCTTCTTTAATCGTCTTCTTCTTAATCAGTGTGACCGTTTGACCGACTAAAGTGGCAAATTGCTACTTTTTCGACTGCTTTGCCTTATTTTGTCCCCCTTTTTTTTAGACTGAATTATATAAAAATACATTAAAAGTAAAAAGTTCAGTGTAGTTGTAACTTTTCTGAGATTTGATTGATTTTATCTGAAATTAGTTTAAAGTCACTAAATTCATTGTTTCTTCTTCTGAAATGCCATCCATGGTTGGTAGTAGCTTCAGCATCATGTTCAAAAACTTGTTTTGGTGAATTGAGCTGTTATTTTTCTGTATGTAATTTTCCATTTATTACGATAAATAATATATTATGTATAAATGGTGGGTAACGTATGGTTAACAGACTATTTACATAGCTATTTAATCATTTTGATAAAAAAAATCCGGGGAATCTAACTATGAAAATAGACTCCGGACTCACTATTGTGTTGGATAACGAAGTACAGTATATAGTCATAAAACGTTAAAAACCACATATCAAGATTTTAAGTTTTTTGCCTCAAAACCCTTATCGAAATCAGTTAAGAAAATATGGCTCTATAAATTCATATAATTTTTTTTTTAATAATTGAAGAGGAGGTGTTTGAGTTGCATTATGGAATATTTTGCATTAAAAAACTTATTTTACACAGGCAAAAGGGGTCTTTTCGATTCAATCTTACAACGTAGGAGACGCAACACTTAAGAAATAAGGTAATTAAAATTTTGGATTTGAAGTGCACAATCATTTATTTATTCAATAAAATTTATAAACCCAAAGAGTTTCATCTCATATTCACTCAATAAGAGAGAGAAAAAAGTACTAGTAAGATATTGCTTCAGAAATTGGAACTAAACAACAATATTGAGATTAAAAAATAAAAATAGAAAAACTGTAAAATAAATAGAAAAACTTATTTTTAAAGCAAAAAACTGCTCAGTGCTTAGAAAAACTGCTCAATGCTAAGAAAAACTGCTAAATGAAGTGAAAACCATATATTTGACAACGCTGAACATTGTACTTGTTGCTGTCGGTGATGCCAACTTTTTTGGCTCTAGGAGCACATCAAAATTTAAAAAAGCACTTAAAAACGTAATTTTGATAATGCGTTGCAACTGATCGTACAATTGAGTTGCATATACCAGTTGATTGTTCACTGAAGCATCAAATTGTACAACAAGTCGCAACGTGTAAGGGCCGCGTAAAAAACGTAAAAAGCGATAACGTGAAAATCCAAACGAGTGAATGTTTGATATTTAATAAGCTATTCTCTATTTGATGAAATATATCAGACGAAAAAGGTATTTGTTAAAAGCACTAAGTGGTGATTTTTCTTAGTATGGCACCAAAACTGACAATTTCGCATTTTGCGTCTCCAAAGAGCACTAAAAATAGTGCCAAAAGCACCAAGTTGGCATCGCTGCTCGTTGTTTTTAATATATTCAAACTTAAATAGACACGAAAACATTTGGATGGGAAACATTTAGTGTGTAACAATTAACGATTGGGGAAGAGAAAACCGTTTTTGTGTTCGGTACAGCCATCCCTAAGCAAAAGCGGCAATAATTGTTTACCTTTTTTTTAGCATTGCGGCGGCAACGTAACGACAACTATTTGCTATTGGAAAATCCGATTTTGAATTTATTTGCAAAAGATAACAATTGTAAACAATTGCCTTCTGTTTGCCATTATCCTTAACACAGGCAAGCTTTCCAAATCTTCCAATTCTTCTAAATAGCTAAATTTTTCAAACTTTAACTATTTTATTTTAATTAAAATAACAAAATGTATGTATGTAATAAAAATTTAATAAGAAAATTAGATATAAAAATGTCGTGCTTCCATCTGTTAAAATAATCAGTGTTGTTTTATTTATTTGTTTGATAACACTATTATATATAGTTTTATAGTTTTGACATAAAGTTGCACATTTGTTAAGGTATGGCATCTTAAGGTGCCTATACACTACACGTTTTTTACATTGCTCCTGTCAAATTTTAGATAATTCGGTAAAAACATGTAGTTGGTGACCTCAAATCTTTCCTTGTGTAAAATACACAAGCAAAAACATAAGACAAATTTTCAATGAGAGCATGTTCTATTTTCTTATGTTCACACCTGTGTTTGCAAATGTCTATGCCATGTGAAACAATTTATCGACGGTTGAATGTCTCCGATATCATTAGCCGTCCGTCTAAAGTATTTTCAGTAGTGATAAATTAATTATTTTTGATAAAATTTTAAAATTTTAATAACAATGATATAAAGTATATAACAAGTGTTGATACAAGCTCCATATTTTACAAATTGAAAAGAAAAAAACTTAAATAAATATTTGTGATGCCGGCACTTCAGCAACGCTATGTCACGTGTAATTGTACATACAAGTTGGTGACCAAAAATGAAAAACCGTATGTAAATTAATCAAGTTTGACAGACACAAAAAAACATGTGAATTGTTAACTTGAAAAAACACAATCAAAAACATGTAGTGTATTGTTACCTTTAGCGTTAAAATTCGGCGGAAAAATTGCTTTCCATTCTTGTTTAGGGATGGCTGGTACTCGACGACACACATTGTTGACATATTTTTTGCTACATATACGAGTACATATATACAATAATATTGTAATATTACCGGTAACAGTTTCATCTATGTGAACGCGAAGAAAACAACAAGAGGGACTTGCAGGTGTTTTCCTTCCAAGTGTTTGCCCATCTAAGCTTGGACATAGTTTGCGTCTTGAGCTAGTCATAGAACAGGTTAACTTTGAAGAATATCTTATACATAAAATATTAAATCCATTCGTTCTCCCGTTTAAAACATGTGTCAAAAATCTACAATCAGGATAATTGTGTGTGAAAATAGCAAAACACATAGAACGCATAGACGTTTAGTATGCATAAAGTAGGTTTAATTTTTTGACTTTTGAAAGGTCAGCTGTTTTTAAAAGCTAAGGATTTTAGATTATATTACATGGTAGCGTTATTATCTCTTTAGAAACGCTTATGCGTGAACTTGAAGATTTGCAAATGAATGCACGACCCTGGTGTAGTGCTTAGGATTAAGAATGATACAATCTTTATTTAAATATAGACTTTAACTAATCAAATAAAGAACTTAAATACAATAATATAGCTTAATTACTTAAATATTATAAACGACTTGTTACCACTGTGCCTTCCTTGCACGACTCTTAGCTGGCTGTGCAAGTATTAATGTGATACCTCTTTGTCATCTAGTTATCACACACAAAACTCCCTCTGCCGACACTCAGCGTTGGTACATCACTAAGAACTCTGTTGCAGACTCTCACCATTGATACACCAATATCAACTCTATGGCTTTACTAACACGTCTATTCGCTGCGCTGTTCTCTTTTACTCCAGTAGACATGATAGACTCCACAATAATCTCAATTCCACGACAGACTTTAACTGTCACTATAGACTGTCCTATAGTTTCTTCTTTTCTCAACTGCTGACTTGTTCACATTCGTTCACAACTGACTGGTTCGCAACTAACTGGTTCATAACGCGCTCACAACTGACTCACAACTAATTTTAGAATTAGTCGAATCGTATTGTATTACTCAATTCTGCATGTAAAAGCTAAAGTAACTGCAACGTAGGAAACAGCTGATCAATATTTTTATGTAAAAAGTAGGTAACGTTACATTACATCTCTATAACCATTTTCATTACTTTTCACATAACAATAACGATCAGCTGTTTCCTACTGTTGCAGTCACTTTACATTACAGTCAGCTAACTGAGCCATAAGTTAGTAAAAACGTGCGGTTGCCAGCGAACATGTCAGCTGTACTTCTCTTTGATTTATACATGTCTTTGAATGTATGTAAGAGCGAAGTTGACGTAGAAATCTATTTTCTGTAGATTTCTACTTCACATATGTTACGATACGTAACGTATACTCACGAAACGAATAAACTAATTCTACCATAACTTCGCATTGGATGTGTAACCCCTTTTTATACTTCGCACAAAAACCACTACCATTTTCCAACAAAGTCTAGACAATCTCATAATCATCTTAAATGTTGTTTACTAAGCGCGTAATTAAATTCATGTGGTAACTATTACATACATGTGTATATGCATACATCATTAATTCATTGAGTTGTTTACTTTATTTTTGTTTTTCGTTGGAATTTGCCATGCATGTACATATGTATGTAGATATGTGTATCTTCTTAACGAGCAGTTAGTTTTTGTTGTTGTTATTGCCTGTTTACAATTAATCACGCTTGTCTGTGCTACGCATGTACTTAGTTATTTGCTAACAAGAATGATAAAATAAAGATTACGCCATCGCTCAAGAATAAAAAAACATTTCTGCGCATGATGGAATTCTGATGTCACTCACCCTGTGTTCTCATTGTTTAGTAAAATTCAGATGTAGAACTATTACTCACAAACACTCACATTTCATATTTGCTTCTCTCTTCCCTTTATTTTGTTTTATTTTTCTTAGTTTTGCTTCTTTTAAACAACAACATTTATTTTTTTTTGCAGATCTCTCGGAGTAAATTAATTACAGGACTGCTAACTACAACAAAATACATAAATATTTTGCAAGAAATTATAAATTTCACATGTGATACAGACTTGGTAGCCTTTTGGAGGGGACTACTACGTCATCAAATGGTAAATCATGCGCAAGGCGTAATCTTTATTTTATCATTTTTGTTTGCTACTATTCTAGATTATTCTTTTTATTAACCCTGTAGGAATATTTTGGAGTAACACTTGCATTATCCCTGTTGGAATATTTTTGCATAATGTTGCATTAGTCCTGTTGACGGCCATTTTCGTAACACTGCCACCCACTTACCCACTTACATCATCGGTTTTTCCTTCTTCGTTTTCTATACGCCTTGTAGTTACGCTGCAGACGACTACCTCTTCCACATTTGTAGCACTTAGTTCTGGCTTTGACTCGTTTCTCAACTGGGACGTCTATTACCATATGCTGGAGATTATTTCTTCGGTATTTGCGGGCCCTGGTACTGACTCTGCTCCGTCTTTGAGTTATAGCTTGCCTTTCCATATGCTGGAGATGAAAAATTTTTAGACATTTCCAGCCCTTGGTACTGACGCTGCTTAGTATTTTCATGAATGCTAGTCTTGCCCTACGCTGAAGACGACAACTTTTTATGGCCTTTAACTTTGACTCTACTTAGTCTCTTCACTACCACACGCTTGAGGTTCGGTATAGAAGTTGTCTTCTTCTTTCTGACGGTTTCTATGCTGCGCACATTGCATGCTGATGGCCTGGATTTCACCTTAGCAGTTAATTTTTCTTCAGCAAACGACCCCATTTCTTCAATAGCTAGTCCCGCTGTGTTACAAACCGCTTGACTATCATCTAGGTTATAAGCTTCGTTTATTTCACTAGAAACTTCTGGAAAACTTGTTGACACTGACCACTGTTGATTTAATTTTTGCCTTCAGTTTTTCGTCAGCGTCGTCCTCTGTACCAGAAATGTGTAGATGTTTCTCGTACTTCAGCTAGCATTTTTTAAATTTTTTCTTGAAGTTCCTATTTTGTGGCCTTAGGTGTTTGTCGTACTTCAGCTAGTATTTTGTCATTTATTTCTAGAAGTTCCTCTTTTGTGACCTATACTAATATAATCAAGAGTTTAAATTAAATTAAATCACTCAAATTATATGCAACTGGTTACCACAACGCCTTCCTCGCTGTTGCATACGCACGTCTTAGCTGGCTGAGCTAGCATTGACGCAATTTATTTTTCACTGCTGTTCGTCACGCACGAGACCTACTCTACAGACACTAACCTTCATACCTAAATAAGAGCGGCAAGCGTCACGTTTGCCGGAAAGGTACGCATTTTCAGTACATTTAAATGTGAAAATATTATTTCATTGTACTGAAAATACGTACCCTGCTGCTAACGCAACGCTTGTCGCTCTTATTTAGGTATGAGGGTCACCGTTCATACACCAATTACAGCTCTCTGGCCAACACTAACAGTTGATACACCAGTAAAAACTCACTGGCTTTACTTCTACACTTACAGTCGTTTATCTGCTGCGCTGTTCCCTTTACTTCAGTTGCCACAATGACAGACTTTAACTGTCACTTTAGACTGTCTTATAGTTTCTCCTATTATCAACTCACGTTTTGTGAGGCACAGAGTGCTCTTAACTATCAACTCATTACTATATCGCAGACTATTATTAACTCACAACTTAATTATCAACTGAGTTGTTTACTCGCAACTGACTCAAATGACTGACTTGCCAGAAACTAAAGGCCCAACTATAATATGAATAAGCGAACTTAAGCAACTGTGCGGTTACATATAAAACGTATGTGGCAAACTATAATGTACTTATGGAACTTTTCGTCAAGTTTCGTCAAATGTCATTTGCTTATGCTAAGTGCCAAACTGAACGCACATTCCGTACGGAAAACACTGTTTGTGTATTTTTTAAACTCAAGCACACAGCATCAGAAAATATTCATTGATTTTAAATATTTTTTATTGTTTCTTATTTCAAACTCAGAAAAGAAAGCAAAACTTTTATTTTCATGCTTTGTTTTACAATACACATATACACACACACATGAGTTTATTTATGTAAGTTCATTGTTGTACTTTTTAGTAGGCAAAACAAATAAAACAAGTAATAAAGGGGTGGATATAATTATTTGAGAGTTTTTAATAGATTAGGATATTCCAACAAGTTAATTTGATTAAATTGCATTCATTTAGTAGTTATAAGAAGAAACAAAATTACTAAAAATTCTGAACAATACCTATATGAGCAGCTGTAGCTAAAGAATACTTAAGTGCATGTAAGTACATTGTGGCCACCTAAAAGTCACATCTGAATTGCTTAAGTATTTGACAGACTTATCGTTCAATTCTGGCATTAGCTTAAGCCAGCTTATTCATATTATATTTGGGCCTTAAGGGTTCACAACGTGTTCACAGTGTCACCCCTTTTTATACTTCGCACAAATACAACTAGCATTTTCCAGCAAAGTCTACACAATCTCATCATCATCTTAAATGTTGTTTAAGGTGTCTTTACATGCTAATACAAAGTATTACCACTTTTTAGAATAAAAATATTATGAAATTCTCTTCGTGCTTAAAAGAAGAGAACAAGAATCTGTTGTAAGTATTTTTCATGATTACACTGATACTATAAGTAAAATGCATGCAAAGATATTAAACTGTTGAGTTAATAACAAAAATTGGAAAATTTAAAAAAGATGAGCACTAATAAAACTAAATATTGGAGAAAACATTTTTAATTTCAATTTAATCTTACTACAAAATATAATTTTTCGTTTTAGGTTTGCTTATTGTTTGGTTTTGCTGTACCAGTAAATTCGTAAACTATTTACAAAAGCAACATGAAAATTTCATGAGTTGATTTTAGTTGTTTCTTCAATGAATACCATTAATGCGGCAAAACAGGGTGACCGATGACTTTTTCCAAAAAGGTGCACCAAAAGGGGATTTAACAAAAAAAGGGGCAAAATTAAAAAAAAAACGAGAAAACTACACTAAACTTTTTACTTTTAAAACATTTTTATATAATTCACTCTAAAAAAAGGGAGACAAAAAGTGGTAAGGCAGTCGAAAGAGTTATAATTTGTCGTTTTAGTTGGTCAACCGGTCATGCTGCGGCCAATGTTTACTTCCGTGGTCGGCAAATTAAGGGCGCCGTACTTTTTAAATACTCTTTTATTACGTATGTGTACACACGCATTGATGAGACATAAACATTATTAATTAGTCCCTCTTATGCTAGAGTTAATGTCGACGTCGTTGACGGCATCAAATGTCAAAAAAAAGTTGAATCGTATGAAATTGTATGAGAGCAGTTAATCTCAACGTCGTAAGAAATTCGACGGCGAGAAAGTCCAATCTGTTTCAACTTTTTCGGCGTCGTTGCGGTGTTGCTCAATGTTTTTGTATATTCAATGTTATTGTATTTTCAATGTTTTTGTATATTCAATGCAGTAGTACACAGCTGTGTTAACGTCGTCAACGGCGTTTACATTAACAGCAAAATTAAGTTTTACGACAAACATCACAATTTCGGCGTTAAGACACGGTCAACGACGTCGACATTAACTCTAGCATTAAACATTCAAGCATACAAGTTGTGTGTACCGAATATTGTTAAGAATCAGCGTTGCCACAATAAGAAAATATGTGTGATGAAAATTGCTGATATTTTTTTTAATTGCTAACTAACGAGAATGTTTGATTTAACAATGTGCGTTACCAAGCATGAAAAAACATGAGATGCAAAGGCATTTTCATTTTTCCTACAAAACCATTTTTCCTACAAAACCATCTTTTTACTCACCATTGCATTGAGGTAGCACTAAGAAAAGTTGTCTTTCTTTATAAACGAAACTTGAGTGTTTTTTCTGACCATAATAAAATCAACTCTGTCCTCCGAGATTTAAAATTTCCAATTAGAGAAATGAGTCTAAATCTGACTGACAACACCGGATCGTGTTGAGAGTATAACTCACACAATTTTGAAATGCAATGGTACAGCTTGCCGATCACAGGTTTACCCAATAATGATGAGATAAAGATTACGCCTTGCGTATGATTTACCGTTTGATGACTTAGTAGTTCCCTCGCATGGATTACCAAGTCTGTATCACATGTGAAATTTATAATTTCGTGCAACAAATTTATGTATTTTGTTATAGTTAGCAGCCCTGTAATTAATTTACTCAGAGAGATCTCAAAAAAAAAATAAATATTGTTGTTTAAAAGCTACAAAACTAAGAAAAATAAAAACAAAATAAAGGGAAGGCAGAAGCGAATATGAAATGTGAATGTTTGGGATAGTAATAGTTCTAGTTCTGAATTTTACTAGACTATGAGAACACAGGGTGAGTGACGTCAGAATTCTATTATGCGCCGAAAAGTTTATTTATTTTTGCGCGATGGTGCAATCCTTATTTTATCATTCTTGGGTTTACTTTGTGTGATGAGAATACTTAAGTTTCTAAAATGGTTCAGAAACAAAACAAACGACCGCTTGTAAGATTTTCTATCCGTATTCTCTCCTACTCGATACATTTTACTTATACATGATAAGATTTTGTATAATCTATAGAATATTTTGACACGTCGTAAAACATTGTATTATCATGTAAAGACAGCTTTACTAAGCGTGTAATTAAGTTCATGAGGTAACTATGTATTGGGTGTTTTTATTGAGGTATAGAACTTTAAGTTGGCATCACTTTTTTAACTGGCGGCCATTTTGTCAGCTGTCAAGTGATTAATATTTAGTTTGGTTTGCCATTTCATCATGAACAGGTTGACAAAAGAACAACGCTTGCAAATCGTGCAAATTTATTTCGAAAATAATGGTTCAGTTCGCGAAGTTTACCGCAAGCTCCGTCCATTTTATGGTCGACATAATCGTCCATCAGAGCAATTAATTCGGTTAACCATGGATCGTTTTCGCACTACGTTTATTCTATGTGATAATACGCATCCGCAGAGACGTCGAACAGTGCGCACCGAAGAAACAATTGCCGCTGTAGAGCAAAGTGTTGAAGAGGACAGGAATGAATCGATTCGCCACCGTGCACAGCAATTGGAGCTTTGTCCATCAACTTTTGTTCCCGAATTGGATGGCGTGAATGTGGATGAGTTGTGGCGCTACATGCCACACAGCGCACGTCACAATCGATTTATTGAAGGAAACATTCGATGAGCGCATAATTTCGGGGAATGGACCTGTCAATTGGCCACCAAGATCGTGTGATTTGACACCATTGGATTATTTTCTTTGGGGATATGTGAAGTCGCTCGTCTACGCCAACAAACCAGAAACGTTAGGGGACTTGGACGCCAACATTCGTGGCGTTATTGCCAACATACGGCCCCATATGCTCGAAAAAGTGGTTGAAAATTGGACCTGTAGAATTGGCTTTATTCGAGCCAGCCGCGGCGACCACATGCCCGAAATCATATTTAAACATTAATGGCATAAAATTATCCTTCCAATAAAGCCAAATTGATGGACATTAAAACGATTTTCTTGTGTTTTATTTCAATTCGAAGTTCTATACCTCTAAAAAAACACCCTGTACATATGCAGATGTGTGTATGTACACATCATTAACTCATTGGTAGTATTAGATGTTTGATGCATTTGTTCTTGCGTTAGTGTAAATGCAAAATATCGTAGCTTTTCTTTGGTTAGTGTGTGCATTTTATTCTCGGATTTTAAATAAAAGCAACGATATTTTGTATTTGCACCATGAATGAAATGTTTGAATGAATGTTTGTCAACTTGAGTTTGCTGGTGTGATGTCAATATGACGTAGAAATTGAAATGTAAATTGTTTTTATGTGATTGTGTTTATGTTTATCGGCTAATGTGACCTACATGCGCATAATAAGAATTTTTTAAAAGCTGAATGCGTAATCTTGTATTCTTTGATTCACGCATTTGCACTAACGCAATAATATTTGCATTAAGCGTATGGCAGACACATCAATATTTAACTTCAATTTATGTGGTTGTGTGTGTTTGCGTACCAAAAATAGTCTCACATATACTATTGATGAGAATAGTTTTTATAAAAAAAAGCACACAACCACATACATATATTGAGCTGAATATTGATGTGTCTGTCACCCCCTTTAAACAGCGAATGCCGCCAGTGAGTTGTTTACTTTAGTTTTTCGTTTGAATTTATCATGCTTGTATGTATGTGGATATGTGTATTTTCTTAACAAGTAGACAGCTTTTGTTGTTGTTATTGTTAGTTTACGTTTAATCACTCTTGTATGTGATACACATGTATTTAATTGTTTGCTTCTATTCTAGATTATTCTTTGTATTTACCCTGTACGAATATTTTCGGGTAACATTTGCATTAACGTTGTTGAAATATTTTTGCATAATGCTGCATTAGCCCTGCTATGAATATGACGGCTATGCATATGAGATAAAATTCGACAAAATATAAATTAAACTTAAGGGTAAACTCCATAAAATTTAAGGACATGTAAATATTTCCGAAACCTCTTTAGCAAAGTTTTAGTAACTCACAGAAAAAAACAACACCTCCTTTTGGTTTATAAATTGTATTGAATAAATAAATGATTGTGCACTTCAAATCAAAAATTTTCATCACCTTATTTGTTGAGTTTCGCGTCCCTTACGTTGTAAGATTGATTTGAAAAACCCCTTTTGCATGTGTAAAATAAGTATTTTAATGCCCAATATCCCATAAAGCAAATCAAACACTTCCTCTTCAATTATAAAAAAAATTATATGAATTTATAGAGCCATACTTTCTTAACTGATTTTGATGAGGTTTTTTTGGCAGAAAACTTGGAATCTTGATATGTGGTCTTTCGTTATCCAACACAATAGTGAGTCCGGAGTCTATTTTCATAGTGAGATTCCCCGAATTTTTTTTTATCAAAATGATTAAATAGCTATGTAAATAGTCTGTTAACCATACGTTATCCACCATTTATACAGGGTGGCCCAGAAAGACCGAAGTGGTGTAAATTCCTTATAACTTTTTATTTAAGACATATTTTTTTAATTTTTTTGTTTTTTAAATACAGTAAATTTATAGGGAATATTTTTAGATTAGTTGTTAAAAATGATATCCCGCAAGTGGAGGCCATTTTCTGCTTCGCACAAATGATCTCTTTTCAACACATTTTCCATGATCTTTCGCAAAACTTCCGGTGTTATGTTGTTAATTTCGTCTGGAATATTGGTTTTTAATTCCTCAATAGTCCTAGGCTTATTAACATTAACTTTCCCTTTTAAATAACTCCAAAGGAAACAGTCTGGAGCGGTTAAATCCGGGGAACGCGGAGGCCAATTAAAATTGCTTCTACGCGAATTTATTCTTTCCCCAAAGATGTCGCGTAAAATAGCCATTGTGGCCCTCGGAGTGTGCGCTGTGGCTCCATCCTGTTGGAACCATATTTGCGGATGGTATTCCACGGCTGGCCTTACAAAACTTTCCAACATGGCCCGATATCGATCACCATTGATGGAAATGGCGACATCTCTTTCATTTTCCAAAAAATATGGACCAATGATCCTTTCTGAAGAAACACCGCACCAAACAGTACACTTAACTGGGTGTAATTGTCGTTGATGAAGTACTCTCGGGTTTTCCTTAGCCCATATCCTAAAGTTTTGCTTGTTAACAAACCCATTTAATTGGAAATGGGCTTCGTCACTCATAAATAAGTTATGAATAATGGAAATGGAAAGAGCACATTTGTGCGAAGCAGAAAATGGCCACCACTTGCGGGATACAATTTTTAATAACTAATCTAAAAATATTCCCTATAAATTTACTGTATTTAAAAAACAAAAAATTAAAAAAATATGTCTTAAATAAAAAGTTATAAGGAATTCACACCACTTCGGTCTTTCTGGGCCACCCTGTACATAATATATTTCTATCGTAATAAATGGAAAATTACATACAGAAAAATAACAGCTCAATTCACCAAAAAAAAGTTTTTGAACATGTTGCTGAAGCTACTACCAACTATGGATGATGGCATTTCAGAACAAGAAACAATGAATTTAGTGACTTTAAATTAATTTCAGATAAAATCAAGCAAATCTCAGAAAAGTAACAAAATAGATGATCATTTAGTTATAATAACTATGTATATAGCAGACTTATATATTAATTTTTAATGTGTTATCTCATTTCGTTATATACAATGATGCATTTTGTTGGTGTTAAGTATTTATGCAATATTTTTGTATTTATATTCCATAATATATAAAATGCACATACAATTCTATTTTTTATTTAAATTTTCATTCTCTTTGACTATTGCGTTGGAAACTTATTGAATTTTAGTAATGTAGAATAAATAATAATATAGATGTAATGTTTTTAAACCATCTTTATAAAAAAACAAAGCAACATCTATACTAAACAATATTTTGAATATACAAATAAATAACTAAAACTAAAATTGACATTAAAGCAATAATAAGCAACAAATAAGCAAAACCTCTTATATTATCAAGTCATGACAAAATTATATCAGGTATATACGTAGTGTCAAACTCCTCCCTGCATAATAAATAAAAAAATCCAAAAAAAAATTTAAAGAGCATTTTTTACCTAAAAATTTGGTTTTTATTCTTCTAACAGCCTGTTTTTAGAACACGACTCGTCGATAATAATCGCTAACATGATAGCATTTTTCTGTTTTTAGTTTTTAGATCGCGACTGTTGACGATTTTAATTAAAAAACGTAACAACTCTAAATTTATTTGGGTTTGTGTAACACGGTTTGGCTCATTAGAAATGTCAAGATGGGCGAATGAAAAATTATAATCGTGTTCAAAAAAAGTGCACCAAAGTGAATAAATACTGACAATACACGTACACTCACATGAATTTCACATAGTTTCATAAATATCATAATTTTTCTTCTTCAAATAACAGCAGACATTTTGAAGAACAATTGATTTTTTATAACAAAATAATAAAAAATATATAGAAATAATTTTTCATTCGATTGTCAATTGTATTTTTTCAACACAAGAATAGGGTTACCATTTTTTCAAGCTGAATTTATAATTTTCTATGAAAAAAGATAAATGAAAACAATTTTTGGACATGTTGGCAACATAATGTTTTGCCACAGGGTGGGATATATAGGGGAATTAACGTAAACTGCACGACAAAGTCGAGTCGCATTATACAAACGCTTTTCAGTACGTAGTCGTCCATGAAATGACTCGTCGTGAGTCGCCCTTGTCGCGTTCTACAAACAGGCTATAAATTTTCATTTTCCAAAAAAGTATTATGGCAACGTTGAGCATATTATTAAGAACAGGGTGACCGATGACATTTTTCAAAAAGTGGCACAAAATAGGGGATTTATCAAAAAAGGGGCAAAATTAAAAAAAAACGAGACAACTACACTAAACTTTTTACTTTTAATGTATTTTTTATAATTCAGTCTAAAAAAAGGTGGACAAAAAAAGGCAAAGCAGTCGAAAAAGTAGGAATTTGCCACTTTAGTCGGTCAAACGGTCACACTGATTAAGAAGAAGACGATTAAAGAAGAAGAAATAAATTTTAGTCTCTTGAAATCTTTCATACTGTGCGGTTCGGAATTTCGTAAAGTTGTTCTTTAATACAAAATTATAACATTTTATTGAAATATAAAAGTAAAGTTTTAATATGTCCTGATTCACACACATCAGGTTTAGCTGATCAGTTTTTGCTCAATTTTCTTTTGAACCTGCATTTACGTTCATACACACCGTCAAGTCAAGTCATCAAGTCTCATCAATTGCGTTGTAATAGAGTATTACGAATGACAAAACAAAACGAAAAAGCAAACTTGACTAGTACGGTCAAGTCTGTACCCCTTTTTATTCTCTTCACCGCTCTTTCCTAAAACCTCAAGACTTGACGAGTCAAACCTGACGTGTGTGAATCAGGACTAAGTTTGTTTTGAAAAATGTTAATAAGTAAAATTGAGCCGGTATAAATAAAATAAAAAGGCATGTACCTACAAGTTAATATCAGTCTGTGTTGTCCCCTACGTGTGCACATCCATACATATGTACATATGTATGTACATATATGTCAGTAT
Organism: Tachina fera; assembly: GCA_905220375.1. NCBI lineage: Eukaryota > Metazoa > Arthropoda > Insecta > Diptera > Tachinidae > Tachina > Tachina fera. The sequence goes on from LR999963.1 coordinate 76,011,739, forward strand.
GTATGTATGTAAATGCTTATGTTAAATCAAATATGGATGTACACATACATAGAATAAGTGCCGTTAAATAGTGTTTTGTATTAAATTTTAATTATAATGTTTATATTTTAAAATATTTCGGTTCGGTCCGTACGTATGTATTTTAAATAGAACCTTGCAAAAAGTGTTTTCAGGTATGTACATATGTTTGTTGTTCCCTTTTAACCTGTTGTTTCTTTCTCAAAGTAACACTATATCATAAAAGTATTATCACACGCTGCTTAAGCTAATGTAAGTAAATCAACTAAAATAACCAAAAATAGTTAGTAAAAACTTTTATCATCGGCTGTATTCAGCAAATGCTGAATAATTCAATTTCCATACAAATATTTAAAGCTGATGTTGTTGTTTTAAATTATAATAGATTGTTCTTGCCGCCTCCTGGTTGTTGCACTCAATAGAAATATATCAATTGACTAAAAGCTCTTCGACTTTGCGAGAATATGGGCTTTAAAGATGCCAAGTATATTTTTCAAACACAAGCATTTCACAATGAATTTTTTTATGCATATTTTAGGGTGTCAAATGTAAAATCTAATTGAAGAGATTCCGTTGGAAGTGTTTTTAGGGATTTATTGTAAATTGCAAAAAAAATTTCAGCTGCCAGTTTTTTGGAAGTATTGATGCAAAAAATTAAAGAAATTATAAAGAAATTTATGCTTTGTATCATTTTCAAATATTATACAATGACGATCATTAAAATTTTGGGTACTTCTTATTAACTTTAAAGTCCTTTTTCATAAACATTTTTTAATATTTAATATTGCATATAATATTCGTATTCGTATTCGTATTCGCCAATATCGTTTCAAATATTCGTATTCGTATTCGCGAATATCAAAAATTGACATTCGTTACATTACTAGTTGGAAGCTGTGGTACATACTAGACTTGCGTCCATCTCTTTCAGCAGCTCGGTTTTGTTTTTTGGTTGCTGGTGACAGATACGTTCTCAGCGTTACCATAGGTGAAGATTTATGTTATTTTCGAAGTTTTACAGGATGTTTAAAAGACTAAGATATTGTCATAATTATATTTTAATTTGAAATTTATTTGCAGTTGGTTTAGCTTTGTATATATGCATTTCATTGTTGCTGTAAAAAATCGTCAGAAGACTTCAACCACAAATTTTAAATAGTCATAAACCTCTTATCTTATGCACAGACTTTCGAGAACTATTTGAGAATTTAGAAATAATGATATTTTTGAACATCACGAAGCGAAAATAAGCGTAGTAGGCTTAGAAACTTATACAAAACCCAGCATATTGCATATGAATCTATTTTATTTTTCAACACCTGCATAATACAAACTAGACATGCATCGAACTCTTTCAGTTGCTGGTTTTTTGTTTTTCGTTGCTGTTCTGGTGATAGATACGTTCTTTACATTACCAACTATCAAAGAAAAGTATAGTTAGCTACATTTTGGTATTCTATTTAAGATGGAGCTGAAAAACAATTTTTTTTACAGATCATAATATAGCACAGTACCAAAACAATTAAATAATTAAATAGTGCAAATGTTTAATTAAGTAGATGTGTTTTACACCCTCATTTAAAAGATAACATGTTGGTTTCCGGTTCAGATCTGCAATTTTTGTTGCAGCAATCCTTGAATATGTTGGAGAGCGTCGAAATAGAAATGTTACTACATATTTGGTATTCCTTTCTCTATCTTTTTCATTAAAAATAAAAATTAGCTGCAGCAAAAATTGCAAATCTTGATTGGGGCTTCTAGAAAATAAATAATTTTGCTGCCAGATTGGCAACAACTGAAGTTTGCTTGGCTTTCGTTATCAATGAATTATTAATTTAAGTATAAACAGGTATACATGCTTACCGGTATACATATATGTATATAAAAGATATGTATGTATGTATTTTAAATTTACTAAAATTTATTGTATTGATAATTTTATTTAATGAAATCGATTCTGAAAAAGTTTAGTACAAAATTTTCAACACAGAAGAAACTAAATTTCAGTTCATGAATGAATGCGGTCCTGCAAAAATAATTTTGTAAATTCTCACAACAATTTTGTAAAAATATATACATATGTATCTAGTAGAGTTGAGCTGAAAGAATTTGTTATTTAATTGTGTTGGTGTTTATCTTGCTTGTCGATAGGTACATCGTGCTGTTGAGCTCTTGTTGTTGTTGTTTACTTTGATTGATCGTGTTGTTTACATGTAAATGCCGAAAAGTAGCAGACAAACGTCGTGGCCTGTTTGTTCTTTATACAGTTTTCTTTATGCTAAAAACAATTTACTGGGACAGTAAAATATATTGCGTAGTATGAACAAAAAAAGTATTTGCTTTTTACTTAAAAATTTGTTTGAGTGAGAAATTTTTAGATTCTTTTAATTGAACTGTAGTGAATTTTAATCAGAAATAATTCATAGTAGTACATCGAATAAGTAAAAATAATTAATGTGATGATCGTAAAAGATAAGCAATAATAGTTAAACATACTTGGGTAGAGTAATATAATTTCGTGCTAACCTAAATAGAAAAATGGAAAAACAGAAAATTAATAGTGATACTTATAAATGTGTTTACCAAAGGTAAATCAATTGTATACACAACAATCGTTTCTCATATTCCGTTTCATTGTAAATTTAAGTTAAATAGCTGATGTTAATAAGAATCTCTACCCAAGTAGATAGACTAGGGTGCTGATGAAGTGCATGGCTGCACAGAAAAGTATCGGTATTTCCCCCAGCTTAAAAGTCTAAGTTTAAGTTTTCTTCACTTCTTTAGAAACTCACATTAATTAATAAAAATATTTCATTCAATAAGAATTTAAATTACTGAACTTGAGCCTGACTATGAATTATTTCTGATTAAAAATTTGTTTTTAAAACCCCAAAAATAATTGTGCTTATTGTTTTCTTAAAAAAAATTTTAAGTGAAAAGCAAGCACTTTTTTATTCATACTACCCGTTGACTGACACTAAATTTTTTTCAAATAAACATTTGTTCGAAAATTTTTTGGAAATAATTTTTTCTGCGAAGTAAAAGTTAGCGTGGGAGCTATCACGTCCTACTAGCTTTCTAAAACAATAAAAATGTATGGCAATGTATAAAATCAATCAATTCGTATGTTCTTAAATTTTTAAAGATTGTATAGCAATTGTATTCTGCCCTACAGTAGTTATTGTTTTATAAATAATATAGACAACAAAATATATTTGCGTAATTCACACCTTATTGTAGGAGTCGAAGGTTTTTACAAATGTTGTAGATAATTTCTACGTAAACATCTGTTTAAAAACAATGTTTTTTATTCAAATTACCAACAACTCATATACGAGCACCACAAAAGGTTGTGAATTAAGCAATTATATACATATTATGAAAAATAAATAATAAAATACTTACAGTAAAAAAGGACACAACAAAGTATATATCAGGTAATTTTTGAAGAAAAAAACTCTAACAGACACATGCACAAGGAAAATCTGGCACGAAATTAGCATAAGTGACGAAATTGATAAGGAGTTCCTTTATACAACTTCACACTGAAAATCATCGCATACTTTTGTTCGTGTTATTTATGATGGAAAATTGTGTGGGAGAACTCGTTTCGACCTCTCGATATTCATGTATAAGGCTGTAAAAATATATAAGTGGCATCCTTGCGCCTTTGGCTAGTATTTATTAAAACCGAAAAAACCCATAAACGCAAAAAATGCCAAAACTATAGTTTATATTGGCTACAGTTCGTATTGAATTACATATCTCGTGTCCGTACGGAAGCCTTCGTGCGCGGGTCAAAGTCGCACTTCACTGAATTTACTTAATGTTTTTTTTGAAACATGATTTTTTAGTTTGTGGGCGAACGGTATAGAAAAGCAAAGGGGGGTGGGGAGCAGAAAAAAATCACATTTTCCGTTTTCTGAGTTTGTTTTTTGTAATACAAAACAGTGTTACCTGTAGGTATTTTTATCACTAATATAGGAGTATAGAAAATATCGGACAAATATTTTATTTAGGCCAAAATGTAGGTATTTTCGATTCTCGTCACAGTGCCTGTCCTTAGATCAGATCTTTTCCCTATTCTTATAATGATAAGCACATCAGGAAATAGAAAATGAGCATCTATTAAACAACTTACAACTATTTAACTTAAATACAGATGTGTGTTAAATTTGTGTTATAAGATAATTTCTGAAAAACTGCAAAAAAAATGCATTAAAAATAAAAAGTAAAATATGTATGTAACATATGTCAAGTTTTAAGTAACCTACTGTAGCTCCAATAAAACAATAACTGCTTTTGTATTAAGAAGAAATAATTTTGGTTTCAATTAAACGTTTTGTAAGCCAAAACTATTTTTTTCTGAATAAGGTCTTAAGTGTTTTTAATTTATCTTTCTTTAAATTAAATTACTAAAATTTGTAGATTTTCGTAGGGGGACATTTTTTTAGCATGTAGGGAAAAAAATCTAATGGTAACACTGATAAAATTATCGGAAGAAAAAAAATCAAAACTAATATATGATTTAATTAAAAAATGTTTTTCATAGGGATTTTTGGGAACTTCTTCTTTTAACAAGTAATTTTTGGGAAAATATTTTTTAAAATCTGGTGAGCTGGTAAAAAAATATTTGGCAGCACTGCGAGCATTGGTCTTATATGATAAATTAAAAAAAATTGGAATTCATATTAAAAATAATAAAATTCCAAAGAGTTTTTCACATTAACTCATACGAGTATATTTCCTAACAAATATCTAGAGCCACACAGAAAAAAAAAATATTATGTAAACAATTTCTAAATTCAAAAAATCAGGCAAATCCCGGTATAACGGCCCATTCGAAAAATTCGTTATATCGTAAAGATTTTTTTCAGATGTTATTTTAATTATTATTATTGAACACATGATACAATACAATAAAAAGAATGAGGATAATTTATTTTCAAATAAGCTACCAAACAGAACCTCAGACAAACTGGCGTCTGTATAGGACTATTTTCTCTAGACAATTAGGAGCGATTGGAGACTCGTCACTTCTAGAAACTTCTGATTTAGATTGTGAGGTTGATAACATTACTACAATCTTTTAAAATACAAGGGAGTCGTCCTGCTCTTTGAATAAGCCAAGGGGGAAAATGAAACCGCCTTGGTGGAATAGAGAGTTACAATTGTGTAGGTGTACATGTAGAAAACTCTTCAATAAGGCTAAATCATCCAGAAATGACCTGGACTGGATAGCTTATAAGGGTAAATTAAAAGAGTATAAAAAGCAGATAAGAATTGCTAAAAATACAACATGGAAGAAGTTTTGTGAAAATATTGAAAATATTTCAGAAGCCTCTCGCATGAGAAAAATTTTGTCCGCTACTCCCTGCTCCCTGGGGTATTTGAAGAATCCCAATGGGACGTGGACTACATCCAGCGAGGAGTCGTTAAGAACCATGCTGGACACTCACTTTCCAGGTAACTCAGTGTCTGAGATTCAGACATCTGATCCTTACCCCATACCTGCGGAAAATATATCTGACATCGTCAATATGCAGACATTAAATTGGGCTCTGAGAAGTTTCAAGCCTTACAAGTCACCATAACCTGACGGTATCATACCGGCCGAGATATGGAAAGTATCGAATCTCGTAGCCCCAAGGCTACTGAGAATTTACACTAGTTGTCTAAGACTGGGTTATGTTCCTGACAAGTGGAGGAAAGCGAGAGTGGTCTTTGTACTAAAGGCTGGTAAAAAATCTCACACCACACCGAAGGACTTCAGACCTATAAGTCTATCATCCTTTCTTCTGAAAGCATTAGAAAGGATGTTTGATCATTATATCCACAAAACCATCAATGGTAAACTACTTTCCCCGCATCAACATGCATATCAAACGGGAAAGTCAACAGAATCGGCTCTACATGAGCTGGTTGGCACAATAGAGAAATCTCTTTCTGTAGGGGAATACACCTTTGTGGCCTTCGTGGATATTGAGGGTGCTTTTAATAATATATCTCCAGATGCGATAATTGATGCATTGTCGAATCTGGGGGCTGGCGCGCGATTGTGTAAGTGGGTCAAAATCTACTAACTCATCGTATGATAACTGCGGCTCTAGGAGCTTCTAGGCAGACCCGCTTTGTAAATAGGGGCACACCACAGGGATTAGTTTTTTCGCCACTATTGTGGAATCTAGCTCTGAGTCCTGTGTTGCTATCTCTAGAATTGCGGGGGTGCAGAATCGTGGCTTATGCTGATGATGTAGCAATAGCTGTAAGAGAAAAATTCCTCACAACTCTAAGGGACATCCTGCAGAATGGTCTTTCACATTTAAGAAAATGGGCGGAGAAACGAGGGATCGCCGTTAATTCTAATAAAACGGAACTAGTCCTTTTCTCGAGGAAGTATAAGATACCGACCCATAACACTTAATAATACAGAGATAAAAGTGTCCAACACTGCAAAATATCTTGGTGTTATTCTTGATTCAAAGCTGATTTTCAAGGCGAATATTCTAGAGAGAGTGAAAAAAGCAACAATTTCACTATATCTATGCAAAAAATCCATTGGGAAGAATTGGGGTCTTACCCCAAAAATTGTTCATTGGATCTATACTACAATAGTACGTCCAATTCTCATGTACGGCATCATAGCGTGGTGGCCATCCCTGGAGAAAAAGACGTATCTATACACCTTACACAAGGTGCAAAGACTTGCATCCTTGTATGTAACCAGTGCTATTCGCACCACTCCTACGGATGCACTGGGGATGCTTCTTCATATACTACCATTAGATCTAGTAGGGAAGGAGATGGCAACGTCTTCGGCAATCCGTCTTCGATGAACTTCTCTGTGGAACGGAAATGGAACTGGCCACTGCAAAATACTCGATGGTAAAGTTAGGGGATGGAGGATTGACCAAACCTACCCTGTTCTACTACACGAACATTTTATAAAACCCTGATACCATCTACAGAAATGTGGATGAATGGAACTCCAGGTAGAAGAAAAAGTGTTGATTTTTATATGGACGGCTCCAAAACACATGAGGCTGTGGGCTTTAGGTCTTCGTATTGCAAGGCGACTTCCGGATCACTGCAGTGTCTTTAAGGCAGAGATCCTTGCTTAAGAGAAGTTGCGAATTGGTTAAAAGTGAATGTCACTTCAAGGACTTTGATTAACATTTACACCGATAGTCGAGCAGCTATTATGGCTCTCAAATCCCCGCTTCTAAGAACAACAACAGCCCTCGACTGCCGATCATCTCTAAATAAGATGGCAGAGCAGTTTGATATTAGGAGCATCTGGATTCCGGGGCATAGGGCTGACGAGCTTGCTAGAATTGGAACAACTTTACAGGTTCCACCGGATTTTGAATGTGTAGGTCTACCCCTACTCTCTTGCAAACTCAGACTTAGGCGTAAGATAGAGGACGAAACAAATAGAAGGTGGGTCACAAGAAATGATTGCGTGATCACAAGACAGTTATGGACTCACCTAAATAGAGAAGGTGCGGATTACCTAATTTCGAAAAATAGGAAACAAATCTCGATTTTAGTGCCCGTGTTAAGTGGACACTGTCTCATGGGTAGGCAAGCACAAATGCTAAGGGTTGAACACAACGACTTTTGCCGTAGCTGCCAAGATATTGATGAAGAGGAAAGCATAGAACATTTTCTTTGTCACTGTCCTGGACTTGCAGGAAAGAGAATGGCCACAATGGGCGCTCTTGAATTCAGGGAACTTTCTGACGTTGCTACTGTTGAACTTCAACATATTAGCAGCTTTATACTGAGCTCTGGATGGTTCGACGGTGGGGACTCCGCATAAGTAGAGTCTCCGTGGTATCACAATGGACCAAAACGGTCTAAGTGAGTCCGGCTTTCTGACTGCCACCCCTACCTAACCTAACCTACCAAATTTTTTTGCATTTAAATTGATTTACTATATATTCATTAAACTAAATATAGAAAATAATAAAACCAATGTTTCCAGAATCGAAATTCAATTGTACACAGATGAGTCCTCAAAATTATCCAAAATGTTACAGATTGCAGAAAAAATTGTTTTGTTTTATAATAAGTTATGCTTTTTAGAATTTATTATCCAGACATTTTTTTCTATTTGTTTTTTCAATACACTTACAAACGAACAACACTTTCAAATCATGGCATTTTACTATCGAAATTCGTGATGTGTGGAGAAATGTGTTTCGTAAATGACGTCCATTTTATGGTCGTTATAATTGACCCATCGCACTATAGGAAAATTCACCCATTTTTTTGGCCAAAAGTAAAAATTTTAAATTTTGCAAAGTTTATTTTTTTTACTTTAATACAAAAAAAATATATAACAAAATAACCAAAGCTTTTTAAATTTTTCAAAAAAATTTAATTTCTGTTACTTTAACGGTTGTTTTCATTACGATTTCTATCAGTTCTCAGAAAACCTTTAAGTGCAGTGAATTTTGTGACATTAGAATATGTTTTCGTAACAAAAATTTATATTTTTGAAATACTAAAGAATGGAAAGTAATGCCGAAGGTAAGTACTTTTACATGCTATAGCAAAATGTTGGACAACTCATCTATAAAATCGATTAAATTGGAAAAATTAAATTGACCTTAAAATGATCATAATAGTTCTCTAGAACAATCAATTATCTTCCAAATTTAATACATTTCATCTGAGAATTTTTTACGAGTTAAAAAAAAAATAATTTTTTCAGGTGACTACTGCGTGTCAAATTCAAAACTATTCAATACATTTACGCCCATTTCTTGTCATACATTTTTGAGAGTGTTTAGTCCGAAAACTTTAAATAGTATTTAAAAGAGCATTCACGATTATTTTGTTCAAATATGAATATAAAATGGCGTAACAGTTCCAAAAATTTTAAAATTTTTGAAAAACATCATGCGCTCTTTGGTTTCAAGACAGTACTTGGATCAGAAAATGTGAAACGCAGTGTGCCTCCATTAAATCGAAACCTGGACGATCGTAAATACTTTTTTGCCAAAAATCTCTGAGAACAAAACGACGAGTTGCAGCAGAAATCTCTAAAGATCATAATAATGAAGTGGAGTCCCTAATTCTTGCTGCATCTGTATCTTCTCGTAAATGTAACCAATTAGATCTAGCAGTGGTTTTAAAAGAGGCTGTCAGTATTCCATCTGTACATAAGGTTCTCGTACTTTCCACTGTGCTTCCAGTTGGATGCTTTGGTAAGGAGGCCTCTGAATCGCGCCATAAAATATATAAAACTGATAGATTGTTTCATGTTCAAAAAAGTAGCCGTGTGAATAACTTGACGTATGTTTTTAATTGAGCATTGGACACATCAGATCCACTCATCTCCAGCATTTCGTTGAACAAACGCATCAAGCACCAGAAGAAATTTAAGCTTCCACCAGAAGTGATAGAATTACTGAGATCATAGAAGCAAAATTTTGTAGAAATTCTCTCTAGTTGACGGTTTGGAACTCGTCGGTTGACGATTGAATAAAATCTTTATTAAACATTACTTTGTTTGTTACTTCACTAAATTGTTAAAATTAATTTCTACTGTTATATTCGAAAGGTAAGTGTACACTCGAAAAATCTTTTTCTTAAAAATCAGTTTAGAAAACCAGATTATCTATCTATAACCAGTAAACATTTCTTAGGACAAATTATTTGTTAATTTTTTTGTTAAATTTACTTAGGTTTTTTTTTTGAGTGTATGAAAAACTTAAAAAATAAATTTAAAAAATAAATATTCTGCAAATTATTTCGATCTGATTTGGTTTTTCAGACCTCCGGTTAACAAATGAAAAAATTTTCATGCAACTAATTTTTTGAAAAAATGCTTAATGTAAATTAGCTATTACTGTATGCCATTTATTGCAATTTTTAATTCCAATATTTAATTTTCAAAATTTTTTTTGGTTGGTTCAAAAAGGTGCCCTCAATATAGGCCTATACTTTCATATGCAAAAAATATTGAAATATTGAAGTGATGGTACTAAATTCAATTTAATTTAATTTTAACTTATTGAAAATTCTTTCCACTAAATAAAGAGTTCGAAAATAAACGAAAAATAAAATTTTCAAGACAAGTACAGCTGAACACAAACATAACAAAAATTAAAAATTTAAGAAGTTTATTATTCGACATATTGTCATAATTATATTTTAATTTGAAATTTATTTGCTTGTGGTTTAGCTTGGTCTATATACGTATTTCATTGGCGCTTAAACCAAATCATCAGTAGACTTCAACCACAAATTTTGAACAGTCACAAACCTCTTACTTTATGCACAGACTTTCAAAAACTATATGAGAATTCATAGAACAATAATATTTTTGAAAATCACAAAGACAAAATAAGTTTGGTAGGCTTTGAAACTCATACAAAACCCAGCAAATAATTTATATTCGATATGAATCTATTTTATTTTTCTACACCTTCATACAATTAGAAATCCATTGGATAACAATAAAAGTAATTACAAGGCAAAATGAAAAATAAAATCTAAAATTTAACATTTAAGAAGTTTATTATTCGACATATTGTCATAATTATATTTTAATTTGAAATTTATTTGCTTGTGGTTTAGCTTGGTCTATATACTGATGATTTGGTTTAAGCGCCAATGAAATACGTATATAGACCAAGCTAAACCACAAGCAAATAAATTTCAAATTAAAATATAATTATGACAATATGTCGAATAATAAACTTCTTAAATGTTAAATTTTAGATTTTATTTTTCATTTTGCCTTGTAATTACTTTTATTGTTATCCAATGGATTTCTAATTGTATGAAGGTGTAGAAAAATAAAATAGATTCATATCGAATATAAATTATTTGCTGGGTTTTGTATGAGTTTCAAAGCCTACCAAACTTATTTTGTCTTTGTGATTTTCAAAAATATTATTGTTCTATGAATTCTCATATAGTTTTTGAAAGTCTGTGCATAAAGTAAGAGGTTTGTGACTGTTCAAAATTTGTGGTTGAAGTCTACTGATGATTTGGTTTAAGCGCCAATGAAATACGTATATAGACCAAGCTAAACCACAAGCAAATAAATTTCAAATTAAAAAATTAAAAATTTTAAAACCCCCAAAATCACCTGGAGAAGATGCGATATCTTCTAAGCCGCTGGACCGATTTTCTTCAAACATAGCTAAGAACCGTCAAGCAGCGTTGTCAACTTTTAAATTTCAAAAAGCACTGAAACCACTAACAAAGCGCGTAATTTAAGTAAAAAAGCACTAAATTTTTAATTATTATCATATATTAAAAAAAAATTTTATACACAAATATGCATAAAAAATATAATAACCGGTTGACTTTGCAATACATTTTTAAAGCTATAAGTTTGAGGCATCCGATACACATTTTAATTGTATAAGAATCAGTGAATTCTCAAATCAGTTTGATGAAGCCTTTTGTAGTTATTATAAAAAAAATTTATGTTTAATTATTTTTCTTCAGGAAACAAACGTATTTTCGAATTCAATCAAATTATAAATATCCGATAATTCTCAACTGAAAACTGGATAGTGGACTAGTTATATCTTCCCTAGACTAGACAAAATTTCGATATTAAACTATACTTGGGTAAATACTTCTATTATGTCTTCTTTGTTGCGTGGCAAAACATTTTTTATATTAATTATGATTTAAATGTTAAAGTTTAAGGGAAACATGGCGCTTATTTCTTCCACCAAGCCTTGTACAAACTTGGTAGATTTTTTTTAAATGCTCCATTTAAGTTCAGAGCTTATTTTTATATATGTGTACATTTCCTCGAAAGAAAAAATAGATGAGGAAATTTTTCTTCGAATTTTTGGTTTAGTGCCACCGACTCGAAACAAAAAGCACCGAAGTGAATTTAAAAAAGCACTGAGCACTAACTTCAAAATTTTTCGCGTCGAAAATTTCAAAAAGCACTAAAAACGGTGCGAAAAGCACCGAGTTGACAACGCTGCCGTCAAGTCACCTTTCAAAGAGAAAAAACTAAAGCGGCCCATACACTACAACAGCATGCATGCACAATCAAGCGATTGAGCATTCATGCTCGAAGCACACATTATACCAACAAGCTGGTACAATATTCATTTTTTACAAAATTGCGGTAAGGGTGGTTATGAATAGTGACACAGTTTTTGCTACAATTTATTTATTTTTTCAGTCTATGGACAAAAAATTCTTACAATTACTATTGGTATGTTGTTAAAATTAGCAGCTATGTATAACTAAAGAGCTAAAATTCTCTTTTCCATTGAAAAAAATTATATTTCAATAAATTATATTTTTTAAATGGATGTTTACTCCATGAAAACTTTGTTCATCTGAGCTAATTTCACCATATACTACACCAGCAAGCTTGTACCATCAGCAAAATATCAAACTCTATTTGACATCACTACAGCAAAACGTACAATCACACAAAATGCCCATACACGACCCAACCGCTGGTACAAACACTTGATTGCGCATGCATGCTGTTGTAGTGTATGGGCCGCTTAAATCAAAATCGGTTCAGCCGTTTGGCCTATACGTGGACACGGAGAGACACACAGACACATAGATACACAGACACACACTACAAACTTCCCTGCAGGAAATGTCAATAGTAAAACTATACTGATTATCTATTGACAATGTCACCAGTACTACTGACAAATTACACCCCAACTAATGCTATCTACTATTGACACTTAACACAGGCTTGTCCCACGAAATCTACCACAAGACTGCGTCAATACTGATTAGGTAGTTCTTGTGGGACCATATGTCGAAAATATCAATAGTAAGATTGTAGTAACTTACTATTGACGATATCACCACACTGTGGGAAATTTCCCTAGTAAAACTGTACTGATTAATATAAATTGTATGTTTCGCTGAATTAGTAAATTCAAGCACTTAAGTATGGATCTGAAAGTGTGGCAAATCTTTCACTGATGGCACAAAATTTTCCACAAAGACAAAAAAATTTCCATAATTGGCACTTTCACTAAAAATGTTTTAATTTTCACATTTTTTATTTCTATACAATATGAATATGAATTGTTCAAAACAATTATGGGTATTAACTTTTTAATTTGATTTCTTAAAAAAAATTTATAAACACTAAAATTTTGCATGACGCCACTTTTTATTTTCAACAAACCAATAAAATATTAAGAAGAAGCATATTTTCTGCGCATCAAAAACAATATAGTATGTATTGGCTCCGTTGACAATGTCACCATAATAGTCGACAAAAGTGGTGACTTGGGGACAATTAACCCCACGTTTCCTTCAGGGTTATAACACCCCGTTTTTTAGTCGTGGGTTAAAAATATTATAAAAATGTTTGGTAGTAAATTTACGGATTAAAATTTTTAAATGAAATGAAGATCTATAATTAAAATCTTTACTTGTGTTTAATGTTGGAGCGAAATTACACAAAAATTCCAAAATTACACAAAATCCCAGAACAGTTCAAGAAAAAAATGTTTGTCCCATTTTTGGACAATTTCACAGAAATCGGCAACGCTGAATAAAAAATAACATCAGTTTGACAAACATGACTTATTACAATTTTTCTGTGCAGGCTACAAATTGGCAGACGAAACTAAAATTTAAATTACTGTGAACTATAAAATTGACCTCCAAATATAAAATTTCCAACAAAATTTCAAAAATGCTCAAGCTTAAAATTCACTTGTTCTCACATGCCTTCTGCTGTTGTAAAAATATTTTTGCAAATTATCAATTGAACAAAACATAACTCAGTTACAACTTGATTTTTTACACACACTGCGAATCACTTAAATAAGGAATATATATACGAACCAGGGGGCCTACCCTGTATTTCGAAACGAGAGAAAATACATTAGAATTGGTATGCTATAAACCTTACAATTCGAAAGCATTTTCTTTCGTTTCGAATTACAGAGAGATATTGTTGCCAGAATTTCTAAAGCTAAAATCTGCAAAATTTAACAAATTTTCACGAAAAAATCTTCAAAATCTGCATTTTATTTTTAAAATCTTCAAAAAATCTTCAAAGTTATTTTTAAAACAACTTTTTTATATATTGTTAAAAAAAATTACAAAAATATGGATTTGCAAGTGTCATATAAATATTTTTTCATTAAACCGTATTCATAAAATTTAAACTCGGCTTAAAATGTATTTTATTTAAATTTTTTAGAAAAAAATTTTCAACATAACTTTCAATCACATTTTATTTTTTTTTGTGAATATAAGCCTTTAATATTCGAAGAATGTGCATTTTGTTTCGGTTTAAGAAACTCAGCAGCAGACTTCAACCAACAAATTTTTGAAATAAGGCAAAAGACATCAATATGTTATTAAAAATAACGTACACAAACATAATAGGTAATATTCACAAAAATTATTTTGGGTTGCAAAATGCTTAACAAACAAATCTCCATACAGAGTTTGTTTTGTAAACCTTTTGTAAACCAAAACTATTTTTAATCAATACGGCAGTATAAGTTTAAAAGATTCAAGCAAAAATCTTTACATGCTAACATCTTTGATTTTGAATCCACTAATATTTTCTCATTACCTTTTCACAATTAGCTGCCACAGTGGTTTAAATCTAATAATTAGTTTGGCGGCTTTTCTACACGATAAAGTTCACTTTGCAAAGTCTTGAGTTTGTTGAGGAAAAAATAGTATAGAATAAGATCTCTTTTCTCTTCTCTCGTACAAACTCAAGACTTTGCAAAGTTAACTTTGCGTGGAAAAACCGCCTTTCTTTTGGAGAAACGAAATGCATATAACCAACAAACAAATACAAATTCTTTATAGTTATGTACAAATAATATAAAATGAATCAGAAAAGAAATCGGATATATAAAAAATTATACAAAGAGTCATTTAGTTTGTTGCATAAATAAATATCCAAAGGACTTCGAAGCTTTGTTTTATTCAAATTCAAATTCAAATTTTATGAAAATTCTTTCTACATTTGCAAATGAATGTGGTAATGACATTATATTTTAATTTAACTTAGGGCTGTAAAATCATAATCAGAATTAGCTCGTTTTATATAAGATTCTATTCTATTCCAGAAGCTTGTCAAAGTTACTTCTTTTTCTTTAATAATGTCTTCTAAATTCAAAAATTGTAACTCTCTGAACTATGAGTCGCTCACACATAAAAGAAACAAAAAGTAGTAACATTAATAGGAAAAATGCGCTATAATTAAAAAAAAGAGTTAAAAAATCTGCGTTTTTAGGCCAAAAATCTTGAAATCTGAATTTTGTCTTTTTGGAGGGTAAAAATCTGCAAAATCCAGATAAATCTGCATTTCTGGCAACCGTGTTTACGACATGTCTATATTGCGGTTGAACAACGCCACACAATCCTGCGAGGTTGCCACACGATTGAATTTATGGTCAATTGTGAGCAAACGCGGCACCCATCTTGCCGAAAGCTTTCTCAAATCCAAGTGATCATTCAAAATTTTAAATCACAGACACGTGGCAATTTTTTGTTCATTATGTTCAATATTTTGCAGTTTTGAATTTTTTGTGAGATGTTAGAGAGAAAAAATTTAATTTTTATAAAAAAATTTTTGTTTTTTCAATTTTATTTTACGAATAACTAAGAAATCTTTGACATACTGCTTCGAGTTATCGTGAATTATACTGGCATATTTCGTGAAAATATTATCTAGGCTCATAAAAAAAATGTGACAAGATGGAAAAAAATCAGTGATTTAATATAATTAGACATATGAAAAAATGTAATGAATTTTGGAAGAGGGAAAAAAGTTGTATTTCTTGGAGTTATTTAATAATGCAAAATTTTGTAACCACTCAAGATATATTAGTTCAAAATTTTTTAAATTAAATTCCTTATTTAATGATTTGCAGTGTATGTGAATACAAAACATATTGTGTGTATATATTAGATACCAAAAAGGCACAAGGCCACGTAATTTTCGCTGCAACATTAGTATTCTTATGCGATTGTTGTAAAAATAATAGTAACATTCTGGTTAAGAAATATAACAATAAATGTACAAATACTCTTGAGTATTATTTTATGCGAAGAATATTCATTTTTTTTTATCTGCATTATAGACCCGTTGTAGCCACAAAGTAGTGTGGATTTTATTCGTGATTATTTGCTTTTTCGGCTGTTGTGCATTTTTAACTAGTCAATAATAACATTATATATGCCACGTCACGCGTTTGCTTATGTTGCTACAAAATGTTTAAAGATTTTGATATTTTTTCTTATTTTTTATTAAAAAATAAAGCGTGACTTGGTTTTTAACCCCTATTCTAAGATACGAGTATATTACAAATACATATAATAAAAATTTCTGACACACATGCTTTTGTATGCCCAATAATAGCGAATTTTATTTATTAATTTAATGTATGTATATGTGTAAGTCGTTATAGTTTTGAGCTACACAGGCATAGTAGCAAATAGAATATAATTTAGCCTAGAAATGTGCAAGTTGCACTTGACTGCAACTGGGAATTGTTACGCTGAGACGAAAAAAGATGATGCAAAATCAACAAGAAAAATATAACACCCTACTTTGCAACTTTTTTAACAAAGCTAGCTGTCAACGGACGTATACGAAGAGTCATTAATTAGAGAGGTCTTTAACAGAGATCAGCCCTTTCTGCTGGCAATATATTCACTGGGATTTAAAACAACTTGAATACTCATTTTGATATCGAAAACTGAATGAAATAAGTATTTATGTATTCAAAGATTTCTGGGGTTTAATCGTTGCTTTCGATAAAGAGCTGAATCGATCGCGTTTTTTTTTCAGTTTGAGATTAAAGCAGTAAATATTGCTCCATATTATTACTTTGTTCGATAGCGAATACCATAATCTCAAACTGAAAAGCGTAATCGAGTTAGCACGTTATCCAAGGCGCCAATGAGACCCCCGTTCGTGGTGTGACCACACAATTCATGGAAACAACTCATAGTGCGCAGTTTTCTATGCATCTCTTTTTAGTGATCAGTTTTTGATTTTTTTTTCACTCTAGGATGAAAAGATTTTAAACGATGCTTTCATCAACATAAAAGTATGAGACTTTAAAAATGGCGCTTCGACGGGAGCTTGTTAGTTATCTTTAGGCTGACCACAAACCTTTTTAGATTTGAAAGGATTCCCGCTTCGACCTAACTTCCCCAAGTGCTTTAAATGCAGATAAGTACGCATATTGGCGGTTCAAGAGCGGATATTTTTAATGCATCCATAAATTTTAGATTTACCTGAATAATAAGTCATATAAAGTATATATTTTTGAAAACGAAAATTTTTTTAATGGAACTAAATTTTATCAACTTTTAAAATCACTAGACAAATTTTAATTTATATATTTACAAAACATAATTATAGCGAGTAGCATTTGTAGGGTATCTAGCAGATGTATCCATTTATCTGACTTAATTTAATTCTCAATAAATGATGATATCACGTCTCCAATGAAAATTATGTAAAAATTGTATTCACAAGTACAAAAAAGAAAAAATAATGGAATAAAAAAAAGAATTCATTTTAAATGAAACATTTTCTTAATAAAGTACATTTTTGACACATTAAAAATGTTAAATAAACATGCCAAAATTATTTCGTTTTCTATGCAAATTTATTAAATTTCAAATTCCAATACATATTGCCTAAAAACTTTTGTTATGAATAAAATATATATATATATATATATATATATATATATATATATATATATATATATATATATATATATATATATATATATATATATACCCAGTAAAAAAAGAGACTCCAAAAAAGTCATGAAAATGTAGAGTTTACGATGCGGAAGTAGTGCAAATTTCGATCCGATCTAATGATTTTTACATGGGGTTGTCATTGCAAGAAGTTCTCTTTTTCGATGCCTGGTCACTGAATTGGAAGCGATATTACAAAAAACTCCTTTTTTTGTGTTCTATGATAATATTTTCATCTAGGAAAAATGGTAAATAGTTGCCTTTTTTAACAATTCGTTTCTTTTTATACGAATTTAAGCCCGAAACAGTGTTTTCATGTAAATTTAAGCAAATAACTTTTAAATTTTAGACTAAAAATAGTTCATAAATTTCTTTAAAAAAATAAATTTTTTTTTAAATTCTGGTGAGTATTTTCTAACACTATGAAAGAGTTACAAGGTTTTGTGTGACTAAAATAAGCTTCTACATGGTTTTTTGCTCACTCTCGGCAAATTAAAAATATCGATTTTTTGGAAGCAATGAAAATGTACTTCCGCTAGAATGACTTCCATTTTTTTCACTGGAATATATATATATATATGTATAATGTATAAGTATATTTTTACATATGTTTATGTACATATGTATATAAGCAACTTTCGTGAAAAGTTTAATCATTTTACTGATAATATTCTAACAATAAAAACAATAATTGACTTAGACATTCACAAAATTTATTGTATTAAAATAAGTTTTTAAAAACTTGCACTACGGTAACATTGATTTAATAAAATCGTAGATTTATTTTAAATCTGTTTTGATGTAAGAGACATAATATTTTATTAAGAACGAATTTTAGATTTTGAAAATAAATACTGTTCTAAAATTATTGCATAAAAATAAAATTAACAATTCCCTGTACTTAATGGTCGCATTCATAAGACGTAGCTATTGAGCTCAACTGTTGTGAAACTGTTGGCAACTGTTGGCCCCAACAGTTACTTCTTAGAAACGGATTGATGGATGTACTGCAAAATGAAAAGCTGATGAACGTAAGCAATTGAAAACGAACGAAAGAGCAACAAATAAACTAACTTAGATTGGCTAAATTAATTAGTTTAGCTAAAATGTATGTATAACACAGAATATTTAATGAAGTCAGCAGCCCAGGAATCTTCAATTTTTACAATAAAATTCGCTCCGCAAAATCAATATTCTGTGTTTGAACAACACTGCAATAAAAAGAAAGACCTGCGTCTATAGTATTTATATTTTAACGCTGAGCCGCCATGTGCTCAAAAAACGTTTAAACGCAATAGTGAATTAAATATGTAACTTATAATACAAATAGACAGCATGATAAACATACATATATTTGATGAAATTAGTCATTTAATTTAATTCCTTTATTTCGTTCCTATATCGCATTTTAAATTCAAAATTTAACAAATATTTGCAGCCGCCATCTAACAAAGCGGCGTTGCATTATGTTATAAACGCCATAAGCCTTTTCGATCAGCTGTTCAGGCCGAGCACAACATGTGGACTATAGGTAGCAAAAAAATTTTATGATGGAAAAAATGGCAGCAATTACTCAACTGTTGAGTAGAGCGGAACTGCTCAACTATGCGTTTTTAAGACAAACACTCAACGGTTGCGCAACTGTTAAGCCGAAGGTCCATACCATCCGTTCAATGCGTAGTTGCGTTTTATGCATGTGTCAAAAAAGTAGAATCAAAGTAATTTTATGTGGCAAGTTACAGAACAAAACGCAAAGAACGTATAGACGCATAGGACGGATAAAGTAGATCTACTTTCTACTTTTGTATCCGTCTCATGCACCATGAAAAAACGTCAGCTGTTTATGAAAGCGAAAGATGGCAAATTATATTATATTTTCAATGATATCGATAAAAACGTTAGTGTGGTGGATTTAAATTTTAAGATTTTTTGTTATAAAAAAGTTTATAATAAATGAAAAATATTTTGTAATAAAGATTATAACTATTTTCAAGAATAAAATATATTAAAATCAGTTTTTAACATAAATATTTCAAAAACAAAATTTGCATTCTAGTTATCGATTGCTTTTGTGTACTGAGTGTCATCTCTGTTGTGTTTATTATTATTTAAGCAAGTGCAATGGAGGAGAAGCTAATTGAAGCTGTGAAAAATCACGAAATTTTGTATAATAAAAGCCTACTCCTCTACAAAATATTATATAGATAAACTCAATGAATTGAGTGAATTCATTTAAAATCACAATTTCACTTTCCATTTTTGCAAGAACTGTTTTTATTTTTAAAAATATTCACACTACAGCTGATCACAACAAAAATATTTGGCGCATAAAACGTATTGCATGTAACTTGAACTTATAATCGAAGAGAACGTACAGAAACGCATACAACGCATATGCATAGAACGGATGGTATGGACCTTCAGCTTTACGTCTTATGAATGCGACCAATGGTTTTGAATGTTTGAATGTTCTGTTACATATAGGCAACATGGCTCCGTAAGGGATAACTTGTGGTGAAAATACCATAAATTCGATTTAACCGAACGAAGGCCATTCAAGTTTAAAATCCAAAGCATACTCTTAGGCATTAATATCTATGCTGCCAGAAAACAAAAAGTAAGTAAAATAATTATGGCTGCACTGTAGAGCCACCTGAGGAAATATGAGCAGAAATACGCATTACATACATATATCGTCTGTATCCTGCAAAAAAATCCTAATTCACATAATTGTGTTACTGAGTTATTGGCTATTTAAAGCTTATGGACCCTGGAAAAATCTTTGAAATTTATATTAAAATATAATAACTGAATGGCTTAACTATAAAATTAAAGCAAAGAATTTAAATTAGTTTCATTTATTTAATATTTTTTTATACAAAAATTAAATGCATCTTGGGCATAGGCATTTGCATTAACAAATATTTTTTTTTTTGCATTAACAAATATTATTTTATGGACATAGAATTTTCTTAAGAAAATGTTTTTTTTATAATCTTTATATTAAATTGGTTCATCTTGATCTGATTGGAGCTTTATTTCTGACGGTTTTGCATGCCTTCAAACTTTCGTACCAGTGATGAAACTCCTCCGGTACAAAGATTAAGTAAATACTTACTTCTGGGAAGGTTGCTTTTTTGTTCACTTTTTCAAATTCGTGGGCCGACCTTTACCAAAAACACCCATTTGTTTATAGGTTTTACTATGGGCGTATTTATACTCTATTACACCATGTTTAATCTTTTGGTACCAAAAAGATTTTACTTTCAACCATTTTATTTTATTCCCATTTTCGTCTAAATTTCTGGTTTTTTATAAACTCCGATAAATCCAGAAAATCTAAAACCGCATTGGAGTTATATTATAAGGATTTCCTTTACTTCGAAGTCGTTTGGAGCATGCGAGACTTAATATAGTTATCCAGTCTTGAATGGTGTATACTGGAAAATTTTTCTTCTGCCTACTTAAAAACGTTTTACAGCAAGTAAAACTGAATATCGTATTTTTTTCTACTTAAGTTAAAATTTAGGTTAACAAAAAATTTTTACTCCAACAAATAAGTTTATATTTAAATAACGTAATTGGATAATATACACTATGGGGCTGTCCATATATTACGTAACGCTGTTTTCTACTATTTTGGAATTCCCAAATATTTGGCCATTTCTAGATATGTACTCGTACTCGTTTAAAAAAATATATGTATAAAAACATTCATAAATCTACAAAGAAATTTAAATGAATGCCACACAAATATTATATTTGTAATAATTTAAAAAAAAAAATAAATTTATTTTTATATTTTTGCTATCCGTTTTTCCGCTAGTGTCTATAAGTGAAGCCGTGTTGCCAAAACGGCGGTTTTCCCGCTATATATGACTGTATTTTGTTGTCATTAGCGGCAAGTCTATTTGAAAACCCACCAGCGGGAATTTTAGCAGAAGAATTTCTTAGTTGACGGATTTTCAACGTTTTTCTGAAACTTATAAAGAAAGGTATTGAATCAAAATAAATTAAATTTAACACAGCTGTGCGACACGTACCATGGTATTTATGTTGAGTTTTTTTCTTGATATAAACACGTACAGCGAAAAGAAACTAACGTCACTTTTTTGCAAATAAAAAATTGACATATTGTGGTCGTGTATTATAATGTGAAAATTTAAGAGGTTAAAAATAATAACATACATACATATGTATATACATACGAGTATAAAAGTTAATAAATCTCATAATTAGTGAATAAAATTTAATTCGATTATAATTATATTACAAACCAATTTAATCATTATTTTCGTATTAAAAAAGTAGTAAACAAATCTTTAAACAAACGGAAAACAAACCGAAAACTTGTTGATTGGACCACTGAGTATGAGGAAAACATAATATCAACCAAAATCTCTCAAACCAATAACTTTTTCTGAATAATTTGTTTTTGATTAAAGACTTTTTTTATTGAAATTCTCCTTCCAAATTAAACTTCAAGCCAATGTGAATTGAGCCATGGAGTTTATTTTGTCAACACTATTTTTTTAATTTCAGATAGTCAAAAAGTCAGGAAATTTTAACAATATTTTACAAATACTTCAAGCAAAACGGCAAGATATTATTCCACACGTGCTTAATAATTAGGGTCTATCGCAGAAAATATTGAAAATATACTGAATCAGCTTAAACGTTAGTATTATCAGATGGAATAGTCCTTTAGATTCTACTTTTATCTGGCTGGATATTTGTGTATGGAAACTCTGCAGGAAATAAAATACCTACTTAAAGAGTAGGCTGAGTTTTGCTTACAAATATTGGGGAATAGCATAGATACGTCTATACATATGTATACATATTTTATAAAATTTATCTTATTCTTTTTTTTACCAATAAACCATAAAAAAGACATATATTGGTTATAAAAAAATCAGCGGTTATATTAGCGTTTATTTTTATTCAGATAGCGGTTTTTAGCAGGTTTTCAGGGGTTATATGGTGGGAAATGCCTGTAACATTTTGGCAACACTGAAGTGAAGTCGTCGTGTATTTCAAAGATCTTGGAGATACTCCATTTTACCATCTTCAAATAAATCTAAAATGTGCATAAAACTAAAAAAAAATATATCTTGGATCAATAAACGTTGCCGTGGTGAAAACTATTTCATTATTTAAAAGACAAACCCCCTTATGCAAAAAAATATTTTACTTTAGCTTTAAAGTACATATTAGTTGACAAGCACTTTAAGGCTGACATTGCCTTGTTAAGAAATTGTATGCAAAACACAACTTTAATTATTTTGTTGTTTAATAATAAACACTACATAGTAACCAGTGTTGTCAACTTTTAAATTTCAAAGAGCACTGAAACTATGAAAAAAACGCGTAATCTAAGTAAAAAAGCACTAAATTTAATTATTTTATTATTTTAAAAAATTGTTATACATAAATATGTATATAAGACGTATAGGGATCGGTTGACCTTGCATTTTGTACCTAAAACTTCAAATTTGAGGCATCCGATACACGTTTTAATTCTAATTAATTATTAGTAAAATAAAATGATAACTATTGTTTAACTAATACTTTTTGATTGCATTTATTATATTATTTCTTAAAAATTTATAAAAATAAGTGCTCGCTCATCTAAGTTTATCGTGAAAGATATTAACTTAGTGCAGAAATTGGTTCGGGAAAACCAAAAACATAATAGAAAATAAAAAAAGAATGTATGTTTGGGAGACAATCCTATTTTCCGCTGTGGATTGAAAAGTAGAACCAATTGACCCCCATTAAAGCCTTTAGAATTTGCAGCACGGTCGTATCTAACTTTCATATTATAACTGACCATTTTAATTCGGCTACGCACAAATTCATGTAGCTAATTTAAATTTGCTTGCCTTTGGAAAGGGCCAGTATCATTTGCCTGTGTAGGCTTGACACCGAACTATAAATCTCCGGGCAACTTAAACCAGCTCCAAAGATAACTTTTGCAGGTGTTCGCGATGTTGTGTGATGCACAGCTGACCTGTATGCTAATAGAAATTCTGGAATGTGCTCGTCCCAGTCCTTTTGGTGCATGCTCACCACTTTTAGCAAATATTCTTCTAATGTACGGTTGAATCTCTCTACCATGCCATCAGACTGTGAGTGAAGTGGTGGGGTTCTGGTTTTCTTTATCCCATAACGCTCGCACATGTCTTTAAATATGGCAGACTAAAAATTTCTACCTTTATCAGAGTGCAATTCCATAGGAGCTCCATAGCGACATACCCAGTTGTTTACAAACGCATTCACAACAGTTCTGGGTTCCTGTACCTGTGTTCTGTAACTTGCGAGAAGTTTTCGTGTCGAGAAAAATCAAATAATTATATTGGTTGTCTTGTTTTTCACAGGCTGATTCATATACAACCTGATGTAATCTTACACGAAACATGAGTATGAGTTTTTTGTTAGTCATCCTGTGTTTCACAGAGTGACAACAAACTTTTCGTTTGGAAAAGTTCTCACCAAAGTTACAGAACATAGGCACGGGTTGGGTATGGCGTAAACTTCTGGCCATTTGCTGAAATAGTCCATCACTAGAAGAATATATAGATTCCCAGCGTGCTGACTGGAAAAAGTCCTGCTACACTGGTCCTGAATTCGTTTTCCTGGACCTTTAGCCTTCATGCACTGTGTGCTATTTGCTATCCATTCGGCTACGGCTTGTTGACATCCAGTCCAATAAAAACGCTGTTTTAACTTTTCGAGCGCTTTTGTTACGCCCAGGTGACCACCTCGCTCCTCTTGGATGTTGGGACCACGATCAGATTGGAAACCGTCTTACCATCTACACTTTTCGAGACATGATACAAACAACCACTTATCAACTTCAGGCTGTTCCACTGGGCCCAATACGATTTTACCAGTGGATTTTCAGCTGATATCTCATTACGTGTGGGTGTTCTATCCTCCTTCTTAGCCGCTATAATTTTTCCCAGTGCAGGATCTGCCCTTTGCTACTCTGACCAGTCTTCTTCCGTACCAATTTTTGTAAGCCTGACTTCAATGACAATTCTTTTGCCTCGACTTTTGAACAATGAATGAACTCTAAGCTACAGGGCCGCCGTGACACATCATCAGCATTATTATGCTTTGCACCCTTCCTGTGCTCAATGCTGAAATAGTAGCTCTGAAGACGTTTTAGTGATTTAGTGATTTATTTAGTCAATGGATATAATCCTTACAGGCTAATAACAAAATACTTAAATTTAGGTTGCATAACGTGAGTTACATACATAATAAAAGTTATAACTTATTAATTAAGAAAAACATTAATTTTGTGCTTAATGATATTACAATTTAAAGAAAAATCGACAAATTCTGACAA
Source organism: Tachina fera (assembly GCA_905220375.1). Taxonomy (NCBI): domain Eukaryota; kingdom Metazoa; phylum Arthropoda; class Insecta; order Diptera; family Tachinidae; genus Tachina; species Tachina fera. The sequence continues at coordinate 76,036,844 of LR999963.1, forward strand.
ATAATTGTATTGACGACATATTCTAGTAAAAGGATCAGCAATTGCATAATTGAGAGGATTATAATGACGAGTTTTACAACAAGGAATATTAAATTTAACAGAATTTAAAAGAAATTCAGAGCAAATATTACCATTAATAAGGTTAATCATAAAAGTTACATTTAACATTGTACGACGACTTTTTAGAGTAGGTAGGTTTATTAAAGCCAGTCTGCTGGTATAAGAAGGAAAATTTGTTGTGAAACTCCACTGGAGACCACATAAACAGAACAACAAGAATTGTTTTTGGACAGATTCAATACGAATATTATGAATATTGTAATAAGGATTCCACGTGTTTAATTATCCGTATTCTAAAATAGGTCTAACTAGAGACACGTACAGCTGCTTTGTAGTGTAGGGGTCCAAAAATTATTTAGCCCATCTCTTTATAAAGGCAAGAACGCTTCTAGCTTTATTCACAGTCATCGTAATATGAGGAACAAAACACAATTTTGTGTCCAGTAATATTCCAAGATCAAGAAATGAATCAACCAACTCTAGCTGATGACCTCCCAGTAGTAGTAGTAGTTAGCAGCAATTATATTACTTCTGGAAAAACGCATACATTTACATTTCTTTAAATTGAGCTCCATCATATTAAGTTTACACCATTTAAAAAAGTTGTTAAGGTCACTTTGAAGATTAATGTGATCGATAAAATTATTAAGGGAGTAAAAAATTTTTATATCGTCAGCATACATCAGTATATAAGCAAATTTTATGATGTTTGGCAGATCATTTATAAACAAAGAAAACAGAATATGCCCAAGATGGCTGCCTTGGGAAACACCAGATGAAACATATATGTACGAATGGTTTGCTTTCTTCCAATTAAATATGAACAATCCAGCGTGCTAGCTTCCCTTCAGGATTTTTAAACTGCAGTAGCCACCTGAGCGCAGAATGGTCAGTTCTTAATGTAAAGTGTTGGCCATACAAGTATTTGTGAAAATGCTTAATGCACTCCAACACCGCCGGAAGCTCCCGTCGTGTCACACAGTAGTTCCTCTCGAGCTTCGACAGTATTCGGCTATAATAACCCACTACTTTTTCTGTTCCATTAATCACCTGTGATAGCAAACCTCCTATTCCATATCCACTTGCATCGCTAAAAGCAGTTTTCTCCTTGTCTTTCTCGGCAATCTCCACCTGCCAATAACCGCTTTGTAGATCTAATGTGGAGAACCATTTTGTTCCAGCAAGCGTGTCTAAGGTGTCGTCAGTTCTTGGTAGCGGGTAACTGTCCTTTTTGGTCACGTCGTTAAGTTTTCTATAATCGATGCAAAATCGAGTACTGCCGTCCTTTTTCTTTACTAAAACTACCGGTCAACTCCAGGGGCTTGAAGATTGTTCGATTATACCACACCGCTCCATTTCGTTGACCAACTCTTTTACCTCAGTTCGCTTAAATAAAAATCTAAAGGTAACTGTTATTCTGTGAGGAATAAATCAAAATCTAGAAATAACGATTAAAAAGTAATTTTTAAAACATAAATTTTAACCGTTACGGTCCCTGAATAAAACTGAATTAACATTTGAATGCATACTTATTTATTTATTACATATATCATATCCTTGAAGTTGTAAGTACCAGCAGGTTCGTCGTATTCATACACTCAAGGCGAGAACTCGTGCAGGCTTTTTGGTGCTTGATTATCAAAATGGTGATTCTAACTTATACAAGAAAGTTTTCCCCACTGTGTTTCATAAACACCAAATGAGATTTTTTTTCCATACTTTTTTTAAAACTTCTTGAATTTCAGAAAATTTTGTTTGCGATAAAGAGTCACAAGCATTTTTTGCACGAAATGTTTTATTTTGTAAGAAAAATTCCTTAAAAAAAATCATGTTTTTAACATTATTGTATTTTATTTGAAATCGTAAAAATATAGCCAAAAATATCGCCAAGGAGTTCAAATATCGCCAAGTAAATCGGCACTCGCCATTTCAAAATTTTCATCGCCAAAAACAAATTTTTGTCGCCACGTTTGGCGAGATATCGCCATATCTGACAACACTGGATAGAGTACATACTATTATGCATGTATTTCATAATAGGAAATTTGACATGTCAGATTTAAAATACAGGTCGTGTGAAAGCAACTTTAAGGACGATGCGCAATATGTTGAACTTTGCCTTTTTCAACTGACAGCTAATTTGAAATGCATGGTTTCTTATGAGGTATGTTACATTCAGTAAGTATCCGTCAATGCAAAGTACAAAAACTGTTCAACTTTAAATTTTTTGCATACGTTTAGTATTTTGACAAATATTGGTAAGAAAATAATACAATGGGGTTAAATGACACGATCTTGGTGGCAAATTAATTGTGCCGTTATATGAAATTGTTTTCTCATGAAAAAGTTGTTTTGAGCAAATTAATTGAAGTGGCCACTGTGTGGCATCCTCCATCCTGTTGGAACCACATATGAGCAAGACTAATGCCACGTACTTAAGGTATGGAGAAATTTCGAATAATTTTCCTTTACTGTTCACCATTGACAGTAACATTCTGACCATCATAATTTTTGAAGGCCTATGGGGCAATGACTTGCCAGCCCGTACAGTGCACCAAACAGAAATTTTTTTTCAGTAAATAAAATTAATGGTGTTTTGACAAAAAGTTATGGATTTTCTTCACTCCAAGTGCGACAATTCTGCATATTCGCCGAATTCGCGGTGCATACGAGAGCCATTTTGTTTTAATTCCTGCATAAATTGAATGTTGAAAGCTTTTCAGCCAAGATCCTTGCGTAAAATCTTCCATTAGGTGGAAGGACACAACCCTAGATGCTGAGAACTGCGACGAATTCACTAATTAGGAAAATCTTCAATGCTTTCTTGTACAGCGCCTATATTTTCTTCAATGCACACTACTTGGCGTCTCGCGGGACGTACATTATCAGTAACAGTAAATGTGGTCTGAAAACGATCTATTTTTTTTAAATTAGCCGCTCTGAAGGACGATTATGTACGTACTTACTTAGTTTTTGTGTTGTGGTAGCAAAAACAAAATTAAACAAAAGAAATTAATAAAAAAAGGTTAATATAATAAATAAAATGGACCTTTTCCGTCATTGCGTTAATGTCAGTTGATAAGCACGAAGTTTAAGGTATGTGCTTAGTAGGTAATAGTTCCTGCACAAGACCATTTATAAGACATTTCAAGACATGAGAGATTTTTCCAATGCTTTAATACAGAGAAATATTCTAAAACAAACGCTAAACAACACTGTTGGTAAGACAAATAACTTAAACAAATGTCTTGCAACAATGTTGTTTAGCGTTTTTATTTTAGAATATTTCGCTGTATTTGAAAAATCTCTCATATCTTGAAATGTCTTATAAATGGTCTTGTGCAGGACTTTAGTAGGTAAGCATCTATGTTTGTTACTACGTTTATACGCAGGGCTTATTTGCAAATAAAACTGTAAATTGTTCCCATATTATCGTTTTTATTGCGACTTACTAAATCAGAAAACTATTCACGTTTAACGCACTATTTGCATATAAAATGCTTGAAGTTGCCACACCTACAAATTTTTGCTAATAAAAACCTATAAATTGATAAAATAATCTACAAAAAACATTGATAGAAGAAAAAATTACCATAAAAACAAATTATTATTTTTTATTTTACACATTTGCACAATTTTTTTGCAAACATAAGTAACATTTCCATGTAAGTGCCACCAAGTTTTTATACATTTAAAATGCCGTATAAACAGTGAGTTAATTTATTTGCAAATATTTTTATTTGCAAATAGTGCGCGCATAAACGTAGTATGTATGTACCAGAGTAGCAAGCCATATCATCAACAAGCCGAGCCGCCGCCGAACCACACGGCTTATCGGCGGCTTAGTACTCAGCCGATATTTTGTCTTTTATTTTTTATATTTTTTCAAATTTCGTATTTAATATGATAGCGAGCGTCCCGGAAAGATAGTTGTTTTTGCTTCCACATAAAAAGAAAATGTTTATGTGAACGGTAACGTAGCTGCGACAACACTTACATACATACGTTCATCTTTTGGAGTCCCTTCTTAAATACATGCACGTTTACATAGACTTCTTTGTTTAAGCATTCAGGCGACTTTTTGATAATTAATTGTTCAAAGCTTTTTGTTTGTTGATCCGTAGCAGTGTTCCAATAAAGTAATTCATTTTTAATTCAATCGGAAAGCTTAAATCAAATTTAAGTAGAAGGCAATCAAGAATAAAATTCCTCGAGAAATTTTTTCCATGGAAAAATTCCAACTAATAGCAAGTAATAGGAAAAATAATTCTAATTTAAAAAATGAGAAATTTCTCGCGAAATTTTATTCATAATTGCCCTGATAGTCTAGAATATGTTTCTATGGTTTAACAAATAATTTACGAAGCTATTTTTTAGGACATCAATTACTGCAATATTCAAACTATTGCAAAATAAATAATCTTACAACGTGGTGATTCAATAATTCCCGTATTTTTCTAAAAACAGACGGGGTTAAAACTTTTTTCAAATGCTTAAACAAATCGGCGTTAAGCCGTTCAGCCGCCGCCGCCGAAAATATTTGTCTTTCAGCCGCCGCCGAAAGTTTATGCTCGGCTTGCTACTCTGGTATGTACTAAAGGCTGTTTCAGACTATAATACAAGTATTAATACTTTTAACGAAAATTCATCCCTGGTCTTATATTTGTTTCAAAAATTTCCAAAAAAAACAATAACAACTCAACATGTAATAGCTGCATTTTCCACAAATATATTAATACTTGTATTACAGTCTGAAGCGACCTTAAGTAATATTTTGCGTTTCTTCTTGTGTGTTTTTCGGGTGGTTGAAATCAAAATAAAAAGAAACAAAAACCAATTTATATCACCACACCACCAAAGTTTGGGTTTCAAGGACGAATGAAGAAAATTAATCAAAACAAAAAGGAGGAAAAGTAAATTTATACCCATATACACACATACATACAAACATACATACATACATATAAATGTATTTATGTACCCAGCTAGCATTTTGTATCATAATCGAATCTTTTCCGAATCAGCTTGACGGGAAAAATAACCGCATATGAGCTCATTTTTCAATCATAAATGATACTCCCGTTGTGAGAAAATGGTACCCTACAGATGAATCATCCCAGAGAATCATTTCTGATACGATTTGCTGATTCATTTTTGATCAGTTTTCTGGTAATATTTAAATCATTGTGGAGACTTTTTCGTCTCATTTTTCAATCGCATATTTTATAGTTCTTGTATCATAATCGAATCTTTTCCGAATCAGCTTGAGGGCGAAAATAACCGCATATGAGTTCATTTTTCGATCATAAATGATACTCCCGTTGTGAGAAAATGGTACCCTACAGATGAATCATCCCAGAGAATCATTTCTGATACGATTTTTTGATTCATTTTTGATCAGTTTTCTGGTAATATTTAAATCATTGGGGAGACTTTTTCGTCTCATTTTTCAATCGTAAATTAAATATTTCTATGTGGGAAATAAACTACCTCAAGTCACATGTTCTTCTAAATACGTTTTTTATTAAAAAATTAAGTACATATTTAAATTATTTTATTTAAAAAATTTTATTAATAATTAATTGTAATTGATTATCATTAATTTAAAATAAAAGTAAAAAGTCCATTGTCTCTTATAAAAAAATTAAATTAACTTCATTAGAAATTAAAAAGACTTATTTTAGACGTTGATGTCGCTTTATTCGGTCTGTTGCATGCATAAAATACTTTTGAAGCACAGCATTCATGTCTTTATCAGTGCAGTTAAACTTGAGATGACAAACATCTAAGAAGAAAACAATTATATTTGTCAATAAGGATAATACTTCCTCCATACTTACTCTTTATTGTTGCAACAGAAAAAGATTTTTCGGCGCTTGGTTTGCTACTAGTCCCCTTCCAAGTATACAAGGAAGCTAGTTCATCGGTAAAAACTTTTCGTACAGCTGATCTAATGAACTCTGCGGGCCCATCACCACCTGTCCTCGCAATGAAATGTTTCTGAAAATGTTTTGTTTTATATACATATGTACATATATATAAACAATATATAGATATACATATATATATGTATATACATATATATTTATACAATATGTAAATATATATCTATGTATTTATACAAATACTTACAAATTGCATAAGCTTTTCTTCCTCCTTTTGTAGTTGCACATCAAAAGCTTTAAAATCATTTATATCGGCTAGGGGTAGATGCTCCATGTCCTTATATTGGTCGGCTGATATTTTGTCTTTGTATTGTTTTCTACCTTCCAACTTAATAGCGATAACCTCCTCTGTCAATTTAGTAAATGACAGCTTAAATTCATTCGCCAATTCTTTAATACCGTTTTTAATTGCTGAAATTTCCGTTTTCAGGAACTTAAGCTCCTCTCGCATTTCAAGTATTATTTGCGCACTATCAGATTGAGGAACATGAACGTTTTGCACTAGAAAATTAAATTCATTGTCATGCATAATACATCTTGAGGGAATTCTCATGACCAGGGGGCAAATCACCGCATTCGAAATCGAGTACTTTGTCATCAAAATGTTGTTAACGGTTGTTAAAAATGTTAGATCGTCGTAATCGTTAGTAGTGGGTAACATGAATTACGATCGAATACCGTGATCCAACAATTTTAGTCATCGAAATATTTTTCTACACGAACGTAACTTGATTTCGAATGCCGTGATTTGCCCCAAAGCAAGTTTTTTGTGGCACGAAGAATGATTCAAAATGACTGGCCAAAAAATCTGTCGCCAATAAAGTTTTTCTATATTGCAAAAAAGGTATTTTATGCCAAAGTAAACTAAAAATGGCTTTTTGTGTCAGTAACTGCAGAAATAATTAAAATTGCAAAAATTGCATATGCCACAAAAAACTGGCCCTGCTCATGACATAGTTTTTTTTTTAAACACCTTTACATGGTCGACAAGTTATAATTAATACCTAATTCTCATAATTGTAATTAGTGAGATAATTTGTAAATAATATAGGACCTATTCATAAAAAATAGTTTTGCTTTATAAAAGTTTTGTGAAACTGATTTCCATTAAAAATTTTTTTTATTAACCCATAATAAGACAGAATCATTTTTTATGAATAAGGCTGTAAGTATTTTCAACATTCCACCAAAACGTCTTGTGTAAGTTCCTAATTACGCATGCAGCAAAAACGGTTTCAGTTTTGAATTAGATACAAAAGAATTGTTAGTAAATATTAATTAACTTTCTTACTTACAAGCAGTTAAATTATTGGATGGTGTGTACTGAAAGTCTCCAGAGGAAAATAAATTATTCTGCGACATCTTGAATTAAAGGTGTGAAGAAATAGCTGTTGTCTACAGAATCACGTAAACATATGAATTTTTTATTTATTTCATTAAGATTAAATTTGATTTTATTATCAAAAGTGAGCTCAGCCGTCCAATAAATGTTAAAATTAGTAGAGTCTATAGGTTTAAGAAAAAGTGTCGTCAAGTTTTTAATTTCTTCTCCGATAAAAGCAGCGCCGTTATGGTCTTTGACTATATCTGTTATTTTCACAACTTTATTTTGAACCAAACAAAAGTTATCTGGTTCTCGTAAGGAAAAGAAGAAACCATTCGCACTTACATTTGAAATTTTCCCACTTATAATTTTACCAAATAATGTATGTCGCTTATCTGGATCTTTTATTTTTATATGATAGCTACTTTCCACATATCTTTTAAAAATCTGTGCGGCAACATTTCGCCCCATTTTAACTTTACGTTTAATTTTTTGCATATTATTTTCAAATTTGAATGCACTTATTCCATCTAAAGGTCCATATAGCTTTGCATCTTCATGCATATGTAACAAAGTGTGAAAATTATATGTCAGAAAGGACAAATCATATAAAATTGGAATGTCATGCACAAACGATTTCAAAAGATTTTCAGCACATAAGTTGTTGTTATTGCAATCATTTTTATCTAAAAGTATTCGTAAAGCTAAAGATAGTTTTAGGAAGTGTTCATATCTATCTGAGCTTAATATTTTTTTCAATATAAACGGGCCAGTATAGAGCAAGAATTGTCTTAGCTCTGTTGCCTTCCATCTATCTAAGTCTTTCACGCTCCTAGGCTTTCTCTGAAACTCCTTCGTTATGTTATTTCTATTTAAAATTAGCTCCTGTGAAATGGATTCAATTTTCCAGGAAGATAATGAAAATTGTTCCCCCTTTTTTTTAATCCACGCACTTAACAGGGTACGCACTACGCCTAAACAGACCACATGCATGTAATCCAAAGAGCACTGTGATACGATATCTATGTTAAGGCTTTCTATTGGCGAAATACACTGTTTTAAATGATGCTCTGGCTGAAGGCGGTTCCGAAATGAATTATTGGTTCTTATTGTAAAAGTGCCTGCTATTGGAAAAACAAGACGATGTTTCACCATTTCCCCTCTTTGAGTGCACCGTACACAAGAAAAGTACCCACTATGACCTTTAGTTCCTAAAATAAAAGACTTAGCTGGCGCATCCATAACAAAACAGCGCACAATGATATAAAAAAAGCGATCTGCAAAGACTAATCCGTCTTGCATTAAGCATTTCAGTTCTGTTATAAACTCCTTTAAAAAATTATTTGGACAGTTTGGTTTTGTAGTGCCTTCATATATTCCAATAAGAAAAGTATAACTAGATCCCACCACGTTGGCAAGTATTGGCCAAACTTGTTTGCTGCTGCTTTTAAATAATGGTAAACCATCAATGCCAAAATCTAACGTTATATTAGATAATTTCCAGTCATTGCTTATCAGAAAATCAGTTAAACCGCTTTTCAACCCATAATGAATGTATTTACCTTCACCAACTCTTCTCTCTATAACAGTGGAAGGAGTTTTCAAAAGGGTTCTGGCATCTCTGGGCACTTTAATGTTGCATTTTAATAACAAAATTAAAAGCGCATTTATTGCAACAAAACTTACTTCAAAGTTAATGGCCCATTTAGCCAGCTCCTCACACAAGTTAAATTCGTCTTCTTCACTTTCACTTTTGATTTCACAACTGTCACTTTCACTTTTGCTTTCGAAACTGGCATTTTCACAATTGTCATGTTCACACCTATAATTTTCAGAACTGTCAAACATGTCTTCACAATTGTTCTGTAATTTAATTTTTTTATTTTCAGTAATTGATAATAATTTTTGGGCTTCTTTTTTAGCCAATCTTTTTATTTGTTTTGCTGACATCACTTTCGTTTCTATTTAATTATTATTTTTAATTTTTAGTTTACTTACACAAAATTTTCACTTTTTAAAAAAAGTAGTTATGTTCTCTCCGCGACTTTAACGAGACGAATAAACAAAAATTCAAAACATTTAAATGCTGAAGCTAATGCTTCATTGAACGTAAAAAAATTTACCGTTATAAACAAAAGCAACAGCATAGCAAAGAATTCTTTATCTTCAAGCTGAGCAATATGTGATTTAAAAATGATGCTAAAAAAACATCAACATTTTTTTTTGCGATTTCTTTGAATTTTGTTCCTCTACTTTCAAGAAATCATTATTTGATCATATCGATGAATCATAAATGAATCCTTTTTCAATCACCCCACCGATAAATCGGTTTTTAATCATCAAAAGTGATCTGAGGAGAATCATAGAAGAGATTTCTGCAAAAAATTATCAGCCAAATGCTAGCTGGGTATGAAACAGTAATTGTGTGGTCTTAAATTTACCCTATAGGAATTCAAACCCACCTTCAAACTGGTTTTTTAATAACCACAACTGGTTGATTAAGTGACTTTATTCCTTGTCGCCGACTCACTGTTTTAACATAGGCATGTCATGTAGTTAATTAATATTATAGAGATATATGTATGTATGTATATTTATATTACATACCTATATTATCAGCCGTATTCATAAAAAATTTAAACAGCGTTTCATAAGTTGTTCAAGCAATATTCGCTAAAAATGTATTCATAATAGAATTTTAGCTTAAAAACCGTTTTTTAAACCTTGCGTAAATCAGCAAATTTTAAAATTTACTGCTCCCATGTTTAAACCAATTTTAAGATGACGTTCTTGTGATTTTGCTTCGTGTTTTTTTACATTTTTAGTTTTGACTGCATGTATGTGTGTATGTATGGACTTATGTACATATGCATATGTGAATGTTATTCAGAAGAAGAAAATGAAATTGTATTTTTTTAGAAACTCATTACGAAATTTCAAATGGAATCCAAATACATATTTACCAGAGAAGGAGCAATCAGATTTCCATTCCCATTTCGTCTTTTCTTAATGTATGTATGTGTAAAGAAAAATAAAAATAATAATTATAGTGATGTATAAAAAAAACAAATAAAAAAACTCGTTATTCTAGTGCTTCTTACGTACCTTTTCACAATGTTTGGTTAAAATATAACAGGGACTTTAACGGCAAGTTTTGTATGAGGAACTGTCAGTTAAAGTTCACGTTAACCATACATTGTGAAAAGGTACGTCAAATGACCGGTCATTTGACTGGGAGTGGGTGGAAAAGTGCTGTATACTTTTGTGTACGTGTGATTTTGCATCTTTATCTAACTAATTAAAAATGTCTACTATGGCTCATATATAGTTGACCTGCTTAGTCTGCCGTATTTTTACTTGTCATTGATGATGCATGTGGTAGTCACGTCTGACTGAACACACTTGATGTATATAACCGTCATAGCAAACTAGTCAAACCTACATATTTGCATTAATAAACATGATTTTCATTTTGTTTTAACTGTTTTTTATTATAGAAGAATAAAGATATGCATAATTAAAATATTTAAAAACAAACAAAAGCACAAAAAAATAATGTGGGTAGTCTAGCCTCTTCATTGCTTCCTTCAACCTGCAACCAGTGCTGCCACAACCAAAAAATTTTTACAACCAAAATTCGCTTTAAAAGTTACCAAATGAGAAAAAATATAACCAAATTTCAATATGTAGTATTTTTATTAAGGGGCCACTCAGACTATAATACAAGTATTAACACTTTTGACGAAAATGCATCCCTGGTGTTATATTTGTTTAAAAAATTTCAAAAAAACAATAACAACTCAACATGTCAGAGCTGCATTTTCCACAAAATTATTAATACTTGTATAATAGCCTAAACGGGGCTTTAATAACTTCCCAGCTAAAAAAGACATTCCAAAAAAGTCATGAAAAGGTAGAGTTTGCGATCTGGAAGTAGTGAAAATTTCGATCCGTTCTAATGATTTCTACATAGGGTTGTCATTGCAAGAAGTTCTCTTTTTCGATGTCTGGTCACTGAATTGGAAGCGGTATTAAGAAAAATTCCCTTTTTTGTGTTCTATGATAAAATTTTTATCTAGAAAAATGGTAAATAGTTACCTATTTTAACAATTCGTTTCTTTTTATACGAATTTAAACACGAAGCAGTGATTTCATGTAAATTTAAGCAAATAACTTTTAAGTTTTAGACTTAAATTAGTTCATAAATTTCTTTAAAAAAAATAAATTTTTTTAAATTCTGGTGAGTATTTTCTAACACTATGGAAACCTTGTAACGGTTTTGTATGACTAAAATAAGCTTCTACATGGTTTTTGCTCACTCTCGGCAAATTAAAAATATCGATGGTTTGAAAGCAATGAAAATGTAGTTCCACTAGAATGACTTCCATTTTTTTACTAGGATTTTAAATGCATACATATTTATAATGTAACGCATCTTAATATATAATAATAATACAGTTAATAGTTAATAGTTCTTTTACCTACATATGTATGTACAGGGTGGCCCAGAAAGACCGAAGTGGTGTAAATTCCTTATAACTTTTTATTTAAGACATATTTTTTTAATTTTTTGTTTTTTAAATACAGTAAATTTATAGGGAATATTTTTAGATTAGTTGTTAAAAATGATATCCCGCAAGTGGAGGCCATTTTCTGCTTCGCACAAATGATCTCTTTTCAACACATTTTCCATGACCTTTCGCAAAACTTCCGGTGTTATGTTGTTAATTTCGTCTGGAATATTGGTTTTTAATTCCTCAATAGTCCTAGGCTTATTAACATAAACTTTCCCTTTTAAATAACTCCAAAGGAAACAGTCTGGAGCGGTTAAATCCGGGGAACGCGCAGGCCAATTAAAATTGCTTCTACGCGAATTTATTCTTTCCCCAAAGATGTCGCGTAAAATAGCCATTGTGGCCCTCGGAGTGTGCGCTGTGGCTCCATCCTGTTGGAACCATATTTGCGGATGGTATTCCACGGCTGGCCTTACAAAATTTTCCAACATGGCCCGATATCGATCACCATTGATGGAAATGGCGACATCTCTTTCATTTTCCAAAAAATATGGACCAATGATCCTTTCTGAAGAAACACCGCACCAAACAGTACACTTAACTGGGTGTAATTGTCGTTGATGAAGTACTCTCGGGTTTTCCTTAGCCCATATCCTAAAGTTTTGCTTGTTAACAAACCCATTTAATTGGAAATGGGCTTCGTCACTCATAAATAAGTTATGAATAATGGAAATGGAAAGAGCACATTTGTGCGAAGCAGAAAATGGCCACCACTTGCGGGATACAATTTTTAATAACTAATCTAAAAATATTCCCTATAAATTTACTGTATTTAAAAAACAAAAAATTAAAAAAATATGTCTTAAATAAAAAGTTATAAGGAATTCACACCACTTCGGTCTTTCTGGGCCACCCTGTATTAGTGATGTAACGAATGTCAATATTTGATATTCGCAAATACGAATACGAATATTTCAAAAGATATTCGCGAATACGAATACGAATATTATATGCAATATGAAATATAAAAAAAAATTTATGAAAAAGGGCATCACACTCTTATTGGCGTACTTTAAAGTTACTAAAAAGAACCCAACAATTTTCATGATCGTCATTGAATAATATTTTAATATGATACAAAGCACAAATTTCTATAAAAAAATTAATGTATTTGTACAAACTAAGATTTTAAGTCATTTATTTAAATTTTGTTTAGGATTTATGCATTTATTAATTTAATTTCTTTGGAAAAATATTCGTATTCGTATTCGTCTGAATTTGGCGAATACGAATACAAAAGTGGACCACATAGTACTCTAAAAACGTGCATACTCAGAATTACTGGAAGTTCGAGTTTTGAGGAGATTTTCGAAAAACTTTAAATTTGTCCAACTAACTAATATATTTCAAGATGTGACCAATTTTTTTTAGGAAGGAGGCGATACGGGCGGGCAAACGTGGTCACCTTCTATGGACCACATCACTCTGTAGTGCAGAGTTGCGACCATTTAGTTAAATTAAAAGTTGTTGACAGTGTTGTAAAAGAAACGTATTGTAAACAAGTGAGTAGAAATCAAGGTGAATTCATAACACGTGGCTGCACTAGCGATTTTAGTCACAGATGTTTTATTTTCACTTGCCTTGGTAGCAATACTAAAAATTTAAGAACATAAAAGCTTAAAAAGTATAACATAAAAAATATGTACATGTGTATCATTATTTTGGCAAAAAAATAACCAAAATGAGAAAAATATTCACATCTCCACATTAAAGAAAAATATAACCACTTTTGGTTAGAAATAACCAAAAACGGCAGCCCTGCCTGCAACGCACTTTGATTTTTATAAATACGTATGTAGGTATCTAAAATTTGAAAAAGAAATACATGTGTACATATTTAATTAAACTTTTGAAATTTCTTTTATATACTATTGCTTTTTACTTAACTTTTTTGAAACTTACATATATTAATTTTAGTTTCACAGACCGAACGAAATGTACATTTTACAATAAATGCGATTTTTTTTTAATTTTTGGCATATGTACATTAGATGTTCCTCTCTTACATATTGACTGTCACTGTTGATTTCAATATAAAATTGTTGTAATTGTGTTAGTGAAAAACTTACCTTTGTGTTAGTTTCAGTCATTCATTTCTTGTAGGGTAAGTAAGCAAAACAAGCAAAGTGTTCGCAATAAAGGTCTTTATTTTTCTTGTTGCAATCAGTGGTCAAAGTTTAGGGGATTTGTCCCCAAATTGGGGTTTTTTTCACGATTGGGGATGAAAATTTCGTATTGGGGATCTGGGGATGTAACCAAATTTGACGGGATTTGAGGGGGATTTTTTGTATAACTGATGGTCAAACAAGAATGATTTTGGAACTAAGAAATATGCGCCTGGCAATTCTAAGAATTTGTGTTGCTAGTGTATGGTTTCTAATAAAGAAGAAGGAAGTGTCAAGTCGGATTAACAAATAATGAACGCTACCAAAACAAAAATACGCAACAAAATGCAATACAACCTTTTGAAAGCACTTCTTAGAATAAACACACACTTTAAAAATAATTCAATTTGTTGTGACAAATTTAATCCTTCTGCTAAAATGCTAAAACTTTTTAATACAAGTAGGTACCATGTACAACAAAGTTTCTGAGGCTGGTGAATCAGAAGATTTCGATTCTGAAGTTTTTGAAATGGTAAAATTTGGTTAAAAATTTTTTTATACTGGTGTATATTAAACTATGTGTAATGGTTTCTTTACAAATTTTTCGTATCTATCGATAGAAATGAATTTTATTGAATAAAAATTTGTTATTTTTGTCATTATTTTTCAAATAAAATTAAAAAATATTAAAAAAAGTTTAATTTTTTCACAAAAGATAAAATTTGTATAAAACATATCAATTTGGGAATTTTTGGGGATGAGAAATCTAAAATTGGGGATAAGCTCTAGAAAAAAGCTGACAACACTGGTTGCATTTGACTTATGTTGTTGCCCTAGATATTTCGTCATAGGCAAAGAATTAAAGAGGAAGGGAGAAGATAATAATAAATAACAATAAAAATATCTGTACATCAAACTATTTGTCAACGAAGTGTAAATGAAAAATAAATAACTTAACAACAAAATTAATCTTGATGTACCTATTTTGTTTAATAATGTTTATAAAACAAACTATATCAACCAAACATATTGAAAAGCAAAATAAGAAAATGAAAAGAAAAAAATTCAGTGAAGTACGACTTTGGCCCGCGCACGAAGGGTTTCGTACGGACACGAGATATGTAATTCAATACGAACTTTAGCCAATATAAACTATAGTTTTGGCATTTTTTCGTTTTTGGGTTTTTTCGGTTTTAAGCGTTTTTTTTAGTTTGGGGATTTTTTGAATTTATTGGCGCTTTCTGAGTTTTGGCACTTTTTTCACGTTTTGTCGATTTTTTTTGTTTGTGAAGTTCTTTTAGTTTTGGCTATTTTTATTAGTGTGGTGTTTTTTTTTATTTTGGCGATTTTTTAGTTTTGGTTTTTAGCGTTTATTTTCAATTTTGGCGATTTTTTTCACATAGGCGCATTTTTCGCGTTTTGCCGATTTTTTTCGGTTTTTGGCGTTTTTTTCATTTTGGCGATTTTTTTGTTCATTCAGACGATTTTTTTAGTGCTAGAATTTTTTGTTTTCATTTTGTCGATTTTTTCGATTTGGCGATTTTTTTTTAATTTTTGGCGATTTTTTTCAGGTTTTGTCAATTTTTTTCGGTTTGGCGATTTTATAATTTTTGGATTTTTTAGTTTTACCGTTTTTGAAAATTTCAAGAGTTTACCTCTTACGGTCTCCAAGATATAGCAAGTTGGCAAAATTACATAGTCAAAATTGCATTAACTGATGGACCACCCTTTACTTTAAATTTTTTAATATTTTAATGTTTATTGTTGTAGTCTATATAAAAATACACTAGTTTTACAAAATTTCAAGTGTCAATATACATATGTACATACAATTGTATGTATATTACATGAGATTTTAACATTTTTCGTCGCTCGTTTTGGAGCACCCTTTAATTTTTAATTCTCATGTATTTGTTGTTGTTGTGGCCAAGGTTCTACATACTCTGTCCAAATTACAGGTCCGTAACTCTTACGGTTCCTGAGAAAATATCGTGTGACGGACAAACGGATAGCGTAGCGAAAACAATAGGGTTCCTTTTGTCACCTTTGGTGTACGGAACCGTAATAAAAAAGATCAAAAGAAGCATGCCATGAAATCAAATGCCAAATGTTTGTGTTGAAAAAAACTAAATAATTTCATTACTTAATATGTATGTATAATATTTTCTTCGAACAGAATTTCGATGAAAAAAAATTTTATAAACGACTGTTTTTTTATTTTTTAGGTATAGTTGTTGAAAATTTTAAAAATCATTTTTATAATAAGGGCATTCTTTGTCGAATGCTCGTCATAATACCAAATGAAAATTCGTTCGATCAGTACTTTCGACTGCAGTCGAAGATCGAAAGTTGCTCATAATAAGGGCCTTAGTTGAAACAAAAATTAAATCAGAGTGGCTCTCGTTTAAATTTATTGCAGTTGGTGGTAAATTTTCCTGTACAAAAAAACAGGACAATTTAAGTGTGGACCAGGACACCAGAACAATTTGTCTAAGTCCAGGACAAATCCTGGAAAACCAGGATGTATGGCAGCACTAATCTAGGTATGTATGAAGTTATGTACCTATCATAGCGCACCATAAAGAGCAAAATTTTATTTAGTTTTATGCCACTATTCAGCAAGGAAGGTTTGGGTAACTTTATTTTCCATGTGTATCTATTACAGTGGGTAATTTTTTTTTGTCAACAGACATATAGAAAAAATTAAATCTACACAAAATTCTAAGAATACCTATTACCCTAAGAAACTAGGGGTCTAAAATCAAAACCTAGCTCCCACCGAGAGGCATCAAAATTCAAGCTATTCGTTGGGTAAAAACATTTCTAGCCAAATAACATACATACATACATGTAACATTTTAAAAATTTTCTCTTCCTATTTTCATGAAATTGTCTACGATGTAATGTAAGCAACGAACTAAATGCCACTTTAATCGCACAATGGTAGCTCTGATTTCGTGTTCCTAACATTAGTACTCAATTTTCCATCACTGGCTCACACATAGTGTGACCAACACAGCCAGAACAAATATGAGCAGGTGTTTGAATAAAAACTGAAATCACCTTTTGCGGAAAATGGAATGAAATGAAAAACACTGAAACTCAAAAAAGCTAAAAATAAATAGAGTTCAAAAACACAATTATAAAACGAGTTAATAAATGGTGATGACAACAATGGAACAAGGTTGCAAATGCCGCTAGTCGCTAGCGGCTAGTGTGTTATGAAAAGAGTCAGTTTAACGTTCCACTTTTTCATCGTGAAATCACTAAACATAAGGTGGTGATCTCATGTGAAGTTTTCTTGTTCTGTTTTGTTTTCTTGCTTATGTATTGTCTTCTTGAATTACACAGTTTATACTTTGTATAAGCTTGATAGGTACAAACTTAATATGTATATTATACATACAGACATATGTATGTACATATGTATGTATGTATATTAAATGATAATCGAAAAGAAAAACCGGTAAATTTACAAAGTTCAGAAAAACGTCATCGTGAGTACATGAGTGATAAAACTGTTTGTTGCTTTTTTCAATCAAAGAGCCCGTTTAGATGAAGGGCAGTGATGCCAACTTTTTTGACTCTAAAACAATGATGTCAGTTTCTTGGCACAAATGTGCAAAATAAAATCACACACATTCTGGTATTTCTTGTTTGTCATTTGCCCAAAAAAACGTAACCAACTAATTACTAATGAAAAACTGTTTGATTCAGACATATACATATTTATTGATTTAAACAGTTTGCAATCATTTTGGATTTTATAAAACTGTCTATTAATTATGCATTAATCTGTTTAACTTAATAAATACATGTCTGAATCAAATAGTTTTTCATTAGTAGTTAGTTGGTTACGCTTTTTTTACGCTTGTGTGGCATTTGGCACATTTTGGCCTTATTCTCTTTCATTTACGTACCTTTTCACAATGTATGGTTAAAAGATAACAGGGACTTTAACGGAAAGTTTTGTATGAAGAACTGTCAGTTAAAGTTCAAGTTAACTCTTAACCATACATTGTGAAAAGGTACGTAAAGGCCCAACTATAATAGGAATAAGCGAACTTAAGCAACTGTGCGGTTACATATAAAACGTATGTGGCAAACTATAATGTACTTATGGAACTTTTCGTCAAGTTTCGTCAAATGTCATTTGCTTAAGTTAAGTGCCAAACTGAACGCACATTCCGTACGGAAAACACTGTTTTTGCATTTTTTTTAAACTCGAGCAAACAGCAGCAGAAAACATTCATTGATTTTAAATATTTTTTTATTGTTTCTTATTTTAAACTCAGAAAAAAAGCAAAAATTTTATTTTCATTCTTTGTTTTACAATACACATATACACACATACACTTGAGATTATTTATGTATGTTCACTGTTGTACTTTTTGGTAGGCAAAACAAATAAAACAAGTCATAAAGTGTTGAATATAATTACACGTGAATTTTTAATAGATTAGGACGTTTCAACAAGTTAATTTGATTGAATTGCATTTATTTAGTAGTTATAAGAAGAAACAAAACTACTAAAAAAATTTCAACAATACTTATGTATATGTGCAACTGTGGCTAAAGAATACTTAAGTCAATGTGGCCACCTAAAAGTCACATCTGAATTGCTTAAGTATTTGACAGACTTATCGTTCAATTCTGGCATTAGCTTAAGCCAGCATATTCATATTATAGTTGGGCCTTTAGTCGTCAATGACACAGCGTCGATAACACATGCGTAGAGGGTGTATTCAATTCTTTATAGATACAGAGAAATAAAAAAAGTATTCGAATCTGGCATATGAATCTTTTTATGCCATATATGTACATATAGCATAGATTCTATGCTCTAAAATCACATCAGAATTAAAAAAAAACACTTAAATCGTGATTTTGATATCTAAAAAGTGTAAAAACCACTAAGAGGCCGTTTAGATGAAGGGTGGCCTCGCTACGACACGTCGCCTGCGAGTCGTGTTTGTGGCACGAAGTGAGCAAAAGCTTGCGGAGTAGCAAAAGTCGCACGTACTGAGAACTGAAGCACTGCTGCCAATTCAGCTATTTTCTCGTCAAATCCAGCGATTTTTAGGTATATTTTGCGGGAAAAACTATGATTTAGCTATTAGCGGGAATTCTAGCGATTTTTTGTCTATCATAATTTGCTTTAAAATGTGAGCTTTCTTAGAAGCGGTGAACCTAAAGGGTCCGCCAGATAACTTTTTTTGTAAATGCTATAAAAAAACTACCGATGCTTCGGCTGCGTGGCACGTAGTGCCGTCGTGTTGAAACCAAAAGTTGCCAGTATCGTCCTTTTCAATTTTTTTGAACAAAAATTCGTTCAACATGGCCCGATAAAGATCGCCATTGACTGTAACGGCCACTCCTTGCTCATTTTCGAAATTATGCCTCTGTACCAAAATCCGCACCAAACAGTGACTCGTTTTGGGTGCGTCGGCTTTTCAATGTATGCGTGCAGATTTTCTGTAACCCAAATGCGACAATTTTGCTTGTTTACATACCCGCCAAGATCAAAATGAGCTTCATCTGAAAAGATAATTTTTTTTGGCAAAATCGGCATCTTCTGTAAGTCGATCGCAGGCGAAGCGAAAACGCATTGGATGGTCAGTTGGCTCGTTCAGCGGAAGGATAAAACTAATTATGTATCTGTCAAATCAGACATGAGCTATGTGTTACCATTCACGAAATAAGCACTAGTTGAAAAAAACGTTAGATGGCGGACCCTTTAAATGAAGCAAACTATACAAAAAAGATTATTGAATAGCGCCACAATTGTGCAGGTTTAAAGGTGAGCTAATGTAATGTCGAGCCTAACATCCGTCTTGATAAGTGCTTTTATACATAAGTAAATACGTTTATATTATTAATCCTTTGAATAGAGCTTTATATAACTGTTATGTTTGCATGTTTTATTAGACTTAAAAAAAATGTACTACTCCAAAACGGAAACTCACAATACAAAAACTAGCAGGTTTGTCAGTACTACTTTTACTCTATAATATAAAGAAATTTTTAACTGGGGAAGTCCCGAAGTATCATAAACGGTGAATAACATACGTTTCTGTACATACCAGAACCGACACAAACAAACCTGGTGTAAATAGGTATATCTGTGCAGGCCTATAATATGTATATCTTTTTTAATAAAATAGACCTTTTATTAACCTATTACATTACTTTTATTTGGTATTTTATAAAATTTGTAGGGAAATTTGTGAAGTACGAAATTTTTGAAACAACCTAAAAATAAATGTTATTTTTTAGCTATTTATCGCTTAATTTTCAAGTCATTTTGAAATTGAGCTATTTTCTTTTCTACTTTAGCGATATTTGTTGGAAAAAGTTGGCAACAGTGAATTGAAGCTTCAATTTTATCTCTTCTCTTTCACATATTTCTTTCTCGTATTTTTTGTGTATTATGCAGTGCCACCAGATTCAGGGATTTGTCCCCAAAAATGGGCATTTCGCCTCTCATTTGTGTATAGCATTTCGAGGGGAGGGATTTGGGGACTTTTAATTTTGAGCTCTAACATCACTTTTTCTTATATTTTATCTTAATACAACATTTACATTTATGGGTTTTCTTTTAATTTTACAGATTATTTTTAAATAGTATTAGCATTTAATGAGTTTGATTTGCATGTATCAGGATAAAAATTAATCGTGGATGTTGACATTTCTGTTTTTAAATATATTTTAGAGTAGTGGTGCTATCATAATATTAAATGAAGATGGTAATATGTAAAAAAATAAATATTTGCATAGACAAAACCGTCTTCGCAGCTGTAGCGAGTTATCGAGTTTTAAGTTTACAGCATTAAACTCATTCAACACAGCACTCTACCTACTACCAAATGTTAAGGATAGAATATACATGTTCATATGAGAAGGACTATTCTGACGGCAAAAATTCGCGAAAAGTTGCAAAATCCGAAACAAGCTCTTAAATGGATCAGATATCGCTAAAGCCATTCAAAATAAAAAAGTTTGGTAAAAACGAAAAAAATCGCAACTTAGCTAAAAAGTACTAATTATATTAAAGAAATTCCTAAGCCTGTAAGAAGTAAAATTCACAAAATATGTATAAAAAATTTATTTGTTATGTTTTTTATTAAAAAAAATAAATATTTGAAAGCGGTACCACCGAAATATATAAGTATTTATACCTCAATATGATGTTCTTATGGTGCTGCTGCCGTTTTCAAAATAATTAAGTAGCTGGTTACCAGACAACATTTGTTGCCAGCGGGACTTGTAGTGGTGTAACCTGTTGTGGCCTAAGTGTTTAATAAGTTTTAGTAACATAACTGCCATTGGAAGAGGTAGTGCAAGCCATGTATGCGGCTCAAAAATATTTCTTTATACTTTAAAAAAAAATTAAATAGTCTCATTAAATTGGTGCGTTTGCAATTCACTGAACTTATGCAGCTCACAAGTCGAGTTTTGCCACTTTAACTTCATAAATACATGTCTGAATCAAATAGTTTTTCATTAGTAATTAGTTGGTTACACTTTTTTACGCCTATGTGGCAGTTGGCAGACAGATGGAAACCCGGCATAACTTATTTCATTTATTTATAAAACATATTAATGCAAAGTAAATTTGCATAACATGGTGTTGCACAAATATGGGCGGAGTAACATAGACCATATGCCCAAGATGTTATTAACAGTATTTTAAAAGGTTTTGTGACTGACTGTACACGACCTGTGCCTTCACATAGGAAGTAGCAACGTGGTTGTTAAGGAAATTCCACAATATACCGCAAGATTATACGGTAATCCATGGCAGATCAGTCAAGCAGTACGAGTGAGATGAAAAACTCTCGAAGGCCAAACAACAAACACAAGCTTGACCGCACTTAAGAAATAATTACGATGACGCGAGAGGTGTTCCCCAACCCAGAGCTGCTTAACGACTGACCCGGCCTAAAGGCAGAATCAAGGCCCATTTATTAGGTCTATGCAACTCTACAAAAACATAGCAATACAAAAAACAACTTTGTGTTTAAGTTGTCAGAAACACACACAAACATGAACTAAAGTGTATGATGCAAGCAGCTTTTGACATTTTAAACACGAAAACACAGAATATCATCAGGACGATTGCTTTGACCTGATAAATAGGCCTTGGGCAAAATTAACCGACTGTAAATGTGTCAGCTGATCGAATCTGTTGCGTGAAAAGCTAAAGCTGGAGGTCCATACCATCCGTTCTTTGCATATGCGTTGTATGCGTTTCTGTACATTCTCTCCGATTTTAAATTCAAGTTACATGCAATACGTCTTATGCGTAGGTAGTTTTGTAGTGATCATATTTGTAGTGTAAATATTTTTATCAAATAAACTCAAATGGAATTAATTGATTTAATGCACATAATATTTTGTAATGAAAATAACACATACAGTCACTCACATCATAAGTCGGGCAGACACATGAAAACATTTCTAGTCGCAATATCTATGTTTCTGTAAGGGAATTGACATTACAATTTTTTTTATTTTATCACCAAAAGCCTTTTATTTAAAAACAACAAAAAACATGTATTCCAATTTCCATTATAAAATGTACACCAAGGCATAACTAAGATAATGATACTTTTTTGCCTCACACTGAAAGTCGGGCATTACCTAAAGAAATCAATAATACAAGAAAAAAAAGCAAAGCTAGTATTTTGTAGCGCCACCTTTTTGATTTTCAACAGCTCGTAGCCGGCTTGGTATCGATTCAACTAGTTTTTGCAAACATCAGGACTTATCTTATTCCACTCCTCCTGCAGAGCAATTTTCAAATGTTGTTTTGATGTACAAAGCCTGTTCTGCATCCTGCGTCCTACTTCGCCCCATAAATGTTCAATCACATTGAGATCCGGACTTTGCGCAGGTGTTTTGATGACCTTTGGACAATTATATAGCAACTAATTCCTTACAAAAAGTGCTGAATGCTTGGGATCGTAATCCTGATAGAATTGGAAGATACTTTCAATGCCCAGTTTCGTAATACTTTCTTTCAAATTGCTCTTCAAAATTGTTAAATAAACATGCTTGTTCATTATTTCATCAATGAAATGCAAGTTGCCAACTCCTGAAGCTGTCATGCACCCCCAAACCATCACCGACCCACCACCATGTTTGAACATTTTTGCCTTCTAGCTCCTTGTTTGGCTTGCGCGATACTTTATTCCTTCCATCACATCCAAATAAATTAAATTTACTTTCATCAGTAAAAAGTACCTAAAAATTTATGTTGAAGACCATGAAATTGTTACTTTTGTCCCAACTTACAGTGCTCCAAAAATCAAAATCTTTGTCCATGTATTGACGAGCAAACATAAGTCGGTCATTTTGGTTTTTCTTGCTAATGAGTGGTTTATTTCGCGCCACTCGACCGTGGAAGTTATTTTTTCAAAGAAATCTTCTTATTGTGTCTGGGTTAACATCGGTTCCGCTAGGTTCTTTAACCATTGCAGTCAATTTTGGTGCAGATATAAAGGGATTTTTCTTCACTTCTCTTAAAATCATACTCTCATCCTTGGATGAGAGTTTCTTTGGTCAGGGATAACGTTGTTTGTTTGCAACAAAACCATTTTCTTTATATCTGGATATAATGTCATGCACCGTTGACTTGCTTTTTTTAACCAATTTGGATATTTCGCGTTCAGATCTTCCTTCTAAATGCTGCTGAATAACTATCTTACGTTCTTCCAAGGTGGACTGTTTAATATCACGCTGCATTTTCGAAAATACTTTATAAACTTCACTGAATGACTGCTACGATAACAATGAGCTTTAATTTTGCAAATAAATTCAGAAAAACCAAAATAACGTTTATTAATGATGCTGAAAATATTGTTTGCCCGACTTTCAATGTGAGAGAGAAAATTTGATTTTCTCAATAAAGGCATCATGT
Source organism: Tachina fera (assembly GCA_905220375.1). NCBI lineage: Eukaryota > Metazoa > Arthropoda > Insecta > Diptera > Tachinidae > Tachina > Tachina fera. The sequence goes on from LR999963.1 coordinate 76,060,774, forward strand.
AAATTTTATAACAGAACTCAGAAAATATATTTGTTGTTGTTTTTAAATAAAAGGCTTTTAATTATAAAATAAAAGAAATTGTAATGTAAATTCTCTCACAGAAACATAGATATTGCGAATAGAAATGTTTTCATGTGTCTGCCCGACTTAAGATGTGAGTGACTGTACATAGTATTTTTAACAGATGAAATAAGATTCTTTTCCATTGCACTTTCTTAAAAAATAATAAACACAATTGACCTGACAGTCAGTACATATGTAAAATTAATTACTAAGTTAATGCAAATATAGTTCATGAAAGAACAATGTTAAAAATGTATAGTAATGTGTTTAAGTCTTGCATATATGTACATATGTATGTAGTTGTAAACTTTATTACGAAAGCAGTTTCTTTTACTAAAAACTGTTTTAATGCAAAAAAGAGAAAATTCAAATTCACCACACTAACATTTGGCTATCAAAAATAACTCACCTTTTCTCATGATGCATGCGACGCATACAAAAGTAGAAAGTAGATCTACTTTATCCGTCCTATGCGTCTATACGTTCTTTGCGTTTTGTTCTGTAACTTGCCACATACAAATACTCGGATTCTACTTTTTTGACACATGCATAAAACGCAGCTACGCATTGAACGGATGGTATGGACCTTCAGCTTTATGTGAAAGGGGCCTAAGATGATTATAATTGAGTTCATTTAAATAAAATAATAATAATTTTAAAAACCTAAGCGTATTTTCGTTCTTAATGAAAGCATTATTATTTTATATGTACTTATATTATTTACTTATATAATACATTTATGCGCGCACTATTTGCAAATAAAAATATTTTGCGTATAAACGTAGTAATAAGCTCTAATGCATACGTATGTATGTATGTTCACATAAGTAGATATACATTTCAATTAAAATGAATTCCACGAATTTAAATATTATACATATGTACTTATATATGTATATGAATTTTCACGTTTGACTTCAAATAACTAGCAATTTTAAATCAAAAATGCGTGTTTGCTGGGCACAAAGTAACTAGCATGTATGGATGTGTGCGCAGAGAAGATTTTTTGTTTTTCTCGATAACACATGACACGTTTTTAGGCATTCTATAATCGCTCAAACGTTTACATTTACATCTCATTTAACATTTACCTTAAGGGTCAGTAAGCCGACTGTAATGTAAAGTAACTGCAACGTAGGAAACAGCTGATCGATATTTTTGTACTTAAAGTAGCTTACGTTACATTACATCTCTATAACCATTTTCGTTATTTTTCACATAACAATATCGATCAGCTGTTTCCTACTGTTGCAGTTACTTTACATTACAGTCGGCTAACTGAGCCCTTACATCTGCGATTTCTACAGTCGGGTAATGGAGCCTTTACTTATTAAGCATCCATACTAGCTAAAGTACAAAAAGCATTTGTAATTGCATTTACGAGTATTAATACATAATTACATCGCCTTTTATTAAAATTTAATTTAGCGCATAGGAAAATAGCGCGTTTTGGCTATAAGTAGTTGACAATGCTGCAACTTGGTACTTTCTAGCACGTTTTGAGAAGGAGAATATCGCGTTTAGGTTATAAGTAGTTGGCATCACTGGTTGTAGCTTTTGGTTCCTTTTTCACATCTTTTCTATGATTTTAGTAACTCAAATTTAGTAGATAAATTTAATTCAACTAATTTTTTATGTTTTTATTTTGCTTTGCATTCTTAATTTATTGTTACCTTTACAATTAATTTTGCCCTACTTGTTGGCATGCATACATATGTACATACATACATATGTATGTACATATCGCACGCTAAATCATAAACAGTTGCAACTCAAAATCATCAAATGGGTTTTATTTTTTTATGAACCAGTTCACTGAAAAAATCTCTAATGAGAGCAGAATAGACAGTGTTTTTGAACAATATAAAATGCCGTTATGCCAGCTCTTTGCTACTCCTAAACATCTGCGATTTTTTGAGTTGTAATTGTGTATAATTAAATGATTAAATTTTAGTCACTTATAAATATGAAACAGTGGGACTCTTCTGGACAAAATTTTACTAAAAGGAATGATATACATATGTATGTACATACTAGTTATGCACGAATATTCGTATTCGAATTGTCGAATATTTGGCCATTTTTAGCTATTCGTTTCCGTATTCGTATTTGCCAAATTTAGACGAATACGAATATTTTTCCAAACAAATTAAATAAATAAATACATAAATCCTAAACGAAATATAGGTATATGTATATGTATGTAAATGGCTAAAAATATTAGTTTGTACAAATCCATTAAATTTTTTATAGAAATTTGTGCTTTGTATCATTTAAAATATTGTTTAATGACGATCATAAAAATATTTGGTAGTTTTTATTAATTTTTATTATTTCATATTGCAGGCGTAAAGAGAACCCCAATTTAATAACTATAAATTTCACATATAATATTGCGTATTCGCGAATATTATTTAAAATACTTCTATCAAAAATTGATATTCGTTACATCGCTAGTACATACATATGTATGTATATAGGTACTTATTTGGTGTGGTTCATTTGAGCTACAGCTTCGCTTATATTCTTATGACTTTGCACAGCTTCCCACTAAAAAGAGTGGAAATAGTTCTGAGGGAACTACATTTTCATTGCTGAAATCGATAATTTTAATTTGGAATAATTAGCAGAAAAGTAAGTAGAATCTTATGTTAGTCATACAAAACCTTGTATTTCCTCTATAGTTTCCGAAAATACTCACCATAATTTAAGAAAATGGTATTTTTTTTTAATTTATGAATTACTTTTGGTCTAAAATTTTACAGTTGTTTGCTTAAATATACATGAAAACATTGTTTCGAATAAAAAAAGAAACATATCGTACAAATAGATAACTTTTTTAAAACTTTTTTTTATCAAACAATTACATTTTTCTTAAAATCCGTTCCAATTCAGTGACTAGCCATCCGTATCGCAAACTCTTGAATTTCATGACTTCTTTTGAGTGTATGTTTGGGTTTAATAATGTTATTCTTATATATTTATGTATACACACATACCCATATATATATTTTGATTCTGGTAAATGTCTCTATCGATTTCAATGCGATTCATGATCTAAAGCTTTTGGCTTTAGAGAAAATCAGCTTTTTCTAGGCTTTCACCCTTTAATATGGCATCAAATGAAAGTATTTTCTATGAAAATGGCGACCGCTCAAATTTGCGAGCTGTTATATTTTATGCACTTCGCTGAAATGGGTATCAAATGTAATAGATTTTTGAGAACAGAACTTCAGTACAAATGTAGTTTGGGAGAAACCCTACTTATTATGCACCGACTGGTATGCATATCAAAAGTGTTTTCCAAAATTGAAACTCCGAATGAAATTAAAGCTTAAAAAAACAAATATTAAAGGTTTTAACTAAAAACTTACTTGTTATTTGTCATAAGTCATTTTTCAGAATGACTTGCATTAAACGTGAAATCACAGCACGGTTGACGCAAATAAGTATAATTACAAGGATGTGAAAATTACAAACATTTTGATATCACATTGAATACTGAAAATGTCCAATTTGAAACAAGCTTGATTTCCTGACATTGTTTTCTGTTCAATTAATATATTCTGTGTAATCGACTATGTAGATTCCATGCTTTTCACAATAGCAATTAGATACTTAAATTTAACATTTTGGTTTTAAATATATGCGTTTGATTTTATTTAACTCTTTACCACCAAGTGAATACGTAAATTCAAAAAATGTCCATCATATTTCGAAACGAAACCATAACTTAATAACTCAATATATAGAATAAAAGAGTTCGGTTCAGATCATTGATGCTTATTTTAACGTTTTTAGTAATAATTTTCTTGCTCGTCTAAATATCTTCCAAAATATATTTTGATATTTTTTTTAACAAAGCATTAAATTGAATTTCCAAATATTAATATGCTTTAATTTCTTCCAATAAAACACCATGCAAAGAAATGATTTCTACTGGCAGCTAAAAAATAGATATTCATTTCTAGATTTCTCGGGAAAAGTTAATTGTTTGTTGATTTCTTACAATCAATTATTATTGTCATATGCTGTTGTAGACATGATAAAAGTTACAGGTATTTTCACTCTTGAGTATAAAAATATAAAGCAGTTGAAAAATTTTAAGATTTTGAAATTAGTTTTACCTAAAGTTTTCTATAGAGAATAAAATAAAATGTTATATAACTGTTGTGAATCAGATTTGAAGAAGCCTCGTACCCATACATTATACTAATTTGTTAACGCAGCAGCAACCAGTTCACTCACTTGGTTGTTTCCTAAATTGTTTGCGTTGACAAATTGTGCAGTAGCGATATGTCGTAATTGGGTCAAAAGCTAAATAATACTAAAGAATTAGCTTAGCAAGTTAGCATAATAATGTTAGCTGTTAAGCATAATATTAATGTTGAAATATGTATATTAAATTAAGATTACGTTTTGTATAAATAACTAATTTTAAGAAACAAGAGTGCAGTTGTAATTAGTTAGTTGAGGGTGGTTGTAAGTTGGCAGTTGTACTTAGAGAGTTGTTAGTTGTATTTAGACAGTTAAAGCTATAGAGCCATACCCGCGATTCGCACGGGACCTTCCGGGTTTGAAATTGTAAATTAAAAAAATAAGATACCTACCTGAGTTATTAGTTTGACAAAGTAGTTTGATTATTTAAACAAAAAATTTTTCAATTGGCATCTTTTGATTTAGAAATGCATATATTGGACATATCGCTCATTTAATTGAACAGTGGCACAACTCAAAAAAATCATTTTTGCAGGAAATGCGTTTAAAGTTTTGATTGTGGATACAACTCAATGGAGAAATAAAAAAATTCATCTCTCATCTCATGTTTCTGCATTATTAACTCAAAAAACTTACTTTTTGATATATGCCCCTATTGAAGTAAATGAGCGACATATTGTAATAAAAAGGCTTTCAGACCCACAGTGTACACAAGAAACGTCACCATAATCCACACTTTCATACATACATACATATATACTTATAAAAGAAATACCCAATGCTCACAACCACTTGGTAATGCAGTCCCAGCGGGAAAAGATGGTCATTGATTACATTACATACATAATGGGAGATATAACGTATTATATCGAGCCTTGAGCGCAACATTATCGTAAGCGACAATAACCAAACTTTACAGGAGAGCGTTTTTTCAATTATTTCCAAGTGTAAATTAAAATTGGAATCATTTTAATGCAGTTTGTGATAGTTTTGTCCTGGTCAGTGGTTTGGAGCAAAAATAATTTTGTATTTTCATATTTGGCACTAGTTATGGCGCTTACGATAATTTTGTTTCATATTAATGGAGGAATTAAAAAAATTTTAATTTTTCTTTTAATTTGTTACGTGATTTCGTATTTATATTTTTCGCAAATATTGCATTTGTCTTTTTTTTTTTGTTTTTAAATATCTTGAGAAAAATAAATAATGATACGGTTAATGTTTGTTGGTGAGAAAACTTTAAAGCATCCAAGTAAATTTTTTACAAATTTGCCACATTAAGTGGTTTCTTCGATAAATACAGTTTATTGCTTTTGTTTCGACAGTAATCGGTTGGAACGGTAGTTTTTCAATAAAGTCACACACTAATCGCGTTTGTTTTTCACTACATTTATTATTTATTTTAATTTTTCTTTAATTTTTATATTGATTCTTCTTTAATTTAGCAAATATACTTATATCCGAAAGACATTTGGGAAATTCCAAGCGTTATCAATAAAAATTGTTAAAATACCTTGTAGTATTCTCCTAGAAAATTAACAGGGTATTCATACGAGACTTTTCTTATACTACACGAAACCCGCTTAAGTCTAATTCTTCTCTTCGTTACACATGCCCTAATCCCCAGTAAAATTCATTAAATTCAACTCTGTCGGTTTCACTAAATTTAACTGCACAATTTTGGCATTTTGTTCCAACGCAAGGATTTCGTTTTACCTCTTTTGCCAAGATACAGATTGGTTTACTTTTCCGATATAGTTTTCTTCCTCTGACATCAACAAAAAACCCTTCAATTAAATTACATCCAGTGTAAGAATCAGCAGTGTCACTAAAGTTTACTAACTTTGAAATTGTTTCCAAGGTCTGAGGCAGGCTTTTATTCTAAAGTTCACAATTAATAGATACATTAAGTACACAATTAAATAAGTATTTTATTCAAGTATCACCTTAGATAATTTGGGATCCATACTTGAAGAAATATATTTTGTTATGTATCGGTATTTTACTTTAAGCATCCTTTAACAGGAACAGTATTTATTTTTTATTTTTAAATGTTTCGTATATGAAACCTTCTCAAAACATTAAAATTTTATTTTTTAAATGCTTTTTTCTCAAAACTTCATTTTTACACACTAGGTCCGTTTTTTCGGAGAAGATCAAATATAAGGAAAACGGTTATAAAAAACTAAACAAAACAAATATTTTCACTTGATAACCCCCTTACCACATGCAAGCAGTTACTTGAAATCAGCATATAAATATGTACTACTACCAAAAATTAGGAGATATGTCAAAAAATTACCAATTTTTTTTTTGATATGCCTTGCTTAATATTAATATTAAATGTGCCTTGCGTCAGAGAGTGCAATTATGCTTTTTAGCACAGTTGCAAGAGTTGATGTGAATACATTTTATGTATTTGATAAGATTGATAGCAAAATAATATATTTATTAAAATAATCATTGATTATTAAATAATTTTTTATTAATTATGTAAGTAATCATATTATGCAATGAATTGTACCTTTCACTTAATATATATTCGGGAATGTTATGACACTCGCAAATCGCATAATATTGGCGGTGGTGACTTGAACTCGCAAGAGAGGTGTTCTGCAACTCGCAATCGCAAGACTTTTGGCGAGTTCAAATCACAAGAGTATACTGAAGTGAACTGATGAATTTAGCCCAAACATAGCTTTAAAGAAACACTAAAATTGTTTATTAATGAAATTTAATATGTTTTCTTTTCATTTTAGTCAAAAATATTAATAGTTTCGCAAAATTTTAATTATAAAAATAAAATGTTTAAAATGTTCTTTTATTTCGTTAATTTTGTCTTCGCATTGTTTACTTATACACTGACGATTTTAACACACAGCTGACCTAAATCAATATGACAAGTCACAAGCAAAACGCATGAGGTACAGAACATGTAGAAACAAGTTTGGCGATTTGCAACTTGCATGCGATTTGAAAACGATGCGAGTGTCAGAACAAACCTAGGGGGTTATTATGTTATTCGATTCGAAACGGAAACTGTTCGAATTGTAATGTTAATAAGATACAAGGTCGAACAGTTTCCGATTCGAATCGAATTACATAATAACCTCCCGAGATTAATTATAGAATTCATTCTTCGGACTCTCCTTGGACATGTTCTGTATTAACAGTAATGATTTCTGGAATAAAAAATTATGCATACTGTACATTAAGGCCGAGGCACAATGAATCCGTCATACGTTAAACTTTGCCTTTTTCAACTGACATTAGCGCAGTGACGGATAAGGTTGGCACAATGAGTACTTTATGTGCGCAAGCATTTGTAGGTTGATTCTCCATTTTATTTATTAATTTCAACTTTTTTATTTATTTAGTTTATTTCTTTGGCTTAACTTTATTTTTACTACCACAAAACACATACCAAAAAATATATCAAAAACACCAACCAATATTTGTCAAACTACTCAACGTACGCAAAAAGTTAAAAGCTGAACAAATTTTGTGCTTTGTGTTGACGGATACGTACTGAATGTAACAGACCTCATAAGAAGAAATGTATTTCAACTTAGCTGTCAGTAGAAAAAGGCGTAGTTTAACGTATGACGGATTCATTGTTCCACGGCCTTTAACTTCCCGTTTCTTATTGGCTACCTTTTCCCGCTGGGCTGTTTTTCCTCCACGTGTATTGTATTTTTCCAACAAAATGCTCTTCTCTATACCAATTTACACAACCATACACGTATTTCTCAAATAAATCCCATCATAATTGTGTATGTATGTATGGCTGAATGTTTGCTGCTGGCATTTTTTTGTACTCACACTTAGTACTAGTTTGGGTTGTAGTAAAAGTATCTCAGTATCTATTGATTGTTAAACAGATCGGTCGACTTTTGTACGTGAGTTTCAGTTAAATAAAAATTTATCCAAATCTCAAAGAAAATAATAACCTGTTTGTTCCTATTTACAGTGTGTAAATTTGAGAAATAAAACATAAGATTCCATTTAGCGAAAATAATACGAAATTCCTGTACATACTAATCGGTTGATTTTGATTGTTTTGTTAACGGTTTGTGAAAGTAATTTGTATATTTGAGTTTGTTTTCTTGTGAAATTCGAAAATATTGTTTTTATTGTACTTTGAGATTCTTTAAGATTAAAGTTTATAAAAGTCAAGTTGTTTTTATTGCTCCTGTTTTTAACAAATTCTTGCCTTAACTTTCAACCAAATTCAATATGAGGGAAATTGTTCATTTACAAGCTGGTCAATGTGGTAATCAAATTGGCTCTAAGGTTAGTATGGCTTTGATCATAAGAACAATGTATGGAAACATATGTACATACATATCTACATTCAAACATACATATTTGTTTAGATGATTTTTAAATTAAAATTTATTCGTTTATTTATATTATTTTCTTTATAACCTCAATATTTAATTATAGCACATGAATACGTTTTTATGTTTCTTTTATTATGTATATTCCGTTGTTACTTATTCATGTTTCTTATAGTTCTTTCACTAATTTTTTTTTTCAATTGCCTGTTTGCTGTGCTCTCATTTCACAGATTGAGTTACCGCCTCTCTCGTTTTTGCCGCAAATTTATGTGGAAATCAGTGTTGCCACTTATGGTATACTTAAAAGAATTTGTTGTAATTATGAGCCTGCTCGAAATGCCTCAGTGCTCTGCTTTAAACGAGCTAACTTTAATTTAAAATGCGAAACAAGTTTTTTGATAATCTTTTATAGTAGTTGTCATATTTGACATATTTGTGCGATATCTACTTCAGCGGAGCACTTTAGCACATAAATTTCAATTTTCATCAGCGTTGTCAACTCGGTGCTTTTCGCACCGTTTTTAGTGCTTTTTGAAATTTTCGACGTGAAAAATTTTGAAGTTAGTGCTCAGTGCTTTTTTAAATTCATTTCGGTGCTTTTTGTTTCGAGTCGGTGGCACTAAACCAAAAATTCGAAGAAAAATTTAATCACCTATTTTTTTCTTTCGAGGAAATGTACATATATATAAAAAAATAAGCTCTGAACTTAAATGGAGCATTTAAAAAAATTCTACCAAGTTTGTACAAGGCTTGGTGGAAGAAATAAGCGCCATGTTTCCCTTAAACTTTAACATTTAAATCATAATTAATATAAAAAATGTTTTGCCACGCAACAAAGAAGACATAATAGAAGTATTTACCCAAGTATAGTTTAATATCGAAATTTTGTCTAGTCTAGGGAAAATATAATTAGTCTACTATCGATTTTTCAGTTGAGAATTATTGGATATTTATAATTTAATTGAATGCGAAAAATACGTTTGTTTCCTGACGAAAAATGATTAAGCATAAATTTTTTTTATAATAACTACAAAAGGCTTCGTCAAACTGATTTGAGAATTCACTGATTCTTATACAATTAAAATGTGTATCGGATGCCTCAAATTTATAGCTTTAAAAATGTATTGCAAAGTCAACCCATTATTATATTTTTTATATGCATATTTGTGTGTAATAATTTTTTTAATATATGATAATAATTAAAAATTTAGTGCTTTTTTACTTAAATTACGCGCTTTTTTAGTGGTTTCAGTGCTTTTTGAAATTTAAAAGTTGACAACGCTGATTTTCATATCCGAACAGGCCCAAGGCGAGTACAGTATAAGGTGAACTCTTCTTCCCTACAACAATTTTACAACACAAAAAACAAAATGTAGTTTGCTGTGCTACAAAACCAATCTGTCGGAAGATGTCAAAGCAAATTTTGACATTTTGGTTTAAATTGCTCAATTTGGCATCAACAGCTGGATGATCAGCTGGGCTGAAAAGGTCATCTGATACCAGTGATGCCAACCAAAAATCTTTCTTAGAGGTAGACTCGATGTGAAAAAGAGGTAGTTTCCAATAAATCTTACTTTAAAAAGAGGTAAATCTACAACACTTATGTTTTAGGGCATTTTAATCACTTAAAAAAATTTTTAATGAACCTTTCGTTTCGATAAGAAATATTTTATAAGCAATTTTATGATATTAATTAATTTTTAAATTTGTATTACTCTCATATTTAAAAGAATTAATATTATCATTAAATAATTTCTAATGCTCGTTTGCAGCTGTAGTTTGCCCAGCGCTAGCGCTGATATATCGTGTAGATTTATTTGCAGAGTATCAATAAAGATTGTTTCTACAAATTCTTTTTAACAATTTTACTTTCAACATTCGAACTATGTATGCAATTTTCTCACAAATTGGTCCAATAAAGGAAGTATTTGGAGTTGTAGCAGGTTTTAAATAGTTAATTCAAAACAGCGTTGTTTACAACATGCATTGCTAAAATATATGTCAGTTGAACTTCTAGCTTGAATTAGACAAACAAAAACTCGTGTAACTTAGCATTATTATTGAAAAACCAAAAAAGTGGTATATTTTTCTCGGAAAGTGGTAGAGTTGAGTGAGACATCCAAAAGAGGTTGATCTACCACAAAAGTGGTGGAGTTGGCATCGCTGTCTAATACTGAATTCGCCTTAAACAGGCCCTTTTACTGTCGTGGGTAGTGCATCGGTATTTGATTTTAGATGTAGAAATGGAAAATGTTTCTTTAGTCATTTGAAATTCTGAACGCGTATCTTCACTCCATTTGTTTCAGTTCTAGTTTTGGAGATATACCGCTTAGTAAAAAATAAAGGCACTTTCACTACATATAGTAGCATAACTTCAGAAGGGGATTCTCTGTTAAGTAAAGAAAACAACCGAAACTCAATTACAAAATAATCTCGAGGGCGTGCAAACATTGTTTCTAATTTTGCTTAGTACTTTCAGAGATATGAAAATTTAAACCAAAACAACACAAATTTTAGGAAAAATTTATTTATTTTGTTTTTAAGAATGCATAAAAAATAAAAATACAACAAGGAGCTTATTTTTAATTTAGTAGCTTGTAGCTGTATTTCAAAGGAATGGAGCCCTTTTTCATGGAAATTGGTATACAACTTTTTATATTATTTACAATTTGGTACTGTTTTACGGAAATATCAATTTCTATTAGTTTTGTTCTGTCACTAAATTGAGAATAAAATCAAAAGTTGTGCATTAATTTCTATGGAAAAGGGCTTAACTCTTTTATAATGAATTTAGCTACATGCTACTGAACAAACAATCTGGCCCGTTGTATCTTTCTTTTGTTGTGACGTTTTAAAATCAGAAATTTAAAAAAAAAATCCTAAAGAATTATTATTTTTCTCAAAATTTTACGATATCACCGAAACTGCTGTGGAGATTAAGAAATACTATCTGAACGGCTTAGAGATCATTGTCGAATTTTGAATTTTGCATTTAACTGAATAGGGCATGACCTTCTCAAGTTATGGTAATATATGTCCTGCAATTGTCCTCATTTTTGACATAACGGTATATCTCGAAAACTAGAGCTGATAAATAAATTCTAATTATATATCTGCATAACATAGGTATGTTTTCGCTGGCCATCAAACTTTTCATGAAACATGTGTAATTTTTCCTCTTTTCGTTCGTTTTTCATCGCAAGCTATTCTATGACAGCTTTTCTTATTTAAGCTGTGTAGGCCGTGCACCAATTTCTTCAAATCGTATAAGATAAATATTTATTTTTAAATGTAAATGCAATATATTTCTTTGCAAATAATCCTTTGTCATTCTGCTCCGATACATAAAATATCTATATAGTACTTGTAACATTTGTAAAAGTTAGTTTAGAATCAGGCTGTCGTCTAAAGCCATTGAATTATGTAGCGAAAAAAAGTATTCAAAGGAAAAGCAATGAACATTTCGCCTATGCGTCCAAATTAGAGAGTACGACATATTGTTTTAAGTTTTCTTATTAAAACTTACAATTTATTTTAAGTTTTTTGTTATTTTGGTTAATGTAAATAGTTTGACATGCGGTATGAAATGTTTGTGTTTTGCTTGTAAAAGTTTTTTATATAATAAAAAACGTTAAATTGTAATCAGATGTAATATCAGTTAAAATCGGGTAATTTTGCTCCATCTCAATTGTAATTTTGAATGCTGCTGGTGGTAACACTGGTGCATAACCTGTATATGTTTTTTTGCCTAAACATTTGTTGCATTTAAATTTTTAGTTATAAGTATGTATGTATTGTGAAACCTTTCTAGCTTTTAATGTGAACATTTTATATCTTAAAATATTTTTACCAGATATGTAATAAATAAGTTTTCCTTACGAATGTTGAAAATATTTCTGCTTGTTCAATAAACGCATAGACCATAACAGGCTACACCACGACACGACTACAATTTGTGGTCAACAAATGCTGTTAAATGTCAGCATTGATGTCTAGTCAGCAATTTATATACCTACATACTAGTGATGTAACGAAAGTCAATTTTTGATATTCGCGAATACGAATACGAATATTTCAAACGATATTCGCGAATACGAATATTTGAAACGATATTCGCGGATACGAATACGAATATTATATGCAATATGAAATATCAAAAAATTGTTATTAAAAAGGACTTCACACTCTTTTTAGCGTACTTTAAAGTTAATAAAAAGTATCAAAAATTTTAATGATCATCATTGAATAATATTTGAAAATGATACAAAGCACAAATTTCTATAAAAAATTAATGTATTTGTACAAACTAAAATTTTTAGTCATTTATTTAAATTTTATTTAGGATTTATACATTTATTTATTTAATTTCTTTAGAAAAATTCGCCTGAAAATGGCCGAATCTTCGACAATTTGAATACGAATACGAATATTCGTGCATCACTAATACATACATATGCACACAACAGCATAAACTTCCTTATGCATAATGAAAAACTGGCATGAAGTTAGCATAAGTAACGAAATTAAACTAGGCGTTCAACCGTTCTTCCATGCATCCATTGTGTGAAAAAACTCGTTAAGAGTATGTTCAATTTTGCCACTATGCTAACTTTATGCCTTTTAGACGGCTTTTCCACACGCAAAATTTACTTTGCAAAATCTCCAATTTGTAAGAAAGAAGGGAGATCTTTTTTATTATCTTCTCCCTTCGCTCATATATACTCAAGACTTGGCAAAGTAAGCTTTGCGTGTGATGTGATGGTGTCAAAGGAATAGTTTTCATATAATATAATAATATATAATAGTTTTCTATTTATGAGAGATTGTGGTCGGTAGCTTTCTGTGGTCTATGTGTTTAAGGCTTAGAATTGTAAATCGTCAACAATTTATTACTTCTGCACTGCGCAAGTCGTAAGTTTATTTCATTTTCAGGACAACGTAATATGGAGAATTTAAGTTATTGTTCAAACGTAGTTTGTCAATATCTATTCCAAATAAAATCAACAAAAAGTAATCAGCTGACAATCCCCTAATTTTAGAAACTCCTTCAACATTTGTTGATAGTAAAAATTTCCAAGTTTATTTTACGAATATGTAATGCTGATTTACGCTGTATACCTACCACGCATAATATATTGTTTAGATTTATTGCTCCTACACGGAGCAAATTTCCTTTGCAAGGCTTGAGTTTGCAATACAGTGTGGTGGAGAGTGACATGTATGTACATATGTATATAGAGGGATAAGTTTTGGAAAGCTTGTGTTTATTTCCTGAACAATATTAATAAGATATGTAGCGTCGATTTTGGGAATTCTATAGATAGATGCTTGGCATATTCCAGTAGCACTATACAATTTCCTCGTCAAAGAGTTACATATCTACTTACATCGATAAATATTTGTAAAGTGCACACTTTAGGGGAAAAAACGGCAAAAGCAACTCAGCACGAACTACTTAAAACTTATACAGAATAGGTAATAAAAAAATGGTCAAAGTGGTACTTTATCACAATGGTAACGCTGCCTACAAAACCTCTAATGGTTGAAATTTAATGTACGGTGTCATGTTGTCGATTCTACTTCTTAGCATTTTCTTTACTATTTTATCATTCATTCATTCATTTAATTCTTTCTTGTTGTGTCTTTTGCCATGTTTATCATTTATTTGTTAAATATTTTTACATAGGCTGGATAATAAAGTGGGGTATGAAGGTTTTTGTGTATACCTCTCTACCAGCGTTGCCACTTTCTATATTATGTACTTAAAATTTTGTGTACTAGTTTTGTACCATGAAGTTTTTTTACCATTTTTGTAACATTTTTTTTAAAGAATTAAAAAGTCTCAAACTAGTGTTAATTTATATGTAAAACAAATACATATGTATGTGTCCTTAATTATGAAAGTGTTCTAAGTCACATGCATTTTTGCTTCGAAATACATACATACCTATTAAATTAATCTTAAAAAAAATTCAATAAATATTGAATAAATGCTAAATAAACTTATAGCTATTATTGTACTAAAAGACGAAAGTTTTTTTTAAGTTAACTAAAGCTATTTAGGGTAATTTTCTATAATTTATCAACTTATTGAGATATAAGGACATAATTACGACACACTGAATGGTAATAAACCCATATAGACTTATTCCGGAATTAGTTGAGTACTTATGTTATGTAATTATTTATTGAGGTGGGCCGACGAAAATCGGTACATAGTGTTATACAAGATTAAGTATATTTCTAATTTTTATTTTAAGTTAATTGATGCCGCTGAATGAACGTTCAACTCAAGTCAAATAATTTTATACCCTAAAAACTCGAAAGTCTTTTGACCACTAATGTGAATTTAAATTTTTTCATTGTAACTCTAACCATTCTGCCATCGTCGTCTATTTTTCAATTTTCCATTTCTGTTATAAAACGTTCGTATAATTTACATTTTGTATCTTTTATAAACTACCGGGTGTTTTTTTAGAGGTATAGAACTTCGAATTGAAATAAAACTCAAGAAAATCGTTTTAATGTCCATCATCGCGTATTAAAAACAATTTTTATAAATTTATTATTTCCAGTAAATAAAAATACATAAATTATTCATTATTTTGAGATTTTGTTAATAAAAAAAGGATAATATAACAAAAATAACAATTTTCGAACTAAATCAGATGAGGAAAAATGTACATATATACATATGTATTAATTAAAAAACAAATACATAAGTGAGTTTTTTTTTAAATTGTTTAATAGATTATTTTATCATTATCGGATAAATCAAAATGTTTTTTGGTTATTTATTTAATTTTATTATAAAATTAAATGGAAGAAAAAACTGTTGACTTGTTAAATAAAACGCAGCTGACTGAAAATACTTTTTTTTGCATGAAAATCAATTTCCCAGAACAAATTCCTTGCTTCATAAAAACTATATCGCTGGTTTAACATGCACAGGCTCTAAGTCCACTTTTATTAGAAATTGACATTTTAATGCAGTAATGTACAATGTGGTGATGGCAACTCTAAGAGTTGGTATATTTATATTTTTTTAACGATTCTAATATTTTAATATTGGTTTGACCATGATACAATATATATTGTATTTATGTTATTGTATCATGCGTTTGACGAATTATACGTTATAAATTGATCAAAATGAAAACACAAACTATTTAATGTATTTTTTATATGTATTTTGTAAACTATGTATTTAAAATACAAAATACTTCTACTTCATTTATTTAAAATACAAATACAAAATACGTATTTGTATTTTAAATACGTATTTGAAATACTTCCCAACCCTGACTGTAATTCACTTAAAGAAAAGTCAGTCGAAAAAAAGGCAATTTGCCACTTTAGTCGGTCACACGGTCACGGTGATTGTATGAAAGCCATAATCACCGTTGCCATATTATTTTCTCAAAAAAATTCAATTCAATTCTTATTAGCCTGTCACACATGGGGCTAATTTTTATGCCGGCACAATTTTTGTTCTTTGTAGACCACACGAGACTACCCTGAATGAAATGTCGATGGTGAAAATGTACTGAATCGCTTTTGACTTTGTCACCAGTACTACTCTACAATTATCCCCCATACAATACTTTGTGCTATAGACATTTAGCATGTGCTTGTCAATGAAAATCTACTAGTGACACTACAACAATTGACTAGGTAGTGAATTCATAGTTTTTATGGGAACATGGAGACATACCAACCAGACATTTACTGGTTGATTTCTATACCTTACGTACATACAAATTTATGTATGTTGACAAGTTGTTGCAAAATTCACCAGAAATATACCACATCTGTTTTCCTTATTTATTTTATACTGACGAATAGAAGAGAAATTGTAGACAATGTAACTACTACGAGAATTTTAGGTTTGACATAGAGACACTTGGCCCCAGTCTGACATAAAAATTTATACGTACACACAGCTTTGTGTGTGTATTAGTGTTTTTTGTATTCTTTTAACATTTCCCAGTTGACCACGGTATTCGTTATTGATATCGATTTCGAATATATCTCGAACATTTATCGTGTAAAACTATCGAGAGTGACACTCAAAAATTAATCGAAAAATGTTCACCTGTCGCTCAGTTTTATCCCAAAAAACTTTCGTTATAGAAGTTTCACTTGCAATATCAAAAGTGAGAGAATATCGAACTAATTTCGATATCCCAAAAAGGCAACAAAAAAAGTTATTTTATTTTTTCATTTATTTATTTATTTTATACTTATTTTATTTATTTTTTTAATACCTTGACTTAAACTGCAGGATTTGAACATGATACCTCCATTCTAACGGACTGGCATATGTATTATCCACTAAGCTATCGTGACAATTTTTTTCTGTTCAATTATTGCGCATATGTAGGTATGTGTTCTTATTTTATTTTTTAACTTACAGTGCTGTCATGCATCGAACTTTGTATCCCTAGACTAAGAGGCTGACACACATACACTCGGCTACCGTCACACATTCGAAAAACTTCCGAGAGAAGTTCCAAGCTCGAAGTTTTAGCGAACATTGGAATTTTCTTTGATTAGCGAACAAATATCGAAGAAGCTTGTTTCGAAATTTCTTTTTTCCAGAAAAAAACTTTTTCTACAAAAGTATAAAAATTTAATGAAACTTATGGCATATTTCGCACCTGCGAAAAAAAACATTCGACTTATAATTTATATTAAAAACCAAAACAAATTTTCATATTTTATTGTTGTTTTGAATAAAAATTGTAAGTCGAACGTTTTCTTTCGCAGGTGGGAAATAGGCCATTAAATAGCCAACATTGTGCATTACAAAGCTGTTTAAATTTGACAAACATACCATATGTTTTGTGCTTGTGTGTGTTTTTTAAAGGCATGTACATGAACATCATGTGGTCGTATTACAAATAATTTCGTTTTATTTTCGAAAAAAAAACTGAAAATATGAAAGTGTATTTAAATACATATTTTATGAAAATGTACTTAAAGTATGTTTAAATATTCATTATTTGCCATTATTTGTATATTGTTTTCAGCGTTGTCAACTTTTAAATTTCAAAAAGCACTGAAACCACTAAAAAAGCGCGTAATTTAAGTAAAAAAGCACTAAATTTTTAATTATTATCATATTTAAAAAAAATTGTTATACACAAATATGCATATAAAAAATATCATAATCGGTTGACTTTGCAATACATTTTTAAAGCTATAAATTTGAGGCATCCGATAAACATTTTAATTGTATAAGAATCAGTGAATTCTCAAATCAGTTTGACGAATCCTTTTGTAGTTATTATAAAAAAATTTTAAGTTTAATAATTTTTCGTCGAAACAAACGTATTTGTCGAATGCAATCAAATTATAAATATCCGATAATTCTCAACTGAAAACTCGATAGTGGACTAGTTATATTTTCCCTAGACTAGACAAAATTTCGATATTAAACTATACGTGTGTAAATGCTTCAATTATGTCTTCTTTGTTGCGTGACAAAACATTTTTTATATTAATTATGATATAAATGTTAAAGTTTAAGGGAAACATGTCGCTTATTTCTTCACCAAGCCTTGTAAAAACTTGGTAGAATTTTTTGAAATGCTCCACTTAAGTTCAGAGCTTATTTTTATATATATATGTACATTTCCTCTAAAGAAAAAATAGTTGAGGGAATTTTTCTACACATTTTTTGTTTAGTGCCACCGACTCGAAACAAAAAGCACCGAAATGAATTTAAAAAAGCACTGAGCACTAACTTCAAAATTTTTCGCGTCGAAAATTTCAAAAAGCACTAAAAACGGTGCGAAAAGCACCGAGTTGACAACGCTGATTGTTTTATTAAAATTTAAAGCCATTTAAACGGCATAGTCGTACATAAGAGGGAGTAAACACAATTAGACATTGTTGCAGTGGAATGAGAAAATATAAGATCGTTTTACTGCATACAAACATCACTTAATATTTGCATTCAATATACTGCAAAAGTTAAATTATGTATTTATAAAAAACTTTATATTTTTAAAAAACTTTTTGGCATCTCAGAAAAAGAGAAAACTTGACAAATGGTAACGCTGAGTACATGACATGTAAAAAGCCACATGTGCTTCTGGCTATGACATCACCAGCACTTTTGGTGGTGGCGTTTTTTAAAGTTAATACTACATAGTACAAAGTTAATAGTACATGTATGTAGCTTTTTACATGCCGTGTACTGTAGGCTTTAATCAAAGAGAACATATGTATCTCACATTCAGTTCAATAATATCATAACTCAAATAATAAGTTTTTCTAGTTAATAATGAATGCATAATAATAATTATGTATTAGTATTTTATCTTGTGTAAAAATTTCATATAGGTACATACATACATTCATATGTAAATTAATAACTTGTACTATTACCTCCTGAGAGAAGAATATTTGTTCATGCCTTCATTGAGTTGTATGTAGTAAATTGAAAACTTTAAACATGTTTTCTGCAAAACTAGTTTTTTGAGTTATGACCAGATAATGACAAAAGTATTGTTTTAAATATTTTTTGAGTGTCAAACAACTACGAATGCGTGCAGCAAAAAATAAAATCACGCATAATACTAACACACGCATTGATTTTAAACCGAATACGTATTAAAGTCCTGCACAAGACCATTTATAAGACATTTCAAGACATGAGAGGTTTTTCAAATGCTTTATTACAGGCGCAATATTCTAAAACAAACGCTAAACAACACTGTTGGCAAGACATTTCTTTCAGTTGTTTGTCTTGCCAACCGTGCTACTTAGCGTTTTCGAATATTTCGCTGTAGTAAAGCATTTGAAAAATTTCTCATGTCTTGAAAGGTTTAATAAATAGTCTTGTGCAGGACACTAATACGTATAACAATAAACATTCAACAACTATGTATGTATGTGTATCAGTGATCTGCAAAGAATCGTTTTCGCTATTCATACTAACTCATGAAATTTTAAATAAAAATGCGTAGACATCGTTTAAACTCACCTACTCTGATGTACGCTCACTCACTATAAGATTGATTTATAAATAAAGGTTGCAATAAATATGAATGCGACGTCGACATTTATATTCATACCACACACACTCACGCTCATAAATCACCTCATTTTGATTTCTAATTTCAGGAAACTACTTACACTACTCACTTTGATTCAGCTCACTTAACTCATACATGTATGTTTATTTAAAAGTTTAACCATTAAACAGTTTGCAAGTAGTATACAATAGTAGTAAAAAGTGTTGCTTTTGAATTCCTCAAAAAAAAAGTAAATTCGAGATACATAACCTCATAATGAGAACTTTAATTAAATTGTTTATCTAATTTTTCGACCTTTTTATATCTTTAATGAAACTATTTTTTTAAGCTTTAGGTCAGTAAATTTTATAAATTTCTTTTCAATCAAAAAAAAATTTTTTTTTGATTGAAAATAAAAAAAGACGAAAACTAATTATCAAAATATAAAAACAATAATAATCCTGAAGAAGTTAACCAAAGGTTAACGAAATATCGATATAAAAATAAAAATATAAAAAAATTTATAAAATTTACTGACCTAAAGCTTAAAAAAATAGTTTCATTGAAAACTTTAATGTTAGTATGCGAAGTTTGCATTGTGAATCATACTTATTTTGCATCGACCATAGTCATTGAGTTAAGGAGAATCGAAATCAACAACATCATAAATGTTGCTAACTATGAGTTCGATGCGCACTTCAAACTTTCGAGTGAATCTGATTCATAGACCACATTACAATAAGTATGAGTGCGCATAAGTACAATTAATTATAAGTCATGATTTAACTTTACTCACTTTTTCACTACCCATTGCTGTTCTCTGCTGTGCATACACATTTTAAAAATTACCCGGCACAAAAGAAACCAAGTAAAATGTATAGACTGTGCGAAATTAAAAATATTCTGAATATAAAAATATTCTTCTTAATAAACCGAATACACATGCGTAATACAGAGTTATTTTATTTTCGCACACAAAGCATTTTTTCAAACAGCCACACATTTTCCATTCCATTTTATGTACACAAATGGTTGTATACAATGGCGAAAGATCAATAAATATTTCGAGTATGACTGTATTATTTTTTTTTACTGAATAAATATTAATATTCTGTGTGTACAAATATTCAGAATGAAAGTATGAGAGAGTCAAGTAGTTTAATACTCATTTGCTTTTTTATTTGTAGTTGTAGTGTAGTTCGTTTTTTTGCATAAACAAAGTAGAGATAGATGCTCTTGTATGTTGGAATCGGGTTTATTCATAGTTGTTAGAGCGGTATTGTTTGTGCTACAATTCGAATTATACGCAGGTGCTAAAACTATTAAGACTATTTATTTATGAATATTTTTTTTGAGTAGTTATTGTCATTCTCTGGTTACGATACTATTGAACTGTATGTGCGATTTCTATGTCGTTATGGCGAGTCACCTATAATCAAATACAGTCTTGCCCATAAGTTTGCTTCGAACAGCTGTTTTCTATGGTTATGGTTATGGTACGTCTGATTGAACCTTACTAGGGGTCTCCAATAACCATGAGCTTGGTAGGGGCTCATGTCCAACTTTCATTTATGCTCTGACATCAATGCCTAGGCATATGTTCGCCATGAGATTCGCCGTCCGCAACCATTTGCAATAGAAAGAAAAGGGACAGAACGAAATTGGTAAATACCCCATCTCTGTTGCACTACCGCAAAATACATTGATATACCTGAACATGGATATGGCACGTATTTACCACAACAAGGAAGTTGATGAATTTTTCACAGTTGCTCTGCCAGCGTCATGTTCATGCCAAGTCGATGGCTAGTGGAGACAGGTTAAAGAAATTGAACATGTGATTGATAAAGTCATAAACTATTTTATATTTACTTATCAACTTGCAATTTAAATTTATTGTGTTTTTTGTTTGTTTTGATGTGGTTAATTGATAGTCACAATGGTAGCGTTAACGAAAATCCATGAGGGCAATCAAAATCCAGTCATTATTTTATACATATTTTTAATAAAAATCAAAACATGTATGTACATACATATATACATACATACATACCTACATACATATGTGTGTACATATGTATACCTATAGCGATTGTGGTAATTACTCATGTGGGAAATTTGTATTAATTGTTCCATGGAGTTGCTAGAACAAAAACAAATCTGCTGATTCACGGCGAAAAGAGAATGTTATGCATATTGTCTTAACAATTTAATTTTTTGAAGAAAATTTTTTTATACTCTGGGAATGAACTTTATTTTTCTAAGCAAAAATAAATCAATTCTATTACAAACACACATACATGCATACATATACATATATATGTATTTGCATCAATTATTAGCAATTCTGTAGCGCAGCGGTGTCGTTTAAAAATAAATTAAAATAAAAACAAAAGAGCAAAGAATTTTTATATGCAAAGCCAATACTTTTGTAGTGTGTGTCAAATAAAGTACATACATATAGCGTAATTAAGAAACTACTTATGACGTGAACTCAAGTTCAGCGAATAATTGGCAATCAAGGAAATACACTAGCCCTCAATTTTTAACTTAATATTTAAATAAGTAGATACCTTTAGCTAATTTATATTTAAATTTAAGTTGTATTTAAATATGGTTTCACGTTTTAAGTGGTTAATAAAAGTCTTTTTTTTTTAAAATTGCGTAAAATAACGCTAAAAAATTTCCAAATATTTTGGAAAGCTTTCCAAAGAACAGCTGTTTAGCATAAATAAGAAAGTTGGCTTATCAACCTGTAGAAAATTAATGTTGCAAAACTATTTACATGCATATATATATATATATATATATATCATGATATGAAACTATGTATTGTATACATATGTATGTATGTTCTAGGTACGTATCCATAATTTGAAATGTGCGTGAAGATAAATTTTAGAATTTATAATCCTAGCCACAAACCGTGGTGTTTAACCGAGCTCAACGAAAAAACAGACCTCCGTTAAATAATAAAAATTATTATTTTTTTCTCACAAAATAGACTTAATACCAGACCATAAAATTGAAACCCAGATTCTCTATATACCACCTGTATTTAGATATAGCATTTAATACATCCAACACGAAAAATCCTTATCTTAACCCACAGTCATAATATGGATTTTGGTAGTTGTTTTCATAAATCGTAGGAGATGGGAAACAAAGAATATTGGAGGAGACTCCTGGACGCCTCTAGATTAATGCCAAATAGTCGAAAGTCATAACAGCCTATTTTTGTGGAAATTACAACATAATCGAAATTTTTTTTAATTTGTTTTTTAATTTAGGTCATATTTTTTACCAATAAATCGTCGGGGAAATAAACTAACTAATTAAATGGCTGCTTGGTTAAAGGAATGCGCCTACTTAACACCAGAGGCGCTGTAATGCTAATCTAAAAATTAACAAAATCCACATTAGCAGAGTTTTAAGACCGAATTAAGCTTAATTGCATACCTTCTTCTTCACCATGTGCCCTATATTCAGTATCTTTCTCCTAAAGAACACAACACAGACGTAACTATGTATGTATGATTTAAAGCATATTAATTCCTTGAGTTTTACTTCTATTATAAAAAAAAAACCAGACTATAATGCCATATGGCTGAAAACCGCAACGAAAGTACTTTCTTTAAATGTTGCAGAAATGATAAAAAGTTTTCACAGTTAAAATTCGACGCTCACAAGTATACCGTTTCACGGTTAAAATTTTTCAAGTTCCCACGTAATAACTGTCAGGTGACGACATTTATATGCTTGACATTTTATTTACTGAAGTGAGCATTTAGATAGTAATACATACTTATGTATGCATATATTTTTATGGTTCTTTTTATATAAATAGCAAAAACAAACTAATGATAAGTGCTACCAATCTCCCTACGTCACTTAAATAAGATAAATAAAATATTTTCATTATTTTATCTACTCTTCTCTAAAAATATATTATTATTTAATTAATTTGATTAACATAAGATACACTGAAAGTTAGTTATCATAATGGCAACAAATGAATTTGGCTGTCAAGGAATATAAATATATTTAAATAATTTAAAACATGACCATATGTATGACATAATAGGCCTTATTAGGAGTTGTCGTATTACGACTTCGAGTGCGACGATTTTGTGTTAGACTAACCCCCAGTTTGTGTAAGACGTTGTCGGTAGAAATCTTGATGTTTTTGTAATATATTAAAGGGAACTTGTACAACTTTTCTTTAATCTATTATAGAAACGTCAAGATTGCCATTCCCAGCGTCATACACAAACAGTCTGTAAAGATCAATGCAACATTTTTTCTTTAATCTAGTACAAAATTGTCGTAGTCGAAGTCGTAATACGACACTCGTAATTAGGCCCAATATAATGCCTTGTGAATTGGTCAAAAGTGTAAAGTTGAAATGAGGTGAACATTTTTGTTCTCTAAACTATGTAATAGTTTATTCTTATTTTAAATGTGCAGTCTTAGTATTGGCAAACTGTGGCCGCAGAAGTAGATAAAAATTAAAAAGAAATCTACTATAGAAAAAATTTTCCAAATGCAGTAACTCTGTCTCAAAATATTCAGTATTGAACGAAATTTACGAATATTTGAATGAAATTCTTTGGAAATCGTTTGACGAAATTCGTTTCCTATTAATATTAAGCCCGGTACTCTGCTCACAATTTCGTGCGAAATGCTGTCAAACTACATATAAAAGTATTTGGTATGAAATATTTGCGAAATAAATTCGCAAAAGTAGTACTCTGTTCTTGTTGCGAAAAACACATAAAATCTATCTGGCAGCATGTTTTTCCATACAAAATTAATCTGGCATCATTTTAGTTTAGCTGCGAAACAACATGAGCAGTGCTTTTTTCGTACGGAATTTTGACAATGTTGCATACTTTCAAGCAATAAAAGCGAGAAACTTATTAAAAAAAACCGCGAGTTGGGCTAAATTTAGTTCATGCGAATAAATGCGTTGCGTTATTAACTATCCTATATAATCATACGACTTTAGCGTACAACCCTTATCTAGTGAATAGTTACTGTCAAAAGTCGGTTAACTATTACCTAAATTACATTATGAATTTTTTCATGAAATTTGTTCAAACTTTTTCGACAAATGAATCTCTGAAGCATTTTTGGCAACTTTTTTGATCTGATTTGTCTCGCCAGGCCTATTGTTGACAAATAAAAAAAATTTGATGTAAAGCTATGTACAGACGGTTGTCAGATCTTACAATATTGCCAGTAAAATGTGCTCAAAATTTCTTACAACCGTGTGAACTGGCAATTTTTGTCAGACGTCGTTGCCAGAAAAAGCATTTTCAGTCCATTGCAAGACTACCAACTGACAACAAATTGTCAGACTTCTTACAATCGTGTGAACACATTGTAAAATTATTGCCAGATATTTGTCAGACATTTTAATATTGTCAGATTTGCGAAGTTTATGCATCTGAAAATGGCGTCATTGTAAGAGAATTATTTCTATTAAAGAAAAAATTTATGCACACAAAATCCTTGCAATTTCTTCTTTATGGACCATAATAATTTATACCTTCACTTTTTATTAGATTTAACACAAACACAAACGATTGATATATAACAATTTTTAACAAATGCTTTGAGTCTGGCAACGCTTAACAACAGATCTGACAATTTGCGCACATGACAACCGTGCGAACTGACAATTTTTCGACTGACGATGTTTCCAGATGAATTTATTGCCATACAACCGTCTGGTAAGATTTTCTTACAACCGTGTGAACTGACAAGGAATATTGTACTGGCAATTTTCGATCAGCACATTTCCAGATCTGACAATATTGTAAGATCTGACAATCGTCTGTACATAGCTTAACTTATTTCGTGAAAAAATGCTTAGTCCTAATTTACACTATGCAAGTCTTATTGTTAAGCCGCAGAACCGTTTCTTTCTCCTCGTCTCTCTCTCTCCCCTTAATAAATAAAATATAAATAAGTTATAAGTAGGATAGTGAATACCAGACTTAAACAGAGCGCAAGTTGTATACCGTATTAAACGAAATTTCAGAACAGTGGAATTCGTTGATAATCGTATGACGGCACCAGTTGCGGTGTTTCATTACATTCATAAAATTGAACTTTAGAGATACATACGTATTTTTATCATAATAAATAGGCAGCTTTGACAACTGAACAAAAATATCACAATAGCTGCGTTCGAGAGCTCAAACGTTTTTAAATTTTTTATATCTTATTTTACTGGATTGCCTTCTCGTACACATAATCCAGTAAATAATAGGTCGAATTGAAAGAGACACATGACAGTTCATTGACTTAAATGTAAACTTTTACTGAAAAAAATGTTGCCAGTAAAATCCACTAAAACGAAACAATATATTTGGAAATGTAAACAAAACAAATAAAAGCAAAGAGAAACAAATATTTTAACAGCCTTATTTATAAATTTTATTAAGTCTTTATAAAGCCCAATAAGCAATTTTGCTTGAAAAAAAAATCGAATATAAATTATTTGCTGGGTTTTGTATGAGTTTCAAAGCCTACCAAACTTATTTTGTCTTTGTGATTTTCAAAAATATTATTATTCTATGAATTCTCATATAGTTTTTGAAAGTCTGTGCATAAAGTAAGAGGTTTGTGACTGTTCAAAATTTGTGGTTGAAGTCTACTGATGATTTGGGTTAAGCGCCAATGAAATACGTATATAGACCAAGCTAAACCACAAGCAAATAAATTTCAAACTTGAAATCAAGTGTAAAAAAACTGTTATTTATGCCACACATTCAACTGTCAAGGGTTGAATTAGAATTAATTTACACCTTATTTCAATAGCAATCTCCAGTGAAAAGGGAACTGGAATTTATTTCGAACAATTAGTTGTAGTAAAGTGTAATTCAAGCCTTGAATTATACTACAATTAAACCATGTATTACAATTGACTTCAAGTTTATTTCAAGCTTCAAAAACAATGCTTTTAAACTTGAAAGCGAAATGTAATTTCTATGTTTTCTAATAATAAATATCTGCACATCTGCCTTCGCTATTTTTTACTCGACTTTACTCACCTTTGTTTTCCAAATTCACTTTTTTATTTAATTATTTTTGTTATTTTCAACACAATTTCAGTTTTAATAATAAATAAATTACGTATTTGAAAAGGTTTGAAATTATTGTATGTTGTTTGATTTTTTATTTCAAAATATTTTCAAACTTGAAAACTGTTTGCAAAAATGCTTCAATTCAACTTTCTTTCCAGTTAAATTTCAAGTGCTTGAATTTGAATTTTTTGAGTGTTTATTGGGAGGCTTGATAAGAAAATTTGTTTATGAAAAATGGTTTTAAAAATAATTTATAACGCCTTAATAATCTAACTGCCTTACTTATAAAAGTTGTTAAGGCTTTGTAAAGGCTTATTAAGAAAGAAGATTTTTATGAAAATTTGTTTTAAAACCCCTTAATAAAGCCATTATAATTTTTATAAATAAGGCTGTTAATAAATAAGACTTAGGGCCATTATTATAACTTGACGTTAGCTTAAAGTAGGATGTTATTGGATGGATAAACACTTTTTCATTATTACAACTAGTTTTTGATGAAATTTTAAATATTACAAAAACAAAATGTATTAACCCAGCTAAAAAATATATATGTATGGAGCATATATGATATCCCATATTTGGTTCGGATCAGAAAAATGAGGGTATATGGGCATATATAATTATATGTATATATTCATAAATTTTCATACATGTATGTGTAAATTCCCTCCACAGGATACACAATTCATATTCATACACTTGATTCACTAAAGCGCACTGCTGTGCAATAAATTAAATTACTTAAATTAAATTCTTTTAGACTTGAGAGAGAGGTTGTATTTAATGAAACATTTGTTTGGACAAATAATTCAAAACGAACTAAAAGTCATTTCATTCATCAAAAGTTGAATCAATTATTTAAAAAACACATAAGTCATATTCGTACATAACATTTAGCTTAAGAAATCAGATTAAAAACTAATGCAATTAATTATAAAAGAAAAAATAATCCGTCTAACAATAGTTTTCAATACAGTAATATGAACTTTGTTTCTTATCTAGAAAACTTTGTTATTTTCTATAAAATTAATGACTGAATTATACTTTTGATTATTTGATATATTAAATGGGGCCACACAATGTATAAAATCATACAAGAATAGTTTTTTTGTAACAAAAGTTTTTCTTTTTCAAACTTTGAGGGTACGCATATAAACTTTGCATACCATATGTATTTTTTAATGGATTTCCAATTCACCAGTGATAAAATTCCAAGCTTTTTTGATTGCAAAAACGATTTTATGTGAGATGTCATGTATGCATACATTCTTATATGGCTCCATATATAAAATCTTATGTTTATATATCGATGCACATATGAAGAGCTTCATAATTATATTTTCATATATGAGCTCATATGTTATAATACATTTCATATATTAGTTCATATATAATAACTTTCCCATGTATAATCCCATATATTTCCATACATGAATTCATACATATTCATATATAGTTATATAAATTCATATATTAAAAATATATGGACGATATCTAATTTTTTTAGCTGGGAAGTTATAAATAAGATAACAAAATTTTTATCAATCAGCTGTCGTATATATTTTAATGAATTTTACAATTTTCCCGTTCTCGTACTTTTATATGCAAACGTTTTTATTGAGAGTAATTTCCTTACATATTATACGCGGTATTTACTAATTGCCGTATACAAAAAAAAATTTTTTTTAGAGTTTGAAGTGTATGTTAAAACAAAATTTTCATACAAATTTTGACAAAAGAACACTAAGTTCAAATTAATTTTTATTTGGATACTGCCTTAAGTTACTGGAATTTACTGGCAAAGTACTCGAACAGGCCTAATATTGAATTTTGTATTGTGAGACCTTTCACTTTGCTGCAAACAAAATACTAGTATTAACGTGTAAAAATTTTTACACAAAAACAAGAATAACAAAGTTTTTTCTTTATTCTTTTCAAAAACTATTATAATCAAAGATGTGACAAAAACATTTTTTGAAGCTTTTTTAGTTAAAATTAAGATGTCTCATATAACAAATACTCATGCTATTAAGTATGTATGTACATGTGTTTGTATGTATGTATGCATGTATGTATGGATATCATATTTAATAGTTCGCATTTTAAATACAATTAACTCTCAGTCAAAAATAGTTTTTATTGACACAGAAATTGACTAATAGTTTATTTTTAAGTTGAAATTGTCTTATCGTAATAACACGTTCTTGAACTTTGTTTTTACATTTTATTGTTTGAGTCACAGCAATATTCAACGCTTACACTTATACCTCGTTTAATTATTTTCATATAAGTTTTTAAATAAATACTTGCTTAATTCACAACAATTTGAATCATGTATTTGTTTATCAAATACACTTTTTGTTTTTTAATTGTGAACACACATTTTGTATTTTCAATTAAAAAAGAAGAACAAGCTACTTACAAATTCTCTCAGAGAGCCTCTCTCTCAATACAACATTTTAAAAACATATGAAATAAAAGTGTAATAGTGTATTTCATTTTTATATGAAAATTTCTAACAACAAATGTTACACTCTTGTATTTAATATGATAATATAATCGATACAGAGATACAAGAGGTTTTGTGAATTAAGCAACTATAATTATTGTGTTGTATAATATTTAGGGTTTCCACTACAGAGGAAGAAACTAAGGCAGCGGATACTCCTAGTTGTTCAACATATCTAAGGTTGTTATCGCATGATTTATAGTAGGACTCAAAAATAAAACGAAATTGAGTTTTTTCTAATATTGCTACTAATAAAATCTTAAATACATATTGAAGGTCTTGCATAAAAAGGGTCAATCTCGCATCATTTTACATAGAATATGGGATCTTTCAAAAATTGATCGAAAACTATTCTTTCATTAAAAATTCAAATTTGTATGCCAATTTATCAGTTTCACGGTAGCTAATCCGTGCAGCCAGTATTAAGTGTGCGTCAAATTGTACGTAAACAAAAGTGATCTAACTTATGAGTAATTAATTATTCGCTTGAAAAAATTTAACGTGTTTATTCAAGACATTAAATAAATTTGGATTCTGAAAAAAAATGTTGGATTAAAAACTGCCTTTAGTTGTTTCAAGTGTACCCACACACATTTAATATAAGAAACTTTTTTATGGACCAACTCCCACTGAATATTTGTTAAGTATTATTATTATATATTATGTTTAACAGACTTGCAAACTATTGGCATGAAAGTGCCCAAATTTAGAAATAATTTAAACGAAAACAATTTAACTTTTTACATACGTGAATTTATTATGCTTGTGACATACAATTTCGTCATTTCTTTATTTGTAATTGTTTGTTTTATTAAAAGAGAAGTAACACTCAGTGAACTAATACGCCTACCTACATAAATATGTGTGTGTGTGTTGCCGTCTTAAGGAAAGGGATAGTGAAGAGGGGACAGCTGGTGAAGTATTAAATTATTAATATTTTCTTTTCATTATTATTTTTGCCATTTGCTAGGCGTTGCAGCGCCCCTGGTGTTGAGTAGGCGCATTACTTTAAGCTGTGTATCCATTTTATTAGTTATTTTCCTTCGTAGGCTATTCATTGCTATAAATATCAATGTAGGAGGCCGTTGTGATAATCAACAGCATTGACAGTATTAAATTCATGCTCTCGAAGACTTTGTTTGTTTGCAGTGAAAGCACTGACTACTTCTGCCAAAAGCTGAATTTGTTATTATATCGCTAATTAAAATGCAGATGTGTACTTTGCATGTTTAAAAATAGGAAGAATTTCCAGAACTTTGTGTGGACAATGGCACCAATTGACAATACACTATTCATAAATCTGCAGCTTAAAAAACAGCGGTCCGACGACAAAATATAATTGAAGAAGAGGACCTAATTTCTATTATAAAATGTATTTTTTGCAAAAAAATTTTTTTTTGATTTGGTGTAACATGCTGGTCATGGTGTAATGTAATTATACAGGTGACTGCGTAAGGATTTGTTATACAGTAATACAACAACAATAGCGCTGTAAAGAACCGAAGAATGTCAAAAGCACAAAAATATTTGTACCAAAACAAAACGAAGTTTTTGACATTACTTAGCTACAAAGCACATAGAGCAAAAAATTATCAGCTGAAGTAGCGCTGCATAGTTAGATACACCTTGATACTGGTTTTCTGGTTTTTAAAATGGACTACCTTGCGATGCAAAATTTTTCAGACTATATACTTCTATAAACATTGACTTGTTTTAATTAATTTATTAATTTAAGAATACATTTCTTCTACTCTCACCTCCAAATCAGTTCAGTTTTATTTATAAAAAATAAAAAAAAAAATACATACCGATAAGTTGCATTTTAGGAAGTCTGTCCGGCCCTCAAAGTTGGCCTTCAAGCACATTTTTCAATGTATTTTTTTTTTGCATGTGACTATCTTTTTAAAAATCATTTTACAAGAATATGATATATGGCAATATTTTAGTTTAGCTCTTCAAGTCAACAACATTAGTCTCAAAGAAAGTTTTTTGCTAAAATTAAAATTTCCGAAAATAATGAGGAAAATGACCAACAAAATACCACCAATTTTATGTAACAAAACTATATATAAGTATGTATATGGAAATTTTTTATTTTAAGCATTAAGAGCTTATATATATGTAAGTATTAATTATTTCATACATATACAGTATGTATAATCAAAATAAATCTAAAAAAACAAAAAAAAAATACATTGAATATATGGGCTTGAGGGACCACTTTGAGGGCCGGACGCACCCCACACAACTTTTCGGAAGGATTTTTTTTTGTATTTTTTATTTGGGGGGGGGGGGTGAGAGTATAAGAAATCAAAAAAATAAAATAATGGCCACCCTAATATGCATATATATATATATATATATATATATATATATATATATATATATATATATATATATATATATATATATATATCATATATACACATATCGCCTTAATATAAATTTTCGAAATCGAAACTTGCATTTTTCGATACATTAGATGTTCTTCTATCGAAATGGGTAAAGTGAATAAATAACAAGCATTTGCTTTTTACTTAAAAATTTATTTTAAAACCTCAAATATGTATGTGTTTTTTGTTTTTTTAAACAAATTTTCAAGTAAGAAGCAAATGCTTATTGTTTTACCCAATGAGTTAAGACCTTTCTATATTTAGATAACGATATAAATATCGCCTATTTACTCAAACAATTTCATAACTGTAAAATTCCAGTTTGCCAGAAAACGAGATGAAGTTTTCAATTTACACACAACTATTGAGGTGGCGTTGACTGAAGCTGTTAGCACGTTGACTACAAAACCAGGGTTCGAGCCCGGTTTACAACAGTCATTAATCAGTGCCCCTTTGTATCAGTTGTTGTAGGAAAGTCACTGAACTATTCCGACTTCTGCAGATGTTAATCCTAATGTAACATTAGAATTCCCTCCTTTGTGGTGTAGCAGAATCATCATCCAAAAAAAATCGCCTCATTTAACACCAGAGCTGCTGCAACACTACATTAAAAAAAACGGCGCTAAATTTGTATTAAAAAGCGGTCATTGGAAATAGAAAAAACAAAATCGAAGAAATAAATCAATTTTTTTATTTCGTGTTGGGCTTTAATATCCCAGTAAAAAAAGAGACTCCAAAAAAGTCATGAAAATGTAGAGTTTGCGATGCGGAAGTAGTGAAAATTTCGATCCGATCTAATGATTTTTACATAGGGTTGTCATTGCATGAAGTTCTCTTTTTCGATGCCTGGTCACTGAATTGGAAGCGATATTAAGAAAAATTCCCTTTTTTGTGTTCTATGATAATATTTTCATCTAGGAAAAATGGTAAATAGTTGCCTTTTTTAACAATTCGTTTCTTTTTATACGAATTTAAGCCCGAAACAGTGTTTTCATGTAAATTTAAGCAAATAACTTTAAAATTTTAGACTAAAATTAGTTCATAAATTTCTTTAAAAAAATATTTTTTTTAAATTCTGGTGAGTACTTTCTAACACTATGGAGGAGTTGAGTTACAAGGTTTTGTATGACTAAAATAAGCTTCTACATGGTTTTTTGCTCACTATCGGCAAATTAAAAATATCGATTTTTTGGAAGCAATGAAAATGTAGTTCCACTAGAATGTCTTCCATTATTTTCACTGGGATGTGTTGCATCGTGTGTGTTTTAAAATTTAATTTAATTGTACTATTTTTCTTTTGAAAAGAAATAAAGAGAATTTGTAATGACGTGTTACCTGCTAATTAGTTTAGTTTCTATTTTGACATAATATTTACATACATACATATGTACATACGTTTCATGGTTTATAGCGGCCGAGCGCCAATCAGATGTTAAAATGAATCGAATGTTTTTTGAGGTTTACGCCTTTTTATCTACATATTCAAAAAGAGAAAGCTGCACAGAAAAAATTATGAATGGTTTTAGTTGAGCAAACATGTTTTTGAAACTGATCTTGAGTTCTATTATTGTCTTTATTTGGTTTAATGAATATGTATGTATGTATATGGTAGTATAAGTACATTATTTTAAAACAGAAAACATGCGTTTTTCATTCTATTAAATTTTTACGATTTTTGTTATGTATTAATTTTGGAATTCTGTAGCTCCTATTTCATAGAAATATTAAAGGTATTCACGTCAAGTCTTGCAACTGTGCAAAAAAGCATAATTGAACTTTCTGAGGTGAGCAACCCATTTTGTTTAGTTGTCCATCAAGCAACACAATACAAGCAATAATATATTGTACTCGTATGTTTCTTAATTGTTAAAAGAGTTTGTGTAAATGCTGAATTATTCTAAAGTTAATTCACTAATAAAAATATTAATAGTATTGATATTATTTAACAAAATTCTAATAACGATTTAAGCCATAGGTCGTTTGAAAATAACAAAATTATGTAATTGTTATCTTAAAATCGAATTTGAATTTTCTTTATAATTTATATATAAAAATTTTTTAAAAAATTTTTTCATTATTTTTTAATTAATTAATTTGGTCCGAAAATATTTTTCACTTGTTTTTTCATTTAAAAGAAAACCATTTAGGTATTTCTGCGTTGTAATTTGCTGTATGGTTGATTTTTTTAAGTACTTTTTGTCCATTTTTTTGGATTGGCAATGCCATAAAAAGTTGCACAACTTTGCAAAATTTACCCTGATAATCTTGCACTTACTCAGACCCTGACAATTTTGCATCATTTGTGCAAAATAATTTTCTATGTGGTTGTTAAATTTATTCAAAATTTTGCAATTTTGCTTTTTCGCACCAGTGCAACTTTTGACGTGAATAGCTTTATTATTTAATTTTTTGAATTTACTAATTGAATACAAAATACATTTTTTTCTGTATGCGTCAAACTTGTCGCAAAAGAGTGCATTAGTGTCTCGAAAAAAGTTCGCCGTACACCACTGAACATAAAGGCATTTTCGAAAAAAAATCGTTTTGCCGAACGTAGGGTGGCGAAAATACATTTTTCATTATATCTTCGGCATTTACAGTCGGAGCTTAAAGTGTGATATATCGACGTTTTTGTCTCGAGGAGACCATTGGTTTGTTTCAATAGTCATTGACCTCAAATATCGCGTTCTGGTATTTACCCCCCTTATATCAGTTCCTACCACCCTAATGTCAAAACATTAAAGTTTCGATAATATTTTTGTAGAATGTAGGGGTTAGCTTTTTAAATTGTTTGTCATATCTTCGGTATTTATGTTCGGATCTTGAATTATGATATATCGATGTTTTTGTTAACAGTCATTGACCTCAAGTACCCTCTTCTAGTACTTACCCATCATAATGGAATTTTACATTACATTACAGTTTTGACATGATTCAAGTTGGCTGCATTTTTGGGGGCTCTCGAGTTACATTCTTTAGGAAAGCGATAGTGATAGAGAAGACAGGTGGTGAAGGAAGAGATAGAGGAAATTGTCATACCGTTACAACTCTACTTTTTTAGCACGTTTATTTTTTGTAAGGCGGTGTTGCAGCGACTCTGGTGTCAATGAGGCGTATTAAAATTTCTCAGTTGTGCTTAGTAGCCCTTTTATTGTTTTTTTTACTTCTCCGACGATTTTGCTACACAAAACCGACGCTGACGACGTGGTATAGTTCAGTGACCAGTCATTATGCCTTCATTACTTGAACTTTCCTAAAACAATTGACAAAAAGTGACACTAATGCACATTAGAAAAATGTGCGGTGTTGTTATTTAAC
This sequence comes from Tachina fera, assembly GCA_905220375.1. Classification (NCBI taxonomy): domain Eukaryota; kingdom Metazoa; phylum Arthropoda; class Insecta; order Diptera; family Tachinidae; genus Tachina; species Tachina fera. Next base: position 76,095,733 of record LR999963.1, read on the forward strand.
GGTTTAGCCGATGACGGTGTTCGAGCCCAGGACCTTCGGTTTTATAGTGAATGTGTTAACTATTGGAGAAGTAATTCTAAATTTGTTTTCTTATTTTCTTAAATTAAATGCTTGCTTGATTTTTAAATAAAATATATTCGTATATCGGGTCATAACCGCCAAAAAAGCTTAAGCGATATAATTTCCGAACTTAATTTTTTAACCAAAATCGATAATTTGCAATCGAAAATAATCAATTTTCGTAAAAAAACGATCGTAAAAATGTGTAGGTTAAGCTATTTTAGCAGTTATGGTTCGATATAGTAGTATATAATATATATATATAAATATATATAATATATAATAGTATAATAATAGTACTTAACAGCTGATGCGTAAAAACGTAGGAAATGCTACCCAACGTCACGTTTCCTTAAGAGTACCTGTGTGTGCATAACGGCTCAGTTAGCCGACTGTAATGAAGCTTAACTGCAACGGTAGGAAATAGCTGATCGACATAAGAATCTGTACATTACTTTTCACATAACAGTATTGATCAGCTGTTTCATACCGTTGCATTTACATTCCATTAAGTCTCAGTTAGCCGACTGTAATGTAACTGCAACGTAGGAAACAGATGATCGAACAGTCAGCTAACTGACCCTATTATAGCTGATCTGCTACATATACATTTGCGAAGAATAACGAAGCCTTTACATTTTAAATGGTATCATAGAACTCTAGCAACGATGGGCTTTTTCAAACGAAAGTGTGTGGCTGATTTTCGTTCACTAAAGTTTTCTTTTCATCAATGTAGTTTCACAAATTGTTTGTTAAAACATTCAAAAATGATAAAAGCCTGTGAAGTAGGAAAATAGTATCAGTTTCGAAGTTTTAAATTAATTACTGGCTCGTGGTGGCTCTACCTTGGGATACATTTTTCTTACAAAAAAAAAGTAAAAAGAAAATAAAAAATAACTGAATCGAGTTTTGGCCTGATTTTGATATTGCTTTTATGTTGCCACCATGAGAATTACGTTGAACTGGCCATAAAAGCAGCCCATGCAATTTAAGCCTGCTTATAATTTCAATATTCATTATTGTGAAGGCTTTTATATTACTTCTCGTATACCATGAAACAGAGTTAACTTTAACTTGCCATAAAATCAACCCATGCAATTTAAGCCTGCTTATAACTTCAGTGTATTCATTATCTGAAATTTGTCACTCCATTAATAATTGTCCACCCTCGTTTATACGGTAAATGCCATTAATCTATTTCATTTGATGCTATCGCAAAAATTTTATATAATTTGTTTTCTGCAATCATTTTAAAATACAAATTCCAATGTTAATTAAGTTTTAATGATATTTATGCCTTTTCGTATTTTTTTTTCATTATTATGAGCTTTTGCCATTAACAAATAGTGACAATTTATATTTTTTTTGTACATTTTATTTATAGTGATATTTTAAATTGTTAATCTTAATTCTGGTTGATGTTAAGTGAAATGGGCATATTTCTCAGTGATATTTTTATTAAAATTTTTATTATTTTCAACTATTATTTCTGTTTTAATTAAATAATAAAATGCGTATAAAGTTTCCACGATTTTAATTAAAAGTTATTTGATTTATTATGCTGCAGCTTGAATTATTATAATTTTTTCCCCATACCCACAGTTACCATTTTTGAAATGCTGCTACTGTAAAAGGGGCCACTGTGATCTTATGGCATGGGAAATTAAGATGTATAAAATTTCAAGGTGGAACGTACACTATAATGAAGTATTAGCTGGAGGAAGTTAAAAGACAATAGAAAAAAAGTGGAGTATGTTGAGCGTAAAATGTTTAAGCAAATCAGTATTAAATTTCAGGCAGAATAAAAGATTTAAATTGTTTATTGGCACGTACATACTATATATGGAAATAAAAATTTTTTTTTGGTGATTGGCTGGCACTTGCTTATTTGACAGTTTTGGGCATTACCAATAAAATAAACTATTTGTAATATCTATTTTGGCCAGAGCAAACCTGACTAGAATTTTCTTTCCATTACCAGTTGACTTGTTTATGGATGATGACATTGTTCCTATGAAAGATCTCGTAAATATCTAATTGTCGAAAAATTTATTTGTAATTACATGAGCATAAAAAGGCGGATAGTAACTATGTACGTTTTCTTATTTCTTACCCTTTTTACGTTGTTTCTTTATTCAACGTTATAGTGTTTTCACACTGACATGATTAAAATTTAAAGGTGGTTTTAACGTTAAAACCAACTGTTAACACCTAGTTTTACCATACAAATTGTTTATGTTAAAACCAACTTAAAACCATTTTTGTATTGTTTTTAAGTTGGTTTTATGAAATGAAACCTTTTTTTCGCAGTGCTAAATTGAGTGCTGCCAAGTTTAAATGACCAGAAGCAGCTGATAATGTTTATGCCAGTGAATAAGAATAAATATCAGTTGATATATTTTCAACTTAAAAATGGATGCAGCCGCAATAATAATCAAATAATCAAAAACTTGCGGAAAATATAATCTTTTGAACGTAAAACAACTACAATAACTATTTTCATTGACCTCTGGTAAGTAAAAATATGACGTACATCGACCCGCAGCCGTGCGCCGATAAAAAAGTTTTATTTTTTAATGTGATTTTGATTTTCGTGCATTTTTTATATACATACCAGAGAACGACAAAAATCACGTATTTTCTGATCATACTATAAATTTGTTATTCACTTTTAATCATGCAAAATAAATCAACATTGAGTAAAATCATCATCGTAATGGTGAACGCTTCATTTAAGTAAATGTGAGTCGAGTGATCGAACATGTTTTATTCTAATCATTCATCATACATTAAACTTTTGTTCACATTTAATCATGCAACAAAACTTAATGTTGAATAAAATCAGAATCATACTTACGAACGTATCGTTTGGTAAGTTGCAAGTAATTTCATACATGTTTTATTAAAATTTTTATATAATCAGGTTTTCCTGTTGAATAAAATCAAAGCAGAGGAGTTATGAAAAATATTATTTTTTAATACAAATCAGTAAGCAAACACTTTAAAAAGAAAAAATGGAAAACGACGAGGATTTTAAAATAATTTAAAAAAAATCGAAAAGGCACTTTTTCGAAAAGTACCTTTTCCGAATAGTGTTTTTTAAATAGTTAATATTCAAAGTACCCTCTAGTTCCAATGTTCAAGAATACACTATATCAGTTAATAATATTTAACTCAGACATTTTAGCTTTTACTATTTGTAAGAAGTCATTGTAAGTTATTTTTACATGTACATATGTATATACATACATACATACATACATATGTAAAATGATAAGGTAAAGAACAAAAAAAGTAATGAAAACGGGCACTATTTTACCCCTTATAAGTTCGATTTTTTAGAAAGTGTCAAAACTTATTTCAGATCCTGTCCAAGGGAAAAGAACGACTCAAAAACCTCTCCGCTGTGCTTAACACTTTAGAAAATGTGTCGACTGTAATAAAGATACTAAATTTCAACTTTTACCCCTAAAAGTACACTTATCGAAAAAGTACCAAACACGTGTGGGTTTATTTTATTGTTTGAAATTTGGAGTTTGTCTATCGTAGTTACCGATTTTAACCTTTTTGCACCTTGTTATCCCCTTCGCATTCGTACTACCAAAAATCCCTTCATAGTGGTTCTATACATCAAAGGGGAGCCAACGCACTAAATGTCGTTTGGGGGCTGGGCGATGATATGTCTGTTAGACAGTCCGTAACGTTATATAACGTTATAACTTTATATAACGTCAAGTAGAAGGGCCATAACAATTAATTGCAATTTTACAGGAGAAGGTATAATAGAAACTGTAATATTCACAATGTAACTTTTTTTGTCCAACTGCTTGCAAAAGCGTTATTTTTACACTATTGCATTAATGTATGTATTGTATTGGAATCACTGAAAAACTTAATTTCGTAAAAAATACGAAATATGGATTTTCTAATTGATACCATCGGTATATAAATTGCTAAATACATACATAAATACATAATATTCCGTTGTTTCTAAAAAATCATCATCACTTTATGCATACGCGGTCATACGCGCTCATTTTTGCTTTTTTTTTATTTTATTCATCATACAAATATTTGTTGATAATCAGAACGAACGCTTTTGCCTGCTTATTTTATTTTTCATCAAAATAATCATGAATGGGAAAAAGGAGCAAACACCCGAATTGATTGGTATGATGCGACACATGTTTATAATCGTAGAGCCAACAACAACTGTATGATTGGAATGATTAAAAAGCAGCAACGATTATGTGTGTTAGAACAAGTTTGATTGTATGAACACAAAGGCATGCTTTTAGGATATTGATTACGTATGAATATTTTTTCAATCAGATTTTGTCGTTCTCTGATACATACATTAACTTGATTTCCAAGCATTTCTTCACTTTGTATAAGTAGTTTCATAATTTCAAAATATTTATTTACAAAATATAAAATAACTTCCATTTTACAACGCATTGAAAAATTTCTGAGCTTTTTTATACAAACAAAAACATTTGTTGTACAGTTTGTCATATAAGTGCTATAAAAAGCAGAAAAAAATGTAGCAACAAATGCACGCATTTCTGCTGGAGATTTATTTTATTTTGAACAAAGTTATTAGACAGTCTGTGAGTTAACACCTGAATTTAAAAAAAATTGCAGTGTGAGTGCAAAATCAGCTGTTTATGGTTTTACTAGAGATGAGCGATATTTGGAAACCTGTTACTTTTTCACATCGATTGAAAACTCACTAATCAAAAACGTGTCTGAATTTATCAACTAACAGGTTTTGGAAATATAAAAAGTATTCACGTTAACTCTTGCAACTGTGCAAAAAAACATAATTGCACTCTCTGACGTGAGCAACCCATTTTATTTAGTTGTCTATAAAGCAACACAATATGTGCAAAGATATATTGTACTCGTATGTTTCTTAATTGTTAAAAGAGTTTGTTTAAATGCTGAAACAAAGTGTTGGAACTTTGCTGATTAATTTTGTAATTAATTCACTAATAAAAATATCAATATTAATAATATTGGTATTATTTAACAAAATTCTAATAACAATTTAAGGCATACATAGGTCTTTTGAATATATGTATTTGTGACCCTAATTAAATTAATTAAATTATGTATTTGTGATCTTAAAATCAAATTTAAAGATTTCTTTACAATTTCTAATTAATTTTTAAAAAATTATAATTTTTCAATTACTTTATTTGTACCGAAAACATCTTCAACCACTTGTTTTTTTTCATTTAAAAGAAATACATTTAGGTATTTCTGTGTTGTAATTTGATGTATGGTTGATTTTTGAAGTACTTTTTGCAAATTTTTTTGGATTGGCACATTTTGGCATTTGATTTGACTATTTTGCATCATTTGTGCAAAATAATTTTCTATGTGGTTGTTGTTATATTTTTTGAAAATTTTACAATTTTGTTCTTTTGCACCAGTGCAACTTTTGACGTGAATACCTTTGTAGTTATTTCATACAAGCTGTGCATGTCCTTGTATGCTTACTTTACAGTAAATGAAGCTACCACATTAATTATTTTTTTATAAATTTTATACCAAAAATAGCTTCCATATCCATATTTTATATGATTTAGGTTATTTATTTCTATTTTATCTATAAGTAATAGTATCAGGTTTGTATGAAAGAGAATATTTACAATTTTCAGCCAGAATATCAAGCATTATTTTTTTTTTTAATAAATAAGCAATACACTTCATTATCTTTTGCTTATCAATTCAATATAGAATTTTACTTATTTTATATTTGTTAGTTTTCTATAAATAAAGTAGATTCAATTAAGAATAAAGCTTATTATTTATTGCCCCAAGATTTTAATATTTGTACTCTTCCTTTAAACATACAAGACATAAATTGCATTATTATAATTTTTCTTAATAGTTTCTTAACCACTTTTCAATATTTCCTTTAGAAAATTGCATATAGAAAAGCAACTATTTATTACAAAACCACCATTATAACGTACATACAATATTTATTATTTATGGTCTATATTATTTGCTTAAAAACCAATTTTCTGTAAATCACTTCCGACTGCATACGAGTACAATAATGCCGATAACAGTTACATACGATAATTTTTAGTTTATGCGCTTGTTAATGTTAATATTTTGTATGTCGTGCATTCTTTGTTCGACAATATGTTAAAAGAAAATGTGGAAAATCACACCTCTCTCCCAACACAACATACATGTACACACAAAAAAGAACAATATATTGCTTATGCTGCAAGCTGAATATTTTATTTAATTTAGAGATAAATTCAAAACATCTAAACTACAAGAATTATAAATTTTCTTAATGAACAAAAAACCTGACAGAATTCTCTCCTATTTAAAATAGCAATCGCAGAAAATGTGTGCTTAAATCTGGCATCCCAAAAAACTTAAGGCCAGGTCAGAATGAATCCGTCATACGTTAAACTTCGCCTTTTTCAACTGACAGCTAAATTGAGGTCTATTACATTTAGTACGTGTCCGTCAACGCAAAGTACAAGAATTGTTCAACTTTTAACTTTATGTGTACGTTGAGTAGTTTGACAGATATTGGTTGGTTATTTTGGTATGTTCTGATTTAGGTTTTTGTGTTTTGTGGCACCCAAAAATTTGAATTTAATAAACAAATTGGAGAATAAACCTATAGAAGGTGTTCAAATGCTTCCGTCAATAAAGTACTCAATGTGCCAATCTTCTCCGTCGTTGCCTTAATATCAGTTGAAAAAGGCGAAGTTGAACGTGTGACGGATTCAGTATTTAGTATTATCTAAATCTAAAATTGAGAACTTTTTTTTTAAGTGCGTACTTTGTTGTAGCCAAACATACAATTTTTTATTCAATTATTATTTTATTATTACTCATCATTATGGTTATCAGGCAGGCATGTTGTAAAAGTTGATTATTTATTTCCTACATTTTTGATTCGCTGTATAATTTATGATAACAGAAAATGTTAGTTTTCTGAAGGTTTAGCTAAAAGTGATATCACAAATGGAAAAGATCACAAGTTTAACTTAATTCATAAATGCTTATTGAAAAACATCTTAAATTGTAACTTAAGGTCATTGAAATTTTTGGGCAAAGACGGATAGAAATTTATATTAGTTGAAGTTCATTATTAATTGTGATCTTTTGTAACATCGTTCAAAATGCGTTCATACATATCTAAATACATATGTATACTCGTATAAGTATGTAAATTAGGGATATAACTTTTTAAAATTTTTTAATATATCGAAATTGGCATAGCATAAAAACAATAAGGGAATGTATATTTATTTAAGGTCAAAAAAGGTCACACACAAACCAATCTGGGCTATCATGAATTAAATTCCGCGTGAAATTTCTCCCTTTTCCATTTAGAATTTTTTGTTTTCCCTATTACTTCACAGAGAAAACAGATTCGTTGAGACAACCGAATTTGTTGCCAATCGAATTTTTGCGGTTGCACTAACTATCAGAATTCTGGTATATATTTTATTTTAATTATAATTCTTAAGCAAATAGTTGCAGCAACGGAAAAAATTGGTTAACAGTATTGAATTTGAAATAAAAGTTATTTGTGCTACCGAAAATATGGTTAGTATAACTAAAACAATATCATATTGTATATATACCAAATTACATGTGATAATTATTAATGAACAAATAACATCAAAGTTAGTTATAAATATTCTGACAACACATACTTGAACGGAACAGCCAGCCGTTTTCGAAGGCCACTAAACCTTCATCACCAAAAATAGTCTTGATAAACTTCCAAGACCTCAAAACGTCGAAATATGACGAAAGCTCGAATTTTGAATGTTGATATAAAATCAGTAACTTTAAGCGTGTCTAAGTTGGTGCATACATCTTTATGTATTTATTTACCGATCTCCCCTGCTTCAACTGGGACCAGCACTTGTGGTTACACTTTCATTAACTGAATCTAAATTGTTTTTAACTTTTTAGTGCTTCTTATTAAAGTCGTTTCGATTTTTTTTAGAAAAGCTTTATTAATATTTGGAATTTTGAAAATCATAAGATTTATCTTCGATTTCAGCTAACCACTGCACTATGGTCTCCCAGCCCAATTTTCTTGGCCAAAAGTCAGATTTGGTTACATTCTGTTTTGATTTTTTCTCTTTTACATTCTGGTAGTAAACACTTTAAACCAACAACAAATATATATTGTTTTCGTCATTGATTCGTTGAGACAACTGAATTTGTTGCCAATCGAATTTTGGCGGTTGCACCAACTACATAGAATTCTGGTATAACGACTGCAATTTTCTTGTGGTACCACCATATTTTAGTTGTAACCCTTAAACAATGGACGCAAATAAAAATACACAATTTAAGAAATTTATTATTTGACATATTGTCATAAGTTTATTATAACTGAAATTTATTTTCTGGTGGTGAAGCATATCTATATGCATTTCTTCAACTGCACATTTTGAAAAGCCACAAACCTGTTATCTTATGCTCAGATTTTCATAAACCATTTGAGAATTCATAAATCATAATACCTTTGAAAGTCACAAAAGTTAATTTTTAATTTTCTGCTATAAACTATGATAGTAAACTCAACCTCGTAGTCAGTTGCAGCAACTGATAGAAAGTGTTTATTTTTACCTCAATATAGAACGTAAATTTTTTTGTTGCCAATACCAAAAGCTGGTAGTAAAATCCAACTCATAATATGTATATTATTCGGTTGTGTTAACCAATAAGTTAATTAGTCATCACAAAAGCATACGCTCGGTTGATGCAATCAATTTAAGAAATGCCAGAATCATATATTTGTTACAATTATGCCCTTATGGCAATGAACATGGATTGTTTTTTGGATTAATAGAAAATTGATAGCGTGAATTGAAATATAGTTTATGCAAATTATATTTTATTGGCCTAACCATTTTTCAAGCAATCTTTTTTCTGTGTGTGCCGGGGACAAATATAGGCAATATAAGAACTAGTTCGCAGCAAACAGTTTTCATGCCTAAGTTTTGAGTTTGTGCTAATAAAGAAGAGAAATAAACAATGTTAACCAGAACTTATAAGAAACTGCAAAAAACGTACACAAAATCTAGTCAAATATATAAAAATGCAAAAGAAATTAAACTAGACGTAAGCTGGAAGTAAGCCAATTTTTTTGCGCCACCACGCACTTAATCATTAACCACATGACCAGGGAATTAAGGGAATCAAAAACTATGCTCTAAAAGTGTTTTATGCGCATTTAATATGCACTAAAAACATAAAAATGTGCTTCAAAATTCAAAAGTATGATCTTAAAAATAACATAAAGGACTTGTTTTTAACATAAAGATAAATTCTGCTTGTCAGTTATGTGTATATTAAACTTAAAATATGGGGTGTGTTCGTAAATGCATCTCTGCTTTGCATCATACGTGCAAACTTTTATTTAAAATGCAATACAAGTTCGCTGATAATCCGTTTTAGTAGTAAACATGTTTGTACAACATATTTGACATTTATGTGCAGTTTCTACAAGTAAAGCAGACGACTCGTCTAGAAAATTTGTATGAAAATCGCTCAAAAATATGAGTGCTTTCCATATAAATTTTATACTCAAGTCGTCCGTCTGGGTTCTAGAAACAGGAGGTTATTTATGCGTTATCTACTTCAGTGAACCAGATTACAACAGTTAAATTTTTTCAGTTCCAGGGCAGTAATGCATTTACGAACGCACCCATTGTTTCTCCGATAAAGATTATCTAGTTAATAATCTAGGTTTAACCGCGCAACATTGACCAGTTAAACTCAAGTTAGAACTGTCAAATGACACGAGTAAATATACATTCATATACATCCCAGTAAAAAAAGAGACTCCAAAAAAGTCATGAAAATGTAGAGTTTACGATGCGGAAGTAGTGCAAATTTCGATCCGATCTAATGATTTTTACATAGGGTTGTCATTGCAAGAAGTTCTCTTTTTCGATGCCTGGTCACTGAATTGGAAGCGATATTAAGAAAAATTCCCTTTTTTGTGTTCTATTATAATATTTTTATCTAGGAAAAATGGTAAATAGTTACCTGTTTTAACAATTCGTTTCTTTTTATACGAATTTAAGCCCGAAACAGTGTTTTCATGTAAATTTAAGCAAATAATTTTTAAATTTTAGACTAAAAATAGTTCATAAATTTCTTTAAAAAAAATATTTTTTGTTTAAATTCTGGTTAATATTTTCTAACACTATGGAGGAGTTACAAGGTTTTGTATGACTAAAATAAGCTTGTACATGGTTTTTTGCTCACTCTCTGCAAATTAAAAATATCGATTTTTTGGAAGCAATGAAAATGTACATACTTCCAATAGAATGACTTCCATTTTTTTCACTGGGAATGATTTAATAACTATTCATAGAAATAGCGAACAACTAACTTAAATCTTAATAACTATAAGAGTGGAGAAACCCCAATTTATATTGATACCGAAAAAGAAAATAAATTTATCCATACATATCTGTATGCTTAATTTTTATTATAAGATAATTTGTGAAAAACTGCATTATTTTCGAATGCACAATTTAGTCACTTTAAGAAATTTAATACCAAAGAACGACATACATATGTTCAGTTATACGTATTCCTACTGTAGCTCTTTAAGGCTTCATTAGTCTTTACTTTCTGTTGCTGTTCTGTGCTGTGCCGTTCTATTTCTAAATTTTAATATTTACTTTTTCTTTTATAAATTATCAGATGTTTTCTGGTCACAGTTTTCCACTAAAGTGATGAGTTTTGCATCGTCCATTGTTATGTTTCAATATATGTAGTTTTATGTTTCTCTGATAAAAATTACATTTTTTAAATTCTTAAAGCACAATCACAGTTTATTTCGAAATATTTTTTTTATTTATGCTGCCACTTACAATTACTTAACAGTTTTTTGATTTTCACAAGTTGAACCGAAACAGAAAAACTAAAGGTGGAAGTACTACATAACAAGCGTGCAATGCGCTGATGCGATACAAACTTCTGTCAAAAAATAGTGTGAAAAATAGTTGAAATAGTGTGTTTTCATAAATACATAGAGAAGTTCGCGACGCGCGTACCTCGCAAAAAAGGTAAATATTCTGCAACTTTCAAGCGTTGTATACAAAATGGCAGCTATTGTTTCCAGATTCATATAATAATATAAAAAAATGTTAAGCTATGTACAGACGATTGTCAGATCTTACAATATTGTCAGATCTGTCAATGTGCTGACAATGTACTGGCAATCGAAAATTGCCAGTTCAATATTCCTTGTCAGTTCACACGGTTGTAAGAAAATCTTACAATTTATTGCCAAACGGTTGTATGGCAATAAATTCATCTGACAAAATCGAGAGTCGAAAAATTGTCAGTTCACACGGTTGTCATATATGCACAAATTGTCAGATCTGTTGTTATGCGTTGCCAGACTCAGAGCATTTGTTAGAAATTGTTAAATATCAATCGTTTGTGTTTGTTTTAAATGTAAAAAGTGAATGTATAAATTATTAAGGACCATAAAGAAGCAATTGCAATGATTTTGTGTGCATATATTTTACCATAAATTTTTTCTTTAAAAAAAAGCGTATGCAGTGTTGCCCATAGAAATAATTCTCTTACAATGCCGCCATTGTCAGATGCATAAACTTCGCAAATCTGACAATATTAAAATGTCTGACAAATATCTGGCAATAATTTTACAATGTGTTCACACGATTGTAAGAAGTCTGACAATTTGTTGTCAGTTGGTAGTCTTGCAATGGACTGAAAATGCTTTTTCTGGCAACGACGTCTGACAAAAATTGCCAGTTCACACGGTTGTAAGAAATTTTGAGCACATTTTACTGGCAATATTGTAAGATCTGACAACCGTCTGTACATAGCTTTAGAAATAAATTTTTTTGTTAAACAATGGATAAAAAAATGCATTAAATATTTAAAGAAACATAAAACGTAAATGCAAGGCAAAAAGAAAAAAAATAGCCGGCAAAGGCTTGAAATTTCACAACTAAAATATACTGAAAATCTTTACACGTTTAACAAGCAAAAAAAGTGTAACGCGTGGTATCTACCTCCACCTTAACGGCTTGTATAAGATTTCCATAAACACAATAAGAGTTAGCTAAATCGTAACAGAGCAGAAAGTAAAAACTAACTCTGCTTTTAGGCTTATACCCAAACAAACAAATTTTGGCATTTAGCTTAGTTAATAAATAAAAGTCAACTGGCTTAGTGGGTTCACCTTACAACTGAGCCTTGGCTGTTACTAGGAAATTTCTAATTTTTTTCTTCGCATCAGTAGCAGTGATGCCAATACAGTTAAAAAACGGCTAAACTTTAACGAACTCTTAAAGGTATCGAAACCCGATACATCGATTTTTGAAATATCGGCGATATAAATACATATATCGATATTTATTTTCGCAAATATATTTCGATATACATTATATATTTTTTGCCCATTACATGTACATTACAGTGGGTAAATTTTTTTTTGCATCTAGAAAAAATCAAATCTATACAATATTCTAAGAATATTACTACCCAGCTCCCGCCGAGAGGCATAAAAATTTACGCTTTCCTAGCCAAATAACAAAAATAACATTTTAAAAATTTTCGCTTCCGATTTTGATAAAATTTTGTACGAATGATGGCTCTGGCATAACTACCGTTAGTGAAAAATCTAGTTTGCGGAATATAGTGACTTCAAAATGAGAAAATTTAGCAAAAACCGACTTTACAAAATTATGTATATATATAAAACTACTTACCTTAGATGTTCCATTGAGGTGTCATGTTAAAGAACCGAAAATGGCCTTTGAAATCGCATGTGTTATGAGTGTAGTTTCTGATCTTCAGAAGTCAAACTTTACTGAAGTTATTGCTCCCGTAAATTTTTCTCGAAAAATTGTATTTTTAAAATTCTTAAAAATATATATGTTGATTAATAACTTCTTATCCTTACTTTGACCAGTTTTAAATTCTGAACTCGCAATATAGTTTAATCATCCGATTCAATCGAAACTTAGCAAACGTCTTGAGCGCTTGAAATAATATAATGCTGTGCATTAAAATCAAGGTTGGCAAACGGTATAGTAAAAATACCGATACCGATTCAAATACCGCTAAAATTATATACCGGTATCGATACCAATACCGAAACCCATTTCGGTTAGAAAATACCGGTATCCAGAATACCGTTTACGTCTATACCGGTATGTACCGGTATACCGATTCCCACCAAAAATAAAATTTCCAAAATATACTTTAATTAACTTTCTTTTATAAACACGTTTTTGATCTCCTATACACATTCTTATGAAAGTCCAATCATAATCATCAGTACTGCGAAATACTAACAAACTTCGTGAGCTGCTTAATGCCTTTAGGAACGAAAGACGTATCTTTAGAAATATAAATGTTTTAAATTGGTGAAAAGAGCAAAGCCATTGTAAGCCACAGTTATGTATATGAAATCGTGAAAGGCAGTATATTGGCTGTTCCATATACACAAGGTAATGCGGAGATATAAAGTTTTGAAGAGTTCTTTTTTAATGTATGCACATTAAACTGGTCGCAAAGATATTTTTCTTTACTTGATATACTAAACATGTGCTCTGTCTAAAATATGAGGTTTGCTGCCATAAATGCCTAGCGGGGCCTAAAGTACCCGATACACAGTGGGTATTTTGTAAAAAAAAGTGCAAATAATTCTATAGTTTCTAAGTTAGCTGTCCGATTGTTACGAAATTTTACACAGGAAGTTGTCACAGAGCTCAAGTCTGGAACTTAGACTTTATATCTTTAAAGGGCGTGGCGCCACAAAGCACCAAAGTTGGCAACCTTGGGTTAATGAAAAATTAAAATCGATGCCAAGCTCATGTTTTTGATCAGACAAAAAATATTTTTTGCAAGTGGATTTTTTTTTCTATCAAAGAGCTACATTTATGGGGATTTGCTTACAGTTTAGGAAATATTAGAGAAAAAAGATGAACGTTTTGGAACTTTTACCAACCTTGGTCCACTGTTCAGCTAATGGAGAAGTTAAATTTTGTTAGATTTAAAAAATGAACTCATGAATGACTGACAAAATTTGTAACATTAAAAAAAATTTAATATCAAAATCACAATTAAGTCAAAAGTTATACGCAATTTAAACTTAAATTTTAAAAAAAGTAGATTTTCGCCGTTTTTTTTTAAAGTGAATTAATTATTTCGCTATTATAAAAGAATTTCGCCCATCAATGTTTTCGGCTGAAAAGTCTCTCTTAGGTAGAAAATGGTGCAATCAATACACAGAAAGTAGTAACAAATATAATTTGCTTTTGAGTTCCCGGCAATTTCCAATAAAATTAAATTAAAAATGGGAGTTTTCAGTATTTTTGCAGTATTCTTCTTATTTTTCGCTGGACGCTGATTAGATTTTTGGATATACATATTTAAAAACAAATCTTGTTTTAGAGTGGCCTAATACCTTTTTTGTTTACAGCTTTGGAATTTGATATTTATAACAAAAAGTAGGTCTAATTCAAATATAGGGTTAATGGGTTGATAGAGATAATGGAGAAAAATTTTGGAAACTTTATATCTGAAGTTAAATATTGCCATTGTTACAACTTGTTTAGGTATTTTAAAATAATTTTTAGGTTTCTCTTATGATTTTTTATTTGGAATGACGATTCAGGATATTTAACTGTTTCAAATTGGACGCAGTCGATTTTTTTTTGATTTTTTTAATTACTACTTGTTACTTTTCTACTCTTGGTTATATAGTTTCACAACAAGCAATTCTTCATTTTTGCCAATATAACAGTGTCTACTGTCTACTCGTATATTTTTAGATTAATTTTCATTTTTTTAAGCTGTAGCTTTTATCTGCATTTCAAATTATTTTCCAATTGTTTTTACAGTCGATGAAACTGCAATTATCAACCCAGGAGGCAAACATGTGTTTTATGTAAAAACTGAACATTAAAAAATATACATATGGACATAAATATGCATGTATGTATGTATGTATATAGATAATATGAATAAACAATAGCTAAATGGAATGTAAATGAACAATTTCTTTTGTGTATAAAATTATTGTCAGACGAAAATAAAGGAACTAGATAAATAAAGAAATTTTTTTTTGCAATGCTGGTATAAGAATCCTGTTAATCCTTCATCTAATGGCAAAATATAGAGCGTCTCGTCTCTCTTAGCTGAAAGGGGCAGCACTGCTGGTGTCAGTAGGCAGCTGTCAGTTGTCTTCTGGAAAAATTTTAAGAAGTTGTGCCAAAAATTACTCTCTTTAAGAAATAAGTTTCAAAATTCTGGATTAAAATAATTAATAAATAAGCATTGTTTCGATAAATTGGTTATTTTTCAATTTTTAATCAATCTACTAGATATGCACTTTATTTTGAGACGCACTGTAGTTAGTCCATTTTGGATTATTAGACGTACAGATATTTAAAAAAGATTTTTTTTTTGGTAACGACGCTAGAATCTAGCGGCTAGATCAATAAATATCTGTTGGCCAATCTTTTGGAAACGGTAAACCTTTCTTCAAACAAAAGCTCAGTGTAATATTTGAACAATCTGGTTGGACAAAGTTACTTACAAATTCTTATTAAATTCTACCATTACCACCGTGTTACGAATATGAAAAAAAAATAAAAAATAAAAGATAATGGTTGCAAATATCAAATAAAATACTTTAAATATTTGTATACCAATTTTTTCGATAAGAATTCTTAGTGCAATTTAATTTGATTTTATGTGCAGTTTTTTAAGCAGCCATATGATTAGGGATGAAATCCAAGTATACAACAAATCACTTGATAACATTCTTTGATAAGTGCTGTATTTTATTAATCGCAACTTCTGATAATCAGGTAATTCGTCATCTTATTTATAAAAGTTGTTGTTGTGAAAGCAAAATTACATTGATTTCCTTCAAATTTATATTTCAAAAATGTTTGTTTTGTTGTGAGATCAATTTGGATAAATTATGAATGCAATAATCTGTCAATTGCTATACTAACGCAATCTAATGTTTTTCGAATTAATCATGTAAGTAAATCAAGTAAGTGGAGACCACTGTAACCCTGATGAAATTTTCAGCACTATTACTTTTTAAAGTTACATACATACATATATATTTTTTTAAAGAGAAGTTTTTTTTGTCAAGATACAATTGGTGAAGTAAGAGATAGAAGAAATCTCCATTATGTTAATAACTCTCTTTTTGCATGACTTTTTTTTCTTAATGACAGTATTGCAGCGCCTCTGGTGTCAATAAGCAGCGTTAAATTTTTGAGCGCAGGAAACTATTAATTGAAAGCTTCATGCATAACAAAAAACTGGAATGAAGTCAGCATAAGTGACGAAATTTAATTTGACTTTAACGAGTTCCTCCATACACTTTGGCATTATAAATCGGGGGATAATGAAGTTTAACTTACGATTAAATCCTAGCGTGATTTTTAATGTAAAATTTTATGGCAAATATTATGTACAATTTTGACACTTATGCTATGTTAGGTTGGGAATGGAAACCCATCTATTGACACGTTAAGTGCCCCTATTGTCTGTCATTAAGCCACTGAATTCCCATGATGAAGCCCCTGATATCATCCAGTTTACACTTACCGATATCACTACTGCACTAATGCAAACGTCTGCTCAGCCATCTAATGCTATGACGTTGCTGCATAGGGAAATGGCAGATAATATGTTCTGGTTCCTCTTCATTACAGCACATCCTAAGGAAGTCTAGAATGCCAAATTCTGGCCCTTGCTCTGACCGAGCACTAACCCAGTCAACACGAATATCAGGACTCGCATCGCCAGTAGCAGTTTGAATCATTCTGAAACAAGTTTTGGTCACATAGCCCTCGTCGAGACTCTACAAGCCTCCCTACTTCGCCATGAAGTGTTGGTCCTGCTATCTACCCAATTACAGAGTTCCCTGTAGTAATGACCTATCGGTAATTTCACCGATGTGTCACACATTCCCTTATCTAACGCCGACCCTACTCCTGCCAGCTCATCGGCAATTTCATTTCATCAGCAGTGCTGTGGCCAGGAACCCAACATAGTCTGACACTATATTTGTCCACAAGTTGAAGGCTCTCCTACAATCACTAACAAGTTTCGATTTGACATTGTGTCCCATTAAAGCTTTTAGCGCTGCGTGGCTGTCGACGTAGAAGGTTAACCTTCAGTTTCCTTTCTGGCCACTAGTTCCGTGGCCCTGAGGATTGTTAAGATCTCAGCTTGGAAAACGCTGCATTCATTCGGCAGTCTGAAAGAATTACGAATGTTCCTTCCCAAGATATAAAACCAGCCCCTGTGCCTTCCCGCCATTTTTGACCCGTCTGTAAAAATTGCAGTACACTCATATAGATTAGCGAATTTGATCCAATAGTCTCTATCCGGAATTACCAGTGAGGGAGTTCTACTAAAATCAATTTCAACGACCTTATAACGACCGTGAACCCGAAACTAATCTCATTTAAGATTAATGTGTGAACTGTTATTCCTGTTCTCACCAAACCTGCTTCAGCGAGTCAAAGCACGCTTGTAAGCGCCGTTTCACCACAAAGTCCTCTATAGGAATTAGTTGAAGAATGATGTCCAACACATCCTGGAGGCTTATTCTGAATTGCGATGCGAAAATCAATGCGATGCGCAAATGAAATGCGATGCGTAAGAGAATTGGTATTCTATAAGGCTTTCGTAATCGCATTCGAGTTTTATTTTAAATAGTGGCAACTCCGGTCAAAAATAACTACGCTGGCCAAAAATAACAACGCTGGTCTAAAATAAACGTCAAAGTTAAATTTACGAAAGAAACAGAAATTTGTGATTGTACTTACAAAATAACATTAATTTATATAATATATGTGTAATTTATCAAAAATGGATTCTGTGGCACTATGGTTTGATGATGAAGAGGCGCATGACCAAAATGAAAGGGTGCAAAGAAGATTTCTTAGAAGCAAATCGGATATTCTAAGCTTGAATGCAAAAAGTTAATTTATTTTGAAACATTGAAAACAACAATGACCCTTTGCCAGTTGGCTGTGTTTCATCATAAATTCCACAATTATTTCAAATTGGTGCGATTTGGTGGTCTTGTTGTTTGTTTCCCTGAATAATTTTAACAATTAATGTAACAAACAATAAATAAATAAAATTATTATTTTTCACTTACATTTGTTTTTTTGCGAATGCTGTTTTGCTGTCGAATATATTTTGCGATTTTCGTATGTATCTGACATTTGTTTTCGCAATACAGAATACCGACTTGCCACATTTTCGCATTTTAAATGCGAATAAAAAAAGTACTTTGCGAACGTCGTAACAGAGAATAGGAAGTGTTCGCATTTGCATGTTTTCGAGTCGCATTGACTTGCGCATCGCAATACAGAATAAGCCTCTTGAGGTGTGCTCGTTAAGCAACTGTGATTCCGAGCGAAAGACAACTCTGAACAATAGCAAGTAATCTCCTGTGACTTTCCTTCCTTAATGAAAGTCACAGGAGATTATACTTATGCTAATTTCATGCTAGTTTTCTATAGGTATAGGTATGTATAAACGCTATCATGTAGAATGAGAATGTGAAGACTCGAGTTACGAGTATGTCGATTCAGAAATATGTTTGTATAATATTTTTATTTCGTAGTGGGTTTTATCATTTTTTTTTCCAAACCAAACATTTTCTAACAGTGATACAGTGTAACCCATTTCATGGCAGACCGCCCTCACCACACTCACACAAATTTATTTACATGGTGTCGAATGTGTTGAATATCTTGGGGAAAGTGTATCGAGATAAAAAAATATAATGTTGAGAAATTAAAAAAATATATATTAAAGATCATGCGTTTTCTCTGTCATATCGACTAATTTTGGGACCGCCCTCGTATATTAAAACTTCCCCTTTAATATTATTTTACTATTTTCTAATTAAATAATATCGGTGAGAGATTTTCGAGAAGTTGGTATAAAAACATGTACATAATTTTCATCAAAAAAAAATAATTTTTAGTAAAGCACTTTGCATTAAAAAATATTAATTGTGAAACAGCACGATACTAAATTTAACTTAAAAATTTTTTTTTTTATTTTCCGCTCATTAAGCCAAATTATAGTCCCATGTGGTAAATAAGGATTATTTGTAAAACTCGTATGAAAAGTTTTAGAGTAATGAAAGTTTTTAAAATTGTAAATAAATAGTTCCAAATATTTGCGATTGAATTAAGAAAACAAAAAAATAAAGAGATCTTGAACAAAAATAAATATGCATACATAAATACAAAAAAGCTTTAACAAAAAAGATAATTTAAGTAATAAAGTAAAAATATGAATGTATGTATGTCAAAAAACGTACATACATACATACGTATTAAGTAAATTTAAATAGTTATTTGTTGATTGAATAAAAAGGCCAAACAAATTGAAATATTAATAGAAGTGCACTTAAACGAATATTTAATAATTGGGGCGTTGTATGTTGAACAAAAAAGTTAATATTTTAACAAGTGTGAGTTGATATAACTAAATGTACTCGTATACATTCAAATATTAATTAAAATTTCATTAGACCACTTGCGCCAATTGTGATTTTTGAATGATAGTTTTTCTACTTTACTCCAATTACATTTTAAAACCCTAATAATAGTGTTATTACATACATATCTTTTTTGTTTTCTTATATATATATAGCAGAATATAATAAATTTGTTTTATTAATTGTGGTTGATTGCATGTAATTATTATTATTGCTTACCTGCCATGAAAAATAATAGAAACCAAGAAAACCATAACAAAAAAAAATAATTTTTTAAATGATCTGTATTAATTAAAATGTACATTAACATAATATCTAATTAAAAGAAAATATCGTGCAGTTTTTTAAAACAATAGCAAAAAAGTTAACATAATTGCACACTCAAAAAAACGGCAACATTTAATAAAAACTACAAGCGAGCAAAAACAAATATTCACATTGAGACATGATTAAAATGTGCATTAAAATTTAATTATAACTGTAAAAAAAAACTTAACATATGGCATGTACACACAAGTACATACATACATACATGCATCCATACAACATCATGCATGTGCCGTGTTATGCTGTACACTAGTGTAATAGACCGCGAATTAGTTTAATTTCCGGTTCTTGATTTTCTCTCAAATGCTTGAGGAAATTAAAATAAAAGGCCCCTTGGACATCAACTGCTTGTTAATGGGTGCGTTGGACGCCCCACTGCCTAACCGATTACAAAAACATTTCTGTCCGACTTAAAACCTGTAATATTAAAGCTAAAGCTTGGATTACACGATTGGCGCAATGTACCAAATTTTCGTCGGCTCACTGAAATAAATTCATAAGTAAATGAAATATAATTACATAACTGCACCACACTGCAATGGTAATACAGCCATCTAGACTTATTCAAGAATTAATTAAGTAATAATGTCATTTTGGCTTATTACTTATGACTGTATTACAAGTAGCCGACGAAAATTGGTACATTTTGACAATCGTGTGATCCATGCTTAACCCATTATCTTGAAGAAATAAAGATATCGGCATTATTGGAGCTATTAAAAATGCTTCAGATGTTAACTTATAAAACATCTAAAAACGCAAGTGTCAACAATTGTACCACATTTAGGACCCTTAAGAGGTATTACACCTAAAAATATATTGTATAGTACGTGCATGAATAAAATTCCGCGAGAAACCCGGGGAACAATTTCAAACAATAAGCAAATAACAGAGAAAAAAATTCTAATTGAAAAAAGGAAAAATATCAGCTGAATTTTATTCATGATTGCACTGAATATAAAGCCCTTTAAAATCGATAAATTTAGTTCAGTGTCTTTTTAGTTTTTTTATACAATAAGATTTTTTTTATATAATAAGATTATTCAAGGCCCCCCAAAAGAAAGGCGTTTGTTTCAATGATGAGACATGGTTAAGCATTCGCCACGGAGAAGTAGTTTTTAACTTTATTTAAAGAAATAAATAAAAGCATTTGTATATTTGAATAAAATATACTACAGACTTTGATGCGAATTGGATCCAAGACTGAAATATAACTACATCATAAAGCCATTCATGATCATCTTAAATAACAATTTGTTGAATCGAATCATTAGTGAACTTTGAAGACAATATCATTGAGGGTATTCATTTCAGTTTTATTCCTCGTTGGAAAAATGGAAAAATTTAATTTTTGACAACACATTTTTTTCCCTGTGTTTGTTGTAAAAAATTATATTTTTCCATTTTTCCAACGAGGAATAAAACTGAAATGAATACCCTCATTGTTTTATTAACAACATCAGTTTATTAATAGGCAAAACAAAAAAAAAAACTAATAAATTCTTATTTCTATAAGAAACGATTATGGAGTTCAGAATAACGTTTTAAAATATATCTTCATATTGCAACGTTTCGATTTTAATACTTTAATATGGTCTTTCAAGTTGTTGTTGTTTTTGTTTGTGTGTAAACCAACCTAATTACCAGGTCGCAAATTTAAAAGTATAAAAAGCAGGGTAGGGAAAAATTCTGCTGGCGAGCACAATTTTTATTACTCGATCGTTGTAAAATTTATAAGACTCGTAACCCTTTTGTGCTCGACTCGTAAGCATTAAATGACTCGCTTTAAAATTTGTACTCGTGAATTCTAATTTTGAACTCGCGAGCACAAACTTCAGAACGAGCCAGTTAATAAAAATTGTGCTCGCGAGCAGAAAAAATATTCTGTTATACTCGTCCCAAGTTTTTTTTGCTGGTGCATAAGCAAACAAAATTAATAAAACTCACGAATAATTCTTTTTAACTCGACTCGCGAGTCGAATTTTATTTTTGACTCTCAAAAATTAAATGCTAGCACACAAGAGTAGCTCTTTTCAATACAAGAAATAAAACTCGCTCGAATTGAACTCGTTTTGCGAGCGAGTGGCAATATGGCAATGTTAAACTAAACGAAGTAAAACTGTCAGCGCATCTGTAGTGGATGAAAAATATTTGTATTTTTCGCAGAACAAAACTTATTTTGAAAATGTATCCAACAATAATTTCTAATTTAAAATTTTTTGTTATTTAATTTCTAAAATAAAAAATGTATATTATACCTATACTCAGCCCAATCATGAACAAAAATTCCGCGCGAGTTTTTTCACTTTTCCGTTTTCTCCTATCATGAATTTGCTTTTCCCTGTTGTTACCAAATGCGCGAATAAAAAAAAACTCCTCGGGAAAAAAGTAGGAATTATGAACGCAATTCAACTTGTTTTTTTCACTAAAAATCTTTCCCTTGCAAAACAAAAGGGAGTTTACATAAAAACATTTAATACTCAATTAAAACACAATTTATATACATAAACTTGTAGTTTATAGTTCTTTTATGTGGAGAAACACAAATAATTCACAAATAAATCATTTATAAACTTATTTTTACATATTTTTTTAAGTTGGTGAATTTTAATAATTTTGTTTACTCTCTCACTCAAAAAAAAAAAAGAAGAAACAAAATGTCAACAAATAAGCAAAACAACGAGCTTCGTAATGCGGTGATACCACGTATTACTCTTTTTTGTTCTCAAAGAATTTGTGATTGGAGGAATGTTTTCTCGAGAAAATTATTTTCCCTGATTCATGATTTGGCTGACAGTGTTGCCTGCTCACAATGAAAAAATTAATATGGCACTATGGTGCCACCTTAAAATTTTAATATACTCATTGTTAATTCCCTAAATGTATCGCCGTTAAATTTTTCAAAGATTTTATTCATCATTCTTAGAGACTCTATGCCTTCAGATAAATTAATGCAAAAAAAAAAACGTGTACATCAAAAGGAACTTGCCTTCTTTTCCACACATACAAACACAAATAAATATCCTTTTGGCACCCCAAATTACATGTATCACCATGTCTGTTTATTATTTAAAGCAGGAAAATTTCAATTTAACTTCTTTGTACTTCCATTTTTTTTATAAACCAACAAAAGCAAGCACATGCAGCACGTAGCAAATTACAGGTTAAAGTTATTTACAACATATGTGGCATGCCTCAAAAAAAAATTATGATGTCATTGATAAATGCAGATTGTACATTAAATTTTACAATAAATTCAGTTATTGCAATACATATACATAAGTATGTATGAGGGTGGTACTTTGTTGTAAAAAGAGAAAATTCATATACTTACATATGTATAACTTCTATATAATTAATAGGCAAACATGTTTTTTGTAATCACTTTTACGTTGGTACTAATGCGACGATTTTAAAAAGATTTATATGGTTTTAAAGGGTTTTTGGTACAGATGTGCAGAATCTATATTTTGTTGAAATCAGTTTAGTATTTTGGGAGCTATAAGCGTTTAAAGTTGCAACTACTGGATGCTCACATATTACACACGCGTTTATTAGCTTACAAGCAAACAAGAAAAAAAACATGAGATTGTGTGTGTGTTTGTAGTATTTTTGTGGGTGGTTGTGTTTTAATGCATTGTTTTGACGTTTAGATAAATTTTTTTTTTTAAATATTAATTAAACGGACGATTGTGTCGTCCGTTGGTATAGCTTCCCATTGGTCCCATTGTAGAAAAGTAGGCGGCGATACACCCACAATTTTTTACTTAATTGATATTTACAAAACTTGGCACCCACCCTGACCCTTAAACAATACTCAAGCATGTGAAAAAATAGGGCCGTGTAAGTTTACTATTAAATTATATGTACACTCAAAAAAAAAATACATGTACTATTATTAAAATTTTTTTTTCGTAAATTCAAGTAAAAAAAATTTCGAAGTTTTAGTAATTTTTTCTAAATTTCAGTAAATTTTTACAAAAATCTAGTAAAAATTACTCAAAAATTAGTAAAAAATAAAAAGTTCATATCCTCAAAAATAGTTCATAAAAATATACAATAAATTTCTCACATTTCAGGAAATGTTTACTGACTTAAAGGAAATATTTACTAAGAGTAAGAAAATGGTTATAAACTAAAGAAAATTTTATATTAAGGACTAGTAAATTTCGTCTTAAATCAAAAAATAAACTTTAGGAAATGAATTACTCCTGATTAGTTCATGAAATTTGACTTACTTGAAAGATATAAAAAGTTATTCAAAGTTTTAGAAAAATATTTACCAGTTTTAAGTATTTTTTCTTTAAATTATAGAATATATATTTTGTTTGCATTAAGCAAAAAATTTAAGTAAATTTTTCATATTATCGAGGAATATTTGAATTTGAAATTTATTTTTTGTAAATAAAAGCAAATTTTAAAACTAAATTATTTCAATGCTTATTCAGGCTGCCTTGTTAGGCAATTAATTAGAGTGCTTGCCTATCAATCAGAAGGTTGCTGGTTCAATACTTGTCTCCTCTCAAGGAATTTATATGTATGTATGGTGAATTATAATATAATTAAGAATATAATATGAAGATGTAATAAATAACATAGCATTTGGTATAGAATTTAATTAAAAATAAAAATAAGTACCAGAATTAAAGACAAATGCTCTTATGCAAAAACGATTGTTAAAGTTAAAGAATGCATTAAAACCGGTTTCGCCATACAAAATTCGTTCGTTAAACCAACTTTAAGTTTACCAATTGTTTTTGCATAAGGGGGTAAAAAATGGAAAACTTACTATATTTGAGATCAAAGACGAAATTTTTTTTTGCAAATCTCCGAATTTTATTGGAAAATTTTACTTAATTTTAGGAAAATTTTACTTAAATATGCAAATATAATTACTATAAAATAGTTCATTGATGAACTAGAAATTTAGTAAATATTTTACTGGTTTCAAGTAAAAAACAGCTTTGGCGCCATACGACAACTTTTTTTTATTCAAATTTAGAAAATTTTCCAAAGTTTTAGTTCATTTTTTTTGAGTGCACATGTGCTACTCCGATTCCTATGAAACTTGGCAAGCACTTTAGTCTCCTAGAACAACATAATAGCGCCTACCTCGAGCACTGAAATTTATACGATTTTGTATTTAAAAAAGTGGGCGTCGCACCGCCCATTAACATTTAGTAACTACCCTTATGCGTTGAATACAAATTTACCTAAGCTTTGTTGTAGAGATGAACATTTTGCACTTATGTAAAGTGGTTTAATTTTAAGAGCCGAAATCGGCCATCCTTTATAATATTATATGTACTTCTTCTTCGTGATGTACAGTAAACAAAATAACTAATTTTAGGAGCATAGACTGGATTCAAAAGTTTTCACTAAAAAGGTAAAATAAAACTTAAAAATATTAAAACGACTTCAAAAATAAGCACTAAAAATAATACATGTGTATATAAACATTAAACTTGAGACTGAAAGACAAACAAATATCATTATTCTCAAAATATAATAATAATAATAATCTCTTCGCACAGCCCCATTACGGAGGCTCTCAGCTTTAACCTAACATGCTGATCCGGGGCGAGAAATATTATTGTAATAATTAAGAAATTTTCAGTGGCGAAATTAATAAATTTCAGCAGCAAGAATTTCAGCTTTGTTTTCTATAAATTTACGAACGTGAATATAAAGTACTTAAAATATTTATATATGTGACATATAATTTTTTTTATTAAATAAATTAGACTTTTTTTGCATTATCGTTTGCTGCTGTAAAGTGAACAATAAATACTTAGATAACATTTTAGATGCATGCCACGATAGTGTTTATTTATATTACTATGTATAGCATTTTCTATTGCTGCCATTTCAAAAAAAAAAAACAACAACATTACTTATGTAACGTTGGCACTAAATTCGATGTAATCATGCTTGATTAAAAAACCCGTTAAAAATGCAAATTTTCAATACTTTAAGATAATAAAAAGATAAAACAAATACTATTTGTGGGTGGAAGAATGAGATTTTTCGTGTTTATTGGACGAAAGGACCAATGCTTGGAGCTTTGGTTATTTTTACATAATAGAAACTTTCGCCAATAAAGAGTGAATTGTTGTCAAACGTTCGGTTGACTTTACTTATGCGAATTTTTTTTTCCTGTATTACGAAAATATGCCAAACTATTACTTTTCTATGGACCTTTAAGATTACTTTCCATCATAAGTAATCAGCACATTTTTATGAAAATTTTACTAAAATCCACTGCCATTAAAAAACTTCAAAAATGAATTAAATAAACTTTAGCTAATAATTCAAAACCCAGCTAGGGGTTTTCTTCTACTATCATAAGCTTTCAGATTTTGGGGGTCTCATTTCGTTGAGGATTTTAGTGCTGCACTAATAATAAGCAATTTATTAGTGTTTTTTTTTTGAATTGTTCTAATTAAGTTTAACATTTGTAAACGCACTAATAATAATCCCAGATAATTATTTAAATTATCCAGTAAAATGCTTTTTTTTATTAAAAATACTAGAGTTAATATGTCAACAAATATCTAAGTTGAAACAAGATTATTTTGTTAACAACTTAATAATAAATGTACAGAACCTGCCTCACAGATGATTCTAGCTTTTTTCATCATTCAATTTCTTAAATTTTGTGTACTTTCAATTTCTGTATACTTTGTGATATGTGTAGTAGAGTTGGGCATAGTTGTTGCTTTTGCGGATTGTTCCTTTTTTCTTCCCAACAACAAAAAGAACTAGTTCGTTCTTTTCGTTCAATTGTTCATTTCGGTCAGTTGTTCAGTGAACAACAGAACAGAGATTACACAGTCATTGAATCCTCTTCAATGTTTTATTCGTGTGTTAATATTCTAAAGTAATTTCATTTCATTCTTAATGACCTTATTTAATTAAAAATTTTTGATTGAAAATGCTTAAAATTAAGTTTGATAATTTGAAAACAAATTTTAATCACTCTTTTAATACTGATTTATATTCAACACAACAAATTGAGTAAAAATTTTCCTTGCTTAGAAGTATTTTCATTTGTGCTTTGTAGTCTTATTTGTTGTATGCTTTTTGTAAGTAAAAGGTAAAAATTAATATTTTTGAAATTTTTAAAATGAAATCTGTAATCAGTTTAAACCAAATTATAATTACTTTTTTTAGTTCTAATAATCTTTTTCACAATTTGTTTTTTAGTTCAATACTACAAATTATTTCTATTCATTTTGTAAAACTCACTTGTATATTTCACTAAGTATACATTTTCAGTTGTTTGTTTTGATTATTGTGCTAAAAATTTAATAGGCACACTACATTTGTATCTTTTTAACAGTACGCAAATGAGAAACTATAATATTTTACTTGAAATCTTTTGAATGTGTATTGGTCAGCAACAGGGAATAAGATAAACCAAACATAATAAAGACAAAAAATTAATGAACGAACAAAAAACGAACAAGAAAGACCAAAATATCAAGAAATACCAAAGATCAAGAAAGACCTACACAACAAGAAAGACTTACAGAACAACAAAGATCAAAAGAACAAAAATTAACAACTAGTCTGAACTAGTTCACATCGTTCACTTATGGGAATAGTTCAATTGAACTAGTTCAGACAAGGGCGTTTCTTTGCACAATTGTGGCGAGAGCATTCACACGTATTTTTATCCTCTTTAACTCAGACGTCGATGAGACAGCGACGAATGCACATCAGGCGGCTGCTACATATTTTTTTGAAGAATATTTGTCCAGCAAACATACGTGTATCATATCAAAGTGATAATATGCCAAAAATATTTTATTATAAATAACGCATTTGGTAACATACAATGCCGTTTATGTTATCAAGATTTAAGGAAAAAGGGAATATGACATTAACAGACGAAATGATGCTTTTCATAGCGATATTCATAAGTTAAATGGTAAAGAAAGAGACACATTTTAAATAAAAACATATATATGGAAAAAATTAAGAAAATGTTGCTATCAGTGGACCATACCAAAATAAACTTTGAAAATTTTTTTTACTGATAAAATCTTTTATTTTCAATTAATATTTTAACTGTGTGGGTTAGTGTTTGGTGGGTGGTTCACAACCTCAACACACTGGTAGTTCACCAATACATTCACAGTGCCCACCAGTGAACTAGTTCGTTTTTTTTCAGCACAACCCTAATGTGTAGTACTCATATTGGGTACTCATTGCCTACCATTTCTATAATATTTCTCTAAAATATTTTCTTTGTAGCAGCTTTGGTTAAAATAAACATGATGAGTAAATTAAAATACCCGAAGAACATCGTAATCCAGGCAAACCAGAGGGCAAATCGCGGCACTCGTTATCGAACGAAATTAAGAAATATTTCAATAGAGTTTATATGGAGCGCTGGGGCGGCAAGCTCATCGCTGTTCTATAAATTTGTGATTTATAGTCTGCCTTGAAAATTATTACGCCTTTTATACTTTAATTAAATTAAACCTTTTCGCAAAAATTTGTTAAAGTGCTCAATTGTCGTTTGATACCCATTATTTTAATAGCGATGGTTTATATTCAAAAAGTTCCATCTGCAAGCCTTGAAAATTTTAGAAGAGCGCAAAAAACTGTTATTTTCTCAAATTGCAAGGGTTATAACTAAATTTTGATGAATAGTACCATTTACAGAAGACATCTAAATTCTACTAATGTTACTCAAATGCAGTTATTGCTCTTGGACTTCGGAAAAATAACAGTTTTATTTTGTCTACTAAAATATTCAAGAATAGCACAGATATCACTTTTTGAATACAAACCCTCGATATAAAAAAATTTAATTTAATTTATTTTGGAGTTGATTTAAATATTTTAATATATTGAAAATGAGATTTTAAAACAATAAAATCAAATACATATGTTTAAACAAATTTAACATTACTATTTTTCTTTTCTTTTCAGGTAAAATAAAAATTTTGGCTTATAAAGTGTATAAAAGAGTACCTTATATAATCGTAAGGTATGAGTAGCTTAAGCAAATTCTTCTTACAGATTACAGGAATTATTTTATCTTGTAACAAAAAATAAGGCTATACATGCAAAATGCTCTTAGTCGAAAATTATGTTTCCCAATTACAGTAATCTCGCGATTTTTGTGGTAGTTGGTTGTTAAAATCAAAACGATGTAAATGCAATTTGAAATTACTCATACTTAGAGCCTATTACACGAACTAATTTAAATATCAATGCATATTTAAATATCGTTTTTCCATACAAAAGTTAATGAAAATCGACACTTAAATATGAATTGATTGATTAAAATAGAGTTGGCGAAATTGGCCCTTAAAGTTCACTTTATTATAACACAAAAAAAAAATATTTAATAATTACACTGAAAGCACTTTTTTCACAAGTTCTATGAATTTCGACATTAATTAAATAAAAAAATACATTAAAATTCAATCAACGTCACGCTTCGTTGGATTAATGAAACCAGTTTCGTTAAAATTATATGAATGAAAACTACGTCAAATCTATTAAATAGTGTCATCAATGCAATGAAAGAACTTCATCGAAACAACGAAAGAATTTCATTAAAACGATGAAATAATTTCATTAAAGCCACGAAATAATTTCATTAAAGCCACGAAATAATTTCCAACGAGATAATTTCCAACGAAATAATTTCATTAAATAAAGAAATAATTTCATTAAAACAATGATATAATTTCATTAAAACAATGAGATAATTTCATTAAAACCACGAAAGAGTTTTATTAAAACGAGATAATTTCCAACGAGATAATTTTCAACGAAATAATTTCATTAAAATAGTTTCATTAAACAATAGTTTCATTAAAACAATGAAATAACTTCTCAAAAACAACGAAATAACTTTATTATAGCAACGAAAGGACTTAATTGAAACTGTTTATGTTATGACTTTTGCAACGAAAAAAGTCAAAAAGCCCCACTGTGCAACGTCACGCTTCGTTGGATTAATGAAACCAGTTTCGTTAAAATTATTTTAATGAAAACTACGTCAAATGTATTAAACAGTGTCATCAATGCAATGAAAGAACTTCATCGAAACAACGAAATAATTTCATTAAAACGACGAAATAGTTTTATTAAAACGAGATCATTTCCAACGAGATAATTTCTAACGAAATAATTTTATTAAAATAACGAAATAGTTTCATTAAAACAATGAAATAACTTCACATAAACAATGAAATAACTTTATTATAGCAACGAAAGGACTTAATTCAAACTATATGTGTCAATAAGCATACAAAGAGTACAATAACAATCATACGGAACTACCTTTGATGCAAGCTTTTGGTTGACAACTGTTGAAATACATTTAGGACCTAATTTTGTAAAACGCAACGCCAAGCGTTGAAAAATTTTATATGGAAAAAATTTATATTGCAAAAACAAAATACATATAAAATTATTCAACGCTCAGCGTTGCGTCTTACAAAATTAGGACCTTAATTTATCAGCCTTTCATGACTTCAATGAAATTTTTATTGTGACATTGAATACATTTCGTAGCTATAATGAAATTCTAAATTCCTGTATATTTTATTATATTTTTTAGTTTTAAAGAATTTAATTTTTAACTTAATTGATTTAAGGTATGTACTTATCTATATTGTTTATTTCAAGCACAACTGTAAATGTTTCTTAAATATAAAGAGATTTCTTAATAATTAGAAAATATTGTTTTCATAAATCCAATGAAATATTGTTACGAAACTAGAACACCAACGAAGCAATTCCAATGAAATTCTTTCACAATATTCGTGAAATTTTCATTAGATTTGTGAAATTATCATTAGATTTGTGAAAAAAAATCTAATAAAATTGTTTCGTTGGATTTATGAAGCAAAATTCTTTCAGTGTACAATATAAAAAATAAAAAATAAGATTTCCGCTTATTTCATATTTAATATAATTCATTATAAATTTAGACGATATAAATCGAGTTGCAAAATAAACCGAAGTTAAGAGGAAAAAACTTCGTAAATGATGTAAGTCAAGATAACGTAAACCAAAGGATTTAATTTAAAAAAAAGAAAAAAAATTTAATTGTTTTGATTGTCCCATTTTTGCAGTTTAATTCATATAACAACTGAAATAAACTTAGTTAGCTTTCATCAATAACAAGAAAGCCTTCGACTGGAAGAATTTTCACCCTTGAGACAGAAACCGAGCACTTGTCTCTCTTGATAGCAAGTAATTATTTCCGCCAATCACAAACAAATTAAGAATGAATGTAATTACAGTAGTTATCACTTTTATTCTGTTTCACGTACTTATTTCTATGTATATTGAAAAAAAATATTACACAAGGAATAATATTTCTTATTCAGTCGTTTTATTTCAGTATTTTGAATTATTTTCTCAATGAATGAAATGAAAACGTTTTTATTAATTAATATGATTTTCTTTAAGAAGACAAGCAAAGTTAATTAAGACTGCCTGGGGAAATGCAGCGTTTTCTGTGAAATCACGCACAGTTTTATTTCGTTTCATTTAATAAACTTCCTGTTTACAGTAAGTCAGCCTACAACAAAAAATCTCCTGCAGTTGTATCGTAGGAATTTAAAACTGCTGGGACACTTGATATGTATTTACAAAATATATAGTCAGATTTCAAATAACTATAAATTTTGTAAAAAATTTTTGGAGGAGGAGTTTTGAAAGGGTACGTGTTTCCAAATTTTTTTTATATTTATGGTTTTTGTGGTAATTTTTTTTATTGAATTCGCTCAATAAATTATTAAAATTATTGTGCATACTTAATTTGGCACTTAAATAGCTAAATTAAAAAAACTTCATCTTTGACAAAAACTTTATATACATATATATACATATATATTTATATGCATATATGTGTGTATGTCAGTGAACTCCTTCTAAACGGCTGGACCGATTTGAATAGATTTTTTTATGCGTTTAGATCAGTGATCAGCAAACTCCGAACACACGCACACAAAGATATTGTGTGCTTGTGTGCGTTCCCAAACAGAAGCAGTGGTCGCTGCCGAATTGTACACAGTGTAACAATAAATTTTTTGGTTTTCAATATTTTGATTTTTGTATTTCGTATTTATTTTATAATTCTTTTTTTTACAAATTTTTTTTTTTATGAAATCATTGGATCCCTTGCAACGCCGGGTACCCGGGCCAGCTAATATTAAATATTTCTTTTTAAACTTTCGAAAAAATACAATTCTGTGTTATAATAAAAAAACAATTCAAATTCAGGGGGAATTGGGGCTATTGTATGAACATTGCAATTATAAGTTATGAACTTGAAAGTTTAAGAACATGTTGATTGATAGGAACTAATCAAAAAAAAAAAATTCCCAAGAATTATTGAACATTGTTGCTCTGTGTGCTTTTTTGTTGATTATTACGAGAAAAAAAAACAAATACCAAGCCAAACAAGCGTGCGTGGTGTTGCTTTCACAAAGCTTGAGCAGAGACTGATGACAGACTGATGTTTTGAAACGACAAAGTTGTTGTATACATGTAAATTGCCGACCGTGTCTGTGTGAAAAATACGATTATTGACTGCCTCGCGAGGCTATGGAGTGGCAATGACTGGTTTACATTCACAAAACTAGGATCAGGAGGGCGATACGCGGGAAATTTCCGCCAATCCGAAGCAATCAAACCGATTTTAATGAAATTTAGAACATAGATCTGCTTCTAAAAAGTTACATAGGCTATATTCATTTTTAAAACTAGGACCAAGAGGGTTACAGGGGAAATTTCTGCCCCTCCCGAACGTTCAAACCGATTTTAATGATATCTAGAACATAAATAGATCTGCCCTTAAAAATGCGCATAAGCCATGTTTATTTTCAAAAGTATAACCAGGAGGGCGAAAGGAAGAAAATTTCTACCGATTTTAATGAAATTTAGAACATAGTTAGACCTGCGTCTGAAAAGTCACATGGGCTATTTTTATTTTCAAAAGTATGACCAGGAGGACGACAGGGGGTAAATTTCTGCCTCTCCGAAGCAATCAAAGAAATTTAGAACATATAGAGAGCTCTGCATCTAAAAGGTCACAAAATGAACACATCCATTTTAAGTCTACTCAGTTTCTTTCAGGATGCGAATGAAGTCGTGGAAAAATTCTAGTCTTATATGTAATAAAGTCCTGCACAAAACCCCACTTAAAGGAACTTTAAAGACATGAGGATTTTTCAAATGCTTTTATTGCAGGTATAGGAGTAAAGAAAAAAATACTTCGTGACGGTAAAATTTGTAATGCTTGCTTCTTCATAGGCCGGGCTTACATCTGTGTGCCGAATGCCACACAAGCGTAAAAAAAGCGTAACCAACTAATTACTAATGAAAAACTGTTTGATTCAGATATGTATATATTAAGTTAAACAGTTTAATACATAATTAATACACAATTTTATAGAATCCAAAATGATTACAAACTATTTAAATCAATAAATACATGCCTGAATCAAAAAGTTTTTCATTAGTAATTAGTTGGTTACGTTTTTTTGGGCAAATGACACACCAGAAATGCCAGATGTAACAACATTTTTTTGTGTACGTATTTGTTTGCTGCGTAAGCAGAATTTGTTTTTTTCTAGCTTTCCTATAACGCTTTATAGGGAAAGGCGCACGGTAGTGCGCCAGGCCAAGTTCCGGCCAATGCACGCAGCGTGTATATTTACAGGAAGCCATTCGAGCTGTTTTTACCCCCCTCATAACTTTGTTCCCCGCAATCGTAAAATTATGAAATTTAAATTATAATTAGAATAAATTCATGTTACCTCATATGCAAAGTTTGAAAGTTTTACAATGGCAGTATTCGATGTTTGATGCAAATTGTCTTGCGTAAGTGCAAATGCAAAATATCGTAGCTTTTCTTTCAAATCCAACAACAAAATACACATACAATCCAAAGAAAGGCTACGATATTTTGCATTTGTACTCACGCAAGACAATTTGCATCAAACATCGAATACCGCCAATGAAAGGTTCCGGAGATATGGAGGTGCAAAAAGTGCATATTTTAAGACATACTCACTGACCACTGACACACTTATTAAATTGATGAAGCACTTCCGCTATAGCTAGAAAGCTGAAATTTGTAACACGAGTAGATCTAGGTGAGCAATGAACTAGAAAAATCTGAAAACCCGAAAATATTAACCAAGGGTGCGGGGCTACGCCCATTAAGCTGAGAATTAAAAAAAACATTTCTAAGGCGTTTAACTCAAGCGATTTTATTAAAATTTGGCACACATGCTGCAATAATACAAGGCTTTAAATTTTTATTGAAAAATGTGGGCGTTAACACGCCCATACAATTTCAGCCTCCTATTTCATGTGTTTCGGGTCAACACATTTAAATGTACTATTTATGTATTTACTATTATCCGTTTCCAACGAAACTAAACAGGAAAGATAACTGTTAGCCAAATAAAAATTTCAGGTTAAAAAAAGTATGCGGGAACACACCCATAAGATTAAAAATTAAAATTTGCTCTAGTGAGCTGAAATTTGATAAACGAGTAGTTATAGATTAGCAAATTACTAGAAAAATCTGAAAACCCTAAAATTTTAACTGGGAGGGCGGGGCTGCGCTCATAGGGCTTAGAATTTAAAAAACAAATCTAAGGCGTTAAACTTTTTTAAATAACAAAAACAAAAGCTATTTTCAATGGTTTGCTTTCTACTTCTGCTTTTAGTGTAATTTGAGGTATGATGGTGTGAATACAAAATGTCACTTTACGTTACACTTTTTGACAGTCGAAATAAATGTCTTTAGATTTTTTTCTCGTAAAGTATGATGAAAGTCTTTATACATGTATAATAGTCTGAGTGG
Organism: Tachina fera; assembly: GCA_905220375.1. Classification (NCBI taxonomy): domain Eukaryota; kingdom Metazoa; phylum Arthropoda; class Insecta; order Diptera; family Tachinidae; genus Tachina; species Tachina fera. The sequence goes on from LR999963.1 coordinate 76,130,541, forward strand.
CCCTTAAGTGAGTACTTATCTAAAAAAAATCTGAAAACCCGAAAATTTTTACCAAAAGTGTGGGGCTACTCCCATAAAGCTCAGAATTAAAAAAAAACATTTCTAAGGCGTTTAGCCCAAGCGATTTTATTGAAATTTGGCAGATATGTTGCAATATTTCAAGGCTTTAAATTTTCGTTGAAAAAGTGGGCGTTAACACGCCCATACAATTTAAGCCTCCTATTTCATGTACTTCGGGTCAGCATATTTGAATATACTACATATTTATATATTTATTACTAACCGTTTTCAACGAAACTCGACAGTAAATATAACTAATGGCTACAGCAGGTATTGTGATTAAAAAAGTGGGCGGTATCACGCCCATAAGAAGAAAATAAGTAAAATGTAAGCTGAAATTTAATAAACCAATAGGTCTAGATTAGCAACTAACTAGAAAAATCTGAAAACCCGGATGTTTTGACCAGGGGGCGGAGCTATTCCAATAAAGCACACAATTAAAAGAGCAAGTTTAAAAAGTTTATCTCAAGCGATTTTATTGAAATTTGGCACAAATGTTGGAATAATTCAAAGTTATAAAATTTCGTTGAAAAAAGTGGAAGTTAACACCACCTGGAAGTTTCAACCTCCTATTTCATGTACTTCGGATCAGCAGATTTAAATATACTATTTATTTAAATATTAATATTCGTTTCCAACGAAACTTGACATGTATGATTTGCACTGGCAAAAAATTTATTTAAAAAAATTGTGCGGGAATACGCCCATAAAAATTAAGTAACTAAATTGCGCTAGAGAGCTAAAATTTGATACGCCAGTAGGTCAAGATGAGAAGCCAAATAGAAAAATCTAAAAATCCAAATATTTTAACCAGGAGTGGCAGGGCCCACGATAATTTTGTAGTGAAGCTTTTAACTGAAGCTATAACTAAAAGCTATCATCTTAAAAAATGTACGATGATATTTCAGCTCAAAAACATTTCAAACTAGAATTTGCACTAGAGATCTTAAATTCAATACACAAATAAATCTAAATTAGAGATCACCAAGAACGATTTTAAATCCTGGAAGTTTCAATTGGGGGCATGGCCACGCACTTTAAGCTCAAAATTAAGAATTTAAGTTAAAGAATTTACGATTAGGATAAATCTGAAAGCACGGATTGTTAAATTAGGGAAGTATACGGAATAGAACTGAAAGTTTGCAAAAAAAATAGGTTTATTTATGTAAGTTACCAACTAGATAAATTTAAAACACAAGCTACTGTATTGAAACCTTGCATGCTCATTTCACTCATGCTAGCATTTAATTTTGCGTTTTCTAAATGACTTCGTCTGAGCAGACCTTACCTCCCCTAATATTTAGACTATATTTTACATATTTCTACACAGATGACTGTTAAAAATTAAGCAAATGACTCAGTCCTTATTATGACACAATGGTGCACATATCACCCTATAACCCAATATTTTATGTAACTCTGCCTTTTGAACTGGTGCAGACATTATGAATAGAACTATAACAGACTAGAAATTTAAAAAAGTTTAAAAAGCTTTATTAAGAAAACCTTCCAAGAAGTAGTCAGATCCTCACAAAAACATAAATGTGAAAAAAGGCTAAGTTCCTTTCCAAAATTTCGGCCATCAAAGGTAGTGAGATACAAATTTTGACCAAGTTCGTGTTTGATACAATAGGTATGCATTATCTTAATTTGTAATCGTAAGGGTGTTATATAATTTCTAGATAATCTGCTTACTTAACAACATTTTTCCCGATATAAAGAAACGAACAAATATACATCATTTTCTCCTTTCTTAGAAGAGTAAAAATATTGCCAAGTTAGCAGATTATCTAGAAATTATATAACACCCTTACGATTACAAATTTATATAAAGCATTTATATTGCAGTGATAGGTATTGTATCACACACGAACTTGTTCAAAATTGGTATCTCACTACTTTTGATGGCCGAAATTTTGGAAAGGAACTTGGCCTTTTTTCACATTTATGTTTTTGTGAGGATTTACATTTCAAAACTGTTTACGCAAGCTTCTAATATGTAAATACGGCACACATTTTTTGTCGTACACTTTTAAGAATCTTATCGTAAAGCAATATTGAATGAAACATATATGGTTTGAAAGATATTTTTGTGTAGATATGCACAATATAAATGTTTTTAAAACTTGCTCAGAAGTAGTAAAAAGCGATTTAAATTTCCTTCAAAAAAAGTCGGCTTTCTTCTTTGGTTTTGTTTTGTACAAATGTGCTCATAATAAATAGGTGACAAGTGGTCTAATTTAGACCACCTGGCGATCCTAGTGGGCTTACATAAATATTAACAAAAATAAAATAAAAAATTTATTTTAAAAACAGTCGGCTTAGAGTGTTTCATTGTCCCCATTTGACAGTTTTACTAAATTAAGATAACAGTGCAAAACTAAAAAAAAAAATGCGGTTAACTACATTAACAATAACGAAAAATTAACTGATAATTTATTTGGAAAAAAAGTTGTTCCATTTTATTTTGTTAGGGCATTTAACCAGCCACCCTGTATCATATCTATACATATATTATTTCTAATGACACCAAATTTATAAAACCAATTAAGGTTTTTATTATTGAAATATAAACCAAAATACTCATATTTATGCTTGTATATTTCATATCTAATTTAGAGATACCGTTTTATTTTTATTAGTTTCAATTTGAAATTCAAATATTAAAGAAGAGAAAAAATATCAGAAAAACTATTCGTTAGGAGTTTAATAATAGTGGCAACTGTGATTAAAACTAACAAAATAATTTATATAAACTATATGTGATTTAAGATGCATGTCGATACATATAAAGTACCCTACAGTTAGAAAAATATTATGAAATTAAGTATAAATGGAAAATCTTAGTTGTTTCTTTATCAAAAGCTTAGTTTAAAAAGCTCTCAATATAACCACGACTATAGAAAATGTCTTCCATTATCGTACAAATGGAACCATTTTTTTTATAAAATATCAGTATTTCAACTACTGTACATCAGTTGTGCCTTAAACAATTTGGCAATACTTCATTCTTCTCTACATAATAAATAATATTAACTTCCTTTTTTATCTACATAAATACGTAGTGAATTTGCTTTTCTATATGTTTTATGTGTGCATGTATTTATATTTTAAAATGATAAAAATATTTATAAATAATTTAATTTTCCTTTTTTACTTGCTGGTACTGTGCTCTATTTTTTTATATTTTTTTTTAATAAATTGCATGTTTGTGTTTAAAAATCTATGGTTTTTATTAGTTGGAAAATAAACATATTCTTTATTTGGTTTCATTTTAAAATTATTTCAGTGTTTCTTTTTGAACATGAAAAAATCGTTTAAAACCAAATATTTTGGTATGCATCAAATGTTTTTAATAAAACTTTTTTATTTAACACGCTTCATGTTCTCAGGCACACTAAAACAAAAATAAAATTAAAATGCCATGTTTATAAGAAAAGTTTATTTATATTTGATTTGGCTAAATTATTGTAATATTTTGGAAAATTAAACATATTTTATAAATGAAGTAAACAAGAATTTATAATGATTTTATAGTTTAAAGTAAAGCACCGGCAAAGATTTTCATTCATCTAAAACAATAATTTCGTTATCTTCTTGCTTAAATAAATATAAAGTAAAATCCGTGGATTAAAATCTGTGGATTAAGGACCTGTCCCACGATGTCGACAACGTTCGACTTGTTGCACAGTAACATTGGAAACAACAACAAAATTTTAAAATTTGTTTTTATTTTGAAGGGCAGTGTGCGTGAAGTCGAACGCTGTCGACATCATTGGACAGGCCCAAAAAAATTTTGAAGATGAAGCATTTAAGATTAGCGAAACTGTTTTGTTGTTGTTGTTTTTTTGTTGTAAAAGGTGACAAGCTTGTACAGGGTGGCCCAAAAAAGACTGAAGGATTAAAAATCACGGTTTTTTTTTTATTTTTTATCAATTTTTTTTGTTTTTAAATATTTAATTCATGGAAATTTTTTACATCTAAGTGTGAAATATAACAAAAATTGGCTCTTTTAAACGCATTTTCCATTGCCCGTAGAGTTTCTGGTTCCAAGTTCCTTATTTCTGCTTGAATGTTCTGCTTAAGCTCTTGAATTGTTTGGGGTTTATTGATATACAAAACTCCTTTCAAATAGCCCCACAAAAAAAATCTGGAGCAATCAAAACTGGCCAAGCAAAATCACAATTTCTGGAAATTATTCGTTCACCAAAAATTTTATGAAGAAGTTCCATTGTCGCTCTTGCTGTATGCGCAGTTGCTCCATCTTGCTGGAACCATATGTTTTGATGTTCTGGAGATTCGCAATTGAGCAGAAGGACGACGACGAGTAGAGACAGATGGATCTTCGTTTACACTCTGCAGTACAGCCTCCACAACTGCTTCATTGCGCACAGATCGACCTCTTCCTCTTCCTGGAAGATCTGACACTCTTCCATGTTCCTCAAAACGGGAGACTAAGTTCCTAATCATGTTGTCACTGGGTGCTGTTCGGACATTAAAATGACGACCATAATTTCGTTGTGTTGTAATAATTGACCTTCCAGAAGAATAAAAAAATTCAATGATTTTGACGCGTTTCTGCACATCATATGTAGCCATGATTTATCTCCAAAAACCAGTAAATAACCTGCAAGACAAAAAAAAATTATTAAACACAAAAAAGATATAACTATTTTTAATCCTTCAGTATTTTTTGGGCCACCCTGTACTTGCCAATTTGCTATGAAACATTTTGCACATTTACGCAACCAAAACAAATAATTTTTCGAGGAAAAAAGAATATTTGTTTAGGTTAGATTATGGTAATAGATCGCTGAGGAAAAAGGAAATGTTCGGCTCATTTAGGTCCCATTATATTACCTTTTTTTTATTTTAAGAGAAGTAACACTCAGGCAATCAATGCCTACTACTATACTAGGTATTACCTTTTTTTTAGGAAAGGCATGGTTATAGAAAAGACAGTTGGTGAAGGAAGACATAGAGGGAAGCTTCATTATTTCACAACTCTACTATTTTGTACGTTTTTTAATAATGCAGTGTTGCAGCGCCTCTGGTGTCAATGAGGCGTATTAAATTTAAGAAGCTTTGCTAAATAGCCATTTTGTTGGTTATCTTACTTCGCCGATGGTTCTGCTACACAATACCAACGTAGTAGGGCACCCTGATGTTACGTTATGATTAGTATACGCTGAAGCCTATGTAGTTCAGTGACCAGTGTATATGCCTTCATCACTTGAACTTTCCTACAACAACTGATACAAAGGGACACTAATGTACATCAGAACAAGTGTTAATACAAAAAAAATCAAAAAACCCTACTTCAACCAACTTTAAATCCTTAAATATCCTAAATGGTCATTCGAAATGAAAAATCTCAAGCGAAACCTAAAGATGATTTTAAAATACCTGTCAAATGTGATGCACGAATATTCGTATTCGTATTCGCCAAATTCAGACGAATACCAATACGAATATTTTTTCAAAGAAATTAAATAAATAAATGCATAAATCCTAAACGAAATTTTAAATAAGTGACTAAAAATTTTAGATTGTGCAAATGCATTAATTTTTTTTATAGAAATTTGTGCTTTGTATCATTTTCAAATATTACTTAATGACGACGATCATTACAATTTTGGGTACTTTTTATTAATTTTAAAGTACGCCAACAAGAGTGTGAAGTCCTTTTTCATACCAATTTTTTAATATTTCATATTGCAGTCGTAAATAGAAGCTCAATTCAATGTCTATAGATTTCAATTATAATATTCGTATTCGCGAATATCGTTTCAAATATTCGTATTCGCGAATATCAAAAATTGACATTCGTTACATGACTAATCTGTACATACCTGAACCAACACACGCAAAACTGGTGCAAACAGATATATCTGTGCTGGCCTATAATACAAACATGTATTTTACTTATTAAAATTTCTTGTTGGTAGCCATTTGTCGTGAATTTGTTTAATGCAATACGAGTGATAATAAATTGGGTCACTAATGAAAAAGTTAACACAATCTGATTAAAAGAATCTATTAAATCAAACAAGATATTTCGATATTGTATATTTTTCATTTATATTTAATACGTAGAAGTACATGTATGTATTTATCTTAATTTGTTTTATTGTGATCTAATTAAATTGAATTAAAACCGTTGTAATGGGCAGGGTTGTCAGATTTTTTCCGACCCAAACTAATTCTAAAAATTGCCAAAATCAATTTTATGTAGTTTTTCTTAATATACATATATTTGATAGTAAATTTTTTTTATTCAAAAATTTTTTAATATAAAATTCTATAAAATAATCGTATACAAATTTAGCAGAAAATCGCCCAAAAGCAGAAATAAAATCCTCAAAAACTGTTGCTTGTAAATTTATCTTATCCAAATTAAAAACGAATTAATTACTATAAGAAAAATTATCAAAATCAAATTGTTTTAATTTCTTGCAGACAAGTTTGGGTAGGATTTATTTTTGAAACTAGTTCTTCGAAAAAATAATTTTTGTGAATTAAATAAATTTTGAACTTAAATTTTTCGTGTGGGAACCTTTAATCATTCTAAAATAAAGTTTTACTTTATTGTAAATCATCTTTAATCTTCAACAAAATGTATCAAATATGTTCATTGGGTATCCACATCTTCTATACGTAAATTTGCATTAATTTTGCAACAATTTTCTAATTGTGATTTCAATTATTAAGTATAACAATTATGTAAATATTTAATTGACATTTCTATTGGTTTAAGTAATGTGCACTGACATCTAGTCTTTGGTCATCTAACAGTTGGATCACACAATAATTATAATAATGATTACAACGATTGTGATACAAAATAATTGGCGAATGTGCATAAATTCAATAATAGACACTGAGAGCAAAAGTCTAGTTTATGTACATATATACCAATATATTTTATATTTTAGCAAGCTTTGATGTTTCCGAAGGGAAGCTAAATATTGGAAATTTGAATTTTTTTATTGTATTTTAAAAACATTTAAATTAGTTGCAACAGCTCTCATCTTCTCAGTGTACAATCAATTCGTACCTGTGCATTTGCATCGTGATATAGATAGAAACATTTTTATACAGATTTACCTAAATTGTATTACTATTTATTGTCTAAACAATGTAAATTCATAGGATGTAGTTGTATACATATGTATATATACACGATAACAAACACGTATACATATGTATGTATTAGTGGCCTGCGTAAGCAGTCTTTAAATGTAAATACGTCATGTTTTTTAAATGTATTCTCGTGGCATGTATTATACTAAGCCAATAATAAATGCTGTCGTACTATAAACGAAGCACGATGGTTGTATTGGTGTACGTGTATATGACTGTTAACGAGCGATGTCGCCAAGACGTCTTGTTTAAACAAACAATGCAAAGAAGTACTGTTGATACATGTATGTTTGTTATTTTGCATATGGTACGTTTGGGTGTGTGTGTGTGTAAGATTTAGATGGTAAGCTATTATGTTTGCGTTTAAGGGAGGTTGTTTAAAGCAAGCTCACACAACTCATGTAAATGCATGTGTGCGTTTGTATGTGCGCAGAAAAATAACAGAGCAGAGAACAGAGAGCAGTTTGTATACGCGCCAATGAGAGAAAAAAGCACAAACACCACAAATTCTTCAGTCACGAACAATTTCTTCCTTACTCTTATACATATAGTTATAGTTAAACAAACGTATTGCCGAACACGTTGTTTAGCGTTTGTTTCAGAAGATTTCACTGTAGTAAAGCATTTGAAATTGCCCTCACGTCTTAAAAGTTCTTATAAGACGTCTTTTGCAAGTCTTTAGTATGTATGTATATCATTATTATTTCTTATATTCACCCCCTCCCCACAAAATCGGCTGAGTTTTATGTAAAAGAATTTAAAAAAAATTTATATCGATAAGTTGTATTTTAGGGGGTGCGTCCGCCTCACAAAGTTGGCCTTCAAGCCCATTTATTCAATGTCGTATAATATACGAACAAATCATTCGAACAATACAATTAAAAAATTTTGTTAAGCTTTAGGTCCTTATATATTCTTATTTTTTTATTTCAATATTTCGTTAACCTTTGGTTGACTTCTCCAGGAAATATATTTTATACATTAATTTTAAATTTTTTTGTAATTAAACACAATTTTTTTAAGTTAATTTTTAAATATTATTTTTTGAACTTAATTTGTTTCTATATTTATGATTTATTTGAACGGGCTAAAGTTCCTATCGCTTTTTTAAGCCAAATTACATGTGATAATTATTAATGAACCAATAACATCAAAGTTAGTTATAAATATTCTGACAACACATAGTTGAACGGAGCAGCCAGCCGTTTTCGAAGGCCACTAAACCTTCATCATCAGCGTTCTTCTGTGTTGGTCCACTGTGTGTGGTGTAAGTTGATGTAGATTTCTGCCTTATATACGAAACTTTCTTGCAAATGGAATACGTGAATTGTTTTTATTCATTGTGTTTCAATTTTACTGAAATGTGTTTTGTAATGAAAGAGATGGTAAATTTGGGCTTTCATTACAAAACACATTTCAGCAAATTATCACATGTAATTTGGCTTAAGAAAGCGATACGAACTTTAGCCCGTTCGAATAAATCACAAAATTTTTTTTCTCACAAAAATTAAAAAAAAATATTTTCGAATATTCTTGTTTGCATGACAACTCTAATATAAGGGCATATTGAATTAACTAACATTTTGCAATATAATTAAATATTGTAATACAAATATATATATGCAGCATACAATACAAATTCATTAAAACATTTTAATTATATAATTTATTTATTATTTACTTGTGAAACGAACACTAAACATAATTTTAGTTCAATATTAAATTACATTCCTTTGAGCGTGAGTCCTAATTATTAACTAAATTTTAACTCTTTCATATGCTAACGCATATGCATGCATAAAATTTTGATAGTTCAACATTGAATTAATATACACAAATACAAATGAAATAAATATACGCAAAATATAATTGTAATTAATTTTGTAGTATTATTATTTTTTACATACGAGTTCATAAATGATCATTGAATAAAATTATTCACATGCCCATCAAATAAACTTTAACACTTGCAAACGAAAATTTGAGCAAATCTCAAAGTATTGAACAGCATGCAAAGTCATAAAAGAAACAGAAATAAAGAAATTTTATTTCAAAGTCAAATTTTTATTCTATTACATGGACATAATGTTTTAATATTCGTAATTATTAAACTTAAAATTTTAAACCGTTTTAAAAATAATTCATTTAATTCAGCTGCACGAAAACTCTTTTTAACTTGTGGTGTAAATTATGTTTGCTCACATTTAGCGTGTAAATTCAAATGCACTTCACGCGTTTGATAATTAATTTTGGCTTAATGAAGCCTATAATTTTGCTTCTATTATTATCGTCATTGGTATTATCATCATCAAACATTGCCACAAATATTAACTATTTTGCCGGGATAATAAATATGCAAGCACGTACGCTCGTATACCCGTTTAGATAAACATTTAGCGTAAGCATTTTTAAAGCAAATTAAACTAACGTTTATGGGTCTTGTTACTGCATTGCATTGCATTGCCAGCAACATCGACTTCAAAATTGGCTGCAATAAATAAACACTGTTTTCTTAATCAATCAAACCATGCATTTTCATAATTTATTTAAAACTTTAATTTAAAATTAGGGAAACTATGTGAATGCAAGTAGAAAGATAAAAGGGTTATTTTTTTGTAATTTATCTGTTTATTTGAGTCAAAAATTATTTAATGTTTACAGTAAGGCATACTAAAGTTTTTGCTAGTAATAGAACACCCAACAACAACAACTTCATTTGCCAACTATTTTTCCTTAATTTTAACCGGTTCTTCCACCGCTTCCTAACACCATAATTCTACCACTGGTTTAACACCGATCAAAACGCGAGAACATTTTTGGTATTTTTCAAAAAATTTAATTAAATTTAATTAAAAACGTCGAAGCTGGATCGAGCCACAGAAGAGCCAAAAACATAATTTACCAAAAAAAAAAATCGACTTCGATGTAAATATTTTTTTAATACATAGACTTATTTATTGTATCTTCAAATATGAACTAGCAAGAAGTATTCAAATCATAAAGCTAAAATACAATTATTAGGCCCGACCAGTGTCGGACATAAACTTAGTGACAGTTACAAATAATACATAATTAGTGATAATCAAAAAGGAAAAATAAAAGTATTTTCAAGCAGTCCCATCTGGAGTGTTGAGTATAAGAGCCCCTGTGTACCTCTTTTTTAGGCTGATGTGTCCAGTAAAGTTCAAAATATTACGAGCAAGCGGATTAGGATGTGACTCGAGTGATGTTAAATATTTGCCTGCGTGCACACAGAAAAGAAAACAATGTAGAATAGTTAAAAATAGGGTTAATTTTAAGTTTTTGGGCAATGATTTTGCTTCATGTGTGTTTCATGTTAATTAAACACGATTTGAAGTAAAAAAAATTTTTTTCCTTTTGAAATAACTTTTATTTCACGTTGAATTAACATTTAAGTACTGTTAAAATCAAAATGAAGAATCATGTTGAATCAAAGTAATTTCAAATGGTACTATTCATCAAAATTTAGTTATTAGCCTTGCACTTTGAGAAAATAACAGTTTTTTGCGCTCTTCTAAAATTTTCAAGCCTTGCAGATGCACTTTTTGAATATAAACCCTCGATATTATTTTTTGTAAATTTAATCCTCACACAAACATAAATGTGAAAAAAGGCCAAGTTCCTTTCGAAAATTTCGGCCATTACAAGTAGTGAGATAAAAATTTTGACCAAGTTCTTTTTTGGCACAATACCTGTCTCTGTAATATGCCATGCACTATATAAATTTGTAACCGTAAGAGTGTCATATAATTTCCAGCTAATCTGCTAAACAAGTTTAAATCATAATAAAATAAGAAAACGAGCTTTATTGGAAAGAAAATATTATGAAATTAATGTTTAAATATAATCTGCCTTATTCATAAAAAATATTTCAGGTTTATTAAGCGCTTATTTGACATATTTCTACGGAAAATTTGTCAAATAAACCTGTAATAAACCTAAAATATTTTTTATGAATTAGACCAAATGTGGTCGCCAAGTCTGGTGCGTAGAAAGTTCAATCTGGAACACCTATTTTAAACAACTTTTCGCAGCATTTACAGCCGTATTTCGCCCATAACTCTTCGAATGTTGATTTCCAGGTGTTCAATTGTTTGTGGTTTATCGACGTAGACAAGTGACTTAATCAGTTTCTTTTTAATAAAAATATATTTGCAATTTGCACAAAATTTAATTATTTTTCCTACTTTGCTGAAAGTTTTATTTATACCTCAGAAACCTATAACAGTACTGTATAGAGATTTGGTGATGACCAGGGAAACCAGAAATATGTTTAAAAAAAAAAGTGTTTTATGCGCATTCAATATGCACTAAAAATTTCGAAATATGCACTAAAAACTAAAAAATATGCTCTTAAAAATAACATAAATTGGATTATTTGTAAATGAAAATTTAATTTTAATTCAGCAATTCAATAAAATTTTACATATAAAACAAGACAAAAATAAAATAAACAGATGAAGGAAACAATAAAAAAATTAATTAAGAACAAAAATTTAACTTTTACTTCAAAACCGATCACGATATCAGATTTAAAACTTTGGAACTGTACTTTGAAGAATAAGATAAACTTTTTATTTATAATTGTTATTGCTATAAACAACTATTCACTTCACCTCAACTGATGTAATCGGGGCAGCGTTCGCCACAATTACCAAACAAAGTTTTTATTGAAATTAGCGTCGAGTGAGGATGTTAAAACACATGTTACACCTATTGAAATTTGGAATATACAAATCAATAGCATTTGTTCCAGCATTAAAATTTAGCAGAAAAAAATTGGATGCAGACGATTTAAACTTTTTTAATTTTCTAGTTTCGTTTTTCTTTCACAAGACTGTCTACAAGTGAGTGAAAATTAAAAAATTTTAAATCGTTCATTTTAAATTATTTTTCTTCTAAATTTGGATGTTAGAACACATACTAATAATTACGTATATTCTAAATTTCAACTTAAACACGTGTAGCATGCGCTTTAACATCAGAACTCACAAGAAAACGTGTGAAATCGATTCGGAAGCCAGAACATACACAATGGCCTTTTTAAAGTCTAACTTCATGTTGCTAAAAAAATATTGCTTCCCCATACTACTGTTTCTTTCACTACAAAATGAAATTTTGACGGAAAAAAGTAGAAATTTTTACAAAATTTTTTTTAAATATTAAAGTGAATTTTTTAAGTACAAAAATATGCCTTAAAAATGGCAAATATGATCTAAAAATTCGAAAAATGCTTAAAATATGCTTGTTAGACTGAAGTATGCAAAAACATGTTTCAAAGAGTAAAATATGCAAAAATATGCACTAACAAATCGATGCCAGAATTCATAAAAAGTTCTGAAACGGATAAATATCTTAATTCCGCATTGATATAACAGACAAGAAAAAGCATGCAATTGCATATTTGTGGTTTCCCTGGTGATGACATAGCGAAGGGAGTAGACAATAATATATATATATATTTTTTTTAAATTTTAAAAGTACCATTTTTTTAGTTAAAGCATAATGGATTGTGGATTGCAAAAAAAAAATGACATCTATAATTGTGATGACCTTTTTGACTTTTATATCCATTGAAGCACTATTATAATACCTTTAAAACAAGGCATAAATCATTCGGTGGCCCTAGATATTGAAAAAGTTATAACAATTTATATGAAGGCAGTTTTAATAAAACTTTGTGTTCTTTCGTACATTGTATGCATCATAATTTGGGAACCACTGGCAATATTATTACAATTTATTGGTAAAAATTTTAATTGTGCAAAATTTAACTACCATATCGAGTTTGGTTCGATTTGGACTAACTGTAAAATAAATATACATCGGCACCTATTATATCATTAAAAATTGTTTGGCAAAAGAAGAGTGTAGTTTTATTACCGTAATAACACAATTCGGCATCCTTCAATGCCATTCTAGTCTATTTGGAATGAAAATATCATGTTTTCGCATCTGCTCAATTCCGGATCATATTATTTATTTGTTGTTAGTTAATATGAAAGTTATTTGCTTGAAAATACTAACAGCAGGCCACCATCAATGCCAAATCCTTACCCATTATACACAAATATAACTAAAAACAATTAAACAAAATAACCAAAATTTAAAATTTCAATAATGAACTATTTAATGACCCCAAATGACAATTTACTGAACGCAAACAAGCAAAATAGAATTTTCAAACACGTTTTTATTTCCTCATAATTAGCTTTCAGCGCTGGCAATAATGTTCCAACACAAATTTTTATCTAAAATACATTTAATGTACATATATTATATTTTTTTTAACCACATGCGGAAAATTTATAATATAAAATAAATATGAATGCAATTATTTTCGTTGGTTTGTATTGAGTGTAAAACAAGATGGCTTGCAATAATTTAAATTTTTTCTCTAATTAACTTGGCGATTGGAAATAATTAAAATTTAATTTGACAAAAAAAAAATTAGTATAAAAACTTAATGTTTTAATTTTCAACTTAAGTGCAAATATTAATGTGGAGGGTATGGTGGCTGGCTAAGCGGTTTCATCAGGGATTCTATTTGGAATATCTGTATGTATGTATGTATTTAATAGTTGATAAATTTATAAGCGTTAGAAACAGCGTGACCGTTTGTGCTACTAAAGTATCAACTTGCCACTTTTTTACCATCTTGACACTTTTAGTGCCACTTTTTTAAAATGTGCCAAATCTGCTACTTTTTATTATACTTTGACCCTTTTTGACCCTTTTTAGAAATTCCATGAATCGATTTATTTTTTTTGCAGCAATCTGCTTGTACAAGCATAATTTCTTATGACAGATTATATATTTTTTATCTCAACTTATACGAAAGCTGAACTATTTGCATCAAAGTTTGAGTTGATTAAAAGAAATAATCAACTATCTCTGAATTTGTTCCTAAATGTTCAAACCCAATAAAATTTTTAATGAATATTTTTTTGATTGAATTAGATATGTGAATAAAAATCAACTTCGAGATGCACGGATTGTAAGATTATATACATACATTAGACCGACTCACTGAAAAAAAAGTTATTGTAACCCCTCTCAAATCAAAGATCGGTCTTTATAGGGGGTCCAGCGATGACCGTTCATGAGCAGCACCGTCTGTAAAAAGGCCTATTTTTGTATTTTTTTTTGTATATTTTCGTAAAGTACATCATATGAAAGATTTTTTAAGCCGCTTCCAGTGGTGTATTGAACTTTACCATCAGCAATGCGTTATTTCAAACATACAACGATTTTTTAAGCATTTCTATAGCAGGTACTACTTGTATTAACACATTCTATTAATTTTTAAGGATTATTAGATATGAGTCGTTGTTAATTTATACACATACATATGTATGTTGATAGTTCTTGGGCAAACTTTTGCGAAAACTATAACTAAGTTAACAATGACTAAAATCAAATAAAGCTTAAAAAATAATAGAATTTAATAGAAATAATCAGTACTTTCGTAAAAATAAAAGTTCGCCTGTGAACTAATCAAAATCAAATTCCTTATAAAGAAATAATTTTTGCCTTATTTTCCATAATTTAACTGTAATTCAAACTACAAAAACTTTTAGCATTGAGTCAAAATAAAATTGAGTTATAAGAAAAAAAAACTTACTGCCAGTTTATGGAAGGAATGTTATAATTCCCGTCTGCCTATAAATACGCAGACGAAGAATTTTTACGTGGAATAATTGTACGAAAACCAAAACAAAACGAAGTTTTTGACATTCGTTAGCCATAAGCCACATAGAGCAAAAAATTATCAGCTGAAGTAGCACTGCCACCTGGTTATATACACCTTGGTATGTGTTTCTGGTTATAGGGGCAAAGCACTTTATGTCAAAGTATAATAAATGGCAGATTTATAATGTTAATAATAATACATTTTTAAACGTTATTGCTAACAAATGAAACCAGAGAAAATGTGGTTATGTTTTCGTTGAATCGGCATTTTCACCAAATAAATATTAGTTTTGTTTTTTTATATTTGTCATCCCATGTCAAATAAATATATTACGTTATTTTTTATTCATGAATTGTTATATAGTTTTTTATCTATAAATTTATAATTGTTTCGTTGTTTCTAAAATATCACTTGTAAATAAAATTTAATCTATAGTAAAATGAGTGAAACTAACTCAAAATCGTGTTTATACTTTAAATTTTTGTTCCTGAAATAGTTGCCCCTTTTCTGATAAAAATCTCCTTTCTTGTGCCACTTTTATTTCTTAAATCCCCTTTTTGTGCCACTTTTTGAAATTTTTCAACGGTCACACTGGTTAGAAATTGTTTGGTGAGTATGTACTTTGAGTCCCTTTACTCTTCACTGCATATGCACAGAGAAAACAGATTCATTGAGACAACCGAATTTGTTGCCAATCGAATTTTTGCGGTTGCACCCACTACATAGAATTCTGCACTACTGCAATTTTCTTGTGGTACCACCATATTTTAGTTATAACCCTTAACCCTCAACCCAAAATTGGTTAACAGTATTGAATTTTAAATTAAAGTTATTCGTGCTACCCGAAAATATGGTTAGTATCACTAAAACAATATCATAATTGGTAGCTGTGAAAGAAAAATTGTCCTTCTTTAGTGAAATAAAAATAATTAATAAAAAACGCAAATAAAAATATATAATTTAAGAAAATTATTATTTGACATATTGTCACAAGTTTATTTTAATTGAAATTTATTTCCTGGTGGTGAAGCATATCGATATGCATTTCTTCAAATGCACATTTTAAACAGCCTGTTATCCTGTTATCTTATGCACAGACTTTCAAAAACCATTTGAGAACTCACAAATCATAATATCTTTGAAAATTACAAAAGTTAATTATTAATTTTCTGCTATAAACTATGATAGCAATCTCAACTTCGTAGTCAGTTGCAGCAACTGATAGAAAGTGTTTATTTTTACCTTAATATAGAACGTAAATTTTTTTGTTGCCAATACCAAAAGTTGGTAGTAATATCCAATTCATAATATATTATTTGGTTGTGTTAACCAATAACTTAATTAGTCATGACAAAAGCATACGCGCCAAAAAAAACGCCAAAATAATAAAAATTGCCAAAAATTAAAAAAACTTCAAAAACCAAAAAAAAAAAAAAATCGCCAAAACGTGAAAAAAGTGCCAAAGCTCAGAAAGTGCCAATAAATTAAAAAACCCCCAAACTAAAAAAACGCTTAAAACCGAAAAAACCCCAAAAACGAAAAAAATGCCAAAACTATAGTTTATATTGTTCGTATTGAATTACATATATCGTGCCCGTACGGAACCCTTCGTGCGCGGGTCAAAGTCGCACTTCACTGAATTTATTATACATTAGTGATGTTGTTTAATAATTTTTCATAAATATTTTTTCCATATTTCGAACGTAAGAGCATCTCTGAGAGCACTTTGCAGTTTGTATATTCTTAGAAATATTCTTCAAAATGTTTATTTTGCATTTTGAATAGAGAAATATCGGCAGCTAAAACTTGTTTGCACGTAATAATTAAGCCAAATGTTTAGACTATACACTACATGCGTTGAAGTGAGATTAAAACGGAGAAAAATAAAAATATTGACCAACATATTCTTTTTGAGCATATTAAAATAAAAAAATGTAGAAAGTATCAAAATATGTTCTAAAAATTCGAAAAATAATTTTAAAAATATATGTCTAAGACAGAAATATGCAAAAATATGCTTTAACGGAAAAATATGCATAAATGTGCACTAATAAATCGATGCCAAAATTTATAAAAAGTTCTGAAACGAATAAATACGCATTAATACGTCACATGAGAAAAAACATGCAATTGCATATTTGTGGTTTCCCTGGCCATGACTATCTACTTGGGCAGAGAAAGTTTTTCGCGAGTTTTGCATTCGAATGATTTTTCCACCTTGTATTCTATAGCGGCAACTATTTATTATTTATGTAATAAATTATTTATTTTGCAAAATCTTTAATTAATTTCCATTAAATTATTATATACTATTTTCAAAATAATTGAAAGAAGTAAAAAAAAATTGTCTCTTTAAAGATATCACTGAAGTGCAATAATTTAGGTTTTAAATTAATTGTGAGAGATAAAAAGAAATTTTAATGCAACATACTACATACATATTTTATGAATGATCCAACTTTTATGCTGTGTTTGCAAAAAATAATTAATTTTACATACATTATCAACATATGTACATACATACATACATATACATATGTATGTATACAAAAAGGTTATAAAATACAAAAAGAAACTAAATCAAACCAGAATCCCTGAGCACTATACAAATAAAAGCATTTTTCTGGCAAACCGTAAAATGAAAACCAAGATTTCACACTTGCATTCAATGATCATTCGGCAACTAAAGGAGTGAATTTAACACATGTAAATGTGAATGTAAATTTTACCATTCAAAATTAAGCTTCCAAACGTACAACACAAATACACACATACATACAATATATTCAGGTGTAGTTGGTTTTTGTTTGTATGTTCCGTAATAAAATTTGGATCGATTTTGAAACTTCTGTTGCTACAAGCAGTAAGTTTTCAGATACGATTATTTTTCACTAACTGATAAAAAAAGGAATGCCGTTGTCTAAAAAGGCGGCCAAAACATGTCAACTAAACTTTTTTTATTTTATGATCTTTGACATATTCGATTGCTTCTAAACTCCAGATATCTTGGCATTTCGTAATGACACAGTCTCAAGGATGGTAAAGTGGGTGGAGTCACACCCATTAATGTTTAATATTATATATCATGTGCTTTTACTAAACTGATTTTCACAAAACTTGACACTCATCGTCAGCTCTAAAAAAGTGGGCTGCGACATGCCCATTAAATTTTTAATATTTGACATGTTACTCTTTAGCCAAGTTTTACGTAACTTGGTACACATACAGAGCTCCGAAACATACTGAACTTTGCATTAAACAAAGTTGGCGGGAAAACGCTTATGAAACGTTAGTATTAATTATGTACGAAAAAAAAACAAAAATACGTTAAGCTATGTACAGACGACTGTTAGATCTTACAATATTGTCAGATCTGTCAATGTGCTGGCAATCGAAAATTGCCACTACAATATTCCTTGTCAGTTCACACGGTTGTAAGAAAATCTTACAATTTATCTCTCTGATCATCTGACAAAATTGTCAGCCGAAAAATTGTGAGTTCACACGGTTGTCATATGCACAAATTGTCAGATCTGTTGTTATGCGTTGCCAGACTCAAAGCATTTGTTAGAAATTGTTAAATATCAATCGTTCGTGTTTGTTTTAAATATAAAAAGTGAATGTATAAATTATTATGGACCATAAAGAAGCAATTGCAATGATTTTGTGTGCATATATTTTACCATAAATTTTTTCTTTAAAAAAAAGCGTATGCAGTGTTGCCCATAGAAATAATTCTCTTACAATGACGCCATTGTCAGATGCATAAACTTCGCACATCTGACAATATTAAAATGTCTGACGACAAATATCTGGCAATAGTTTTACAATGTGTTCACACGATTGTAAGATGTCTGACAATTTGTTGCCAGCTGCTAGTCTTTCAATGGACTGACAATGGTTTTTCTGGCAACGACGTCTGACAAAATTTTTCATTTCACACAGTTGTAAGAAATTTTGAGCACATTTTACTGGCAATATTGTGAGATCTGACAACCGTCTGTACATAGCTTTAGTATTAAATTACATGTACTTCTCTTATCTGATTCCCACGAAACTTGTGGCTGTTCAAAGAATTGGGCGGTGCCGTGCCCATTAAAGCTTAATATTATATTTAACGTGCTGTTTCTTGAACGATTTTTACGAAACTTGGCAGGCACCTTGAGGCCTCAAAGGGGCGCGATGTTGCACGTACAAAAGTGGTTCGTAACGCTTTTTGCAAAATGTTCCTTAAAAATTTTCTAACCTGGAAATTCTTCACACTCCCCTTGAAATGTTATGGCCCCAAAAACAAATTGAGCAATGTTTTCATTATTTTTTTTTTTTTTTTGTTTCACTCACTTCAAAGAACGAAACAAAACAAAATCAACCATTTTGTTTCTGCTTTTAAGTACAAAGAAATCAAAACAAAAGGAAATTTATAACTGCAATAAAATCACGTCCCAGCTCCTGTGTCGTAGCATAAAGAGCATAGCGCTAATAAAATTTATCTGACTTGAAAAAAAGCACTGAAAAGCTAAAAATAATTTAGATATCGTTAAATAAAATATTTTTACGTATGTTACTTATAATGGTATTTAAAGTCGGTGGCAGAGTAGCAAGCCGAGCAAAAAATTTCGGCGGCGGCTGAAAGACAAATATTTTCGGCGGCGGCGGCTGAACGGCTTAACGCCGATTTGTTTAAGCATTTGAAAAAAAGTTTTAACCCAGTCTGTTTTTAGAAAAATACGGGAATTATTGAATCACCACGTTGTAATATTATTTATTTTGCAATAGTTTGAATATTGCAGTAATTGATGTCCTAAAAAATAGCTTCGTAAATTATTTGTTAAACCATAGAAACATATTCTAGACTATCAGGGTAATTATGAATAAAATTTCGCGAGAATTTTTTTCCCTATTACTTACTATTAGTTAGCTATTTTTCTCCGGGAAAAATCTCTCGCGGAATTTTATTCATGATTGCCTTCTACATAAATTTGATTTAAGCTTTCCGATTGAATTAAAAATTAATTACTTTATTGGAACACTGCTACGGATCAACAAACAAAAAGCTTTCAACAATTAATTATCAAAAAGTCGCCTGACTGCTTAAACAAAAAAAAAGTCTATGTCAACGTGCATGTATTTAAGAAGGGACTCCAAAAGAGAACGTAAGTGTTGTCGCAGGTACGTTACCGTTCACATATACATTTTCTTTTTATGTGGAAGCAAAAACAACTATCTTTCCGGGACGCTCGCTATCATATTAAATACGAAATTTGAAAAAGTATAAAAAATAAGACAAATTATCGGCTGAATACTAAGCCGCCGATAAGTCGAGTAGTTCGGCGGCGGCTCGGCTTCTCGAAAAAAATCGGCTAACTGGCTAGCCGCCAGCCGCGCCGGTACGGCTTGCTACTCTGGTCGGTGGCAATGGCAATGATAAGTAAACACAATTATAAACTTTTCGTCAGATTTAATAGTTTTTAAAAGGCCACAGAAAAATCTCTGGGGCTTTAAAAGTCTTTTTTCAAATATTTTCAATATATAAAATTGTTTTTTTTTGATACTCGTAACATGGGCAATACCGGGTGCGCTAAGTTCGCATTTAAATATTCGTACTTATTTGGAAAATTTATGTTGTTGTTGTTTTATATGTATATATATGAACACATTTGTACTCGCATGTGTGCAGCAATGGTTGGATGACAAACTCACATATTCATCGTATTGGTTTTAAACACGCACGCATACTAAAACAAATAAGATTCCAATGGTACGCATTAATGAATGTAAACACAAATTCCTGGCTCATTTCAGTCGAGTGCAATCGAGTCCACTGCAGTTATATATGGTTCAGTACAACAATTGAGTTTAAAGTTTTCTTTTTTATACACTATATAACATAAATAAATATCTGTTGGATTCTTTTCATTATGATGCTGGTTTTATTGTAGCTACCCAGTAAACATTTTTAGCCTACATGTCTTCAAATTATCTGAAACATTTGTGACCATAAAGAACAAGTATCATATCATATTACTGTTTTGTAGTAGAACACTTTTGAACGTTCCACAAATTCCTGCACTTAATTTTGAAAAATTGTTCCAAGTTTGCGTACATTTCACAAAGTGTACATTTTCCGTTGTTTCTTTAGATTATTGTGCTAAAAATTTAATAAGAAGCACACTGCATTTGTTCCTTTTTAAAAGTATGAAAAACAGCTGGTTTTAGCTTGTTTTCATATCATTTTCTTCCACTCTGGTATCCTCAGGACATTTGTCTATCACAAAAGCTGTAACGAATTTCTTCAGACAAAAAAGTTAATTTTCTTGTCAACCACTTTCGCTACTTATGCACTTTCTGAAAGTACTTTTGTGTTCGCTGGGTGGTAGTTAAATTAATGTAAAATGCACATGTACGCTAAGAAGTGTCTCAAAGAGAGGTGTTATTTAAAAAAAAAAAAAGTAAACGATGTTGGCAAGAGCTTCTCTTTATCGTATTTAATCTAAACAGCAATTTTAACTCAATAGCAAGTTTGAAAACCTCAATTACTCGAATACCTAAATACATACTACAGTGGAGCTTGAATATAAAGAACTCCGAATGACAAATTCATATATATAATTTTTTTTTTAAATTCGGCTTATTTTACTGCAATTATAATTTCTTAATTTCAGAGTCCTATTTCTCAAGACTTACAAGTGTTTTAATGTAATGAAAATCGTTTTGAAAATACAGTCGCAGGTGACCGGGCACGGTTAATAGAGGTTATATAAAAGAGCAAAAAGAGTACATCCGTACTAATATTATAAATGTGAAAGTGAGTTTGTTTGTTTGCTACAAACATAGTATATTTTTTTATCCGGTTCGGAAACGGTCTTTTTATATATGGCTCGGGTTGCCAAACCACCAAATCGATTTTGAAAACTCTTACACCAATGGAAAGCTGCATGACCAGAGACAATCATCGGCTATTTTTTTATCCGCTTCCAAACCGGTTTTTTATATTTGGTACGGATTTTCAAACCGCTAAATCTATTTTGCAAATTATTGCACCAATGGAAAGCTACATTACCAGCGTCAAATATTGCATATTTTTTATGCTGTTCGGAACCGGGTTTTTAAATATTTAGTTTGTTTTTTTTTCTTTCGAAAAAAACATTTTTGGTCTGGTTTGATTGTTTAGCCATGTAATTTAAATGGGTTTGATCATTGGTTTGTGTCAAAAACGAGCTACTGAAAGAGTTCGATACAAGTCTATCTAAAACGAGTTAATAAATGAGTTCGATACAAATCTTAAACCCATGTAATTTAAATAGGTTTGATCTTCGGCTTGTTCACTTATTAATTTTTAACACTAACCAATTGTCAAACTATACTAGGGTCGATTTTAGACTTGTTTCGAACATTTTCAGTAGCTCGTTTTTGACACAAACCGATTGATCAAAATAGTGTAATATGAATGAGTTTTTGAGCATAGGTTTGTGCCTAAAACTAGCTACTGAAAGAGTTCGACACCAGTCCAGTAGAACTCATTCAGTCGGTCGTTTTTGACACAAGTCTAAATCATATATGTATATGTGTATGTATATGACTTTTAGTATGACCTTAAACCATATTCCCCAGTGACACCCTGTAATTAAATCCAACGCGTACTTATTATTAACATTATACATATAAACTTCTACTTCACACTTACAAATACATGTACATACATGTATAATTGTACGCAAAGCTATAAATATTTCAAAGCATTCAATAAAACAAAAAAAGTCAAACGTAATGAAAGAGAATAACCTGCAATCAAGTGTCGAAAGGAATTTAAATTGCTTCATTTAAAATGCAAGCGAATATGAAACAAACGAGAGAAAAAAAATTTAAAAATAATAATACGCATAATTATGCTCAAAAATGTTAGGGCTTTAGTATAATGTGGCAATTTGGTATTTTTTAAGCCTAAAGCTGTAATAAATGTTATAAATTTATTGATAAAGCTGGCATAAAGTGTAACAAATGAAAAAAGAAATTCACAATGAACATCTCTAGGGAATAGACACATGGACGAATATATTGTGCATGCACATTCCAAATATGTACATACATACATGCATACATACATATAAACTCACTTTCCATAATCATTTTAAATTATTCAGTATTCAATTTGAAAAACACAAACACGCACACACAAACTCACACAATCGTGCATATAGTAGATTTTTAGCTAAATACACACATACATATGCATCTAAGTACGTACGAAAGGAGTCATGCAATTTTATGCATCAGATGACAATAAGTGTTATAATAAATTTTTATACTCGTATTTATTTTGTATCCTTTGCTTATATTTTATTTTTCATAATGGCAGGATTTTACATTCATTTTCGTTTAAAAAAAAATACATTTCCATTTGTCTCATCTCCGCTTGTTTGAAAATTTGTTTTGCATGCATTGGACACATACATATGTATGTACATAAATTCTAAAACTAAAATGTTATCCCTTCAGCCCGTACCTATACCTTTATTGTTATATAATTTTAAAATTTTTATTTGTGCAATTTCTTTTATTTTTATTTTGCGCAGTCATACAAGAGCAATATAAACAAACCATTTATATATTATATGTGACACTACTGTACGACCCCTTTTAGTCTTATTAAATATTTGTAAATTTATCATAAACAAAATGTGTAAAACAAAAATCCATCCATAGATAAATAACTGGAAACATTGATAAACTGAAGCCAACAAGGAAAAATGAGGATGTTGCTGCAAATATAATACATGCAGTGAGTGGGTGGTCGGTCGGTGCTCATTCGAACATAATCGACTATTTGTTTATGGAGATAAAAATTGTTAAATGTTGAAGAAAAACTGCATATTGAAATTGGCCATGAAAAAACAGCTGCATCTGAATCCACGGTAAAAATTAAATGGCCGTCAAACACAGCAGAGCTTTAAAGGACTGTGATCACTAGAAATTTACTGTGCAGTACGATTATAACGAACTTCAAGGGACTTCTAAATTTTCCTATATATTGGCGAAGTTCGTTATAACCGGCGTTAAGAAATGTTCTATCATTCAAAGAAAATAAAAGAACATAAGCCAAATAACACATTTTATCTTAAAACTTTCAAATATTTTTACAATATAGTTTCATCCCGTTGAAAAAAAAAATTCAACGGAACGCGTATTTGGGAGTGACGCACTGTTGCCATACAATTTTACCAAAAAATCTGCAAAAATTGGCTAAAAAATCTGAAAAATAATTAAAAAAAATCTGCTATCATATTGAGTTGTTTTTAATTTTGTTTTTGAATTAACATAAATTACATTGCTATACAAAAACATATGCTGATATTACAATTTGTTTAATAACAACAAAAATTAAAAATTTAAAAAACCCCCGAACATTTTTGGAGAAGATGTGATATCTTCTAAACGGCTGGACTGATCTTCTGGAAACATAGCCTAGAACCCTCTCGATCAAATCACCTTTCAAAATCGGTCCAGTCGTTTGGTCTGTACGTGGACACGGACAGTCTCACAGATACACAGACACACACTACAAACTTATACACCCCTTTTTTTTTGTCGGGGGTTAAAAATAAATATATTCACAAATATTTGGACAAATATATGCAAAATTTTTTTACATAAAACTTAAAAAATTTTACATATGTACATGAAAAATTTGTGCAAAAAAAATATACATACATACATGTCGCACACTAAATCATAAACAGACGTAACTCATAAAATCCCAGATGTTCAAGAGTGAAAAAAAACTGTTCGAGATGACTGCTGCAAAAGAAATTTTTGCGGTCCATGAAAAAACAAAACCATTTTCATAATTTTGAGTTGTCACTGTTTATGATTTAGTGTGCGATATGTATGTACAGTTGAATCCGCTTTAGCGAAACTCGCTTTGCTGAAAAAAATCGGATTGCTGAAAGCGATACAAATCCCCGCACTGATTTTAAACGCAGGTAGTCTTATTCACTTCGCTTTAGCGAAACATCGCTTTATTGAAAATATCGTATTACTGAAAACCAAAAGGAAGCGCACAACTATGTTTTGTATGAAACTTACTCTGCTTTAGGGAAAAACTAAACAATGACAAATTTATTTGTTAGAAATCGATTGCATAACTTGAGGCTGAAAAATTTGTGCACGTTTTGTCCGTTAAAAAAATTAAATGGCAAAATGTATTTGTCCTTTTCGCTCTTACGTACTTTATTTTATTTTTATATTACATTGCACTGATTTTTAACAGTACGCTTGACTGTAATCCGAACTACGTTTTAGAGAAAAAATCGGATAACTGACACAAATTGGGTTTTGGGTTCGACATATCTTTGCACTGATTTATTATTTTCTTTTGCACATTGTTATGTTGGTAGCATGGTTACTGCAAAATTTAACTCCAAAAACTTCTAATTTGTTAGTGTTTCTTATGTGAAACACGAAATATTGATTTTACACAAGTATTTCAGAAAATCTGGAATTTGGCAGTGAAAATATGCAAATCTCACTTTATGTTTTTGCAACGAAAAATCAGCAAAATGCCGAGAAATCTGCAAATTTGGCAACAGTGATGTGACGGCTCAACAAAGCTCTAGAGATGTTTTTGTTTAAATGTGTTTACACATGCGTTAAAAAGCGTAACCAGTAATTACTAATGAAAAACTGTTTCTTTTAGAAACGTAGTTATTAAGTTAAACATTTTAATACATAACTAATAGACAATTTTATAGAATCCAACAAGATTGGAAACAGTTTAAATCAATAAAAAAAGGTCTGAATCGAACAGTTTTTCATTAGTAATTAGTGGTTACGCATTTTTGGGCACATGGAACACAAGAAATGCCAGATGTAAACTAAGCCTAAACCCATATTGTAGGGTATCATATAAAACCTTATCACGAACACTAACAGCCTTATTTATAAAAATTACATTTTACATTTACGACTCTTTTGACAATTTTATGATTAAGAGCTAGTTTATAACATAAAGATGAACTCTATTTGTCAGTTAATTGTAGTTTAAACTTAAAATGCATATTGTTATTTAAATAAAGATTATCTAGTTAGTAATCTTAGTTTAATCGATGTAATAATATTGTTCGATATCGAACGCCATAACCTCCAACTGATAAAACGTGATCACATCAGCACGTTATCGAAAGTGACGATTAGGCCCCTGGTCTTTGAATTTGTGTTTGTTGGGATGCAAACAACTGCGCATTTAAATTTATTTGTGCAAATTTTAAAATACATACTACAAAAAGTATGGTGTAAGAAGTGTTGTTCTCTCTTAACATAATGGATTTTCAATTTTTCACTTGAGTTTACTGATATGTGTGTATGTATGCTGAAAAAAATATAAAAAATTAACAATATGAATAGTAATGAATATGATGAATGTGACTGTCGTCTGTCATTCTTTTGGTCCTTCTGAAGATCTCTTTATGTGTTTCAGGTTTTTATGAAAATACATAAATAGTGGTCGATGGTATTTTTTATTTGCCTTTACGGTGTATTTTTATGTATAAAAGTATTTACATTTTGCCACACAGTGCCAATAAAATATTGTTTATTGCCTACTTGTTTTAGTGTATATATATATATATATATATATATATATATATATATACATTTTTTATTAGCTACATCCTAGAGTTCTATACACTCGAAAAAATTTAAATAAAAAAAAACACTGCATTTTTGGAAAGCTTCCTCTTTCTAAAAGCTACATGTTCCAACCAATGCCAGCCGGTCTTAAACCTCGACTCATTTTTGAAACGCAGCAAAATACATATTTCGAATTTCGAGTGTATTTTAATCCCATCCAATCACACCTGTATACATATATAGAACATTTGTCATACCACTTTATGTTTGTCAATATTAGAGGTTTGTTGCGCAATTTGTTTAAAACCATAGTTTTGTTTTCCATATTGCTTTTGTGCCATTAACGCCGAAAACTTGTGTATTTTATAGCCACATTTTTTTAGAAATTTTATGTTGATGCTTTATTGGCTTTATTGCTCATGTATGTATGTCCTTTTTAAATTTCAAGTCTTTTTAAGTTATTGAGTCTACTCTCTCTCTCTCTCTTTCCTTCTGCCGCACAGACTATGTCTGCTAGTTAATTTTCAGAGTTTTTTTTTCATTTTTATTCTTTTTGGCACAACAACCGTTGTTGCAATTACTTTGCGAAATATCTTTATCATTCAACAACTTTTATTAACTGTCGTAAATTGTAAAAGGATTTACCGTCCGCACCATTGGCTTGCAATGTTAAATAGCTCATTTTCTTAATGGATTCAATAAAAATAATAACATGCGAAAATTTTCTTATGCTTTTGTTTTTGAGAGTTTCTTTTTCAAGTGTTTCACGCGTTTCTTGTCATATAAATTAATTTTTTTTTTGCCATATAAAATAAATTTGTATAATGAAAAGCGAAATTAATTATAATTGGCAGAGAATTGTTAAAATCATTTTATAACTTTATAATGATAACATTATAATATTGTTAGTTTCAGTCAGTTTAATGGGCTTCCCGCTCTGTGAAGAATTTTTATTTAACCCTCTCATGCCCGAATTAAAATGGGCTGTGCAAAAAAAATTTTTTTATCGAATATGTGTTGGGGTTGACTCAATTATGAACTGACAAAAATTTCAAGGTCCTTGGTATCTTGGTCCTGTAGTTATAGAATGTTGCCTATAGGCAACATTGGGCAGTTGTGGTGAATTAAAAAAAACACAGAAATTATTTTTTTATGCACTTTTTATTACAACTTATGTGTGAAAAGACACAAAACAATTTTTTTGTGGGTTGCAACACAAATAAACATTGCATTTACTGCATTTAGACCGCGGATAGCCAGTGTGGCATAGCCTACATCTCCCTTTTGCTCCCCATTCTACCCAGTGACCCATATTGTCAAATCGTGTGGATTTTGCAGGTTCTGGAACATATGACCGCTTATAGGAAATTGATTCAGAGGCTGCTGAAATAGTTGGTGATGATGGAGCCGATGGCGAAGAATTTGGTGATGAAGGGGATTCCTCCGTCAATGAAAGGAGTGATGTTGGGCGCCCTCTTTTTCTTGATAAAGTCGCTGTTTTTGTTGCGCTCATAAGCTCATTAGCAATATCTAATTGAAATTTTATTAGTGGCATATGCTTCACTTCGCCGTCTGTGTGTTTGACATCTCTGCGATACAATAACCAGCTATTAATTACAGAGGAGTTGATACACCAGTATACTATACGCATATACCACTTGTTGGAGCGGTGGTTGATTTTGTATAGCTATAGCAGCATATCAGCAAGATCAACTCCTCCCATATTTTTATTATAGCATTCAACTATGCTCGGGCGAGGTATATTTATAAATTTTTTATCTTTTCGGCACCATCTTTTGCACTCACCCATGGAGTTCTCACCACTATAGTTGGATAGTAATTGAACTCCCTTATTGTCATACCAACGACAAGCAGTCAAGTTGTGTATTGCCTCAAATTTAAAATCGCTTTACCCACGTCCCATTTTCTGAAGTTCCTTTTCACTGGCTAGAGAACAATTTTTCAATCTATTGCTTCGTATCGTTCCAATGGATAGTATACCTCTTTGTCTTAGAGCAATCATCAGGCTTATTGACGTAAACCAATTGTCAAAAAATAATTTGAAGTTTTGGTTCATAGGAATATTTTTCGCTAAATGCAAAACAATATCTGATGATATTCCTAAACCAAAAGACTCACAAGTTCCTTCACCGATATATAGGCTAAAATCGTAAATAATGCCCGATACTCCAGCTCTAGTAAACATTTTGAAGCCCCACTTGTGAGGCTTATTTGGCATATATTGCTTCAAACTTTGTTGGCCTAATAAAAAAATACATTTTTGCATTACATATACATACATATATAAATTCATGTATTTGATGTACATAAATCTAGGCACGTATGAATGTAGATTTACAACTTACCTTTATATGCAATCATCTGCTCATCGACGCTTTGGAATTCTTCTTGAGAAATTTCATTGAAACTATTTTTTATAAAATCTAGCAATGGGCGAACTTTGTATAATTTATCATACCCTGGTTGCCCTTTTTGAGGCTGTACAGCGTTATTATTTAGATGAAACAATTGTTTAATTTTTTCAAATCGATTTCTTGCCAAGGAATTTGCAACAGCCATCAGTTTGAAATTTTGATCCCATGCCATTCTATATGCCGGAATATTTATTACAGCAAGATATAGTAATATTCCAACAAATCTTTTAATTTCG
This sequence comes from Tachina fera, assembly GCA_905220375.1. Taxonomy (NCBI): domain Eukaryota; kingdom Metazoa; phylum Arthropoda; class Insecta; order Diptera; family Tachinidae; genus Tachina; species Tachina fera. The sequence goes on from LR999963.1 coordinate 76,159,754, forward strand.
GGTACAGTACATTTCAGCTCCGTTCCATTAGTTTGTACTGCATACAAGTTTGTTTCATCACAAATCTTCTGCCAAACTTCATCTGAAAAGAACTGGTTGAAATATTCGACTGGTTGCTTCACCTCATTGTGGACAACTTTGCTTCTCCAAGTCATATCATTTTCCACTAATTCTGCGCTTCTCCATCTCAGGCTTTCTAAATCAACTTTCTCCATAACCTCCTGTACAAATACTTCATTTTCGTTTTCCTTTCCGTCGTTGTCTTTTCCAATTAGATTTTCAATCAAACCAACTTCCATAATTTCTCGCTCATCAATTATATTTTGCAATGTTTCTTCGATAACGTTTTCAAAATTTGCTGTTTCTTCGCGTTCTTCTTCGTTTTCTTCATCCGCAGAATCATCCCAGTCGAAATCAATAATTTTCTGAATTTCTGCCTGTTTTAAGCCTCTTGGACGCATCTAAATATGAATATTCATGAAGAAATAAATATCGTTTCTAAATTACCATACTTGACCAATGTTGCCTATAGGCAACATCAGATTTAGAAAATTCTTATAAGAGAACTAAAAACTTTTTTTCACATTTCTTTTGATTAAATAATACTCTTACCGTTATTAAATTATATTTTGCACTTAGTTTTACAAACAAATAATTATTTTATGGTTTTTATAGACTTTTTTAAAACACACTTTCTTCACAAAAAACTTTCGAGTACTTCACACTACGGAGAACACTTGCTGAATGAACACCTGCACAACTTACAATAAAACAAATAGCTGAGAGCATGCGTAACATATAAAGCTACATAATGAGAAAGAGCAGAAATTGAAAAATTGAAATTAACGGGACTTAGAAGCATACATGTTCAATGTTGCCTATAGGCAACATTGGGCATGAGAGGGTTAAGTCCAACGTCCAAGTTCTTATTGTGCGGTCACGAAAGTCTATTCTTCATTACTAAATTACAAACACGAATGCGGCTGCAAACAAAACAACTGCAGTTGTAGCTGTTTAGTAATTACAACAACATTAATACTAAATAAGAAATATGCAGTTACATATCGTGCCATAACCGCCAAAAAAGCTTAAGCGATATAATTTTCGAACTTGCTTTTTTTTGGCCAAAATCAATTATTTGCGATTCTAAATAATTTACTTTCGTAAAAACAAACAAACAAATAAAAATTATTTTTTTTTCGAGAACTCCATCAATACATACATCTGTTTTCAGGCGAAAACTGGGAAAAATTGTGATTTTTAGGTGCTCTTAACCAAGTTTTCAATCTTTTTAATTATTTTTCAAACCAGAACTAACAAAAAAAATGGTTAGCACCATTGGATTCAGCGTACTCGAATTATGTTTACCCACTGGGTCGCCGGCTTGTTACAAAAAAAGTTTCGAATTCGAGCATAGTGTAATTAGTGCACTAATAATCCCAAATTATTAGTTTACTTATTCAGTACAACATTTTATTAAAAATACATTGAAATTGAATTTACATCTTAAAGGCCCTGTATATAAGCAAAAATTAGCATGAAGTTAGTTTGTTTAATTTGACATTCAAATATCTTCTTCGAACTTAATTTCAAATGTTTCCGAATCGTTTTATTTGTAGGACACCAAATGGCCATTTACTCGTGTTTGAAATCCATTTGGCTTACAGAACAGACCCTATAATTCAATTCAACTCAATTTTTAATTTTTGTTTAGCTCATTAATATTCTAAATAGAAACATAATTTAATTAAAATATTCTTTATTTGATATAAAAAATACTATTTTATAATTAAATTAATTTTACAATATTTGTTTGTTTTCTTTTTTCTTTGCAGGTAAATAAAACATAAAATTTAATTGTGTCGCAACTGCAACAAAAACGTTAACAATTTTCATCATTAAAATAATAAACATAATCGTACATGTTATTAATGAATGCAACATTCAAATGTAAGTTCATTATGCAATTGTATCAAATATTTTTTGTTATACTTTTGATTATTGTTGTTTTAAAACAAACAATCGTAATTAGGCAAATAACATTGAATAATTTTACCTTTATAATACAAGCAATAATAATACAAAAACTATATTAACACGGACTTCTGAAAAACCAATTGGAAATAGTGAAAAACTATTATTAACAATATATGTATATAATTTTTAATTAAACATATATTTTTATTGCAACATAAACAATAGAAAATTAAAAATATTTTGCACATGGAAGTCACGATAAAAATTTAGCGCAATAAAAGGATTCAAGATTGAAAAAATAGAAAGCAAATACAACATATTTTGTAGAGGAGGAAAACTATCGATAGTGTCACTGTAGTTTAAAAAACTTTATCGATACATCGATCCAAGACTATCGAAAGTTAGAAAAACTATCGATATATCGACGAAACTATCGTGATAGTATCGAAGTTGTATGGTTCTCGTATAATTTACATATTTATTCACTCTAAAAATTCAAAACAAAATATTTTTAAGCAAAACAAAACAAAATATAATAGAATTTTATTTGTCATTTCAAAATATAACAAAACTAAAATAATTGTATGAAAAATAAGTGAGAGCAGCGGAAGATGTATGGTGTATCATTTACTATCGATAGTGAATAAAAATATCGAGTGTTTTCAAGTCTTAATCGATTGCAGAATTAAAACATCGATAGTAACAAAAAACAAGAGTGCTGTTACGGGAATATACCAATCGCTAAGTTTTTTACCAGAACGTCAACACCAAATACAAAACGAAACAATTGCAATTTTAGGAAAGTTTTATATTTGAATGTTAAAATTCCTGCATTATAAAATATTTAAGATATTAAATATAGAATAATGAATAAAATAAATTTACATACTTTTTTAGTGTAAAAACAGAGCGAACTATAAAAGAAATCCAAATATTTTATACAAACGATTTTAAAGATTTTTGATTTTTAATTATACAATTGTGTGGTTTAGCTTTCACCAATGTTTATCAAAAGAGAGCTCGTGTTTTGTTACAGGATACAATTATGCTTATTTATAAGTTACTCGTTGCATTCATAGCTGTATAAACATATAACGCCGTTATATCAAAACTATCAAATGAAAACAATATTTAGTATTTCACTTGACCTGAAATTCGATAAAAAGGAATTCTCACTAAAGCGAAGAAATTTTGAAACAAATTTTTCATTATTTGTTCGCAAATATGAAAAAATCTAATGTGCACTAAAGCTTCGAACTTCAAACGTCTCTCTTCTTTTTTTTAGTAACAATATAAAATAATTTTTGTATTGTTCCTCCATACCATATTGTTTTATTCAATAATCCTTTATTTTACAAAATTGTTAAGTGTCTCAATTTAAACATACCATTGAAAAAGGTATGTAGCGCGGTATTATGAAAACTTAAAGAATTTTTTCGAATTTGTTCGGCACAAAGGAACGGGAAATGAAACGGAACATGTTCTTTAATTAATTTTATATTTAAGACTGTACTTTAGCGATAAATTTTATTTCCATTTCCATTTACTAAAAGTAAATTCAGTAAAGTGCGACTTTGACTTGCGCACGAAGCGTGCCGTACGGACACTAAATATATAATACTATATGAGCTTTAGCCTATATAAAATATAGTTTTGTCATTCGGCGTTTTTTTCTGCGTTTTTGGCGTTTGTTTTGTGCTTCTTTTGTTTAAGTGCTTTTTCTCGTTTTAGCGATTTTATTTAGGTTTTTGGCATTTTCTTTAATATGGCGATTTTTTTAGTTTTAAAGTTTTTATTTTCGTTTCGTTTTTTTTTTTTGGTTTTTTTTGTGTTTTGGCGATTTTTTTCATTTCATTTGCGATATTTTTAATTTATGGAATTTATTTTAGTGTCACATTTTTTAAAATTTATTGTTTTTTTGCTTTGGTGATTTTTTGGGTTTTGGCGTTTATTTGATTTTTTTAGTTTTTAAGCGTTTTTTATAGGTTTTTTTTGTTTTGGCATTTTTTAATTTGGCGCTTCTTTTAGTTTTAAATGTTTTTTCTAGTTTAAGCGTTTTTTATGTTTTTGCGTTTTTTACTTTGATGCTTTTTAGTTTTGGTTTTACTGTTTTTGAAAATTGCAAAACTTTGCCTCCTACTGTTACCAAGATAGAGCAAGTTGTCAAAATTACATAAACTGATGAAGACCCTGTAATTTAAATTTTTATAAATTTTAGTGTTAACAACAATTAACACTGTATAAAAATACAGTAATTTTACAAATTATATACACACATATGTACATACAATTGTATATATGCATATTACATGGGATTTTAATATTTATCGATGCTCGTTTTGGAACACACTTTAATTTTTAAGTTTTATATTTTTGTTTTTAAAGCGACCAAAGTTCTACATACTCTGTCCAAATTTCAGATCCGTAGCTCTTACGGTTCCGAGCGTAAGAGCATTTTTCCTAAAACATAAAATATGTTTAATCATAAGAAAAAATAATAAAGTTTTCCAACCCTGGAAACGTCTTTTAAATGTTTTTATTTTTTTTTATTTATTTTTTTTAAATTTGAAATACCAATTTTATTCACACTGAAGTATAAAATAAGTTAATTTAATAAAAAAGTAATAAAAACTAGTTGTCAGTAGTTATTTTATATGGGAAAATAGAGTGAGTTTTCCAGCTCTCAAACCGTCTGCTTGATTTTGCTGATTTTCGGGAAATTTGTGACACACCAGTGCCAGAACTAAGTCTCTAGCTGTTCTGGGAGCTTCGGAAAACCGATTTCACGTACAGACAGACGGACAGACGACATCACTTGTTCGTCTTCCCTATGTATAAGGATCCAGAATATATATATACTTTATGTGTCGCTTATTAATATTGTAGAAATTACACACGGAATGACAAACCTATACATACCCTTTTAGCATTTTTTCGATAGTATCGATAGTGCCATTGATAGTTTTCCACCCCTAATATTTTGTGCAATCATTGAAAATTTGGACGATTCCTGGCAAATTACTTACAAATATACAAATTTGGATGGGGTAATTTTTTTTAAGAACTTTTGAATTTGATTTTTAAAAGAACACATAAAATTTAGAGAAATATATGAAATCTTTATTTGAGTTGGTAGAACGATCTATATAATTTAGGGATTGCCGTTCGGTGTTAAGCGAAACCGAAACCGCGGCTTTTAACTCATAAAAACCCAAAACTGACAAAAAAGTGTCGGTTTTTATGTTTTACTTTAACATTATTATCTTGTTCAACTGAAAGCGAAAGAGTGTTTTCTGTCGGTGGTGACTTCTGCTCAAAAAAATAAGATTTTGTACAAACGACACTTCATTGAATGCCTTATAGTTTCTGAAATTTTATTACTTGGATAATTAAATATAAATTTATTATTCTTAACCCCTTATTCTGAACATTGAGACAAATAAAAAATTTATAACAAATGGCAATTTTTATATTTTAAGTAATCTATGTATACTAAAGAATTTTTTCCACTGCAACTAGAATATTTAAAAACGGAACTTTAAAGTTAAATAAATTTCATTTAGAACCTAAAATATGTGTGCTTCTTGTCATTAAACTTGAATTTTGTCCGATTTTCAATTAATTTTTAAACCTTACAAATATTCTTCCCTTTTTTACATTTACGTGGACTGATAGTGAGGAAAAATTTCACGGGAGATTCACGATAGCATTTTTCCCTATGAGGGGAATGAAAATTTCACGTGAAGAAAAATTCCATCTGTTATTCAAGACAGGTGTGATTATGTCTAAATCATCATTTATCTTTCCAGCATAAATACTCATTTATATATCTACATGCATACTAGTGTCCTGCACAAGATCATTAATAAGACCTTTCAAGACATGAGAGATTTTTCAAATGCTTTATTACAGCGAAATATTCTAAAACAAACGCTAAACAACACTGTTGGCAACAAAAACAACTGAAACAAATGTCTTGCCAACAGCGTTGTTTAACGTTTGCTATCAGCTGCGATATTTTTCTCTGTCCGCACTCTGCATATGCTTGTTGCTGGTTTAATGTTTAATAATGTAATTTTGTTGCGAAATTTAATCACAAGATACCGAATAGCCATTTCAGAAGGTCGCCCAAACTGACCATAAAATTGAAGAAGTGGACGGATGCACTTTCTTAACCGAGCACGAATTTTGATAATAAAATTTATTGATCTGTTCATTTGTAAGTCGATTCATGGTTAAATTACAGACCAACCTGCACATTTTTAACAGTAACATGGATACACGAAAACAGCTGAGTTGTCAATAACAGTGTTGCCAAAAAGAAAGTTGCTAAAAAAATCACTCTATACATATGTATGTATATTCGAATTGTGTTATTTTATTTGCTTTAGTCATACTCGTACTTGGACGTATTTTACTCATATAAAATTAACACAATATTAATGATAAGCATTACATAGCAAAAAAAAAAGGACAAAAAGGATTTTGTCGATTTTAAAACTTATTCTTTCATTCTACTGTATTTCAACTTTATAATTTTGCTGAAATTCTAAAGCGGCAAACTATTTGTGTAAAAATGTATGAGAACCAAACTACGCATACAAACTTGTGATCGAAACTTAATGAGCGAAAATATAATTTGGGAAAATTTACATTTCCCAAACACCTTTCACGACCTTGTTTTGCGAAAATATTGTTGTTGTAAAGCAAATTCGTCAATGCAACTATTTTAAACGATTTAAATAAATTTTTCTGCGATTTCGACGAATAATAATAAATAATTTTTCCCAAATCTGATTAAAAATAAAACTTAAAAAATTTAACTGAATTTTAAAATAATCACGCCCTGGCAATTTTTCAGAGCCCAGAGCTGTGCCAAGTTTCGTAAAAATCGATTAAGTAGAAGAAAAAAATGTGTGGCTGTGTTCCCGTTCACTTTTTTGACAATTGAACCAAATGGAAGCTATTTCTTCTAACCCAAAGCCAACATTATTAAAATCGGTGTAAAAGGTACAGGCAAATCTCGGTGCTACTCCTATAAGAATAATTTAAAAGTTATAAATCTGGCATCACTGTTTAAAGAAGGAAAGAAGGGAAATCCCACTAATAGAAGCGTTGGTTGTAAAAAGTATTACAATTTTTTTTATTTACGTGTTATTCGGCTTGGACAGTGAAATAGGTGTGAATTCTGTAAAGTTCGGAATATTTTAATTTTTTGTCAAAAAGTGAGATTAAACGTGAAATAATATTAATTAAATCAAAACAAAGATACATAATTTTATTAAAAAGAATTTAAGATGGGTCGTGGCCATTATTGCAGTGAAGAAGAAAGACGGCTTGTTCATCAACTTCGGGAGCAAGGAAAAACTTACAAATTTATTGCCAACGCGCTAGGACGGTCTGAAAATTTTGTAACCAATGCTTTGAAACCAAAACCAAATGTTGAGAGACGTGGTGCAAGTAAAAAAACATCTCCAGCTACGGATAATCGCATAGTAACATTAGCTAAACGAGACCCTTTTAAGTCCTCTAAGGCAATTTCAAGTGAAATTGGAAATGTAATATCATTCCGAACGGTTCGAAGAAGATTGCTGGAAGGAGAATAGCTAGAAAAATTCCTTTGCTTAGACAGGCTAATTTGAAGAAAAGGAAATATTTCGCTTTGGCTCATAAAAGATGGTGCGGGCCAGAAGGAGAAATATCCTGTGGACCGACGAAACTAAAATCAATTTGTTTGGAAACGACGCGGGAAGAAATGTACGACGACCAAACGGAAAAGAATTCCATATTAGATTCACCCAAAAAACTGTTAAGGACGGAGGAGGAAATATCATGGTATGGGGCTGTTTTTCCTGGTACGGAGTTGGTTCTATACATCTTATTGAAAACACAATGGATAGATTTGTATACAGGGATTTATTAGAGACAGTTATGTTACCATTTGCTGAGGAAAATATGCCCCTTGTAGGGAAATTCCAACTAGATAATGACCCAAAGTACTCATCAAAGCTGGTGAGTGCATGGTTTAGAGAACAAAAATTGAGTGTTATTGAATGGCCAAGTCAGTCTCCCGACCTAAACCCCATCGAAAATCTTTGGGGTGAGTTAAAGCGACAAATTTCGAAACTTCCCTGCAGTAACAAAAAGCAATTATGGAAAAATATTCAAAAGGCGTGGTACAGTATCCCAGTAGATACTTGCCGTAAGTTAATATCATACATGCCCAGAAGAATAGATGCCGTTCTTAAAAATAACGGTGGTTATAGTGGATATTAATAGCCTGCTTCAATATTTATTTAAAAAAATAAACCTAAATGTACAAAAAGTTATCTTAATTTTAAGTTTTTTCGTATACACCTATTTTATTGTCCACATCAAAATCCGAAATTTTTTGAAATGTACGTTATTTTAGAATTTTCTTATTGTTATTTTAGCTTTGAATGAATTTTTGTGTGCCAAAATGCGTTAACTTAATAAATAAATTATCCCAGTAAAAAAAGAGACTCCAAAAAGTCATGAAAATTTAGAGTTTACGATGCGGAAGTAGTTCAAATTTCGATCCGATCTAATGATTTTTACATAGGGTTGTCATTGCAAGAAGTTCTCTTTTTCGATGCCTGGTCACTGAATTGGAAGCGATATTAAGAAAAATTCCCTTTTTTGTGTTCTATGATAATAGTTTCATCTAGGAAAAATGGTAAATAGTTACCTATTTTAACAATCCGTTTCTTTTTATACGAATTTAAGCACGAAAGAGTGTTTTCATGTAAATTAAAGCAAATAACTTTTAAGTTTTAGACTAAAATTAGTTCATAAATTTCTTTAAAAAAATAATTTTTTTTTAATTCTGGTGAGTATTTTCTAACACTATGGAGGAGTTACAAGGTTTTGTATGACGAAAATAAGCTTCTACATGGTTTTTTGCTCACTATCGGCAAATTAAAAATATCGATTTTTTTGATACAATGAAAATGTAGTTCCGTTAGAATGACTTCCATTTTTTTCACTGGGTATGTATTATAAAATAAAATATGAAAAAATTTAAAAATTTTGCAATATTTTATTCACACCTATTTTTCTGTCCACATATTTATTTAAACAAATTTCTTTAAAAAAGTGAAAAATATAATATGGACAAAATTAGAATTATCAAACCCAACCAATTTGAAAAGCCTTGTGGAAGAGTTGGAAAAGAATCAGTTACTTTTCATCGGATAATTGACAAATGCATGACTTTTGTCTAAGAAGTCTTATTTTCACTATTAATTTTTTAATTTTATATTAATTTATTTACAAAACTTTTGTATATTCAAAAACCCCCTTACCAAAAACAGTAAGCAAAATGAATCAGCTGACTGAAATATTAGATATCGAGCCTTTTTTCCATTTTGTCGTAAGCGATATGTTATCGAAAATAGACTTCTTTTATTGAAATTAAAATTTTATGGGCTTAGCCATAGTTTAGAATTATCAAAATGCCTAAATTGTTGATAACTTTTAAGATACGAGCTATACAATAAAAAAAATGGTAAGCGACAATTTACCTACAAAAACATACACAGAAAAAATTATTCCCAAAAAATTTTCAAACAAAAGTTCCCACGCAGAAAGAGACAATCAGCACGACGTTGCTACAATTGCCTGCGGGTACAACTAACATCACTACAACATTCGCTTACCAAAATTTTAATGTACTCATAGCATTAAAATGATAACGCCGAATCACCATCCTCCGACTCTTGTTTTCAATGTTGTCACAACACTGTGAATACAAATTTTTAAGGTCGTCACAATTTAAAAATAATAAAATTTTTGTATTTACGGTGCGTGCTAAAGCGGTAAAGAATTACTTTAAACGGGGGGTATTGGGAATCTAACGTCAGATTTTTGTAAATGCAGTGTTGTAGTGGTATATCATTACTAAGGTCGAGGTAATTGCAAACGTTAAGTCGTTTTTGTGTTTACAGTACTGTGGGGGTAACAAAAATTTTGGAACACTCGTAATTTTGTATTTACATTGTTTTGGTGATACATATTTTTTGGGCAAAGTCACAATTTCTGCTTGGGTTTGTTTGAAATTAACAGCCTGTTCATTGAACTGCCTTACGTTAGAAGGCAAGCGATTATTAGCCAAACGATCGGGCTGGGAATTGAGTTCATTTTCTTTTTTCGTTTGGAAATAAAAGCTCTTTTTGTTCGTAATTAAACGTCTAAGAACAATGTTTCCATTACTTTTTTAGTTGTAATTCTTAAAGCTTTTTTCATAGAAAATTAAAAGTTTCTTTAAAATAAACAACCCTATCAATCTGACTTCAAAATAAATAAAATTTATGAGTTTAAAAAATTTTTATTTTTAAATATACAAAAAAATACGTGTTTGCTGAAAAAACAATGCTTGGATATGTTGCATTTGAAGTTTTTAATAGCGACCAATATTACGCATTTGCAATCTAACCAGGATTTATTGTATATGCCTTCATTTCATCTACAAGTGCGTCATTTTGTTCTACCTAAGATTTTAAAAGCTTTATTTGATTACCTGTATTATGATTGATTTACTCCGAAGATGTAGAAGTAATGATCGGATAAAAATTCATTGAGTTACGGTAGTTTAGATTCAAAAAAGTTTTTTTTTACATTCAGTATTTTAAGTTGCACCCTTAAGCCAAAAAAAAATTCTAAAACTTATCTTAAACTTGCATCTTAAATAAAATGTTGTAGCCAACTTATTAAGCGTTAAATTGTTATCAGAGGACAAAAAATTAAACACTTACGACATATTCAGTAAAAACATCCATGCTGGATGCCACAAGAAAATCAACCTCTAAAAATAAATGTTTCTTAACTAAATTGGGGCTGCTGACAACGAATATGACCCTTATTAATTTTTCTTGGGAAGCGTTTTCGAGATATTCACGAAAAACGAGTTAATTTTGTAGTTTGCAAAGGTATTTCCAAAAATCTTGAGAACTGTTTATCCAAATTACGTAAATTGTACACTGCTGGAAAGATATGTGTTTCTTTTATCACTCCATATGTTACTGAATTTAGATTAAAAAAATTAAATTTTTAATGAAAACATTCGAAAATTCAAAGTCGGATACATTAAGTAAATGTGTCGTAAGTTTTTAATTTTTTGCCCGATAATAATAATTTCGCGCTTAATAAATGAGCTACAACATTTTATTTAAGATATATGTCTAAAATAAATTTTATAACTTTTTTTGGCTTAAGGGCGCAACTTAAAATATCGAATTAAAAAAAATCATAAAAACTTCAAGTTTTTTTTAAATCTAAAGGCCCGTATCTCAGTGAATTTTTATTCGATCAACACAATCAAAATACTGGCTATTAAAAGAAAAATATATGTTTGCTAAAGCTGCTAAATTTTAATAAACAGCTCTCAAGATTTTTGGAAATATCTCTATACGCTGCAAAAAAAAACACTTTTTTTCCGCGAATATCTCGAAAATACTTCTTAAGAAAAATAAATGATTGCCATATTCGTGTTCAGCGACCCTGAATTACCTAAGAAAACATCTTATTTTAGTGGTTAATTTTTTTTGTTGCATAGTGGAATTAAACGTTTCTTTTTTCTTTAGGAATATGTAAATACTTACATCTTTTGTTAAAAACATCCCTTATTTTACTTTTATTTATAAAAATTCAAACACTTTACCGACCCGTTAAATTTTTTCTGATTTTTTATTTTGAAAGTTGATTTTGTTTGTGTAGTACGTACGTGAACCAAATTTTCAAACAAAAGCTTAAAGCTTATTCGTTATACTCAAAATAAAATAAACAAAAACCAAAATTTGAATTCATTCGTGATTTGGCGTGCAATATACAAAAAGTTACGTTACAAAAACAGGCTGTAAATTTTGATTCGGTAATTAAATTTTGTTTTAAGCAAAATAAAAAACAATATGGAGCGAACAATTCTAGTTGATACAATTAATATAAAGTAATACTTGTAACAAAATTGCAAGAGAACATTTCTGTTCCAATATAGAAATTGCATACTGTACACAACAGTTATTTATTTTATTTACTTTTTATTTTTATTAAAATTTTTTTGTTGAATCAGGCAAAAATTTAAAAATTGATTGAAAAAAATTGGCGTTTTTCCAAAAAAATTATTTTAAAATTTTGCATTTTAATTTACAAATTTCTTTGTAGGACCTAAATTGAACAAATTAGTATTTGATTCAGAGAATTTTTTGTTTGAAATGAAAAATTAGTTTTTTCTGTGTATTTGAATATTAAAAAAAAACTTGTATTTATCGATAAACAGGCAACGTCGTTATAACACTGTTAGGTAAGGAACACAAAGTTAGCATTGATGTTAAGTTAAAGTGATGTTTTTTCAATATTGACGACGATGTTGCCGACGCCAAATAGAATAAGGGTGAATAATTAAAATAATACTTAAAAAACGTTGTAATATAACGATTTTTCGGTTTAACGAATGGGCCTAACATTATGTCGACTATATCGTTCGGTATACCGGGATTTGTCTGTACTTAGTAATGAAGTAGCAAATATAAAAAAATAAATACAGACAGAATTGATAAAAAAACAGCTTGTACACAAATATATAAACCATAAATATGTGTTTGTATGTATGCTATATGTACATATATGTATATGTACATATTAGTGGCCTGCGTAAGCAGTCTTGAAATGTAAATACGTCATGTCCTTTAAATGTACTCTCGTGGCATGCATTATAATAAATGCTGCCGCAGTATAAACGAAGCACGATGGATGTATTGGTGTACGTGTATATGACTGTTAACAAGCGATGCCTCCAAGACGTCTTGTTTAAACAAACAATGCAAAGAAGTACTATTGATACATGTATGTTTGTTATTTTGCATATTATACGTTTGGGTGTGTGTGTAAGATTTATATGGTAAGCTATTATGTTTGTGTTTAAGGGATGTTGTTTAAAGCAAGCGCACACAACTCATGTAAATGCATGTGTGCGTTCGTATGTGCGCAGATAAATAAGAGAGCATACAATACAGCATGACCTTAGTATACGCGTCAATGAGAGAAAAAAGCACAAACACCACAAATTCTTCAGTCACGAACTATTTTCTTCTTTACTCTTATACCTGCAATAAGTTATTCAAATGTATTGCCGAACACGTTGTTTAGCGTTTGTTTCAATTTATTTATTTATTTATCTATTTCATTCTATGAACAAAAAATCCTTACAGACTATGGTAACAAAATACCTATAAATTATATTGTATAATTATCTAAATTAACAATGAAGTATGTGTAAAACCTACATATATACAAAATTATCGTAGAGTTTATAAATCACAGCTAATTTTTATATTAAAACAATTATTTTATTACACTAAAAAGTAGGAGTTTAAACCCAGATTTCTCATTGCCAAATTCAATAAAAGATTGAGAAACTTTTTGCAAATTGAAGTTAATCTCATTGAGCTGAACAAAGGCACGTGTTAACGTACCATTACGTGCATAATTAGTCCTATGGAAGGGTACATCAAAAAGCTTAGCCAACCTAAGATTTCTAGGAGGTATATAAAACGGTACCATGTAAAGCAAATCTGGGCAATCAATAGAACCATTGATAATATCATTCGCAAATAGAGCCGATTGAACTATTCTACGTGCTTCGAGAGTACGTAAGCCTATAAATAAGCATTTAGACCAATGATGCACACACAATGCCCCCGGGGGCCGAACAATTTTCGCGATTTACACATACACAATCGGAATGTTGACGAAGCGCACTGCAAAGAGTAAAAAAGTTTTAATTTTATTCAGTTGTATGCCAAATTTTAAGCAAGAAGGTTGATGTCGCTTGATTTGTTATAATACAACAACAAAATACACAGTTGAGATTACAAGTTAGAGAAAAAGAGAAGAACAACTGAGTATTTTTATGATTTTTTTCCCAGCATTTGAGTACACTTGGAATAATTTTTTGTTTACATATTAACCATTTTTTTTTATTATTTTGAAATGTGGAAGGTATATTATAAGAAAAAATTTTTATTTTCACTAAACATATTTAATGAAGCTGAGTGCCTTGTATGCAATCAAAAATTAAAAAGAATAAGTTCATACAGTTTTAAGCGTCATTATGAAAGTCGTCATTTAGAAATGTGTAGTTTGTCAGGGGAGGACAGAGATAGGCTTATAATAAAATTAAAAAAGAATTTGGAATTGAAAAATAATAAAGCTTTGCGTGATTGTAAAATCAATACAAATACCGCAACATGCAGCCAACTAAAGGCTACATACCTAATTGCTTTAGGTTTAGCAAAAAAGGGGCGGCCATTTGAAGATGGTGTATTTTTTTAAGGAAATGTGTTTGTCTATTCTGCTTACTGAGGTACGATGGTTAAGTCGTGGAAAGTGTCTTCAGCGCCTATTTTGCTTAAGAGAGGAAATTACATCATTCCTTAAAGATTATAGCACAAAAACACGGATTCCGATTCCGAACGGAATTAAGCTCTGTGACATGGCTGAATATGTTATATATATATTATTTTTTTTTTATTTACAATCATATTTGAATTCATATTTTTATTTAAAATTGAAATTTTTCGACAAAGCAAATGCTTTACATTACGTAAAACAGTCAATAGTAATTGAACTTTTTTATTTCCACTTAATCTTTTTCATGATATAATATTTGATTTTTTTAATGTTTCATTCAAACTTCAGTTCATGTTATTAATTAAACATAAAAAATGTTGTATACGAAAACATTATTCAATACATTTACCAGCAAATTTCTCCCAGTGCACTCACCACTACACACACATTTTGAATCTGTTTCTCTTTGTGGACAACGCTGATTTAGACTCATACGAAACGGAAGATAAGTAAGGTAGTGAGTGTGCGGCAAATTTAATAAATATACCTTGAAGTCTTTCAACACGAGAGACCAGATTAGATACGTGAGGACTCCAAATAACAGAAGCATATTCTACCTTAGATCTTACAAACGATGTATAGATAAGCTTGAGTGTATATGGGTCAACAAATTCAGAACAACTTCTTTTTAAAAAAGCAAACATTTTATATGCCTTGGGAAGTATATAATCAATATTAGCTGCAAAAGACAACGAGCAGAATATGCGCATCATTAATTGATTCCAATTTCATAAAGAATTTTCATCGGCATATAAAAGATACCTCGATTTCACAAAACAGCTACCAATGTCATTAATAAACAAATTAAATAGCAATGGACCAAGTATGCTTCCCTGGGGAAACCCGATGTTTGGAGATAAGGGTTAGATTTAAAACCTTCCATACTCACAGAGCAAATTCTATTGGATAAATAGGACTTAATCCATACCAGGAAATTAGAATGGAAGCCCACTGATCTCAATTTCGATATAAGCATGGAGTGCGATAACTTATCAAAAGCTTTAGTGAAGTCAATATAAATTACTTCCACTTGGGAACCATGTTCCAGCGCATCTAAGCAATATTCGCTGAAAAGAGTCAAATTAGTTACAGTAGACCTCCCAGAGTAAAAACCATGCTGATATGGAGAAATCCATAGCTTGGAAAGGAAAAACAGTTTTTTAAATACATGATAACTTAGAAATAGGCCTATAACAACTTACATCGTCTCTCTTACCTTCCTTAAAAATAGGAGAAACTGTAGCAACCTTCCACCTATTAATAAATTCACCCTCTTGAAGCGACAAATTGAAAATATATGTAAGAGCAGGTACGAGGGATTTAGAAACTTTCTTTAATATATGCGTACATAAGCCATCACAGTCAGACTTCAGCGAGATTTTTACCTCAAGAATTGCTTCCGATACATCAGCCTCGGACACGACTAGTGATCCCAAACTTAGCTTTGAAGACACCACAGGAGTTGGGATATTATTAATGAACGGCTCAAAATTGGATTTAAAAAATGAAGCTAACACTTTAGTAAAGCATTTGAAATTGCCCGCATGTCTTAAAAGTTCTTATAGGTCTTTAGTACATACATATGTATAAAAAATAAAAAAATAAAATTTTTTAAAGTTGCACTAAGTTCCCACTATAGTTTACCTAGCTCAGCCATAATTTACCTCTACTACTCATTATTAAATTTTCTCTTAATGTTTTTCTTCTTGTGGCTACCAAGAAAAACAAAAGCAGAGCAAAAGACCTAAGTAGCACGCAAATGAGGGGGGAAATAATAAAACCAAGTATATAATTGTTCTTTAATATGCTTTAGTTTGCATTACTTTAATAAGAGTTTTGCTCCCCCCTGTTACAGGCCATAAACCACAACAGACCATTAATGCACGAGTATGATGAGCAGCTACACACAGGCAACCTGCCACAACCGCTGGCATCAGCCAAATAATATATATTTTTTTTACTAGTGTAACAACAGAAAACAATTATGTCGTTTTTTTTAGCTGATTTCGTTTTTACCATTTTTTATGCATACATTCCCTTTGGTACAAGAAACCCTAGACAAACAAAACAAGGCTATAATGAAAGACGAAGAAAGCAAAACAAAAAAAAAACAAAAAAAACAAAAAAGATAAGGAAACAAGTTTTGCGGTCAAATTGCTTAATTACAAAAGTGCGTTGAATATTGCAACACACAAACACATGCACACTGCCATACCCACCTCAGCCACATCGAAAAAGTCATCAGAATGATTATCATCAGCATCTACAGCGGAAAATGGGCAAATATCTCAACATATTACAAAAACATGCATACTCGCAACTAAATGTAACATGCCACAAAGCCACCATAGTGTTTGTGGTTCTGGTATTTTTTGCGAAAGTGTTAAAGATGACAATGACGACATTTGCTGGTGTCGTTGACGCAGAGAACTGGTTCAACTGCTGCTGGTGGTGTTGGTGACTGACGTTGGTTTTATTTAGGGAAATCATAAAACGAAACAGTTAAGAAAATTAAATATAAACAAAGCACTAAAATAATCTTGAACAAGTAGAAGAGATACCGTCGTCGTTGTTGGCTTCTTTTCTTCGCTACGCTTCTAGCAATAATTTAGTCCCAGTGAAAAAAAAATTGAAGTCATTTTAGTGGAACTACATTTTCATTGCTTCCAAAAAATCGATATTTTTAATTTGCAAAGAGTGAGCAAAAAACCATGTAGAAGCTTATTTTAGTCATACAAAACCTTGTAACTCCTCCATAGTGTTAGAAAATAATCACCAGAATTAAAAAAAAATTAATTTTTTGTAAGAAATTTATGAACTAATTTTAGTCTAAAATTTAAAAGTTATTTGCTTAAATTTACATGAAAACACTGTTTCGGGCTTAAATTCGTATAAAAAGAAACGAATTTTTAAAATAGGTAACTATTTACCCTTTTTCCTAGATGAAAATATTATCATAGAACACAAAAAAGGGAATTTTTCTTAATATCGCTTCCAATTCAGTGACCAGGCATTGAAAAAGAGAACTTCTTGCAATGACAAGCCTATGTAAAAATCATTAGATCGGATCGAAATTTTCACTACGTCCAGATCGCAAACTCTACATTTTCATGACTTTTTTGGAGTCTCTTTTTTTGCTGGGGTACAAATGAGGCTATCAGCGCAGAAGTGGTGTAACTCACATGCGTCTTTTGGTTACTGTTCTGGTGATAAATAGATTATTTACATTACCAACTGTCAAAAAAAGGAGAGTAAGCCAACTTTTTGTATTCAAAAGAAAATGGAACTGAAAAATCATTTTTGCACAGATCAATTGTTAAATAAAAATTGATGTCGGTTACACCACTTCTGCGCTGATAGCCTTAAATATGTATTGTTACACTGGCACACAGTGGGGAATTTTGAAAAACAGTGAAAATAATTCTGCAGTTTCTAAACGAGCCGTCTGATAGTAATGATTGCATTTAAGGAGGTGTTACCGAGCTTAAGCCTGGAATTGGGATTATATATCCTTAAAGTGGGCGGAGCCAAAAAGCCCCAAAGTAGGCAACCTCGTGTTGATGAAAAATTCAAACAGATGCCAAGCTGATTTTTTTGATCTGATAAAAAAGGTTTTTTGCAGGTGGATTTCTCTATCAAAGAGCTAAAAAAAGTCCGCTACAGTTATGCAGTTTCGCTTACAGTTTAGGAAATATTCGATAGAAAAAATTAAAATTTTGGTTTGTTCACCAAACTTTGGTCCATTCTTCTGCTAATGGAGAAATTAAATCTTGTTCAATTTTAAAAGAGAATCTTAGTATGAGTTAAGTAGTACAAAGTTTTTAACATTTAGAAAAAAAGTTTGATATCAAAATCACTATTACGTCAAAAGTTATACGCAAATTAAATAAAATATTTAAAAATAGTAGTAGTAGTTTTAAAATTAAAATCATATCCACCAATAAATTTAGTGAATTTATTAGAAAGTTGCATTACTACCCGGAAGTTCACGGTTGTGGAAGGAGAATTCAGGAGTGTGCCCGAAACTATATCATCCGGTGTGCCACAGGGTAGCATACTGGGGCCAGTTTTGTATTTGATTTATACTTGTGATATGCCTTTGAGCAGTAATATCCATACATCTACGTTTGCCGATGATACAGCCTGCCTAAGTATGTACGAAAATCCTCATGAGGCTTCCCGATATATACAAGAACATATTACACAACTGGAACTATGGTTAAAATTATGGAGAATTAAGGTAAACGAGTAAAAGTGTGTTCAGGTAACATTTACCTTGCGAAGAGATACTTGTTCCCCAATTCGAATCAACAATCAAGTTGTTCCTCAGCATTCACATGTAGAATACCTTGGTATACACCTTGATCGACACTTACATGGAAACACCATATTGACTCAAAGCTGATACAAATGAAACTTAAACTAACTCAGATATATTGGCTGATTGGTAGAAATTTAACACTCAGCCTAGACTGCAAACTTTTATTATACAAGTCGCTTTTGAAGCCAATATGGTGCTACGGAATTCAGTTATGGGGCACTGCTTCAGCTTCTAACGTCGAGAGAATCCAACGAAGGCAAAACAAAATTTTACGTTTGATAACATCGGCTCCATGGTACATAAAAAACTCAAATATACATCGTGATTTGAATATGCCACTAGTGATTGAAGAAATAGCAAAATACGCAGGCAAATATTTAACAAAACTCGAGTCACATCCTAATCCGCTTGCTCGTAACATCTTGAATTTTACTGGCCACATTCGCTTGAAAAAGAAGGACACAAGGGCTCTTTTACTCAACACTCCAGATGGGATTGCTTGAAAATATTTTTTTTCTCTTTTTTTTATTATCACTACTTATGTATTATTTATAACTATCACTAAGTTTATGTCCGGCAGTGGTCGGGCCTAATACTTATATTTTAGATTTAAGATTTGAATACTTATTGTTAGTTCATAATTGAAGATACAATAAATAAATAAATGTAAAAACAAAAAAAAAATAGTAGATTTTTTGTCGTTTTTCGCTATTATTTTAAAATTTTGCAATGTTACCAACCCTATATTATTTATTTAAAAGGTAATACTATAAGAAACACTACAAAGAAACATTTTGTTAAAAATTTTTGTTATTAAATTTGCCAGACCGTTTAGAAATTTACCTATTTTTGTTATAAATTACGAATGTAATTCATTTCTTTCTCAAATTCATTATTGCATAATTTTTCACCCAATAAAGCCTGGTACTCTGTTCAACATTTCACGTGAAATGCTGTCAAAATACATATAAAAAAATTTGCACGAATTATTCATGAAAAAATGTTGCAAAAACAGTACTCTGTTTATATTTTGAAAAATATATGAAATGTATCTTCAACATTTTAAACCTTCGTGCGAAATAAGATAGATGGCACTTATTTCGCATGGAATTTACAACAAACACATGGGGCGTTATTAAAATCATAAGAAATTGTAGCATAGTTTCAGGGCTAATTAATATTTTTGGATGTCAAATTTTTCGTATGAAATAATCAATCTTGCCCAAAATTTTTCACAAATTTGAACCGAGTACTATGCTTAAGTGAGAATTTTCAGCCGAAAATAATGAAAAATGCGAATTTTATAGCATTCCTTTGTGTGAGACCTCTGTCTTCTCGGAAAACTCTTTATATCTGTGGCAATAAGGAAAAAGTGCTTAAAGGCAGAATTAGTTTTAACGTGCTGTTCTGTTCTGAATCAGCTGTTTAGTTTCTGTTTAGTTTAAAATCTGTATGTGTGGTTAGTTTTTCCTTTTTCGTTCTGTTCTGTTGCGGACAGATCTGTAGAAAATAGAATTCAACGTTAAGTGACAGCCAAAAGTGTGTATGTATTAGTGTGTTGTGATACTTTGTGTACAAGTGTAACAAATTCTATAGGTTTCCAGCTGATTTTTTTCCCAGAAAAAGTGATTGCAAAATATTTTATACGGAAAAGAACGGCACAGAACAGCAACAGAAAGTAAAGACTAATGAAGCCTTAAGTCATATTTTGCTGTTTTGCAGGAGAGCACTTTTAAGCGCTCAAGTCGATTTTCAAAATTTTATTTTTTTTCAGTTAAATTCGAAAACTCTCTGTTAACTTTTATTTTTTTTAAGCAACCATCTTTCTACACACTATAAGTAATACATTTGAGTTGAAATATACGAAAGTATAACCTCAATTAAGCTATTATTCTGAATGAAGTCTAAAAAAGATAAGCTGCAAGTAATTTTGCTATAAGTTCTTCAAAAATCGCACAAATCAATTGAGATTTTGACCAGGAGTACTTTCAAATATGCAGATTAAGGAGGTACCATAAACTCAAAAACAGCTTATCTCGACTTCCTTTTTGCCACAGATATGTTGTAAGCAGATGCAAGTAATTAGAAAAAATTAGTACAAGTTTACTTTTATAGGAAAAATAATACTTATTTATTTTTTTATTGTTACTTGTAGCTGTATTAATTGAATATATTGGTGTAATATTCATGTACATACATATGTAGTTATGCAGCTACGTCTAATTTTGAAAAATACCTGAGATAATACTCGTAATTATACTTGTACACTAGGGTGTAAAAAAAATTTTTTTTAGGACTTAAGCATAATTTGAAACCTTATAGGGTCAAGTATTTTCGTCAGATTTTTCGGAAGAAATTTAGAAGTCTCACAAGTCGAATTTTTGCATAAAATCGAGTTTGTCCTTACTTTAGCCATAAACATAATTTTCTTAACTTTTGAGTTAGTAGTTTAAAAGAAAAATGTCCAAGCTTTATTTTTGTATGCAAAAATTATGGGTGTTTAATGAATTGGTTCTTTTTCCATAAATTTTTTAAAAAACGCTTTATAACTTAAAATTTTTTATAAAAAATAATAAAATTAATGATGTAAGTTAAGAGGTTAATTAGTTTTAAATAATTTAA
Source organism: Tachina fera (assembly GCA_905220375.1). Taxonomy (NCBI): domain Eukaryota; kingdom Metazoa; phylum Arthropoda; class Insecta; order Diptera; family Tachinidae; genus Tachina; species Tachina fera. The sequence continues at coordinate 76,181,100 of LR999963.1, forward strand.
GACAAAAATTCTTGATTTTCCTCATACCGTTCCTGAGTTATACACGTTTTCAGCTTTGTAACCAGTTTAATTTTATACCGAACAAAAAAAATCATAATTTACACCCGTATTCTAAGCTCTGTGACAAAATAAAAATTATAACGAATGACAATTTTTAAATTGCTTAAAATATAAAAATTGTCATTTGTTATAATTTTTTTATTTGTCACAATGTTCAGAATAAAAACTCATTTCATTTTTATATTCACATTTTGCTATTGTTGTTGAAAAGTAATGCAAAGTGAGACAATTGACAACCGCCTATTTGATTATATTGCAAAGTAATCCAAGTGTCAGTTAGTACTAGTTGCGAAATAGTTAGCTTAAAGTTAATTTAAAGTTAAAGGAATTTCCGACAGGGTATATACATAAACATATGTATGGAGACTTACCCAATTATGCAAAAATGAATGGTAAATTTAAAGTTGGTTTAACAAACGAATTTTGTATGGCAAAATCGGTTTTAAAGCCTGCTTTAACTTTAACAATCGTTTTTGCATAAGAGCATTAAAGTTTAAACTGTTCCTCCATGTATTAACTTTTCCAGATTTCTTCTCTAATTACATACATACATATTTTTTCTTGATTTTTGCTTGATTATTTTACTTGCATATATTTTTGGAGAATTAAATACATACATATTTTTATTTTACTTTAAATTTCATTTCATGGTTTTTTTATGTTTTTCTTAAAATCCTCTGGCTGGTAAATATTTTTGCACAAGTTGGGAATTAAAATTCCTCTAGCGTAGCAAAAGTTAAACTCATTTTCTAGCCGCAAGCATTTAAAAACTTGCATAAATTAATTGTGACTAAAAATACAAGCAAGAAAAGAACACTAGAAAATAGCGAAAAAAAACTTGGTTATTGTTTTCCTTTTATCAAAGTCTTCTTTACTCTTTGATTTTATTTTCCTTTTAAACTTTTTAGCCCCGCACAAGTAGTTTTAATTTTTTTTCTTATATTATTTAAGTGTCTTTCATTCTAATTATTTATTAATATTTCTTTCGAAAGCTGCACAGTGCGATGACATAAATTGTGAAATAAGCCGGTAGAAAAGAGAAACTATTAAAAAAAATTTAAACAAAAGCAATTCTTAACATAGAAGTAACGGATAACAGGGAAATAAGAAAGAGATGAGGTCTAAATAAATTAAAGAAGTGCGACGGAATTATAGTACGTTTTCACCGACTTTAAATCAAGTAGGTTTAAGTAAATCACTTTAAAGTGTTTCCAATGTGAGTGAGTGATTTGTTGTTCGAATTTTCGTACTCAATTTGAATTTTATTCACATGTAGTTGATATTTAAAATTGATTCAATATTCCTTAATGTAATTTTTTCGAAATTGTCAATCACTATTGATGGATGACCCAGGGATGGATTTTGTAATTTTAAAAGCAACGTAGGGTTGCATCAAGGTTGGAAACCGAAACAAATAACGGTATCGGTATTGATACCGGTACAACTATTTTTCAAATTTCGGTATCGGTAACGGTATCGGTATTTTTTTTATTTCGGTATCGGTATTACCGGTACATACCGTTACCGAGTTTATAATAGCGGTATACCGATATTACTGCTAAGTTTATTAGTTCAGATAGTAGACATAGCAAAAAATTTTTTTTTTATTAAATTACTTCGAATAGGGAGTATTTTTACATTAACATATAAAAACATTTAAACTTATATGTTTCTATATACGTTTTCATACTTTCATTAAAAATAAAATAATTTATTAAAAAAAGTAAAACACGCAAACGGCAGTTGAAACCTTGCATATACAGTATTTACCGCTTATGTGCACGCCGGTTATAAGCATTTATCGTTTATATGCAACCGAACTTGAACAATATTTCTTTTGTATATAAAATACACGCAATATTTTTTAATATATGCATTTCGCTTATATGCATTTCTCGCTTTTGTGCACCAAAATTATATAGGATTTTGAGAAATTGCATGTAAAAAATTCTCATATATGCACTGTTTAAATTTTTCATCATAAATAAAGCAAATGTAGAAAACTTGTTTCATCGCAATTAAAGAGCAGACTATTTCACCCCTATTGACTCATTTGTACTATTGCATATCAGATGTTCCATCTCTGTTTGAAATCAGCTGTCAGCTAAATGAATTGCATTCAAATCTGCAACTTTTAACTTTAAATTATATATTTTTTAAATTATTAACTAAAAACCGACTGTATTTAAGGTGAAATATAATTTTAAAGTCAAAGCACTGATCTCAACAAAATTATAACATGTATATGTATATATTCATACGCATTTATTTCAATGAAATTGAATTTACAAAACCTATACATACTGTGAACTCTTAGTTTAAGTTATTTTTGTTTCAAATTGATTGATCTCAATAAAAATGTTTAAAAACACAAAACAAACTAGCAATGCGCATGCATATTCTGTTTTTACAATTACATTTCTGAAATTCTGGTGCAAGTACTACTAAATACATATATAACATCTTTTTTATATAAGCACCACCGATGCAACTAAACGAGTTTTTCTGCATGCATTGCAAATGCATATAACCGAGTTTTGGTAAATGCATATCCCGCTTATAAGCACTAAATGTCGAGCAAATTGCGAAGTGCATATAAGCGGTAAATACTGTATAAAGTATACATTTTGGTTAATTTAAGAATATGATAAAAATAAATACATTACATTGTATGTATATTACATATGAAATACATGTAGAATTGTATATTCGTATTCGAATTCTCGAATATTCCGCGCTTTTTTGATATTTGTATTTGTACTCGCCAAATTCAGACGAAAGGAATATTTAATTGTTTTAATTCGAACAATAAACGATATTCTTGTAGCCAACTTAAAAACAAACAAAACAAATTTCTTGTACAATTAATATTAAAAAAGTTAAAGAAAGTAATTTTATTCGCCTCAAGAGAGCGGTCTTTACCTTCAGATATAAAAGTTTAGAGACATTTTCTCCATCATACTTATCAGCGCATTAACCATATATTTTAATTAGACCTATTTTTGTTCTAAATATCAAATTCCAAAATTTATTACGCCACCTTAAGACAAGATATGTTTTTAAATATTTCCAAAAATGAGAAATTTTTTAAATTTTAGTTGAACTATAGTGAATTTTAATCAGAAATAATTCTAAATCGGGCTTAAGTTCAGTAATTTCAATTCATATTGAACGAAATATTTTTTTTAAGTTAATTTTTAATTATTATTTTTCGAACTTAATTTGTTTCTATATTTATGATTTATTTGAACGGGCTAAAGTTCGTATCGCTTTTTTAAGCCAAATTACATGTGATAATTATTAATGAACCAATAACATCAAAGTTAGTTGTAAATATTCTGACAACACATAGTTGAACGTTTTAAATATTGAAGTTTTTCAAAGATTTATTTGATATTTCGAAGCAAAACTGCACATGACTTAGACCAGAGCTATTCAACCTTTTTGGTTCGCGTACCACAAAATTCAAAACCAACAATTCGCGTACCACCAAAAAGATCTTATGTGTATAAACAAGTATGGGCTCAATAAATAACCAAATAATTTTAAAATATTTAATCCATTTCATTTATTAATAATAAAAAACAACAAAATTAAAAAGAAATTGTATATCTGCTTCAATGTTTGTTAACTTTAACATATGTATATAAGATTTTTCTCCAAGTTCAATGTTGTTCGGTATTTATTTTTGATTAAGTTAATTGAAATATATTTTTGAAATTTTATTTTTGGTGGGAATCGGTATACCGGTACGTACCGGTATAGACGTAAACGGTATTCTGGATACCGGTATTTTCTAACCGAAATGGATTTCGGTATCGGTATTGATACCGGTATCTAATTTTAGCGGTATTTGAATCGGTATCGGTATTTTTACGATACCGTTTGCCAACCTTGGGTTGCATACATAAATTTAGTTCGAAAAATAGTATTATCGACATTATTTAAAATAAATCAACTACTTTCAGGTGATTTCTCCATATCACAAATGTATGGTAAATCATGTATAAATTAACATGTCGGTGGAAACATACTATTATACTCAAATTTATAATAATTTTTTTAGATGCATCTATACGTGCTAAGCCAGCCACCAACAAGCTTTGACAAGCGTTCGATAATAATAAAATTTAGAAAAAAAGGTAGACATATTTAAAGCCGTGATACGCTATCATACATAATATTGCAAATTTTAAGAAAATATAACCCTGGTATGGTGGAGTTTATGAAAATTTTCAATTGTATGCACAACAATCGTTTCTCATATTCCGTTTCATTGTAAATTTAAGTTAAATAGCTGATGTTAATAAGAATCTCTACCCAAGTAGATAGACTAGGGTGCTGATGAAGTGCGTGGCTGCACAGAAAAGTATCGGTATTTCCCCCAGCTTGAAAGTCTAAGTTTAATTTTTCTTCTCTTCTTTAGAAACTCACATTAATTAATAAAAATATTTCATTCAATAAGAATTGAAATTACTGAACTTGAGCCTGACTGTGAATTATTTTTTATTAAAATTTTTCTTTGAAAGCTAAAGATCATACGTATATACTATGTATGTATTAGTGATGTAACGAATGTTAATTTTTGATATTCGCGAATACGAATACGAATATTTGAAACGATATTCGCGAATACGAATACGAATGTTATATGCAATATGAAATATTAAAAAATTGTTATGAAAAAGGACTTCACACTCTTGTTGGCGTACTTTAAAGTTAATAAAAAGTACCCAAAATTTTAATGATCGTCATTGAATAATATTTGAAAATGATACAAAGCACAAATTTCTATAATTAATGTATTTGTACAAACTAAACTTTTTAGTCATTTATTTATATTTCATTTATTTAATTTCTTTGGAAAAATATTCATATTCGTATTCGCATCCACCTGAATTTACCGAATACGAATACATTCGTATTCTACTGAAAATGGCCGAATATTTGACAATTCGAATACGAATACGAATATTCGTGCCTCACTAGTATGTATACCTTAAAAAAAAGAAAATAGCGCAGAAATGTATATATTGTTTTATTAATATTGCAATTTATTTTATAAAACTTAAGTGTAAAATACTGTAAATAAATATTTAAATAATTCATAAAACATTGAAAAAGATTGGCTTCAGCAGTTGTGTTCCCTTATACATTCACACAACCTTAACAATAACAGATAAAAGGCAACAACGAGGATGGTATGGAAAGGATATTTGGCTTATAATATAAATTCCTTTATACTCTTTTTATCAACAAAAAATTTTTAAGTTTGACTTCATTACATTAGATTTCATCGGAATATGTCGTATTAACTGGAAAAAAGTAAAACTGCACATAAAGGAAATTGGTTGCATTTCTCATATTTGTCTCATGTCAATTTAAAAATCATTTTGGGTGTCTAGCGACAAGATTTCGTGTGCTGCATTGCACTTAAAAGCATTAATTTTTAGTACTTTCTCACATTTTGTCGCATTTTCTTCCAATACAACGATTATTAAACATTCTACATTCTTTGAAAGCCACGTTCAATGGCATGAGTATTGTGTTTGACCATACATTCCATTATCAACAGGTTGTTCACGAGCTTTCAAACAATTACTACTTGTATTGAAACAAATTTTATATATGTACATATTCAGCATAGTGTTGTAATTATCAATAATTTACTGCGCGTTTTGCTATACGAATTAGGGTCTTGTAAGCTTTTTTCTCTCTTGTGGCTGAAGTTTACTGATGAGTTGCTTAAGCAGCAAAGAAATGCATCAACAACAAACTGTTTTCTATATCTGTATAGACTGTTACCAGATTTTACAATATTGTCAATAAAATGTGCTAAGAATATATTATAACCGTCTGAGAACGCTACTAGAACAAACATTGTGCCAGTTAATTATAAGACTACCAGCTGACAACATCTTGTCAAGCATCTGACTTTCGACGTGTAACCCTATTTCGTTGCAACTATCAGATGAGTGTCAGACATTTCCTTATTGTCGAAGTGCGAAGTTTATGCACGATATAATTGTCAGGGAATTCTTTCTATTGATACACGCAACTGTTTAAAAAAAAAAAAGAGTGAAAAAATATAATAAAATAAAGAAATAAATAAATAAAAATAAAATGAATTAACTAAATTTAAAATCGTTTCGTGGTATTATAAACTAAAAAAAAACATAAAAAGGAAACAAACTGATCACTGAAAATTTCTGTCTAGTGTTCAATTAATTTTTTGACTGTAAATGTTGTCAGATCTTTGAACTGACAATATACATTTGACTGGCAATTTTTCATTGTCAGTACATAGCAGACACATTGTTAAATCTAAAAAATATTTTAAAATCCACCACCGACTTCTGTACAGTGCTTTCTTTTAAAGACTGTAATATGTTTTTTGTTATTTTAACAAATAACGAAAAAAATAAGGAATAAACTAAGCAAGTGATAAGATTAAATTTTCAGTCCATACACCTGCCACTTTGTTATTTTTTTTTTAATTAAGATTTGTTGCGATATTATGAAGCAGGTTGGGAGTCAGTTGGGTCGATTTGTGAACTATTATTATGAACTAAATATGGCATAATTTAAAATTTTGTTAATTATGAATCTGCCTGATGCAAAAAACTTAATTTTTAAACGACTTTTTGAACTATGCTCGTTATTAAGCAAAAAGAAAAGATATGAATATGATATACATAAGTGCTCATTTACCCATGTAAATACTTATCATACTAATGGGCTTTTTAACTCATCACTTGCACTTACTTTATCGCGGCAAGTTTTACACACGTTCATAAATAACACTCATACTCACCATTGCACTCTCATACCCATGAATAACTTTACAAACTCCTTGTACTTATAATTGGAACGAGTGATATAAACGGTAAATAATCAAAGATAAATAAATTTTATAGGAAACCCCCTTTAAATTCCAGTATTCGCACTAATAAATATAAATGTATTGAAAAATAAAACTTAATCCAAACAACAAACAACTTCAAAGTGTTTGCAAGTGAGTTAAAAAATACACTCGCATAAACTTTTTTTTATCGAATAAAGTTTTTATAGAAAACTCTTCTGCTCTTTTATTTTAAATGTTTATGAATAAAAAGCAACAAGAGGAACGTGCTCAATTTGATAACGCTTGATTGCACACATGTGTATTTTTCATACACACACACTCGCACACTCACCTACATACGTACGTCGTACGTATGTATATGTTCATGAAAATGCATTTTAAATGAAGTAAAATAACGCAAAATCCACACACTCTTTCAAATACACACACGCACACATATAAATGTATTTATTATACTTTTATGCTAATAAGTTCTTATTCTTAAACTTGGTGTTTGTTAAGGAAACGGAAGTACAGTTTATTTTTCTTTCCTTGCTTTTTGTTTGTTAATGTTTCGTGCTATTTTTTTTCCTCAACTTTATATACTTATCTATGCAAAATAGGTAAAGGCCATCCCATTTCATTCATAAACAATTTTTGAAATGAAATAGTTAGATGAAAATTTTTAATGAAGACTGTATTTCTACTATTTTTAATCATGTATGGTCGGAAGGAAATTTTTCCTTCAATATTTAGCGCACGTGCAAGAGTAATCTATAATAAAAGTTTTAGAAGATGAAGGCCTAATTGCATAATACACTTCATCAAGTCATAAATTATATTGAAAACAAACCAACAGTTTAAGAGATAAAAATTTTCTATGTTTGCTTTTAGAAATTAAATTTTTTTCTAAAGTGCACCGAAAGAAATAGAACGGGGTTTTTTTAACAAACATGGTTTTGAAAATGATTTTAAGTTATGAAGGGTGATTTTTATCAACTTTCTTTTTGGCAACACTGTTTTTGGCAACTCAGCTGTTTTCGTGTATCTTGTTGCTGTTAAAAATGTGCAGTTTGGTCCATAATTTAACCATGAATCGACTTAAAAATAAACAGATCAATAAATTTTACTATCAAAATTCGTGATCGGTTAAGAAAGTGCATCCGTCCACTTCTTCCATTTTATGGTCAGTTTGGGCGACCTTCTTAGGAATCTTGTGATTAAAATTTCGCACCAAAATTACATTAATGAACATCAAACCACCAACAGGCATACGTAGAGGGCGGACAGAGAAAAATATCGCAGCTGTATCCGTCAGTGTTGTTGATGACGGTGAATTATGGATTCGGTGCCATTCTTAGCAATTGGGCACCTGTTACTTTTTCTTTTGCTCAAGCTGGACTTGGCTGACATGTTGTTTCAGCAAGACGGTGCCACATGCCACACATTGCGCGAAAAAATGGTCTAATTGAGAGGCGAGTTCGGCGAACAGTTTAGTTTACGTTTGGGGATGGTCAATTGGCTGCCGATCGTGCGATTTAACGCCTTTAGACTATTGGGGTTATGTTAAGGCTCATGTCTATAGATATAAACCCGCAACAGTTGACGAACTAGAAGACAATATGGAAGAATTTATTCGTTAAATACAGAGCGATATAATGGTGAAATGATAATGAAATAATAATAGATCGTTCTACCGACTCAAATAAATGTTTCATACGTTTCTCAACATTTTATAAGTTCTGTTTTAAATCAAAATCCCCAAGTTCTTAAAAAATCACCCTATAATATTGTCTGTATTTCGTTTGACGAATATGAAGTACGTTATTTAAATAAACCTAAGAAAGTATATTGAGGACACTAGGTTCCTAACCAGACTAAGTTTAATAGGTTTTGATGGTTTTGATGTTTGCCCTTCTTTTCAACCTAAAGTTTAGGTTAATATTTTGTAGTTGATAGCAAAAGTGTTCGTTTGCTGCGCTCTAACATCCCCGCAGTCAAAGTAAAAATTTTGTGCAATTTCCAAGCATAAAGTTACTTGGGAAATTTACCCATCAGAATATTCGCATGTTTTTTGCACATAATTCTTGTGCGATCGTTAAACTCAGTTCGAACTTAGTATTGTATTGTAGATAAACCAACAAAAATAACAAATTGGTTAAACTCACCACATAAATATTTTTTTTATATCTAGTGCAATAATTTACATTAATATGTAATTAACAACTGATATAATTTAAATTTTTCTTAAGACGAGATCCCACTCGCCGATTTTTCGTCGGCTCACTGCAATAAAGCTAGAGGGAACTCTGAGTTCATGGACTTTAATATCTCTGAATATCGACTCTATTAGATCGTCCTCATTGATGATACCCGATGAAAATTTTAAGGTAAAACTGCATATTCTCTACACTCAAAATAAAATTCAATCCATCCGTACTTAAATCAATAAAAAGCCGTGTCATAAGTACGGTAAGTACGGATTTACTTAAATCAAGTATAGAATGTTTGATTCCAGTACGGATTATTTAAGTGCTAAATACTTAATTTTATCCATATCTAATCCTGAATCCGTACTTGAATTAAGCCCAAAACGAGATTGATTTCAGGAAACCTTAGATTGAATCAAAATGCGCTTGATTCAAGAATTTCTTAGTGTATTTAATCGCTAATCCGTACTTGAAATACTCTTAAAACGAGATTGACTAAAGAAAATCCGAGATTGATTTAAACTAAAAATAGGGTTGATTCAATCCCGAACCCGTACTTGGAAATAATCCAAAATAAGATATGCTAACTTGATTTATTGAATAAAGAAATTTAATTTAATTTTTAATTTCACTTTTTATTGTCCATATTTATTATACATATTTTTACACTACATGTAATTTATTTCACTTGAAAAGCTTTCACCAAACTCTATACGAAGACCAAAAGCGGGTATTGCTTCCTTTACGTTGCTCTGTTACATGTATCGCTAACATTGTTGGTAGAAAATTGTGATGCTAGAATGCTAAATGAGTCCAAAATTTCAGTTCTATGAAATAAAAAAATGCTAGATTTTAAATTTATATGGGTTATTTTAGCAGTTTGTGGAATTCTTTTTTACTAAATAATAGTAGGAACTTGGCCTGTACAACACTGCCTCTTTTTCATCAATTTTGCTATGTTTTGCTCTGTTTCTGTTTTGCTCTCAACTAAAGCAAACGTTTCTACGCTGATTACACTTGTAATCGTCATCGCTCCAAAAGTGCAACTCCATCAGTGCTCTAAGCGAAACTATGTATGTCAATAAGAATCTAGGGGTTCTTGGTCACCTAGAGCGATAACATGTTCCTGAGTCCGGTCTTACAGCGAGTTGAGCAAAAGAAAATAATTATCAATGAATACTTATGAGGCATGCGATGCAGAAAGGTTTCGTACTTTTTACTATTTTTTACCTAATATGTATCTATGTATATTTATAAAATATACAAATCTACAGATTAAAATATACTTCTTTAAATAAATCTTTTACGGACATTTTCATAATGTTAACAAAGTGTTCAATCGGTTCATTTATCAAAATTGGGTCCGATTGGAAACAAACATCAATTATAAATGCAGACCAATGGACTATTTTTACAATACATAAATACATACATACTTATGTATATGATTTCTTCTACAGTTAGTTGCATTGGAGTTGCAAGGATAACATATAATATGTGAAAATATTTCATTTAATCAGAAATAATTCATAGTCAGGCTCAAGTTCAGTAATTTCAATTCTTATTGAATGAAATATTTTTATTAATTTATGTGAGTTTCTAAAGAAGAGAAGAAAAATTAAACTTAGACTTTAAGCAGGGGGAAATACCGATACTTTTCTGTGCAGCCACGCACTTCATCAGCACCCTAGTCTATCTACTTGGGTAGAGATTCTTATTAACATCAGCTATTTAACTTAAATTTACAATTTACTAGGGTGCTTAATTAATCAAAAAAAATAAGTAAATTTACTTAAAACTTTACAAAAAATAAAAATACGCCAAAATGAAAACTGTCAGCTGTTACGTGCTTGGTTTATTTCCAATAACAAAACCGATAAGATTGGTTTCTATGACACCTAAAACTGACATCAATTCCATTCGAACATAAAAATGACAACATTGGTTTTTATGACACCAAATCATTTTTTCTTGTCGTTTTCAAAACCAATTCTGATGACATTGGTTTTTGTGCCACCCCGTGATTGATATAGTTTTATTTTGTTCACTTATACATATATTATTAAAAACACACTTTTGCACACGAGAAAAATCAAACGCGCCTAGTCACTTTTAAATAAAACATTTTCGTTTGAGAAGTACAATTATTATTTTTATTTTTATATATTGATTTTTTCATTTTATTGAATTTCAATCACAAGCACACTAACGAACTTTAAATTTTTTGGTTAAAAGGTCTTTTATTCTTCTTTTCATATGTTTATAAAGTAAGTACACACAGTCGTACTTTAAATACGTTTTTTACTCAATTTAAGAACTTTATACTTGATTTAAATTTTTTTACATAGTTTAAGCTCTTCATACTCAATTTAAGAAACTCTAGGATTGGTTTTCTAAAGTGATCCCGTTTTCAGTTTCTTGTAAGTAAATGTACTTAAATTTTTAAGTATGAGTCGTACTAAAAGTAAGTAGAAAAAACGTAAATTTAGTACGGCTTTTTTCTTTCTGTGTACGATAGTTTTGCTGCTTTTACTGATGGGTGCAATATAGATGTAGGAAAGGGCGCTGGGATATATATATACTCGTACATTAGGGAATCCAATGTGGAGAACATGTGTACGGTTTTTCAGTGACCGAAAATGTGAATGAAGGCGATGAGATTATCCTCTACACGCAAAGAAAAAATATGGTTGAGGTAACCATAATCAAACAGCAACATACTATGATTGAATTATATGGTTGAAGTTAAATCATATTATTGTCAATAGAAAAGCAAACTTTTAATAATATTATTATATGAGTTAATAATAATATTATCAACAAAAACAATGAACTTTGTTACACATAATCTTATTCTTGTAAATATGACAACACTATTGTTAGATGTGACTAAAATATAATTTAGACTAACCATACCATGTTCTTATATTACAATAATATTGTTAAATACGACAAGAGTATTATTTAATACAATAATAATACTTTGTTTTTCAATCATAAAACAGCTGTGCGTTAAATCCGAAATAAAAATAAATTAAAATTGTTGAAATGAAATGTATATATAGAAATGTATACTTACATATGTGTGTATATGTACTCGAAATACAGGCACATCTCTATAAAGAGATAAACATATGTATGTACGTATGTATTTGTTTTTATTTATCTACCCCTTTGTTTGTTTGTACTTAATTTATTTATTTAACACGACGCGTGCAATACCGACAGCTTGCAAAAAAAAACACTGAATTGACAGAAGAAGTTTTTGAATTTTTTTTTTTTTAAACTTAAAATAGTATGGTTTTGGATAACATTATATTGTTATTTACATTATATTATTTTTAAATAATAATAAAAATTATGTTGCAGTCATAAATTTTTAACAAAACTATATTGTTAAACTCTAATCATATCACACTTTTTTATGAATATAATAATGTAATTATTAAATTCAAACATTACTTTGCTTACCGTAACAAAATTAATGTTTAAAATAACAATAACTAGTTTTCAACGACCACACATTTGTTTCTGAGAACATAATATTATATTTTCTCAACCATTCTACAACCATATCTTTTCTTTGCGTGTACGTCAACATACAAGCAGCGCTAAAATTTTAATGGTACATATTATGAATTCGAAACTAAGATACAAAGACACTCACCTGAACAACAGGTATAGTGCAGGCTTGTGTTAGATTAGTCCATTGCAATATTAAAGAAAATGAGACTGCCGATAAGTTGGAAGAATTGGCATCAAAGTTAGATGAGACAGCGGCAGAATTATCGGTGAAACCACCCAAAAATGTTTTAATTATAATAATAATATTAAAAAAAAAAACGAAGATGTTCACTGCGCGGCTGCCTGATAATAATGAAATATTATGATGTGTGTGAAGATAAATTTAAATTTAACTAGCAGAGACAAAAACCAAAAATATTACAGAGCTCAGTTTCAAGGTAACAGAGCACTGTTAAGCACTGAAAAGTCCTAGTACAATAAAGGAACATTATTTTGGCAGCGAAATCCAGGAACAGGACTGATGCTATATACCTAAAAATTAATGGAAAATATGGTCCGAGATCTGAATACTGAATTTATACTAATGGAATACAATGACACAGAAAATTAATTTTAAAAAGGTCCTATTTTGGAACGAAAATGGGTCATTGTGGGAAATTAGAGATGAGAACATATATCCCACTATATCTAAATGGTGCTCCTGATAGCTACTTAAAGAGCAAATCAAGTGGCATATCTGTAACCATTTCGGCACTTTCGAAAAATTAATTTTTAAAAAGTTATACTTCTGGTAGTTAGTCTGAAGGAATTCACAATAGACCTACAGAGCTCCGAGTAATAGTGCTTAGTAATGCCTAAGCACTTTCTCAACTAGCCCTACCTAATAGAAAATATGTACATAAATCTCTTACAATAAGGAAAAGGTACTACTTAAGTCATATTTTACTGTAGAGTACTTTTAAACTGTGAAGTCGATTTAGCAGTTAAATTTAAAAATTCGGTGTACACTTTTATTTTATTTAGGAAAACATCTCTCTGTATACACTATATCTATTACATTCAACTTGAAAAACATCCAAAGTTATTTTTCAAAATAAGATTATTTTATTTCTTTATTTTTTTTATAAACAAACAACTCGCGAAGCTATTAGCTTGTCTGCGGGAAACACCCAGGGTATATGGCTGGAATCGAACCCATGACCTCTTGACTGATAGCCCAGCATATATAGCTACTACTCAGTCACAGGCGCTGTCTAAAAGTCGATAAAATAGAAGCACAAGGTCATTGCACTGCAACCTCCTGAAAAATAGCTCAAAATAATTGAGATTTATATTAAGTGTACTTTTGCAAATCAAGATTACAGGGGGGTGTCATTAACTCAAAATTAGATTATCTCGACTTTAGGTGTTTTTCCGTTTTGTCAGATATATGTATGTGTAAGTACCTTAAATTTTGGGATACAAGTTCAAAGCAATTATGCAGTAAGAGAAAGTTAAGTCCAGCGGGATAGATTGAATAGATACGCCTTACTAATAAATATTTGGGGTTATTTTACCTCTTTAAGTTTCTTAAATTCATTACACTGTGCTAGTTCAAATATGTAACAAACGGGGAACCTGGTGGGTAAACTTAATTCGGGTACGCTGAATCCAATGGTGATAACCATTTTTTAGGTTAGCTCTTGATTAAATAATAATGAAAATTGGAAACTTGATTAGAAGCTTTTAAAATCGCAATTGTTCTAGGTTTTCTGGAACTAGAATTTAGAGCTAACCTAAATGAATTGGATTCAGCTTATTCGAATTAGGTTTAAGTAAATTTGGCATGTTTTCCACTTAGGTTGAAAATTCGTTACATATGACTAAGATTTACATTAGGCATACAAAATTATAGAATTGTTTCTTACAAAAAAAAAAAAATAATAAAAATTCACCTTTTTCTTTAAAGATAAGCACAGTGTAAAACTGTGTCTACATTAAAGAATTTTCTTACCCTCCGTTAAATTTGAAAAGTATATTATGACCCTTTCTGCCTGTTGTTATAATTGACACTTGTCCTTCCTTATACATCCTTTTTGTACTGGTTTATTTTATGATAATTTTTCTTTTGTATAATTCATATTCAAAGAGTTTGTGTTTTTTTAACCCCTCTAATAAAACAAAAATCCGTAACCGTTTATGTTGATTTTAATATTTTTTGCTGTTTGTTATATTATTCTTAGTTGTTTTCTTTTTTTTTTTCTCTGTGGATATGTAGTTGTTTATTGCTCTTATTGGCTCTTAGTTACGCTACAATGATTATACAGCAACTTTAAACTTTTTTTTTAATATTTATTTCCTTTTGTCCATTTCAATGCTTGTGTCATATTCCAACACCCACATATTATCCGTATTATAAATAGTTAAGCGTTATAGAAGTAGTTGTGAAATGTATTCATGTATGCTTTTGCCCATTGAAATAGTGTGCATGATTTAGGAAAAAACACTTTACGAGTTTGAGACAAAGAAAATTGAGTAGTCCAGCATTACTGGCAAATTTAAAAAGCCAAGCAAAGCGAAAGTAAATCGAATTAGCGCCAGTCGAAATATTGTTTTATACCAAAATACCAATTGATCGTCTCCTTGTTAATGATAGAGAAGTGCCCTAACGAACGTCTCCCTTTAAGCGACAAACATAGTACGTCGCTCAATAAATATGCACTGATTGACAGGTTTGTTTGATCGTCTCCAGGGCACTCAAAACGCAATATAAAGTTCAATTCGTCTTCGCACTTCCTCCAGCAGAGTTGGAGACAATCAAATAATCAGCCATCAAATACAAACCCAAAAATTTGTGATTTTCATCAACCTTTGACGACAACGCATACGTCTGGTGGAAAAAACACGACTGCACCCTCAAAGTTATGTGACTGATGAGTTTATTTTATTGTCTGCAGGGCACTTTTTTACATTTGTGAAAACTAGAGTTTTGTCTCTCCACAACGAACTATTTCCATTGAACGATTAACTAACGTGAGCAATTCGGACTTTTATAATGTTTTCGTTTTTATCGTTCATCATTCTGAACAAAGCATGATTAACAAGGTGGTTTTATTAATACAATACACACAAGATTGCTTAACTTTTTTTCGTATGTTTCGTTCACTTATTTCTGAATTATTAGAACAAGGTTGATTTTTGTGTAGATACCTAAACGGTGTTAAGAATCATTCCTTGGAAGTTCATATGTTCTAGAAAGTTGTTTATTGTGCTCTTAGGTACATAGTTAAAACTTATTGTTTCCTTGAATTTTGAACGGTTTGCTACCCATGAACCTGAACAGGGGGAAAAAGGTAAGAAAAATCGAATTTTTTAAATTTTTTCCACTTTTGATATTGAAGATGAAGTTTGTTGATTTTATATAATCACAATTTTTGTTCTTTATGACAATAGCTACAACTTTACCACAGAGAGTAATTAAAAATTCCGCTGGTTTGCAAGATATGAGCCTGATAAAATGCAAAAATGACACCGATGCCCCAAATCTTTGAGGCCCCATAAAAAAAGTGCACGACTTGAGGCAAAACTGGGAGGCGCGGGTCTTTTTTTTTCTTTTATCACGTAGTGGTGTCCGTATATGGTTATATTTATATTTTATATTTTTTGTGTTGCACTGTGTTATTTAACCTACGTGTGTGTAGGCATCAGAAAAATTTTTGTATATTTATAATTGGCTTTCCCCGCCAAGATTTGAACTCGGAATTCATCACGTGGTAGTCAACGCGCTTACCATTTCAGCCACAACAACATTAAATTTTCTTAAGATACACACTATCTCCCATATTCATAAAACTTACAATGGATTTGAAAAGTATTTTATTTAAAATTTTTAATACAAAATTTTCCTAAAATGGATTTCAAATTCATTTTATTTTTTTATGAATATGGGGGTAAATATATACCATCATGATTTAAATTTTAATTCAACATGATTTCAAATCAAAATTTTTGCATGGTGATTTTACATGGGTATTTTTTGTACCTTTTTTGGGGTTATTAAAAATCATAATTTTATAAGAAATTATTTAAATATGCAGGATTTAAATAAATAAAATAAGAATACTTGTAACAAAAATTATACTCATGTGAACGTAAAACCAATGTTACTTTATTGAAAATTGAAGTACATACCTTCTTTGTTTTCGAAGTTAATTTTCACGAGCAATAAATGTTTGTATATTTATATTTATATATATATATATATATATATATATATATATATATATATATATATATATATATATATATATATATATATATATATATATATTTATATATTTATATATCTATATTTCATTAATAAACCAGAAAGTACTAAATTAAGTACTTTTACATAATAATATAATGATCTTATATATAAATACGGCACACATTTTTTTGTAGTACACTTTTAAGTATCTTATCGTCCACGAACATTGGTGAAATATACATGGTTTAGATATGCACAACATATTTTTTTTCAAAATTATTATCATAAAAGTTTCAAAAAAAGCGTTCTAAATTTGCATGAAAAAACAACATTCTGTTTGAATTTTGTTCTGTACACACAAGTAGACACATATTTACATTCATTCAAGTGGTCTAATTTAAACCACCAGGCGATCCTAGTAATGATAAATAAGTACCACTCATTACATTATGAGCCATTAAAAGAAATCAATACAAAATCTCGAACAATTTTTTTTAGAAAATTAATTCATGCACAAAAAAAATAGAATTCCCTTTATGGAAACAATTCGCTTTTTATTTACAAAATAGATTAACTTTTGTCCTCTAAAATATTGAGCCAATTTTAAAATACTAGCCACCTCTGCTTTATAAGGATGCATTTGGTTTTCTATTGCTATTATCCTTGTTGCTTAGAAAAATAGTAATAATAATAATAATAACAAAACCCATTATTTCGGCAATAGTTTGCGATAGCAGACAAAAAATTTAAAGTTTTGTATTATAGCCAAAAGTATTATTATGAAGAATACATACTTGAACTAACAAAAAACTTTCTATAAGCAATTTTACTCTTGACTGTATTTATGCAGCAATCAGTCTAGGGTTTAAGTATGATTCGAAAAAAAATTTCAAGTGACATATTGCTGTTGTTGTTATTACTTTTCATAAGTGATATGTCGTATGACTGTCACATTGACAATAAAAGTTCAGAAAACTTGTTTTCTTTAAGGAGCAACAAAAAGTGATTTACAAAAAAAAAGACTGATTTTATTTAAAATATCCTCAAGGCTAAAATTTTCATAAATAAAAGGTAAGAACTGAAAAATAAAATTTACTATTAAAGTTTTTAATTGTATTTGGTAGTTAAAAAGGCATAAGAAACAAGATGAGGAAATAGTTTTCTAGTTTTGAAAGAAGAAAAAGAAAATAAATTATGACATATGAATAAGACAATTCTGTAAGAAAAATTAAAAGAAATTTATCAGTGGTGAAGTTATCAGATCAAGCTGTTTAAATAAATGAAGCAAGAAGCCATGAGACAAAAATTATACTCTACTACAAGTTCATAAATTAAATACCCCTTTTAGACACGAAAGGTTTACTTTGCAAAAGAGGGAGGAATACTATTTCTTTCTGCCTTTCTCCCAGCTGAATTAAGTCTTTGTAAAGTAAAGCAGTGAAACTAATATAGAGTAGGCATCATTTCACCTAAAAGCCCGAAAGATGATTAATATTTATTAAAAACTTTATGCTAAACTAAATACATATTCTATTTCATTAACATTTTGTAGAAGAATTATAATTTTATAAAAAAATTACACTAATAAACTAAAATACAATTGCTTTCAAACCTGCGGCACTTTCAGCCTGGAAATAAATAAATAAAAATTTAATTCATGCAATTATTAATTAGTAAATGTGTGTAGTTATTTATTTATTTTTTCATTTTAACAGTTTTAGTAACAAAATTAAATTTGAATTTTAACATAAAAATGTTATGCAAAAAAAAATAATTATGCTAATACTACTATTTGCTACAAAACGGCTGCTACCGTTCCAATCTAACAGCCTAGGGTTATGTAAAAATTACCATAAAGAAAATGCAAAATAAAAAGATCGCTAAAAAAAGGAAGCTTAAATCCCAAAGAGTTTTATGTGGCTACCAGAAAATTAATGATACTAAATGCAGGATTTTCACGAAGCAAAATATTAACGGATTCTTATTAAATTCATAAATAAATTGGTATCATAAATTTATAAATCTCGTCATTCATGGGATTGGGAGCGTTATGAAGACCTAATAAATAGATTTAAAGCCAAAACTTCCTAAAGAAGACTATGATTAATAACACTGTACAACAAAATCACACTATTTTCAAACTAACAAAGGTCAAAAAACTAAAATATGTGTGAGCCGCCAGCATTTTGAAAACTTACATCTGGATCTTTATTAAAAAGGGGCTTAAGCTTTCCAGCTCTTTATTTTACATATATCAAATTTCTTCTACGCTTTTATGTAAAAGATTACAATTCTTGTTTCACGGCAAAGCCCTAAAATGTGAGCCAAGTTTCGTGAGTTTCTTTCTGTTGGGTGGAAGAACAAGAAATAAAATATACAATTCCAAGGGGCTGGCACCTTGCTCAAACTCAAGTTTCCGCTTTTCTACATAAATGCAAAACGAACACTTCGTAAGAGATACGTACCTGTACCTGTACCTAAATTCAATAAATTTTCCCAACCCAAATCGTGATATTTATCGATATATTTATTCGTTTGCGGTAACGGTAATGTGATTCTGTAATTTACTATTTCCGAAAGCGTACAATTTGTATTTTACTCTCATTTAATTGTATATCATGTGGCATCCTTGCATATAAAATGTCAAAATCAGCGAATAGCACGAAGAAGATTTAGAGAAAAACTAAATGATTTTGAAATTGTTATTTTACATTTTTTACTTCAACCGACAGCGAATATCGTTAAAATATGTTATCTCTTCACTAACAAAGGTCGATACACTTTCGTTATATTTGTTATGGCTATACGATTATTGCAATAAAGGTTCCTTAATTCGGGTATGTACTGGATTCAGAAAGTTTTCGCGAATCGAAAATCGTAATATTTATCGATATATTTATTCGGTTGCGGCAACGATATTGTGATTCTATAATTTCTTTCTTACACGACCTGTAATATTTTGGGAACCGAAAATCGAAATATTTATCGCGATAATGCGATTCCGTAACTTCTTTTTAACGATAGTCATCAGCTTTATCTTACTCACCATTTAATTCAATACTAGCTATACCAAAAGGACGACACAATCGTCCGTATTCTAGATATCAATAATTTTATTAAGATTCAAAGAAAAATTATCTAAACCTAATTAGAAATTCATTACAACACGGTCACAGAGTATACATACATACATACATATATGCCCTGCAGGAAATGCGAATAGTTAAAATTGTGATTTACTGGTGACATTGTCAGTAGTACTACTGATCAGGTGTACCACAGGCAATACAAACATCTATTGACATTTAACATTAGCTTGTCATTGAAAATCTACCACTAGACTGTAGCACTACTGATTAAGTAGTTCTTTTGGGATCGATATTTCCTCGCTCGATGTCAATAGTAGTGACAAATGTAAAGTTTTTCAAAAATCTCCGGAAAACTCGAACTTCCAGAAATTCTTAGTATGCAGGTTTTTTGAGTACTATGTGGTCCATAGGAGGTGACCATGTTTGTCCGCCAACATCGCCTCCTTCCCAAAAACAAAGTGCGTAACCCTCAGAAAATTCCAAGTTGAAAACGACGATATTTGGTTCAAATTCATGGTTTTCAGTAGTAGGTTCATGGGCTTTAATAAAGGAAGACCTTATCTATAAATTTGCTTTATTTTTTCCGTCTCGGTTGCATCATTTAATGGAAAAGTCCTTTGGAAAGGCATTAGTCGAATTTTTATAGCTTAACAGAGCTCTGTTAAAGCACAAGGTTTGTGTCAAGGGTTATAAATTTTAAAATTTAACTTCACACACATAAGAAAAAATATGATTGAGGCAACCATAATCATATAATAATAATATTATCTACAAAAACAATAAACTGTGTTACACCTAATCTTATTATTGTAAATATGACAACACTATTGTTAGACATGACTAAAATATAACTGAGACCCACACCATACCATGTTCTAAGATTAAAATAATATTGTTAAATACGGCCACAGTATTATTTAATATTGTCACCCTTATTCCAGTTGTCGCCATCGACGTCACTTTAACACAACACTAAGAAATTGGTGCTCGTATATCCGTTGTCGAAAACAACTCCTGTTGGCAGGTTTATGCTATATTCTAGACTTTAGGGAACGGAAATGATTGTCAGTTGTGCAAAAATTTTTTCGAGAGCCAGTAAACAATCCCCATTTTTCTGGTATTGTGTTAAAGTGATGTCGATGACGACAACTGGAATAAGGGTGAATAATAATATTTTGTTTTATAATCATATATTTATTGGTAGATATTTGGTTTAAAACAGCTTTGCTCTGGATTTAACCAAAATAAAATTAAATTAATATTGTTGAAATAAAACGTATATATTGAGATCTATACTAATATATTTGTATAAAGAGATATACATATGTATATATATTTTTATTAATCTACCCTTTTGTTTGTACTTTATTTACATATTTATTTAACACAATGTGTGCGCTACCGATAGCTTACAAACGAAAGACTGAAATGACAGTCATACATTTTTAACACAACTATATTGTTAAACTCTAACCATATCGCAGTTTATATGAATATAATAATGTAATTATTAAATTCAAACATTACTTTGTTTATCGTAACGAAATTAATGTTTAAAATAATAATAACTAGTTTTCAACGACCACACATTTGTTTCAGGGAACATAATACTGTTTTCTCAACCATTCTACAACCATAACTTTACTTTGCGTGCATTATAAATTTTAAATTGTATCACTATAAAAAGTCAGATAGGTTGGAGTACATTTGAATATGAAGTAACACACATAAAAGAATTCAACCGAAATGTGAACTTATTTCTTTTTTGAAAAGTTTATTCTTTTGATTTGCCTGCTCCTTATATTTGTTAACTCATAACCACTTCATTTGTTAAAAGACATATAAAAAACGTTTTCTTCAGTCGCCTGCAGATGATCAAATAAACCTGTGGGTAATTTAAGATAGGGCCACATACATATAAATATAAGCTAAAAGCTTCAACATTCTTCACGCGGAATGCCTCATACATAGTTTATTACTATCAATATCTTCTTTATATACATGAATATATTGTACATATTTAAATACATACTCATTCTGCAACCAACGAAATTAATTCTGTGATGAATTAAAAATAATACTGCTTTGCCACTGACATTTATTTGCCTGAAGTGGTATTTGCAATATTATTATTTTTTTATTTTCAATTTGCATGTATCTTATAACCCCGATAACAAACTCAATTCATGTTTTAATAAAACTAAAAAAAACCAAATAACACATATAAATAAAATACAAATATTTGTGGCACGAAGACAAATTTTTAGGTGTTTAAAGAAGGGTGTTCAGAGATAAGAAATTACTTACCTGCACATATTTAATAAATAAATATTGACACACAAGCTATTTCAATTCCCTTAAATAAAGCAAAAACTACTAGTGTTTTCTATTAGAATTTCTTAGCCATCTGGCAATTATTTCTCAAGTTACGGTTCAACCTAATACGTTTGTGCATCTGGTAGCAGTGCATGCATGCACCACACACTGATGCATATGATTTGCACAAATAAATTTTGTATATTGGTTTAAAAATAACAGAAAATCATATTCATGGCTAAAATTGTTATTCATGGAAGATTTACATATATGTTGACACATGTACACAACATATAACATAAAAAAAATCCTTAATTTTTTCCGTTTTTTTTTCATCTCCGCTGCATGTGGAAGCGGGCGAATGAAAAAATAAATATCTATTATGGAATCAGTTTTATTAAAAATGGTAACACGAATTGCAAACATTCTTTTTGTTTTAAATTTAAAAAATGTTTTCACATTTGGAACAAAAAAAAAATTGGAAAGCAAACGAAATTTATTTAAAATATTTCACAATATAAGCAAAGAATGAAATTGTTTCCTACATACATACATACGTATGTATGTATGTATGTACGATTACACATACTTATGCCGAGATTCATCTGGCATTTCTTGTTGCGTCATTTTCGAAATATGTGCAACACCATTCACATTAGTGATGAGCGATAACACGATTTTTTAATAATGTTGCTCCTTGTGAATGTGATATCTAAATCGCTGTTCTTTTAAACTGTAACTGTGATCACAGTTTAGCAGTATTTTGTTTTTAGCAGTTCTGTTATTTTGAGAAAATCTAATAAGAAGAGCAGCAGTGCAATTAAACTGGGACTGTGATCATGGTTTAACTCATTTCAGCTCTTCTGCTTTAAAAGTCTTTATTAGTATTGGTATTTTGATAAATACTAATAAGAAGAGCGACAAGAAAAAACAATTAGCAATCAACCCCGTCCAAATATTAAGTTCTTTGTATAAGAGCCAGAGAGACAAAAACTGCAAATATGAAGATGTGAGATGTACATAGTTGCCAGAAAAGACGATTTGACACGATTTGACGATTTTTTTATCTAATGTTAAGTAAGCATATAAGAACAGTAACAGTTTTTATAAAGGAACTATGGCCCTGTTTCTCTAAATGCGAACGATAAATTCGATCGAACATTTATGTATATCAAAAACAAAAACAAAAAACTGAAATTTGTTTTTGTTTCCAATATTAATATTCGATCGAATATATCGTTCGCATTTAGAGAAACGGGGGGTATATTTCCAAAACCTGTTACTTGATAAATTCAGTCACAGTTGTGATTAGTGATTTTTCAATCGTTGTGAAAAAAGAACAGGTTTCAAAATATCGCTCAACTCTAATTCACATTATGTTTTTTATATGGAAAGTAATGCCACACATCGAAATATATCAAAAATGGTAAACGTTGTCACTAGTACACATTATTTATTTGTATACTCGGCAGACGAGTGAAAAGATAAATAAATATCCAATTCTCTGCTTTTTGACAGCTCTAAATCATAATGTACACTACTGCTAGATCCCGGGCTCGGAGACAGCTTTCAAATCCAATAATTTAAAATATTAGCGAAATTAAAAAAAAATAAATCAAAGAGTTAGTTTGAAAGAGCAAAATACATATGGGCAATTCCATACTGTCGTACGGAACAGTCGTACGCATTTAACCCTCCGGAGGGTGAAAAGGTCCCTGGGGACCTAGTAATAATTTGTAGGAATTTGTTTCCCTCTTTCGACGCTCTCTCCTTAAAACTTTTCGAGTTAATGAACAGTTTCCAGTAAAAAGTGTTACAAATTCGTAACAATTTTTGTAAATGAACAAACCTAATACACCGAAATTCTTCATATTAGGTTTGTTCATTTACTTAAAATGATTACGAATTTGTAACAATTGTTACTGGAAAGTATTCATTAACTCAAAAACTTTGCAAGAAGAGAGCGTCAAAAGAGAGAAAAAAATTGGGAGACAAACAAATTATTAAGCTCCAAACACTTAGACGACAGCAGACTTCACAACTTCACGACTTCAAATGAAGTTGGCTTCAAATGCTGCCGTGTAGTCAGCTACATAATTATTTTGAAGGCAGCAGCAACACTATATATAATCAGCCAGATATGTATTTTACATAAATAAAATTAAAGTTACTGACTCAAAACGTACTAATATCACGTAAAAATGTAAAAACACATCAATTTATTTCATAATTTTAATTTTGTAATGTTATTTTCTTTTAAATATTACGAAAAATTTTAAGCTCTTATTTCTTCCAATTTATATTTATAGTGGCAGCACTGCATTTGCTCTTTGCTGCTCACGAAAATAGAAATTAGTCTAAGTTGGCAGCAGCAGCAAATGCTGTTGTGTAGTCGTGCTGCTGTGATGTCGTCAAAATAATCGTTTTCATTTAAACACATGTATTTTATTTTTGACACTTTGCTGTCTGCTGCCTGCTGTCGTCTAAGTGTTTAGAGCTTTACTAGTAAAATTTTTACTTGCAAGAATTATCCAACCATCTTAACGTCAAATTAATATATTTCCGAATTTTTAATATTAATTCCTATCAAAACTTTTCTTTTTCAGTTCTGGGAAGTGATATCCGATGAACATGGCATTGACCCTAATGGCATGTATCATGGCGAAAATGATATGCAATTGGAACGCATTAATGTATACTACAACGAGGCCAACAATGGCAAATACGTACCGCGTGCAGTATTGATTGATTTAGAACCGGGTACCATGGACTCGGTGCGTCAATCCCCCTACGGTCATTTGTTTAGACCAGATAATTTTGTGTTTGGTCAATCGGGTGCTGGTAAGTTGCAAATGATATTTAAAGCAGAAATTCTTTTGTCTAAATACGTATGAATTTTCGTATTTAGGAAACAACTGGGCTAAAGGTCATTACACCGAAGGCGCCGAATTAGTGGAGTCTATACTCGATGTCGTGCGCAAAGAGTCCGAAGGCTGTGATTGCCTACAAGGTTTCCAATTAGCTCATTCATTGGGTGGTGGCACCGGCTCTGGGTTGGGAACCCTATTGATTTCCAAAATACGTGAAGAATACCCCGACAGAATGATGATTACTTTCTCTGTTATACCTTCTCCTAAGGTAAGACTTTTGGTTTACTTCTTTCTTCCTTTCTTTCTGCTAAAATTACTAAAAATAAATTTTAAAATTTAAATAAAATATGTAAATTCATCAGACTTTATAACGCGTAACATTAAGGGCGACTTTTTGGGTTCTTGATTAAGATTAGTTTATTTCTCTAAGCGCGACTTTTTGAGTTGAAAATTAGAGATTAAATTAACCTTAATCTTCCTTTGGAATTTTTGGGTAGCCAATTATATGGGTTTACTTGCTAGTTTAAGCGGCCAATCGTGGTGGTTTAATCTTACTTTAGTATTGACAACAAGAACTAGTGAAACATATAACTTTTTGTAAAAATTATTTGTTAAAATAATTTAAAAACACTTAAATAAATATATATATCTTATATTATATATATATTTCCTTTAACACGCGCAATATTTTACTTGTAAATAATAAAATATGACAGTTTCTACTTCTTCCCACAAAAAATGAAAGTGTTTAGAAAACATGTACGACTTTTGCTCAGAAAATATTGCCACTATTTTGTTCCTCAGTATGGTAATACTACACATTAAGGAAGTTTAAACTACCACTCGAAAACATCAAACTCAATTATGTTAGATTAAGTTAATTTTCGGAAAAGCTAATTAGGGCGACTTTTTGGGTTCGAGATTGATATTAATTTATTTCTCTAATTAGCTAATCCGAAAATTAACTTAATCTTACATAATTGAGTTAAAGGAAATATATAAATAATACAAAATATATGTATATATTTATTTATGTGTTTTAAAATTATTTTATCATATAATTTGTACAAAAAGTTATGTGTATCACAAGTATTTGTAAAATTAAACCACCACGATTGGCCGCTTAAACTGGCAAGTAAAACCATAAATCGACTACCCAAAAATCGCAAATGAAGATTAAGGTTAATTGAATCTCTAATCTTGAACTCAAAAAGTCGCCCTAAGAGTTTTTAAGAAATGGCTTCAGTTAATTGTGGTTAACAATAATTAATATTTAATTAGTTTAATTGAAGTATTTTTGTATCATTTCATACGTCCGTAATTTCTATAAATAGATATACATATGTGTATTAATGTAGAGTATGTATGTAGATATGTATATTAGAGCGGCCGTTAGTTGTGTAGAGAATTTTTTTGTTTGATTTCTTATATTCTCTTACCCCAACTCGGTTCAGTTTTATGTAAAAAAATTACAAAAAATTTCATAGTGTTAAGTCGTGTTTTAGGGAGTTCGTCCGCCCCTCAAAGTTGGCCCTCAATCGCATATATTCAATGTATTTTTTTTTAAGTTTTTTTTTTTGACTATATTTATATGTATGAAATAATTTTATTGATATACGGGCATGTTTTGACACTCGCATATCGCATAACATTTGCGATTGTGACTTGCAAGAGGTATTCTGCAAATCGCAATCGCAACACACTTGGCGATTTAAAATCACAAGCATATTCTGAAGTGAACTGATAAATTTAACCTAATCCAAACTTTAAAGAAAAACTTACATGGTTAATAAATGAAATTAAATATGTTTTCTTTTGATTTTAATAAAAAATAGTAATATTTTCGTAACATTTTTATTATAAAATTGAAATTTAGAAAATGTGTTTTAGTTTTGTTAATTTTTTCTTTGGATTGTTTACTTATACACTGACGATTTCAACAAAGAGCTGACCTAAATCAATATGGCAAGTCGCAATCAAAACGCATGAGTTACAGAACATGCAGAAACCAGTTTGACAATTTACACTTTACATGCGATTTGAAAACGATGCGAGTGTCAGAACGTACCTAATAAGCTCTTATTTATAATTTTGGAATACAAAACTTGGTATTTTGTTGGTTATTTTCTTCATTATTGTCTAAAAAATTAATTTTACCAAAAAACTTTCTTTAAGACTAATGTTGTTGACTCGCAGAGGTAAAATATTGCCATACATCATATTCTTGTAAAATGATTTTTTAAAAAGATAATCATATGCAAAAAATTACATTGAAAAATTGGCTTGAAGGCCAACTTTGAGGGGAGGACGCAGCCCCTAAAACACAACTAATCGCTATAAAATTTTTTGTATTTTTTTTTACATAAAACTGAACTGTTGTGGGAGAGAGCATAACGAGGGTTTATATTCAAAAAGTGCTATCTGCAATTCTTGAATATTTTAGTAGACAAAATAAAACTGTTATTTTCTCTAAGTCCAAGAGCAATAACTGTAGTTGATTAACATTAGTAGAATTAAGATGTCTTCTGTACATGGTACTATTCATCAAAATTTAGTTATTAGCCGTTGCACTTGAAGTAAATAACAGTTTTTTGCTCTCTTCTAAAATTTATAAGCCTTGCAGATAGCCCTTTTTGAATATAAACCCCTGATAAGAAATAAAAAAATAATAAATAACGGCCACTCTAATGTATGTATATATCTATTGTGTAAGTTAGATTTTATGAGCCAAACTCGTATGAGGTTACTCCTCGATATGAAAATTACTTGTACAGGTATTACACGAACTAATATGTCATAAAAATCGTAACATTATTTTGTATGAAAATTATTAGCAGGAACAGGGGATTCATTAAAATGCATGGTTTTTGCATTAACCCTGATAATGGAACAAGAGAAATATCTTTTCACACTAATGATTTTGCTTAAACATGATATGACATGCATGTTTTTGCAAATTTTAATGAAAATTCTTCTTGTGTTTTTATTCTGTGATAAATTCTGTTTTCGATTTCATATCATGTTTTGTTAAAAATTTACAGCCTTATTTATAGAAATTAAAAAGGCTTTTTTATAAAGCCTTCTTAAGAAAAATTTTGTATAAATATTTGTTTTAAAAAACCTTTATAAAAAGACTTTTTATGTTTTATAAATAAGGCTGTTAAATTTTAACAAAATTACTATTGTTGGCAAATTACAAAATCACACGAAATAGAACTTTTTGTTTCCCCTTAAAAAATTCATCCCTTTTTTTTATATACTCGTACTAAGGTTTACATCTGTGATGGCCAAAGAAAGCGTAACGACTAATTACTAATGAAAAACTGTTTGATTGAGACATGTACATATTTATTGATTTAAAAATTGGATTCTATAAAATTGTCAATATAAATTGTAAGTCGAACGTTTTCTATCGCTGGTTTGAAATAGGCCATAAATCTTATGAAAATCGGCTCAAAATTATAGACTTTATTAGGAGTTTAATGAAAACAAGACTTAATTTTTTTCCGAGTGAGAAAAAAGCAAAACCTGTATTAAAGTGATGTTTGGGTGTCTAAAGAGCTAATTGTAAAGTAGAAATCGTTTTAAATAAAATTTATCTAAGTACTATATGTATGTATTTACTTTTTTAAAGACTATAAATAAAAACACATTAAATTTTATCTATTTATACGCTTTCATTTCTACGAGTATTATTTGCCAATCGGTTATTGCAATAAATACAAGTTCATTCTTTGCTTGCCAGTTGCAATAGCCAAATTTTTTTAATTCAAATTAATATTAAATTAATTCAATTAAAGTATTTAACATAATTACGAGACTAAGTATATCTTATAAATGGTATATGTATTACCTTCTATGAAATTTAATACAAGTACATTATTATTTAACGTTTTGTTTTAAATTTTAAGTTAATTGTAATAATGATTGATTGCATTTTAATTTTTCTTTTAATTCATTCAATATTGTAATATTTATGTATAGATATTGACAATTAATTTCAAAAATAATTATATATATTGAATTAAAAAGATCAACTATAATTAAATTTAAACTGATGTGTTATAATAGATTTAAATGTCATTTGATGCAATGCAACTGCATTTTTTACTCACAATAATACGTCGACAATTGTATATCATTTCAAGCTGTTAAAAATATGCATATAGCGATATTCAGTGTCTATTGCGTTTTAAATCGCATTTTTTGTTTTCAATGTAACGGTTCTGCCAATGATGGTGACCGCAATTTAAAAAAAGAATATTGCAATAAAGATAATATCTCTGCATCACAATTTTCCCAATTGTGGAATCCATTGTTATGAGTTTTATTACTTAATATAATTTTAATTGTTTACAAATGAAAGCTGGTTATAGTTACTTATGAGTTTAAGTTAAGTTTAAGTGCATGTATGTATATGTGTGTATGATTCTAATATGCAACGGCCATATTTTTTAAATTATAAAAATCGCACAGTGAGCTTGAACCCGTCGTGAATGCATTTGCTTAACACTTCCAATTTTGTTTTGGCATTCGATTCCTGGACCCATCAGAAGGTCAGAAAAAAAATCCACCGTAATTCCTAGAGCCGATTTTGAGAAAAACTCGTTTTGGCCAAAAACCCCTCGAGACTCTACAATGTAATAAATTTTTCATCAAGAAAAAATTTCTTAATCAGGCTGAAGTTCCGAATTTTCCAATTATTTTTATAAAAATTAAACATGTTTATAAATTGATTGAATTGGTTTTTCTAAAAAAATCAAGAAAATTTTAAAACAACCACTTAGTTGAGGACATACCGCATTTTTCATTGACATTTCATTAATGAAATGTGAATTGCGGGAGTCTAAGTATGTTTAAATGTATTTTACTTAAAAGAGTGTGTTTACTATGATCTATATGCTTAGGTTTTCAAGCTACCTGTGTATGTAAACACTACTTAATAAAAATATGTATCTATGTACTCCACCATCTGGTTCTTATTATAAAAACACATTTCAATCAATTAACTGTGCCATTTTAAATAAAAATATATTGCTAAATTAATGTTTATATTATTAAAAATAAATTCCATTTGCATAGTGAATATTATTATGAACGTGATATAGTTTTTTTTTTTTGCAAAAAGCTAATTTATATTTTTTTAAAGAATTAATTATTAATATTATCATTTCTGTAGCATATACACACATAAATGTATATCGTTAGTTTAAATGAAAAACAACGTAACTACACTTTTTTAATGCCCTTTTTTCTTGAACTTTTGTTGTCTTGAATTTTCGCAAAAATGAAGTGGATATTTTAAGTTTGTAACGCGTTGATAATATCAACTAAAAAATAGTTGTTCATAATACAGTTTGGTCGTGTGTTAAGCCGACGCAAAACTCATCGCTTTAGTGCAAAACTGCGACACTTCTGAACAGAAACACCTGATAAATTACTACAGAAAAAGTAAATACTTAAATTGAGAAGCAGAACGGCACAGGAGTCATATTCTGAATTGCGATGCGAAAATCAATTCGATGCGCAATTGAAATGTGATGCGAAAGACAATTATTATTCTGATAGACTTTCGCAATTTATTTCAAATCGTGGCAACGCTGCTCAAATAATTAAATAAAAAAATTGTGTTTGGCTGTGAAAATTGTTTATAAAATTTATTTAGAAAATTCTGTAAGAAAGAAAATAATAAAAATGGATTCTGTGGCACTGTGGTTCGACGACGAAGAAGGGCATGAGCAAAATGAAAGGATACAGAGAAGATTACTTAGAAGCAAATCCGATATTCTTAGCTTGAATGAAAAAGCAGTTGTTGTCCCGAAGGAAAGTGCGCCCGGTAATCCATTTACGGAATCCTTCTTGTTAAACAATTTCACCACTTGCTCCTCTAAGCGAGACGGTGGATTATATCTTGATGGGGTACCGCCAGTGCCGCCAATGTCGGTTTTATTTCGTCTAAGCTTCTGTGTGGTGTGTACTTTAAAATCGGCCCAAAATTATTAAAATTTAAGTTGAAGTCAAATATTTTATTTGGTTTATATATTTCATACTTTTTTCCATCCAGCAGCTTCTCTAAAGTTGGTCCATTGATATTAGTTCTTCAGTTAACGTTTGCCACAAAGTATTTGCCGACTGACGTGCATTTTGTGTTTTCAAATGGCCTCTTGTCAATTGGCTGTGCTTATTCATAAATTGTATCGTTATTTCAAATTGACGCAGTTTGGTGGTCTTATTGCTTGTTTCCCTGAATTAAATAATAAATATACGATGAATAAATATTATCTTTCACTTACATGTTTGTACTTTGCGAATGCTATTTTGTTGTCGAATAAATTTTTCGAATTTGACATTTGTTTTCGCAATGTGGAATACCGACTTGCCAACTTTTCGCATTTGAAATGCGATAAAAAAAACTGCGAATGTCGCAAAACAGAATAGCAATTGTTCGCATTTATGTATTTTTGCATCGCATTGATTTTCGCATCGAAATTCAGAATAAGCCTCGAGCAACAGAAACTAAAGACTAATGAAGCATTTAGTTGTAACCGACAAAATTCGATTGGCTGCAAATTCTGTTATCACAACAAATCTGTTTTCTCTGCGCTCACAATATATTTAGTGATAACAATTGGTTCCGTTCACTTCTTATAACCATTTTAAAGTTTTGGTAGACACAACTGAATTATATATAAGTTAGAAAATAACGTGACTGAATATTGGCTTTTGAAACTAAAAAATCTATTCTTACAAACAATACCCAGTGAAAAAAAATGGAAGTCATTCTAGCGGAAGTACATTTTCATTGCTTCCAAAAAATGGATATTTTTAATTTGCCGAGATTGAGCTAAAAACCATGTAGAAGTTTATTTCAGTCGTACAAAACCTTGTAACTCCTCCACAGTGTTAGAAAATACTCACCAGAATTAAAAAAAATATTTTTTTTAAAGAAATTTATGAACTAGTTTAAGTCTAAAATTTAAAAGTTATTGGCTTAAATTTCTATGAAAACACTGGGCCTTATCGTGGTTGGCGTTTTTCGACTTCAAATTCGACTATTTGTAGTTGATTAAAGACAACAAGCTAAATTTTTCTTTAATCTAGTACAATACGCCTGACTTTCGCCGCAAAATCGCCAATCACAATAAGGGGGACTGTTTCGGGCTTAAGTTCGTATAAAAAGAAACGAATTGTTAAAAAAGGTAACTATTTACCATTTTTCCTAGATGAAAATATCATAGAACACAAAAAAAGAAATTTTTCTTAATATCGCTTCCAATTCAGTGACCAGGCATCGAAAAAGAGAACTTCTTGCAATGACAACCCTAAATCATCAGATCGGATCAAAATTTTCACTACTTCTAGATCGCAAACTCTACATTTTCATGACTTTTTTGGAGCCTCTTTTTTTGCTGGGTATTTAATTATAAAAAACAATTCGCTTATTGGAACTAACTAATCATTTGCCGCTGTATTGAAATTATGTATATTACAATAAAAGAAAATTAATACATAGAAATGTCATATAAAAATATATTTTGTAGAATAAATATAAAATATCACAACCCAGTGAAAAAAATGGAAGTCATTCTAGCTGAAGTACATTTTCATGCTTCCAAAAAATTTATATTTTTAATTTGCCAAAAATGAGCAAAAAATCACGTAGAAGCTTATTTTAGTCACCCAAAACCTTGTAACTCCTCCATAGTGCTAGAAAATACTCACCAGAATTTAAAAAAAATTTATTTTTTTAAAGAAATTTATGAACTAGTTTAAGTCTAAAATTTAAAAGTTATTTGCTTAAATTTACATGAAAACAGTGTTTCGGGCTTAAACTCGTATAAAAAGAAACGAATTGTTAAAAAAGGCAACTATTTACCATTTTTCCTAGATGAAAATATTATCATAGAACACAAAAAAGGGAATTATTCTTAATATCGCTTCCAATTCAGTGACTAGGCATCGAAAAAGAGAACTTCTTGCAATGACGACCCTATGTAAAAATCATTAGATCGGATCGAAATTTGCACTACT
This sequence comes from Tachina fera, assembly GCA_905220375.1. Taxonomy (NCBI): domain Eukaryota; kingdom Metazoa; phylum Arthropoda; class Insecta; order Diptera; family Tachinidae; genus Tachina; species Tachina fera. The sequence continues at coordinate 76,214,273 of LR999963.1, forward strand.
TCCGCATCGTAAACTCTACATTTTCATGACTTTTTTGGAGCCTCTTTTTTTACTGGCAATTGCAATGATTTTGTGTGCATATATTTTATTATAAATGTTTTATTTAAAATCAAGCGTGTGCAGTGTTGCCCATAGAAATAATTCTCTTTGCAAATCTGACAATATTAAAATGTCCGACAAATAACTGGCAATAATGTTATAATGTGTTCACACGATTATAAGATGTCTGACAATTTGTTGTCAGCTGCTAGTATTTCAATGAACTGACAATGCTTTTTCTGGCAACGACGTCTGACAAAATTTGTCAGTTCACACGGTTGTAAGAAATTTTGAGCACATTTTACTGGCAATATTGTGAGATCTGACAACCGTCTGTACATAGCTTTAGTTTGACCGACTGTTAGACGACCAAACTGTATTCGGTTGAGAACGGTGATAGGGCCATGAAAAATGAAGTAAAGTTTCTTAATTTTTATTAATAATTCGGCTAATTTGTATTTGTATTCGATGTAGTACCAAATAATTAATTAAAAATGTAATTGTTTAATTTTATGCTAGCTACGTGGTTTTGCATTTCAGTCGACGATATGTAGATAATAATCATGACATAAACATTCTTTCAATTTATAAAAACACAATTTTGACAGGAGATATCAAAAACATTACACACGTTTCTACTAATTATGCAGGCATCAACGTAAAAATATAATGAAAATAATTAATTTAAATTATTCTGTTTGTTGTTTTTGCACTAAATTTTATTATTTTATATACGAGTAGCTTATTTTTATGATACGGGGCAGATGCTTTTGGAAAGGGTTAAAAATTTGATTGGAAAAAAAAAAATTTTTTTTTTTTTATAAATTGAACTATATTTAAAGCATTAAAACATGATATTTTACATAAATACATATTAAAGTCCTGCACAAGACCATTTATAAGACATTTCAAGACATGAGAGATTCTGCAAATGCTTTACTACAGCGAAATATTCTAAAACAAACGCTAAATAACAATGTTGGCAAGACATTTGTTTCAGTTGTTTATCTTGCCAACAGTGTTGTTTAGCGTTTGTTTTAGAATATTTCGCTGTAGTAAAGCATTTAAAAAATCTCTCATATCTTGAAAGGTCTTATAAATGGTCATGTGCAGGACACTAATGCATATTTGACGAAATGAAGTTAATTCAATTGTTCATGCCATGATGTTACTTCTATGTTATGCCCCATGAACTTATAATTATCGAGAGTCGGCTTGCGCTGCGTTGGAAAAATATTTGTTTTGGTTTTGCTCTTTTACAAAATTATTAAAAAAAATTCAAAAGTTTTTGTTTATGCTGGAAGCGTTTTGTTTATTTTCATGTGGTGTTTAAAACACATCAACCATGCAGGTATAGCGGACTTCGAAAATAGCGTGTTGTTCCATTCTGCTGGTGTTTGTCTGAACTAAATTAGGTTTTCAGCTTGAGAAAAAAATTATGGGCAGCTATATTTACATGTACTAATTTTGAGACTTTGCTGAAAAGTCTTGATTTTGTAAGAGAGAAGGTAAAAACGCCTTTTCTCTTAAGACTTTGCCGTCTGAGTCAGTGTTACCATATGTGAAGACTTATCTTATTTTTGAAATTTTTAGATATGAAAAAACGGCCTAAAAGATTTCTTATATAAAAATAAGATTTTTAAAAATGTGACTTTTGGTACTTTAAATTAGAGATGTGGGCGTTTTTTGACTCACGACACGCACGCTCACGCGGAAAATTTTTTTACTCACGCACGAATGATATCACGAATAAAATATTCTTAATCACGCACGAGTGATTTACAAACTATCATGATCACGCACGCTCACGAAAATGTATATAATCAAATTTGTATGGGTTTTGGGGTGAAAAATAGGTTTTTACACATACATAGATACATAGTACATGTGTATGCACGTGCATATGTAAAATTTCCATTGCACAGCGGTGACTCTTACAAAATAAATGGTTATAAATCTGGAACTTCTAAACTACTGGTTGCATTTATATGAAACTTCCAACATCCTTAGGGGAGGACTTCGGCTATGTATAAGCAAAAATTGGCATAAAGTTAGCATAAGTGGTAAAATTGAACATGATCTTAAAGAGTTTTGTCATGAAAGTTCACATTAAAAATCATCTAGGACTTAGAGGTGGGTTAAAATTAGGTAATGCGACAATTTTTAATGTCAAATTGTATGGAGGAACTCGTTAACACCTCATTCAATTTCGTCACTTATGCTAACTTCATGCCAATTTTTTCTTATACACAGGGCCGTAAATATTTTGTTTTTTAAATATTTTAACTTTACGTTTAATAGTTTCCTGGAAACAAAATAAATTTAAACTTATTTTCGTTCAATAAAATAACGGAAAAAAAAGATTTTCAATTAAAAAAATGATTTTTTTTGCTCGACGTGAAGATTATTTAAAAATAATTATGGTGACACTGATCTGAGTATGTGAAAGAACCATAGCTGTTGAGTAATAATTATTAATCGTACTGATTACTAATTTGATTACTTATTTTGAAAGGTGAAGTAATGATTAGATTAAGATTATATTCAGTTTCGCACGATTACTAATTGATTACGATTACTAATAATGGAAAAGTAATCGGAATTACTTGAAATTACAAAATATAATCCAAAAGAATCAAAAGTAGTTAAAAAATAATCCGATTACTTTTAAAGATTACTTTTAATTCTTTTTGATTATTTATTAATAATCAAAAGTAATCTTTGATTGTAGTAGGATTACTTTTTGATTACTTTTGATTCTTTTTATTATTTTTAGTAATTTCAAGTAATTCAGATAACTTATCGATTATTAGTAATTGTAATCAATTATTTACCACAAATTCTTTTAAAGGGAATTATATAATCAGTACAATTCCTTTTAAAATGTAATCTAATTGATTACTAATGGTAATCGAAATTTAACAGCTCCTCTGGAAAGAACTATACAGATTTCAGTCAGGTGTTCCTTGATAAATCCACTCACAGTACTTACTAACAAATTAAGCGAAATAAAGTAACAGATATACTAACACACTAGTCTCTAATGGCAAGTGTTTCATCATATTCATTTATTTATATAAGCAGTGATATAGTTTCCTTGTAATACTTTCCAAATGCTTAGTATATTTTTTTTGCAGTATATGTATATGCAAAGGTTACAAGCTTTATATTCAAATATCACAAATGAAATAGAAAAAAATTTATAAATCGCATAAATGAATAAGTCAAATGTATGCGTGTGCTTCAGTGACAAATAAATATTATGGAAATTTAGAAAAATTCGCATTCATCATTCTGTAGAAGGAGATAATTTACAACATGCGGCGGGTGCATTGTTATTCCTTGCACAAACATGCAGTTGTTGTCCATGTGAGAGTATGAAGGCAATCTAGAAGCTAAACTTTAGTTAAACAAAATAAATAAAAATGCACATTTATTTAAGATGAGTTCATTTTTAATTTGTGTAATTTAGTGGTTACTCATACACATGATTTTACGCTTGTGTACATAAATAAACCAAAATTACCACATGAACAAAAGGCTTAAAATGCATAAATATACGTAGATAAGTCAAAGCCACAAATATTTTTACAACTTAACTACAACTCACTCTTACGCCACCAACAACTCCCTATTAGAAATATTCAACCATACAATAGAAATATACATATGTACATATGTATGTATGTATATGTTTTTATTTATGAATATGTTTGTGAATGCATACAAAAGTTTAAGCATATTTGCAGTAAAAACTGTTAAATGCATCATAGAATCTTGCTTTTATTCTAGTTGTTCTATTGTACAGTGTGGCAAAACACATCGGGAATATTCGGGAAAAGGGATCAAAGGTAATCACAAAATAACTCAATTACCTTCAAGATAATCAAAAAGCACCAGTACATCATTAACTTTTAACGAACCGAAAATCGTAATATTTATCGCATTATTTATTCGTTTGCGGTAACGATAATGTGATTCTGTAATTTTTTTACGATAGCATACATCTGTGTTTTGCTCGCTCTTTAAATCTGTTTCAGAAGTAATTATTGAAAGTAGTCGAGTCGTTTTTTGCGATTATTTTTCATAATTTCTTATTATTTAACAGTGAATACCGATTATTTTTGGATTATTTAATATCATAATAAGTTCTCTGTTTACCAGAGAATTATGTTATCCTTACGATTATTTTTCAAATGTGATCTAATTGATTACTAATCGTAATTACAATTCAACAGGTATGGATGATAAGATACATATTTCGCCAACAATAAACTAATAAATTCAGTAAAGTGCGACTTTACCTTTCACACGAAGGGATCCGTATGGCGTTTTTTTTTTTGCTGTTTTTTAGTTTTTTGGCGATCTTTTTACACTTGGTGGCTTTTTGCATTTAATCGATTTATTTGATTTTTGATGATATTTTTCATTCAAATGCTTTTTTAGTTTTAGCGATTCTGCATATTAATCAGAAATAATTTATAGTCAGGCTCAAGTTCAGTAATTTCAATTCTTATTGAATGAAATATTTTCTGCATATTTTAATTTGGAGCTTTTTACACAGAAAAAAATAGACAAGAATTATTTTCAATAAAACCATGGTTAGGTTAGGTTAGCAGGCTGCTGGTAAGGAAGGGTGAAATTTAGAGTCCAGCTCACATGGGTCCAATACAATGGTCCCTTTGTGCTACCTGTTGTAGTTGAAGAGAAGATAGTGAGAGAGGGTGATAGCGAAGGGATAGTGATAGACAAGGCAGGTTTTTTTAAAAGTAAGAGATAGAGGAAAGCTTCATTCTTTTAAAACTCTGCTCCTTGTACGCTTTTTTGATAATGCAGTGTTGCATCGCCTTCTGGTGTCAAATGAGGCGTATTAAATTTAGTAGCCTTTTTATTAGTTATTTTACTTCGCCCATGATTCTGCTACACAACGAAGGAGGGCGTTCTGGTGTTACATTAGGATTAGTATCTGATGAAATCGGTATAGTTTTTAGTGACCAGTGCCTTATGCCTGCATCACTGCATCACCTTTCCCACAACAAATGATACAAAGGATACTAATGCACATCAGAAAAATGTGCGATGTTGTTATTTTTTTAATGACTGTCGGATACCGGGATCGAACGCAGGACCTTCGGTCTTGTAGTCAACGTGCTAACTACTTCAGCCAGCGCCACCCTCTAATAAAACCATGTTATTGAATAAAATTTTTAATTTCCATAATATCCCAGAAAAAAAGACATGCAAAAGAAATAGTTAATGCATGGGTTCTATTGCAAATGCATTGGTTCAACTTATGTGCAGAACGCATGATATTAACACAGGCGTGTCATTGGGTTCAAATTTAGCAAGAATTCTCATAATTCAAATGAGTGCTTAGAACCCATGCAAGAACGCATGATTCGATGGCGTTTTTTAACGTAAATACAAAACGAAAAAAAATTTCCGCAGCCAGGATACGAACTGTGTTGTTTTGACTGTTAAGGCGTGCTTTCTACTACTGAGCTATTGCACTCTTGTTATTTGTTGGAGATAAAACTTGTTTGTTGCATGCTTGCATGCGTTCAGAACGCATTCAAAGAAACACATGCTCAAGAAATCATTAAACACTACTTCATTTTGAACGCATTCATTTATTTTTTGCTGGGATTTGTCATTAACTTGAATATTGTATTTATCAACTCCGCGCATTTTATAATCTATCCCTCTTATGCAAAAACGAATGGTAAATTTAAAGTTGGTATAACAAACGAATTTTGTATGGCAAAACCGGTTTTAAAGCATGCTTTAACTTTAACAATCGTTTTCGCATAAGAGCATACATATATAATTAATAGGCAAATATGTTTTTTGTAATCCCTTTTACGCTGGTACTACTGCACCGATTTTAAAAAGATTCATATGGTATCAAAGGGTTTTCGCGACAGATGTGCAGAATCTATATTTTATTGAAATCGGTTTAGTATTTTGGGAGCTATAACCCTGTTGCTAATTTTTGGAGTAGTTCCGTTTTGGAACAGTCCTATACTAGTTATAAGGAGACAGAACTAAGAAGCTTTATGAAATATGGGCTGCACCTCTCTACAAGCGACGCGCTGTCTCTCTCTCTCTCTGCTTTGTTTGTCATGTAAACAACATGGAAAAAAGAATTTTTATAAAATAGTATAAGAGCAACTAGTATGCAACTCTACACAAAACAACTAGTTGTGCTCCTATGACAACCCAATGTTAAAGTCGATAGTTCGTTGTATGAAAAAAAACAGATGTGCAACCAGTCTGTATTCAAAAGCAACTAGTATGTTTCTGGCAACATACTACTCCTTTTATCTGCATGGAAGCGTTTAAACTTTAAAGTTGCTACTACTACATGCACACGTATTACACACGCATTTATTAGCTTACAAGTAAACAAGAAACAAAACATGAGATTGTGTGTGTTTGAAGTATTTCTCTTGATCTAAAAATGTGTTTCTCTTATTTGTTACTGTATGAAAGCCATAATACTTAAAGGAAGAGAGTTCAATAAATTGAATTAGATTAGTTAAAGGGATTTCGTTTGTGTTTTTAATTTCATGTATTATTTAATTATGCATATGTATGTAAGTATGTGGGTGGCTGTGATATGATGGTTAGATAAATTTTCTTTGAATCTTAATAAAATTATTTACATTTAGGTTTAGAGAATACGGACGATTGTGTAGTCAGTTGGTATATCTAGTATCATTTAATTTCATTTGTTTGTGTTGGCGTTTTTCTTGCTTGTTTATTGACTCAACGTGGTCATATGCTGATGTTGTTTTTTTTTTGCTCGTGTTAAATACGTGTGAGAGTCTAAACACATTGTTTGCGGTGCTGTGCGATGCGATTTCTCGTTGCAGGAGAGAAAAATAAACATAATACAACGGAGGCCGGCGCCGGCAATACTTGTCATTGTTTGTTTAAATTTTATAAATTTGTTTGTGCATACATTTTTATAACTAAAAACAAAACATTATTAAACATTTTATACATTGGCAGATATATTTAATATGTTTTTTAAACTTTTATAATATATGACAAAAATGTTTGAACTTCAAAATCATGTCTTTTTTACAATAATGTTGTGAACACAGCCAATTATTCAAAAACTACGGCAAAGTCAGCAAGAGAAAATTGAGAGAAGAAGAAAGTTCGCAATGAAAATAAAATAGATTGTAATTGTATTCCGTCCCGCACTGCGTATTTTTACTTAAAAATCGTATGGAAAACCGCACCGCAATAAATAATCGTTACATTGTGTTCAGACTCTGAATTCGGACAAGAAAAGGAAAAACGTCCTGGCTTTTTTTTTAACAAATACATTTAGTTTTAATAGCAGCCAAGCAAAAGTAAACAAAAAGGGGTTGGAAAATGTGACATTCATCCACATATGTACATACAAACAATACCAATTATCACTGAAAATTAAATTTCTGTCAACAAACTTTTTCTTTGATTCATTTAATTTCTTTATTGAATTTATTTTCAATAAACGTGCTTACCAATTTTATTTATCAATAGTGCAAAAATCGTCATCACAGAAAATTCAAAAGAATTTTTTATTGAATCAACGATTTTCGTATTCAAATATCAAAATCATTTTTTTCTGTGTAGTTTTAACGTTTTTGAAATTTACAAGACTTTGTCTATTACGGTTTCCAAGATACAGCAAGTTGTCAATACAGGCAAGTCTACAGGTATAACGAATCTCGCTTTAACGAAAATCCGACTTATAACGAACGTCCAAATTTTTTACATTAACAACAAACAAATTATATAGCGAATACTAGCCTAATTTTATACTGGATATAAAGAATTATCGTAAAATAAAAAACAAAAACTTGCTAGGAACATATTTCTAAGATTCTGTTGTACTTTGTATAGCGAATATTTTGATAAATGTTTGCTCTGTATTAAACAAAATCTGCAGCAGCAATGTAAATGCAAAAAAAATGTGATTCCCTTAGTTTGTATTTGGTAGCTTATGTGCAAATAAAATACCCTCATTCTTTTTATTGTATTGTATCATGTCTACAATAATAATAATTAAAATAACACTTGAAAAAATCTTTGCGATATAACGAATTTTTCGGTATAACGAATGGGCCTGGCATTATATCGTTCGTTATACCGGGATTTGCCTGTATTATATAGTGAGAGTTGTGTTCAATGGCTTTAATTTTTGTTTCAAAAAAAATTTGAACATTTGAAGAGTATGTATAATTTTGTGTATATTACAGTACATATTTCGGTGCGCGCTTTAGAAAACCCTTTAGTTTAACAGTCATATACATATATAATGTAGAGGCCAAAGTTTTACATATTCTTTGAAAATTTCAGGTCCGTAGCTCTTACGATACGACAGAGAGACAGACTACTGATGGACAAACAGACATCGTAGACTTTCCTGTACGGAACTTTAAGAATAATAATAATGTATCTTAAATTTGTATTTAGTGACTAAATTTTAGGCCCACAGTGAATTGTTAATAAACATTAGCGTACGACTTAATTTTCTCTGCATGCAGTATGTATGGAAGTAGGCATGTGTGCCTATACAAAACGTTTGTTTAAATTAATGTTTGTCTATATGTTTTATGTATTTAAAGTGGTTACGAAAATTGAGCGCTTCAAGAGGTCAGTTAAGGAAATAAGTTTATTCTAGTTTAAAATCTCAGTGTTTATAAAAACTAAAATAGTGGGGGCTCGAATGAGGCCTTATTAAGATGAATGTTAGTTAACTAATTTGAACATGTATAATGAATTTGTGAATGTGAGTTTAGGTTGTGTTTTGGGCTATAGGCCAGTGTAGCCTTCATTCCTTCCATAGATTTCTTTGCCTTTGCACTTATGTATGTATGTTTGTGTGTGTGTGTGTTGCCTGCCATATGCGTTATAATAAATTATATCTATTCAAGCGTGAAATTAGATGAATGCCAATTGACTTGACATCTTGCATAAGCAGTTAAGCCTTATACGCATTCACATGATGCTGGTCTGCACAAACTTTATGAAAATAAACTTGTGGAAATTGTTTAAATTTGGCAGCATAGCAAAATATTTGAACTTTATTTAGTCAATTAAAGCAAGAAGTAAAAAAAGTGGGTGTTTGTGTTGTTGTATTCCGTGTACTATAAGCAAAGTACGGACTAGTGTCCTGCACAAGACCATTTATAAGACTTTTCAAGACATGAGAAGTTTTTCAAATGCCTTACTACGGCGAAATATTCTAAAACAAACGCTAAAAAATACTGTTGGCAAAACAAACAACTGAAACAAATGTCTTGCCAACAGCTATTTTTTACCGATTGTTTTAGAAGATTTCGCTGTGGTAAAGCATTTTAGAATTCTCTCGTGTCTTGATAGGTCTTATAAATGGTCTTGTGCAGGACTTTAGTAGAGACTTCCAAAAGAAAAGTAAATGGAATTATTAAATTCATTGCCTATCTGCTGAGGGATGTTATAAATATAAGTGCAGACTTTTTCTGTCAACTGAAAAAATAATTAATGTTCAAACAATTGTTTGGTCACGGAATTTTTGACATTTCTAATTTTCATAGAATTGTAATTAATTTTTAGTGTTTTTGCGTGTTGAAAACTTAAAAATAAACGATTTTGTGTGAATGCAAAAATAATTCTACAAAAAAAAAAAAAAAAATATAAATTTTCAAACGTGAATTTCCGTACGAACTACCTTACCGGGCTTAAAGTAGAAAGGAAAGTATGGCAACTTATGAAAATCTGACAACTTCAAACGACTAAACGTCACAATAAAAGTTACAGGTAAGATAAATTTGCATTTAACTTATGGCTCACTTTAAAATTAAAGTGAAGTTATAATAAGGAAAAAGTCTTTATCCGTGCGATAAAATCTTACCCTTAATTAATGCCAAGTTATAATAATGACCTTAAGTGATAAAAAAAACATTGTGAGGTAAAAGTGCTTAAAAATTATTATTTTTAAAAAAAATTTAAGTATAAAATTTTGCTTTTATTAGACGGATTTTAAAGATCCATTCAAATCCTTTGGAACTACTGCCTCTACTATGCCCAAATGTAATTGCATAAAATACTTTTTAACTAAGAATTACTTTTTTCCTCACAGCATTTTTTCGCCTTCGCAAGGAAGGAGTAGTTTATATAAATAAATTTTAATCTATTGATTTTTTTGTTAATTTTTCACCTTTTTGTGTCAAAAACTATGCAGCAACTGAAATTAACAGCTGTCAGTTGCCAATTTATATACGTAATAACTTTTTTTTTCAAATGGCAACGCCACCAAAATGCGATTGCCATCCACAGTTGAATTCTCAATTTATTGCTTTAACAAACAGAAATATATGTATGTTTTGGGGCCTTAGGTTGCAAATTGAGTTGAATGTTAATAATGTGTTTTTCTTTTCATAACCATTTAAGTGTGAGAGTGTAAAATAAATTTTAGTTTCAGTTTGTTAAGCTTTGTGTGTGTGTGTTCTGTTTGAATTGACAAAAATTTATTACGGATCGAAATGCGGATTTGGTTGATTGGCTTAAGCTTTTCTATATACATACATCAAAGCACACATGCACAAAAAAAAATTTACATGCATTTAGTGTACACACACACACACACACATATATAACTACACTTACTAAGCCATTCGCACACAAAAAAATGTGGCAGCACACAGAATCTTAATAGAGGGTATGACAGGATGTAATTTGATGTAATTAGAAAAATTAAAACTTACAGCGTTTTCATTTCTAAAAATAATTGCTCTTTAAAAGAGAATAAAATAAATTTCGGTTATATTAGTAAGTGAGAACTTATTAGGAGAAAATTAAATGTATTTATTAACGAAAAAATATAAAAAAATAAAATATTTTCTATATAATTTTCCTAATTGCTTTTGAATATTTTTTTTTAGCTGAAAATCAAAATATTAAATCAATAAATTAATTTCTTTTTCGAATTTATAGAAGGCTTCTTCGATATCTATAACTATCATATGAAATTTATTTTCATTTAATACATTTAAAGCTCTTGATAATCCTTAATTCCGCACATTCATACACGCGAGCGTGTGTGTTTGAGGACACTGTAAAATAATATTAAAAGCATTGAATATTGTGGTGAAGGCGTTATTGCATACAACCAGATTTTAGTGGTTAACTTATGGTACAATGCGTATGTTATTTATGAGAGGCAAAAATGCATTTGTGTGTGTCATGTCAAAAATTGGTTGAATTGTGGACACATAACCCATAGAGTATTAAAAAAAATAAAAGAATACAAAAGAGTTAAAACCTTCGAATAACATTGATGATTCAGTTAAAGGCACAATTTTTCAAGGACATTAAGTTATTTTAAGAACGGTTCTGTCATACTAAATTTGAAAAAAATGGAAAGTACTATTGTTGAAATATGATTTTCTGAAAAGTGTAGTTTTTGTAAAGTTTGAATTTTTTGCGCAGCAATTTTTTTTTGTCTAATACTTTTCGTAATAGAAATCTTTCCAAGAAGTTTTTCTTATATACATATATAGAAGCAACTCTTTCATGCACTCTTTTAAACATAAATTTCGCTAGATTTTAATCATTCAAATAATTTAAAAAAAAATGCTGCAAATGCACCCCAAGTCATTGGCTACCTCCTCGGAAGTTGCTTATAAAGAAACTTTTTGAATCCTTCCGCAAATTTCTCCAGTAACATTTCAACCATCTGAACCATCCAAGTTCCATTACTTCTCATCAGAAAAAAATATCCACAAATTGAAATCTGATCAGAAATGAGCTGAAAGCTGAGTTTTTTTTTGTTAAATTCCAAGTTGAATCCAATTAGTGCTTGTGTTGTTTCTTGCGAAATTAAATCGATAATTATTTGGTTTTCTATTAATTTATTGCCATATATGCGACAATTCCAGCATGTAATGATATTTCAGCAGGACAAAGTGCTGAAATAATAATATTGTTTGAGGAGTGCATCACTCAGGGGAAAGCTGCAACTTGAAAATAAGAACGGTTCACATTAATTCAATAATTTTCAATATAATAGAAAATGTATATTGGGATACTTAAAAATAAATAAAATTATTACTGTAAATTAATATTTTTCCATATTGAAATAAGAAATTTCAACATGACTTTAAGTTGTTTTTCTCTGGGTGTAGTTTTTCATTTGAGTCATACAATATGAAGCTTCCAAAAGGTTTCTTTGGTAACATACATGACTATTATGCTAATCGAGAAATCTCATCTAATCTAATCTAAAAGTATTTGGCATAAAATATTTGCGAAGTAAACTTGCAAAAATGGTACTGTGTTTTTATTGCAATACTTTTTTTGCACGGAATTTTAAGCAATTTTGCATATTTTCAAGGAATAAAAATGAGAAATTTAGCAAAATCGCGAGATGAGCTACATATGGTATCTGTTAAAATTTTCATTGTTTCCACCAGCCTTTACACAGGGCAATTCATATAAAATCTTAATTAAATTTACAAAAATAATTTCTTAATTTCAATTCTTATTAAATGAAATATTTTTATTAATTACTGTGAGTTTCTAAAGAAGAGAAGACAAATTAAACTGGACTTTATTAGCTGGAGGAAATATCGATATTTTTCTGTACAGCCACATTTCTTATATTCATCATCCTGTGTTTTTTTTCAGTTGATAAGGAAATTTTCGACTCGAGAAGTTTTCACAATCAGAAACCAAGCACAGAATGTTTGTATTTTTCACTGGGATACGTTATATACAAAATAGAAATGGGCGCGTGTCGTGTTTTTTTCGTGACACGAACATGTACGACTCCACACGAAGTGTTCGTAACAAAAAATCTGATTTCGTAAGTGTTCGGGTCGTTTTGTGTTGAACAAAATTTAAAAACGAAAAACCCGAAACGATTTTAGATTTAAAATATGTACGAATGAATTTAATATTTTGTATCGTCAAACACACAACAATAGCATATTTGTTAATATTGTATGGGCCTCTGAAGCTTACAGTTCTGTACGTAAACCCATATTATAAGCGGTGATGACAGATAATTATCAGATGGAAGTACCAACTCGGCGTCATATTATGAAAAGCGACTCTTGGCAAAAATCAATTAAATTTTCTTATTTTCAATAAAATACCAACAATATTTTGTGCGTGTTGTGCAGTATCGTATTGACAAATTTTTTTGCGTGCGTTTTTCTTACGTATTGAGCGTTTTGGTATTCGTGCTCGTGTCAGAGATCTGTATGATTACGAATCAAACGGCATAATTTTGCATTTTCTAAAATTATTATATAGCGTATTTCAGTGCGTATACGTGATTTAAAATGTATAATGTAAGTTCCCCGTAACGTATACGACTGCTTTATTATTCACAGACTTCAAATTAAATTACCAAAAAATGGCATGCTACAATAACAATCTCAACTGTAACTATCATTCACATATGACAAAGATTCATTTGAAATTACATTTAATTTATAATGACATAAATTCCGATTTTTTTGGAATTCTTATTGCAAATGTTCAACTAAGGACTTACTTCTTTCTATGTACATATGTATATACACATACATACATACATACATACATATGTATGTATGTGCATATGTGCATGCACTCCACAAGAGTTTAAAAATTATTATAATTTTTATTAATATAATAAATTTTTCTACGTAAATATGTAGATAAGTGCGTAAGTGCAAATAATAGGATTCCTTATAAATCCCTGTTAATCCATGTAATTACAGCAATAGCAACACTCAACTTATTCAACCATTTTATTTACACAAAAATATAAATTCTCACACATACCAAAAAAAAACACACTCAAATACACATACCGTAATTGTAATATTTTATCATATCGTAGTTTGTATGTATTAACGTTCATTAAATAATGTTAAACATAAACATTAAAGGCACATACTGTGTCATTTAAATATGTTGGTATCAGTGATTGCATACATACCCTATTGGAACTCAAACTCATTTGTAAGTACCTTCAAACTGGTTTTTTAATAACCACAACTGGTTGATTAAGTGACTTTTTTCCTTGTCGCCGACTCACTATTTTAACATAGGCATGTCATAGGCAGTAGTAAATTGGCCATTTCTGCATGACTTTTAAATTGACTACTAACTACTTATTTTTCAACCACTCTGAAGTCACTTAATATCTATTATAGTTAAATAAATATTTATGTAAATCTTCATACACATTTGTATATCATATACATACATACATACATATGTATATACCCCTACAAACATTTGGAAGATATCATACCCAGAAGATAAAAATACAATATCTTGTTTTTATCATTTAGAGGAAAATCATCAAAGCAATACTTCTTTGATATTACAATATTTTCATTTAAGTGAAACATTTTGAATGAACAGCTCGAAATGTATTGACTATTTATTTTTTCCTTTAACAAGGTATTTTGTGTTATTAAAATGTTGCATTTTGTTCAGCCTGGTGTTTTATCACATGAGCAATAAATTTATAATATCAATATGTTCTTAACTAGAAGAAAAAAAATATTTAATATAAAATAAAAACAATCAGAAAATTTTCAAAACATTATGTCAGGAAGTTCCTTTTTATACTAAAAATTGCTTTTATTTTAAATTAATGGTAGTATTAATTCAGGGGTGACTTTACGATCCTTTATTTTTCTTCCTTCATATAATTTTAGCAAAATTGTAAAATTTTACTTTAGGAGATAATCTAATGTTTTAAATAATTATCTTCCTAAAAATAATCTGGCAATATCATAAATAATTTTTTAGATGATTATGTAGCAATATCACAGTTTTATCTTCTAGAAGTATTGCATTCGTATTTCTTCGAAGTATCGCCCTGGCCGCACAAACTCTCCCGAAGGGGGAAACTTCCGCAATACGAATTTGATTGTTGCCGCAATAATATTTTTCTTCCAAGCAATACGATTTCGAATCATTTTCGTATCACTTTGCTTGTAGGGTACTATATATAATGAATATATGTATATTGATATATAAAAATAATTAGTATTTTTATATTTAAAACAAAAATACATACATACATTCATACGAAAGTTTGTCCTGGTCATAGAAAATATTATACATTTAATATGTATGAAATTATTATTATTTTTTTCAACACAAACATTTGGCATTTGATTTCATTGCATGCTTCTTTTGAATTTTTTTATTTTCTTTTTATTTACTTATTTTGCTTTTATTTATTTCTTACGTGTGATTCTATTCAATATGTTTGGTTGATATCTGCATGAGATTTAAACCAATTTGTAGTCACTTGCAAAATAATTAATTTATAGCTAGTGTTTTTTGTCAATCGACTATTTTATTTACTACAGGGTATGAACATATTTATATAAGTATATGTATGTATGTATGTTTGCATGTGCATAATTGCAAACGTGTATGTGTTTGTGCTTATTTGTATTTGGAATTCGTTAAAGTATTATCGTCATTATACATTTTACATGCATAAAAATACACATAAAATATATTTACATTAAACTGGTGGCAATTTTTTTTTTTTTTGGAAATTTGATTAATTGCGCAGCTTAAAATATGAGGTTCGGTGTAAGAAATCATGTCCTAATTTTTCAGTTCGGTGCTTAGTCGTGCATAGTGGGGCCGAAAGTTCCCCATATTATAAAAAACATCTATTCAATCAGATCTTTACAGTTATATATACTAGTTCAAAAGCCGGTCGCATAGACCAAAAATCAAAAATCTGGCTTCGTTACTATCTTCCGCAAAAAATGTTCTTTAAGCATGCCAAATTTCAGCTTCCTATGTCATGAGATTTTTTTTAATACATGTATTTATATATTGTATCTTCAAATATGAATTAACAACACTGCACGGAAACTTTTCATTCAGACAATGAAATTCTTCATTGTATTAATGAAATTTTTCATTAAAAGTCAGCTAATGAAGCCCTTCATTGGATCAATGAAGAATGATTCATTGTATTTATGAAGTTAATTTTGGCGGCTATGTCATAAATAGAATGAAACTATTTGATTACTTCAATGAAACTTTTCCATAAATATAATTTAGTTGTTTCATTGATTTCATGAAGTTTTTACATACTATTAATGAAGTTCATTCATTAATATAAAGAAAATGTCATTAAAGTAATGATGAGATTTTCATAAATATAATGAAATATAAGCAGTAAATAATGAAAATTTTCTATTAAAAACATGAAAGCATATCCCTTCCAAACCACCTACTTAATAAAAAATATATAGCTTTTTTTTACTTAATATATACAAGTACATATGTACTTGATATACATATGTATATATGTTTGTATTTATTAAAGTAAAACATTTAAAATTTAAGGAACTCATCAATAGAGTTCAACCCAAATAATGTTTTAAGTAAGCCGAAAACTTACATGTTTATAGTAAAACTCTTAATATGTTGTTGAGAATTACAATACACAAACATAAGTTTTAAAGAATCAAACAAAAATCTTAACAAAACAAGCATCTTTACTGTATGTTAGGCACAAACTTTTTGTGTTTGTATAGTGGTGAGGCACGTAAATGGATAAAAAAAGAGAAAGAGAGAGATATCTGGCATACAATCAATGTTGCCAAAATGTTACAGGCATTTCCCATCATATAACCCCTGAAAACCAGCTAAAAACCGCTAGCTAAATAAAATTAAATGCTAATATAACCGCTGAATTTTTTGTAACCAACATATGTATTTTTTATGGTTTATTGGTAAAAAAAAAGAATAAGATAAATTTTATAAAATATGTATACATATGCATAGATGTTTGTATGTAATTCCCCAATATTTGTCAGCAAAACTCAGCCTAGTCTTTAAGTAGGCATTTTATTTCCTGCAGAGTTTCCATATACAAATATCGAGCCAGGAAAAAGTAAAATCCAAGGGACTATTCCATCTTATAATATTAAAGTTTAAGCTGATTCAGTATATTTTCAATATTTTCTGCGATAGACCCTAATTAGTCTACACGTGTGGAATAATATCTTGCCGTTTTGCTTGAAGTATTTGTAAAATATTGTTAAAATTTCCTGACTTTCTGACTATCTGAAATTAAAAAAATAGTGTTGATAAAATAAACTCCATAGCTCAATTCACATTGCCTTGAAGTTTAATTTCGAAGGAGAATTTCAATAAAAAAGTCTAATCAAAAACAAATTATTTATAAAAAGTTATTGTTTTGAGAGATTTTGGTTGATATTATGTTTTCCTCATACTCAGTGGTCCAATCACCCAGTTTCGGTTTGTTTAAAGATTTTTTACTATTTTTTTAATACGAAAAGAATGATTAAATTGGTTTGTAATATAATTTTAATCGAATCTAATTTTATTCACTAATTATGAGATTTATTCACTTTTATACCTCTTAAATTTTCACATTATATTACACGATTTTAAATTTTTATTTGCAAAAAAGTGACGTTAGTTTCTTTTCGCTGTACGTGTCTATATAAAAAAAACTCAACATAAATACCAGGGTACGTGTCGCATAGCTGCGTTAAATTTGCTTTATTTTGATTGAATGCCTTTCTTTATAAGTTTCAGAAGAACGCTGAAAATCCGTCAACTAAGAAATTCTTCCGCTAAAATTCCCGCTGGTGGTTTTTTAAATAGACTTGCCGCTAATGACAACAAAATACAGTCGTATATAGCGGGAAAACCGCCGTTTTGGCAACACTGCATACAATGAAGAATATTACATTGTATAACTGAAATGACTTCATTGCATTTATAACGACCATACTGCTTTGAAATTAACCTACCATTTACACATGAAACTATTTGCAAGAAAGTAGCAATACAATCAAATTTGTTTACTACCACACTCACATTGTTTTTAATTTCCAGTCAGCTTTCAACAATTTTTTCAAGAAAGTAAATTTTTGAAAGTTAAATGGAAAAAGGTAAACATTGTTACCCCTTTAAAGATTTTTTACAAATATACGGGGTGGTGGCAAATAGTTATTATAAATTATACTTATTTTTAAAATACACATTTTGAAATACACATGAAGCAGGCAATTCATGCCTTTCGAAAACAATAATATTATTAAAATATTAACAACAATACTTATTCCCAACTTATTTCCCTATAAATTTGTGTATGTGAATAGTTTGGGTAAGTGTAATTAAGTAGCAAACAAACCGATATTTTCAACATTACTTTTCGACGGCATTTTTAAAATAAACTTTCACTTTCCTGTAAAAACGAACAACAAATTTTCAAGAAAGTCATTTATTTCATTAAAATTTTGATTCATAATACGTATATAGAAATTTCAAGAAAGTACTTTCATGTGTAAATGTAGCGTAAAAGAGATTAGAAAAGTAAGAAATAGAAAATATTTTTAACAAAATAAATCTTAATATATTTATGTTTTTAAACTGTATACAGTAAGTAGATAAAATTTGTGGAACTTACTTATACTTGTCCCAAATTTTCTAAAAAGAAAATTCGTTTAAACAATGTAACGATTTTCATTAATACAATGAACTATGAAGAACGCGTGGAGAGCAGAGATTGAAAGATTTCATATATACAATGTAATTGTTCATTGTATTAATGAAAAGTTTCATTAATATAATGCAGAACATTTAATGCAGCCGTTTCATTCTATGAATGAATGATTTCCCTTTGAGTGAATAAGTATTCAAATCTTAAATATAAAAAATTATTATTAGGTCCGACTAGTGTCGGACGTAAACTTAGTGATAGTTATAAATAATACATAAGTATTGATAATCAGAAAGGAAAAAAATATTTTCAAGCAGTCCTATCTGGAGTGTTGAGTATAAGAGCCCCTGTGTCCCTCCTTTTTTAGGCAGATGTGTCCAGTAAAATTCAAGATGTTACGAGCAAGCGGATTAGAATGTGACTCGAGTTTTATTAAATATTTGCCTGCGTATTTTGCAATTTCTTCAATCACTATTTTTTTTATTTGAATTTTTATGTATCATGGAGCCAATGTTATTAAACGTAAAATTTTGTTTTGCCTTCCTTGGATTCTCTCGACATTAGAAGCTGAAACATTGTCCCATTATTGCATTCCGTAGCATATATATAGCATATAGGTTTCAAAACCTACTTGTATATCAAAAGTTTGCAATCTAGACTGAGAGTTGAATTTCTACCAATCAGCCAATTGTACATGACTTAACTTTAGTTTCATTTGTGTTAGTTTTGAGTCAATATGTTTTTTCCATGTCAGTCTTCGATCAAGGTGTATACCAAGATATTTCTCATGTAAATGTTGGGGAACAATTTGATTATTGATTCTAATGATGGAACAGTTTTCTTTTCGCAGGGTTAATGTTACCTGAGCACACGTGTGTTCGTTCGTGCAAAGCAATACTTCTTTTTTTCCAAAGTTCTTCTTATAAATTAAACCAATCTATGACTTAGTTCAATGGTGCTATGCTGACTTTTAAAACCAAATTTATGGTCAGAGATGAACCCATTATCAGTTAAATTTGGGGAAAATTTTATCATGAGTAACTTTTTAAAGATCTTTGACATTGTTGACAGTAAACTTGTTTGCTTTTATGACTCAGACTTGGTAAGGTCTTTGGAATCATTTTTATCTTGGCAAGTTTCCAGCTGTGTGGAGAATATTCCAGTCTTAAAATATTATTAAAAATAAATAACAGGATTCTAATTGCAATATGAGGCAAGTTTATCAGAATATTTTTAATAATTCCATCAATAGCTGGATGCAGTTTTTCCAGATGCAATTTTTCCAAGATGAAAGCAACTCTTGGAGTCGTTTATAGCACTCTTTAAGATTTTATGTTGGGGAGATCTGCCTTGTTGCCATTACCTTCTAGCTCTTCTTTTCCACATACGACACGTTCAATATCCATAGAATAAATTCTATTAAAACCAGTCTGCTAATGGGAGTTTAATATTTTCATTAAGGTTGGCAATATTAGATTAAATACTAAAAACCATTAATAAATTAAATTTATATTTGAAGCACATTATTCAATATAACTATAAATATCTGATTGAATAGATGTTTTTTTATAACTTTGGGCCCCACTAGGCACCGTCGGATTGAGATGAAAAATTAGGACATGATTTCTTACACCAAACCGCATATTTTAAGCAGCGCAAACAATTAAATTTGAGAAAAATAAAAAATCCCATACAAGATGCGACCAGTCTAATGTACTTACACACATACACACATATATAATTTCATGCAAGACTGCAATATACACTATGAAGTATTTCCATATTATTTGCATATACATATGTACATAAATTTTTTGTAAACTATGCACGATAAGCTGAACAATTTAACAACACCAAAAAATGATAATAGTCGTAAAAAGTTTTCATTTTCATTTTTATTAACAAAAAACAAACTTATATTAAGTATAAAATGGTGAATTCGGCATGAAAACCAAATGAGAAGCTACACTCAAAAAAAAATTAACTAAAAGTTAGGAACATTTTCTAAATTTGAATAAAAAAAAGTTGTCGTATGGCGCCAAAGCTGTTTTTTACTTGAAACCAGTAAAATATTTACTAAATTTCTAGTTCATTAATGAACTAGTTTATAGTAATTATATTTTCATATTTTAGTAAAATTTTTTTCATATTAAGTAAAATTTTCCAATAAAATTCCGAGTTTTGCAAAAAAAATTTTTCGTCTTTGATCTCAAATTTAGTAAATTTTCCCAATTTTTTTTGTCTTTAATTCTGGTATTTATTTTTATTTTTAATTAAATTCTATACCACATGGTATGTTTTTTTATATTTTCATGTTATATTCTTAAGGCTTCATTAGTCTTTACTTTCTGTTGCTGTTCTGTGCCGTTCTTTTCCGTATAAAATATTTTGCAATCACTTTTTATGTGAAAAAAATCAGCTGGCAACCTATAGAATTTGTTACACTTGTACACAAAGTATCACAACACACTAATACATACACACTTTTGGCTGTCACTTAACGTTGAATTTATATTTTCTACAGATCTGTCCGCAACAGAACAGAATGAAAAAGGAAAAACTAACAACACATACAGATTTTCAACTAAACAGAAACTAAACAGCTGATTCAGAACAGAACAGCACGTTAAAACTAATTCTGCCTTTAATTATAATTAACCATACATACATATAAATTCCTCGAGAGGAGACAAGTATTGAACCAGCAACCTTCTGCTTGATAGGCAAGCGCTCTAACCAATTGCCAACAAGGCAGTCTGAAGAAGCATTGAAATTATTCAGTTTTAAAATTTTATTTTATTAAAAAAAATAAATTTCAAGTTCAAATATTCCTCGAAAATATTAAAAATTACTTAGATTTTTTGCTAAATGCAAATCAATAATAAATTCCATAATTCAAAGAAAAAATACTTAAAACTGGGAAATATTGCCCTAAAATTTAGTATACTTTTTTACATATTTTAAGTTAGTCAAATTTCATGAACTAATCAGGAGTAATTCATTTCCTAAAGTTTATTTTTTGATTTAAGACGAAATTTACTAGTTCTTAATATAAAATTTCCTTCAGTTTATAACTATTTTCTTACTTTTAGTAAATATTTCCTTTAAATCAGTAAACATTTTTTGAAATTTGAGAAATTTATTGTGTATTTTTATGAACTATTTTTGAGGATATGAACTTTTTATTTTTTACTCATATTAAGTAATTTTTAATAGATTTTTGTAAAAATTTACTTAAACTTAGAAAAAATTACTTAAACTTAGAAATTTTTTTTACTTGTACTTAGGAAAAAAATTTCTTACATGTCTTTTTTTTTGAGTGTAGGAAAAATCAAAAGGTATTCTTCCAATGATAGTAGAAATGACTTTTTAAAAAATTGCAAAACAAAAGTCGGGTAATTTTAAAAAAAAAACTTTATTACTACTTTTTTAGTGTTCATTGCATTGCAACTTAAAGCAGCTAAGAGAAAAACCTGGTAACACTGGTGAGCGCAAAATGACCTGTTATAGTAAGTTTCATAGCAAGAGGGTATAGGAAGCGGTTAATTAAAATTACATGAAATATGCATGTCACACATGCAATATTATCGGCCATGTTACCTAAACCGAATCCGAGTAAATTTCTCTTTTTTCAAAAATAAGTAATGGCCCCGTTGATGTAACACATAATAAATTAAGTTCAGATATGATATTTCAATCTCAAAAAATTAGAAAACTACAAAAAAGTCTTGAAAAAATTTTCCAATTTGTGGATTTAATTTTTCTAAATCGTGCTTTTTTAAATCGACTCAATTTACGGAACAGGCAGGTATGTCAGTAAAAATACTAAGGTTTATTTAATAGGATTGGCTTAGGTGCTGGTATATAAAATATAATTAAAATTTTAGTGGTCGTAGCGCCGCCCCCTTTTATAAATGCAAGATACTTCCCTGTTGAGAGCCATCAAAGTGTGTCAACCTTCATAAAAATCACATAAAGAGAAGTTCCTTAAATTCAATGTTTAATTTTAATAGGCATGGCCTTGCCCACATGGCAACATATCTATTAGCTTGTGTCACTGTGTAATTGTCTAAGGTATTTTACAACTTTCTTAATTTATTTATTTATTTATTGAACATATTAATGCAAAGTAAATTTGCATAATATGGTGTTGCACAAATATGGGCGGAGTAACGCAGACCATATGCCCAAGATGGTATTAACAGTATTTTATAAGGTTTTGTGACTGACTGTACACGACCTATGCCTTCACATAGGAAGTAGGCAACGTGGTTGTTAAAGAAATTCCACAAAAAACCGCAAGATTATACGGTTATCCGTGGCAGATCAGTCAACCAGTGCGAGCGAGACGAAAAACTCTCGAAGGCCAAACAACACACACAAGCCTGACCGCACTTAAGAAATAATTACGATGACGCGAGAGATGTTCCCCGACCCAGAGCTGCTTAACGACTGACAACTTTCTTAAAAATCTAATGGCTAGTGGGCGATTTTTATAATTTTTCGGGCGAGCTCTTTTAAGCTTCAAGTATTTTTGCTTAGTTTGTTTAGCTTGTCACTACAGCAGTAAAAGTTATTTCTTTTCTGAAAGGCACTTCAATACATTAAAACCAAGTACTACATTAAAATAAAACGATATGATACACTGAAATAAAATAAGCTTAAATACTTTTGCTCTTATGCAAAAACGATTGTTAAAGTTAAAGCATGCGTTAAAACCGGTTTTGCCATACAAAATTCGTTTGTTAAACTAACTTTAAATTTACCAATTGTTTTTGCATAAGGGGGTTAAACTGTAACCTCTCGAAAATCTTAACTACAAATTAAAATTTCAGTGAGAGATGATTTTAAACTGGAAAATACTAACGGTGGCATTGTCTGACTTTTAGCGATGTGCGTGGTAAACTTATCTGTAGTCAATGCGAACTTGAAGTGTTTTCCAATATTTCAACTATGCGATAAAATAATTTTTACTAGATATACCAACGGACGCCACAATCGTCCGTATTCTAGAATCATAATGTAAATAATTTTATTAGGATTCAAAGAAAATGTATCTAAACGTCATAAGAAATGCATTAAAACACAGCCACCCACATACTTACATACATGCATATGCATAATTAAATAATACATGAAATTAAAAACACAAACGAAATCCCTTTAAATAAGCTAATTCAATTTATTGAACTCTCTTCCTTTAAATGTATGGTTTTCATGCAATAATAAATAAGAGAAAAAAAAATTTTGATCTCATGTTTTGTTTACTTGTAAGCTAATAAAGCGTGTGTAATATGTGTGCTTGTAGTAGTAGCAACTTTAAACGCTTATAGCTCCCAAAATACTAAACCGATTTCAATCAAATATAGATTGAAAAAACCGTTAAAACCATATAAATCTTTTTAAAATCGGTGCAGTAGTACCAGCGTAAAAAGGATTACAAAAAACATGTTTGCTTATTAATTATATAGATTTTACTGTAATAACACTGCAGCAGATATATAGACAACCTTTAGTTATGAAAAGTGTTTAATGTGCAACAACTTTTGCTTATTTGCTCAACCGAAAAAAAGCTTGAAATCTGGTTTGTTTAGTATAATTAATTTGTTTACATATTTTAATTGAAATTCATCTCAAAATATACCGGCAGACAAAAACGGCACTTAGCTTATCGCTTAAAGTTAACTTGCAACAAAC
Source organism: Tachina fera (assembly GCA_905220375.1). NCBI lineage: Eukaryota > Metazoa > Arthropoda > Insecta > Diptera > Tachinidae > Tachina > Tachina fera. The sequence continues at coordinate 76,238,505 of LR999963.1, forward strand.
AATATTTATTTTTTACATATCTGTGCATTAACGCTTTTCATTTAACTACAATTATGGATAAAAGTCTAGTTAATTAATTATTCCTGTTTGACACAGTTTGTACTTCAGACAATATTATTGCAATCTTATAATTTTTATGAGAATGCCAAAGAAAAGAATAAGTATTTCTTAATTGGAATTTTCTTAGTCAATGGTTTCCCGCATATCTACGAAAGTACCGAGCTTCCCTTACTCCTAGTTGAATGGACAGTCACCACTATTCGCGTGTTCGGGTATCAACTTGGTAAGAATATATTCGTATTATTAATAAATTCATGCTGATATTGACTAGTTTGACAGACTATACAGGAAAAACAATATTTCATTTGTGGAACTTAATTATATTTGTACCCAAATTTGCTAAAAAAGAAAATTCGTTTAAACAATGTAACGATTTTCATTAATACAATGAACTATGAAGAACGCGTGGGGAACAGAGATTGAAAGATTTCATGTATACAATGTAATTGTTCATTGTATTAATGAAAAGTTTCATTAATATAATGAAACCATTTCATTCTCTGAATGAATGATTTGCCTCTCAGCTTTGTACTTTTAATGAGCAAGTAAATAAAACATCAAAAAAGCTCGTTGAAATGCGATCAGATCATTCTTAGCAGAATATCTAACCTCGAATGCACTCGAACCTAATCTAAAGCAATCGAACTTAATCTAAACTAAACAAAACTAACCTCTCTAAACTAAACTATCAATTTGAAACTTCTTGATTGAAAGAATTTCTTTATCTCACGTTACATTTGTAAAATATTAAGAAAAATTACTTTCCAGTTAGGGAGAGAAAACCCGCATTTTTTTTTATTCCGATGCTGTACCTTATGCTATTGATGCAAGTGTACTTGCTCAAAAATCCAAGGGTATGCATTATATAATGCATATATATATATATGTATATATATATATGTATGTATATATATATATGTATGTATATATATATATGTATGTATATATATATATGTATGTATATGCATATGCATATGCAACATATAGTATATACTATATGTTGGTATATTTTCACCAGTCGACATCAATACGCATATAATCAAAGTTTATATAAAGATTTACATGGTTAAATTTAAAAGTTAACTTATATTTTATACTTAGCATTTATTGATTTTATTAACATTTCTGATGCAAAATCCCTTAAGTTTTTACTGAAATTCTGAATTTACATAAATAATTTCTTTAGAAAGTATTCATTTTTTTTGTGCATTTTATTTGGTAAAAGGCAATAAATTATTAGTATATATGTACAAATCTGTATGACTTTAATAAATTTTTTTTTAAATGAAAACAATAAGAAAATTAAATTTCAAATACATAAATAACCAGAGTGCAGTATTTGTCTTAAACTATAGTTTTTATTATTTATTAAAGAAATGTTTTTAATTAAAATTATTTTTCATATGTTAATAAATCTCTAGAAACATTTTCATTTTGGTAAATATAAGAATAATAAATTTTTATTTTAAAAAAAATTAAAAATTATGTATAATAAAATATTTTTGCAATTACTTTTTATTAATATCTTTTAAATTCACACTCACTCTATGAGAGAGTTTACACAGACGCATTCATGCGCTAATATTTATTAATTTGCACATACCCAGCATAACATACTCGTAATTATCAATAACATACTGTATACCTTCTTCATTACTAGGGAAGTATTTAAGTAAAAGCTTAGAAATTTATGCAACTGTAGGTCATACATTTTTCATAACAGTTAAGATTGATATTCCTCTTCTTGATTCTAAAATTACTATTTTCAAAAGTCTCAGTAGTTTTGTAAAACATATTGTGCAAATCTTGCTACTAAATTTTATAAAACATTTTATATACTAGTTTTGGGCAAAAAATCTAGCTTCGCAATAAACCAGTGCTTTGCTATTCGTTTTCCTCCAAAACAAGTCCAAAGAATTTGTGCAACACTGTGTTTGTTCTATGATTATTAATGCATTAATTGATAATCATCCATTAAAAGTGATTGTGTAACATGTTTCTGTAATAGATAAAAGAACACTTAAAAATTTCCGTTATTCTATTCTAACGTCCAAGTATTACACAAACGGGCTGTTATACTCGCACACGAAGGGTACCGTATGGCAATTTTTTGCTTTGGCTAGGAATTTTTTCGTCTTGATTTTTTTTTTTGGTGTTTGGCGAATTTTGTTTTTTTATCTATACATATTTTTAGTTTTAGCAATTTTTTTAGTTTTGGCGTTTTTTTTTGTTTCCGCGATTTTTTCGGTTTTTGGCGATATTTTTTATTTTTTGGCGATATTTTTTATTTTTTGGCGATCTTTTTACTTTTGGTGATTTTTTGCATTTCAGCGATTTATTTTATTTTTGGTTATACATATTTTTCATTGTCAGTTTCGGCATTTGTTTAATATTGAGATTTTTAAGTTTTAGCGTTTTTGAAAATTTCTTACGGTTTCCAAGATACATTCAGTTGTCAAACTTATAGTCAAAATACTCTTTAACTTCGATTTCATTAAATTTCAGTGGTAATTGGTGTAGTCTGCATAAGAATACACTAACTTTGAATACGAGTATTTCAAGTGTCTACATAATTATCTGAGGGGCAAATTACGGACTTCGATAAGACTCGAGTTTATATGGAAATATTTTTAAATTACCAGTCGTATCGAATGCCGTGATTTGTCCTCTGTACATTAATTTTTTCGTTGCTCGCTTTACAACATATTTTGTGAAAATTTTAGGTTAGTAACTCTCATGGTTGTCGAGAAAACAGACAGACAGACGAAAATCGTAGTGTAAACAATAGGGTTCCTTTTCACCTTTGGTGTACGAAAGCCTAAAAAAGTAACTTCCGTTTGTTAAAGTCCACCAATTTTAATAATAATAATTATTTTGCTCAAAGCAACTGTTTTGCTACGTTTTCTCACATACATTTGCAATAACAACAAATAAATTACTAAACATTAAATTACATTATATACATTAATAATAAATGGAAATGATAATACTCGTATGAACGCCAAATTAATTTCGAATATTGGTACAATCAAATCACTTGCAATATAATGCAATCAAATCACTTGCAAATAATAATGCAAACACTTGGAAATGTTTCGTTCCAATGAACTTGTTTTGCTCATAATGGACAATTACTATCATGAAAATCGTAAACGGTCTGTCCCACGAGGCCGACAGAAAAGTTCGATTATTTATATTGACAACAAAAAAAAACATTATTTTTTGTTGTTTTTAATACAAATTGTAGATCGAACGCTTTTTATCGATATATACTTTAAAAAAAGATCATATGAACAAATTAGTCGCCACCCCGGATATCACCATGTTCTAATAATGATGACAATAATTCCAAGGTAGAAGTATTGAGACAGCGTGTTTATAAGAAGGGACCGTAACGGTTTTATTTTTATTTTAAAAATTATTATTATTATTTTTATTTATTTCTCACAAAATAATTTATTTTTTGGTTAATTTTTTAAATTTAGAAAGCGTAATTTTAGCGTTAAAATTATTATTACCTGTTTTAAAATTGAATTTATCGTCGGAGTTTGTAAAAAAACTTGATGTTAAATTACTTTTTTATAGCTTATCCATTTTAAAAATTAAAATTTTTTTGATAAAAATAAAATAAAAATTAAAAAGTATCTGTTTTGTTTTGAGAGGAATACAAATAAAAAATAGCTCTTATTTTGTGAGGACTAAATAAACATTAAGAAATAACTATTTTTTTCTGAGGAACAAATAAAAATCTAAGAATAATCGGTAAAGTTGAGTTTATTAATAAAAAAATAATCTTGGTCTTTGAGCACTTAGGACTTCTCTAATAGTGTGATTTTTTAGTTTAAATTTGGAAAATAATCGCTATTTGTGATCCCTGATTTTAACTCACTACTTTGGTAACAAAAGTTTTGTTGGGTATCTGCAAATATATGTTTGTGTTTACTTTACATTAATTATAATTACCAAACAGAGGAAAGTTTAAATAAAATTAAAAATAAGAACACAACAATATATGCTGCATCTTGTATGTACCAGAGAACCGAATGAGACCATTCGCATTTGCTAACAATTCATAAATTCGTTGCTTTTGCCATGCATTTATTCGACAACAATAACAAATGTAATTGCTATGATACTATTCATTGCGATTTGTTGATTGCTCATACTCACTTTATAATTACAAAGCCGATATAAGACAAGCAGCGAAATGAAATGATGCAGGATGAAAGAATGGATTTCTTTCATGCCATTCACTCAGTATTCGATGATCCTTTGTATATCACGTTTAAATAACAAGTTTATTTTAAGTGATTTTAATGGTTACAAATGAAAAAAAATTCAGTGAGGGAGGAAATTTTAGAAAAAAATAAATGCCTATATTTACGGTGTCAGAAAAAAAGGAAATGCAAAAAGTAAAATTTGAAAAGAGTAAAATAGATCTGAAATGTATTTCAATAACTGTTTCATATAAAATTTGACATATAATAACATTTAAAATCTATATCGTGTTTTATGAATACTAATGTAAGATTTTTATTTATACAAGCACAAAATACAAAGACTACGTTGTGGTCAATCACAGTAAAAAGCATTCGCACCATTCATTGAGTATTCGTTGCTTTTAGTATATTTCACTTACAAAACAAAATATACTTCGTTAATAGATTTTGTCTAAATCTGCTTCAAATCCAGTAGAACGTACTGATGGTTCTTTTCAAAATTGTACTAAAAAATAATGCAGATGTTTGGTTGTAGTTTAGGGAAATTTTACCCAATGGTTTATATTTTTGGTAATAATTCGTGATAAATGTAAAAAAAACTTGGTGTAAACATATAGATTTTGATAAGGATTTTAAATGAAATCTGTTTGATTTTGTGCAGGTGTAAATGTCCTGTAAACAAACAAGTAGGAGTGCTATATTCGGCTGTTATGAATCTTATATACCCTTTACCGAAGTACCTATGTATAATTATTATATAGATACATACATACATAAGTAAATTTTAAAAAATATTTCTCATATTTTGTTATAGTGCAATTTATAGTAATGGCGTTTTCTTTTCTAAAAGAAAAGTGTAACACATATGTTACATTTGATTTGGCAATATTTTTAAATGCTCACCTGATTTTTAAGAAATGTTGTATATTTTACGTTTACAAAAGAACAATTTTCCAACAAGCTTCGGCATAAAACAATGACGAACTAGAAAATTATTTATTTTTTCATAAACAATAACAAAATCAGCTGTTAATATAATGTTGCACTCATACCCCTTTAAAGAAAATGAGTGTTGAACATGTAACATTTTTCTTCTTTTTAAGGGTAACATCATGAGAAAAGAAGGCGTTACATTTGTAAAATAACACATAATTTTCAGAAAAGACCACAAAGAAATATAAAAGACAGTATAAATGCTCAGAAAAGAAAACGCCATAAGTAACCTCACTAAAGAATGTGATTTAAATATTTTATTTTCTGCACTCTGAATTTCAGAAATAAGTTACATTCATCCATATACCAGTTACAACATCGACGTTACGTCAATACAATACCAAAAAAATTTGGGCTTGTTTATTCGCTCTCGAAATGTTCATAAACCGTGCTACTATTTAGAAATCCTAACATAGTCTTAGTATTGTACCTCAATACCAAGTAAACTAACTGGTTTTATATTTTCCCATATTTAATAATCTTTGATGTTGAAAAGCTGCTTAGTGTCGCTATTGAAACATCCCATTTCATCCATATTGCCAAAAAAAATTTCGTTTTTGTTAAGCAGAAAGGAACGTTATCAGCGAAATGAAATGGAACATTTCTTTTAATTTATTTTATTTCTATATCCATCACTGTACTGAGAACATAATAACCAACTTGGCGCAAACCTTCGTTTGAACTTAAATGAGATATAAAAAAATCTTGAGTAAAAGTCTTCCTGAAAAAATTAATAATTTTTTCTTTATTCGACAAAATTTTTTTTCTTCAATTTCCAACCCTAGAACCATAATTTTAATTTTTCTGGTTTTTAATATTAGTTTATTTCTTTCTAAAATATAGAATATATTGAATTAACAAAGAAATAACTAGTTTGATTTAATTAGTTTTATATACCAAAAAAAACTTCAGTTTTCCAAGTCTGAAGCATTGATTTTTATTTGTCAAATATTTTATACCCAACTATTTCTTTCTAAGACATAAATTACATTTAATTTGAAAAAAATTAATTGACCTAGCTACTTTTATATACAAAAAACTAAATTTTCCAACCCTGGAATTATCCTTTTATATTTTTCTGACTCCTTATACCAATCTAGTTCTATGAGAAAAGCGATAATATGTTTAGTGAACAAAGAAAAAAGGGAATAAAAAAATTAGTTATATTTATTCAAAAAAAGATAAAACTTTCCAGCTCTGGAGTTGTGTTTTTTGTTGCACTTCTCTTTCCAAAACGTATAATATATGTAATATATAAAGAAAAAGAAAAAATTAATTAGCCCTTTTAATTTTTATTATCAGAAAAAGTGTAAGTTTCCCAACCCTGGAATCATTCTTTTATATTTATCTGTTTTTTTACACCAATATATTTCTTTTAAAAATATAAGACACATGTTAAAATTTATATAGAAAAAGGAAAAATTAGTTTTAGTAAGTTACTTTTGTATAAAAAAAAGTTAGTTTTCCAACCCTGGAAACGTTTTTATATTTTTTTAATATTTTATATTTTTAATGCCAGTTTTATTCGTACTGAAATATAAAATAATTTTATTGAAAAAAATTAGTTAAATTTGCTAGTTACTTTTGTGTGGCAAAATAAAGTTTAAGTTTTCCAGCTCTGAAACTGTCTATCAAATTTTGTTGATTTTCAATGCCAATCTATTTTAGACCATTTCTGATATACCAGTCCAAGACCGAAGCCTCTAGCTTTTCTGGGAGCTTCGGAAAACCGATTTCACGTACATAAGACGGACGGATGGACCCAGAAAATATAAACTTCGTGAGTCGTATATTCATACTGTGGAAATTACACACGGAATGACAAACCTATATGTATAAAAATATCTTTTATTAATAGTGCATTTGCATTTTGCACGATTTTAGAAAACGACAATAGAAATGCTTTTTTTAAGAGTTTTTAAAATTTTTTTATTATATAGATTCTCAAATTTTATTTCTATGATTTTATGATTGTATGATTTTAAATTTGCTTAGTGATGCAAGTATAGTTTTTTTTTTTAAATTTGTACTCCAATGTACTCAAAATGCTGTATAAATGTAACTTGTTTGGTTCTAGTTAAAGAAAATTTTCCGTTAAATGTTTTGGTTGTGGATAACAAATCGTGATAAATCTCAAAAAAAAATTTGGTGTACACAGTAAAGATTTTAGTTGAAATCTGTTTGATTTCGTGCAGGTTTAAATGCCCTATAATATATTTTACAAAATTACAATTTGAACAGAATAGAATCAACAATGCTACCTACTCCTTTAATTGCTAACTTGTTTTTGATTTACACAACTTCTCAAGTGCTTTTCTTTACTCAATTTACTTAAAATTATAATTTATTCATACTTTTGAAAAATAACCACTTGCCAATAAATAACCTCATTTAAGCAAACGTAAACAACACAACCTGATTTATGTACATAGTTACTATCTGTAAAAGAAGGTCCTTTACAAACAAATAGTCATTAATTGCATTTACATTTCTACCAAACATAAATATTCATAACTATCATAAGAAAAATTAGGTACATATTTAGTTTAATTAAAAACGCCTTTTATATAAATACATAAATAACATAAATAACAATTATTATTATTGTTCATTAAGATTAAAATACAGAATTTATATGAAGAATTTTTTTAAACCAAATCAAATTTGTTACAAGATACTTTTTTCGGAAGGGAAGGAACTAATATATGTAAAACAAAAAAAGTACACTGAAAGGAAAATCGTTCATTCAGAGAATGAAAGGGTTTCATTAAATGTGCTGCATTATATTAATGAAACTTAATTAATACAAAGAACAATTACATTGTATGCATGAAATCTTTCAATCTCTGCTCATCATGTGTTCTTCATAGTTCATTGTATTAAAGAAAACCGTTACATTGTTTAAACGAATTTTCTTTTTAGCAAATTTCTGGCAAATATAAGAGTTCCACAAACTTTATCTACTTACTGTATACAGTTCGCAAACATAAATAAATTAAAAGTTATTTTGTTAAAAAATAGGTTATATTTCTTACTTTTCTAATAATTTTTAATTTCAAAGCAGTATGGTCGTCATAAATGCAATGAAATCATTTCATTTATACAATGTAATATTCTTCATTGTATGCCAGATATCTTTCTCTTTCTCTTTTTTTTTATCCATTCACGTGCCTCACCACTACAAACACAAAAAGTTTGTGCCAAACATACAGTAAAGATGCTGCTTGTTTTGATAAGATTTTGTTTGATTCTTTAAAGCTTATGTTTGTGTATTGTAATTCTCAACAACATATTAAGAGTTTTACTATAAAATATAAATATAAATGTTTTACTTTAATAAATACAAACATATATACATATGTATATTAAGTACATATGGACTTGTATATATTAGGTAAAAAAAGCTATATATTTTTTTTATTAAGTAGGTGGTTTGGAAGGGATATGATTTCATGTTTTTAATAGAAAGTTTTTATTATTTCCTGCTTATATTTCATTATATTTATGAAAATCTCATCATTACTTCAATGAAATTTTCTTTATATTAATGAATAAACTATTAATATTAACTATCGTTAATAGTATGTAAAAACTTCATTAAATCAATGAAACAAATACTTTATATATATGAAAAAGTTTCATTGAAGTAATGAAATAGTTTCATTCTATTTATGACAAAGCCACTAAACTAAAATTAACTTCATAAATACAATGAATCATTCTTCATTGATCCAATGAAGGGCTTCATTAGCTGGCTTTTAATGATAAATTTCATTAATACAATGAAGAATTTCATTGTCTGAATGAAGAGTTTCCTTTCAGTGCAGCAAAAATCTTTAAAAGAGAAAATTTTGATTATTTTTTTCCATAGGAATATAACAAGTAAAAAAATCATGTACTGCCTGTCCCACGATATCACCAGACAGAAATCATTTGATCGAATACTTATATTGAAAACAACAACAAATTTTCTAATGTTATTGTTGTTTGCAATACAAGTTGTCGATCGAACGTTTGCTGGTGACATCGTCGGACAGGCCTGTAAATTCGTGAGAAATGTCATAGTGTAAATTCAGTCTATGCCTTGTTCATAAAAAATAAGTTTGTTTCATAAAGAGTAATCCAGTAAGCTTTGAATATTTTTTTAACTATGATAATGAAAAAAGTGGAAAGATTTTTTTGTATAGCGAAATATCATGACATAAAAAAGATCAAAATTCAACTTGAACTGTAGACACACGTAAAAATTTAAATTAATCCTTTAAAATCTTTGGATGATAATGGTTTTAATTGTGTGTTCTCAATTTTCTGATCGTTTCCATTTCACATTTTTCATCTTCTGTACATTTGGTGCTTTTATTTGGCTGCACAAAAACCTGGAAGCCTGCAGTTTTTTTTAAAATATGAAAATTTAAAAATTCATCGTTTTTTCATTAGCAATGCTTGTAACAAAGAATGACAATGAGTAATAAAAAAAAAAAAAATATATATATATATATATATATATATATATATACTTAAGTAAAAAGTCTTAATTTTAGCAACTACGAATGATCGAAATTGTAGCGCAAATATTGTGTACACTCATGTATTTTCTATCAAGCAACTATGACTATAGCCGATTCCAACACACAAGAGCATCTTTACTTTTTTTAGGCGAAAAACTTAAATACGCTACAACTAAAAATAAAAAGGCACATGCGTATTAAGCGCATTGACTCTCTGTCATACTAATAGTCTTGGTATGCTTATACGCAGACTATGGATATTTAATCGGACAAAAAATATACGCATGATACTTGGCATATACACCCATTTGTGTATATAGAATGGAATCAAAAATGTGTGCCGTGTGTGTGGCTATTTGAAAGTATGATTTTTGCGTGTGTAAGTAATATACCCCTGTATATAAGCATGTGTAGCTGATTAATAGTCAGAGTAGTCTTATACTCATGCGTATAATTTTAGCTCACACAGTGTATATATATTAGTTGTAGTTGCTTGTGCTGCGTAATTTAAAAATATGTGTTATTATATTTGTTGAATGCTTACAGTTGTTCATATTCTTCAGTTATACGTATTCGTCATAGTTGTTTGACGGCCAATGCTCAAAGAGTAGTTAAATATTTAAAACAACTTTAATTGAACACTCATGCAGCAAAATAAAAGTAAAATATATGCTGAAGATAAAACGAAAATTATCGGAAATGAAAATACCCACAATCGCACACCCATGTCACATCACAGTGGCGAAGGCCATAATGATTCCTCGTGACAAGTGCTGATAAAGTTAAATTATCGATGGCAGAATTTTCTTTGGTCTAATAGATGACGGAAGTTGATTTTGTCTGTGGATTTTGTCTGTAGCAAACAATATCATCGTGATTCATTAGCTATGTTTCGCTAAGTCAGAGACTCATGGCGGACAACATCACTTCTGTGGCAATAAGAAAAAAGTGTTTATTCATATTTTACTGTTTGCAGGAGAGCACTTTTAAGCTTTTCTTTTGTAAAAATTTTATGCAAAATTACGATTTATACTGATTCTGTGAGAGAGATTTATCTATGAAAACTTCATAATGACAATATCGCTCAAATACGCCACCGTGACATTGCGTGCGTAATGTATCAAGTTCGCATGACAAATTTTCAAGTTTACACAAAAAGTTCAGCAGCTTAAAGCTTTCGCAATGTTTCCCATGAACTAAATTGCCTTATATATTATTTGAATTTTAATTCTTAATTATTTATATATAGTTTTGACTTGAAAATTTATGTATAACACAATTAAATAAATATCACAAAGTCTTGGTCAGCACATAAATATTTAATTAAACTTATACAAAAGGCTACCAAGTATATATGTATACTTTTACCTAAATGCATTTAAATAATGAAATTATAATAAATTTTTATTTAGTATATCACGAACAGAATATTCCTTTTGTTAAATCTGAGTAAAACATGAGAAATGCATTCATTAATTTAACAAACAAAAGTTCTAAACATACACAAATGGACGACTCAAATCAAGAGCAACCAACATTAGCTAACGAATGATACGAGGGTTAGTTAATAATATGATCAGATAGTGTGCTCAATGTATTGTACTATATATACTTTGTTTAAAAAATTTATCGAATAATTCTGAACCCAACAGCTGAAATATTTGTTTTACTTGTTATGTCTATTAATTAATTGAATATATATTTAAATTTTTAATACTTTAAGAACTTTAAACTTATTGCACGACCTGTTTCAAAGACATTTATTGTTTTATTTAAATTCTCATGTATACTATCGCATTCATATGTTAACATTATCCACTCATTAGGCTTAAAGGTACACTTGCATATATTTCGTTTTTAAATTTACTAGATTCTCATACCGAATATGTCTATGCCTTTAGGTGGTATTAATATCAAATGCAGTCTCATACAAAGCGTTTATACACGCACATACATAAATATATGCGTACATGCATAAAAAGTGCATAAATTTGTAAATGCATACATCCAGCTCTGAAATATGTACATATACATATATCCATGTGTTCATGCAAGTGCTACATTGCGAATTGTGCGTGTATTTGAATAACATACAATTAAGAGTGGACATTCAATATGCCTTGAGCAATTTGTATCTGCCCGTGTGGAAATTGAAACGTGATTGCAGCATTAAAAGTTTAAATTTTCTAGTGCCAGTGTTTGTGGAACAATTATAAACATTTTTAAAATGTTATTGTGCAGTGCAAAGTGGAACGGACGCTAAGGATGTTTAATATGAAAGAAAGAAATGAAATTGTTTAGTCCCATTCATAAACAATTTTAAGGACCTTCCTTCACACCGAAAAATAAAATAAATAAATTAATATGTTTTTTTAGATTTCAACCTATTACGAAAAGCTTACAAGCGATTAAAGCTTTTGATTTGAAAAAAAATTAAGTTAGTTTTAATCGAAAATTTTGTAAATTAAACGCTTTATTCATGAAAAATATTTTTGATTTATAAGAGGGTTATAAAAGAGTTTTCCATACAAAATTTGTTTTATAAACAACATTTTATTTATAAATAAGGCAGTGTCCACACCTTATGAATTTATATCAGATGAATGTCAAAATCTATATTTAAAATAGCAACACAAAGTGTTGAATTCGAAGTTCATCATAACTAGTGTCTTTAGGGAAAGAAATCCCGGGAAATATGTGCCGAAATTCCCGTGATTTTTATATTTTATGTTACGAGGGGAGATCAATAAGCCCTTGACTTTTCGAACTTTCCCCGTAGTTATATGAAATAAAACACTGTTCCCATCAAAAACCACCTGTTAATATAGTACTGTAAAGTTTTAAGCAAGTGTCGTCATTTACTTTGCGTTTGCCAGCTGTTTAAAACATACAACCTCGTGTATTTTTCTAAAATTGAATTTCGAATGTTCATTAAACATTATTTTTTGCGGAAAAAACCGTCAATCGAACCAAGGAAAAGCTCGATAAATAATATGGGGACTCTGCACCATCGATTTCAAAGGTAAAGTGTTTTACTGACTTTCCTTGTGGTTGCACAAGTACAAATGACGCTGGGTGTTCTGGACGGCCAATTGCGGTTAGTACACCCGAAAATGTCGACTAAATCTATGATATGGTAATGGCCGATCGAAGAGTAAAAGTGCATGAGAATGTTGATGCAATAGGCATTTCGTATGGTAGTGTGGTTTCGATTTTAATTGATCAGATGGGTGCCGCGTTTCATATTACTCTCTCATCCGCCCTATTCTGCAAATTTAGCTCCAAGTGACTACTTCCTATTTCCAAACCTAAAGAAATGGCTCGGTGGAAAGAGATTTAGCTCCATCGATGAAATTATTGACCAAAAAAATTTCTATTTTAAAGACCTCGAAAAATCCTATTTCTTGGAAGGGATACAAAAACGGACTTATTGATTCATCATCGTATCAAGTGCTTCACAGAAGTAATACTCAGATGCAAAAGTTACTGTTTTTCCAAATTGTGATCATTTTCTTCTTTGTTAGAGAGAGGAAAGAGCCCACCTTACGTTTTTTTTTCGAAGCTTTTGTTATCAAGTAAACAATGCATGGCTTCCCTCAGATCAGTTTTTTTACTGGGACAGCGCATTAAATATGAAAATGATTTCTGGCTTATGGCCAGCGTGTTTGTTCTTAATTACTACTCCTTAAGCTTCATTATTGACTATTGTTTCTAGATATTTCCCGTTGGGCACAATCATGTTTAAGTTTAAGTATTTATTTATGTATTGGTTGTTTAGTTTTTTTTTTCATTTGTTATATTATCGCACAAATACACATGCATTTGCAACTAGATTTATAATAATTCATCCATATTTTATGTATGCAATCTTTGTATTTATTAGCTGATGTTATAAAATTTACCTTTTTCGTACGTTTTAAGTATAAATTATGTGCACATTAGAGACCTGCGTAAGCAGTCTTGAAATGTAATTACGTCATGTTTTTTAAATGTATTCTCTTGGCATGCCAAGAGCCAATAATAAATGCTGTCATACTATAAGCGAAGCACGATGGATGTATTGGTGTACGTGTATATGACTGTTAACAAGCGATGTCGCCAAGACGTCTTGTTTATAACAAACAATGAAAAGAAGTACTGCTGATACATGTATGCTTGTCATTTTGCATATTGTATGTTTGGGTGTGTGTGTAAGATTTAGATGGTAAGCTATTATGCATGTGTTTAAGGGAGATTTTTTAAAGCAAGCGCACACAACTCATGTAGTTGCATGTGTGCATTTGTATGTGCGCAGAAAAATAAGAGAGAATACACAAAGTATGTAGGTATGTACAAGTATGACGTTTGTATACGCGCCAATGAGAGAAAAAAGCAAAAGCACCACAAATTGTTCAGTCACGAACTATTTTCTTTTTTACTAGTATACCTGCAATAAGTTAAACAAATGTATTGACGACAACATTGTTTAGCGTTTGTTTCAGAAGATTTCGCTGTAGTAAATCATTTGAAATTGCCCTCATGTCTTAAGACGTCTTGTGCAGGCCTTTAGTTCAAATGCATTTATGTTGGTGCATTTATATACAAGCGTGAGTTTAAGGCATCGGACAGACACGTACACAAGTAGTCCGTTGAGATGCAAGTTTGTCCGAAGACAGGTTTAAAATGTCCTTTTAAACCAGCAAAAGTAATACATTTGAGTTAATTTTAAATTATTTCCATTTTAGTGAGGCCCATTAAAATCATCCACTGCCCATAAAAAAACTACTTTATACAAAACTCTCTGTAAGATCTTAGAAGTCACACCGCATTGTCTAGCATTGTCCTAGTGAACATGAACTCTTATCTTGGGCAAATGTGGTGTTTTTTTCAAATCCTCTACCCAATAAGTTGGCATAATACATATTCGCAATTGAAAATGTTTACCATGACTTTATTGGCCTTCTTTACCGCAAATTCCAACCGAGAAAACTACTGTTTAGACTCTTGTTTGGTCTCTGATGTATTTTGGTGGGCCATAGTGATTGTGTTTATGGTCAATTGAGAGCAAACGTCACGCCAATCTTACGGAAATAATTATGATACCCATTCACTCATTAAAAATTTAAAACACTTTTACAGAACCTTCGGCATCTTTCATATAAGATTATGACTCAATGAAATTCCGTAAACCAAATTTTTAACCATTGAAATGGATGGTGAAGGTTCCTCAAGCTTAGCCAAAAAATAATAATGAGCACACGCATTTTCCATTTACATTTCAAATCACGCGGTACTCTGCAGTCAATGGCTGGCAAACACAAACTAACTATTTCTGCTTCTTTAAATTTTGAGTCATCTTAGATTATAGTTGCTGGTGTTGAGAGGAGAAGTAAAAGTCACGGACTTATTGACTCGCCCTCGTATTTTGTTGAAATATTAACCAATTGCTTCTTCAAGCATTAGTTGTAAATTAATTAATGCTGCTAATTTATTTAATGCATAAGTTTATGCACAATTATTTCTGTTTACTTTACCCTAAAATTATTCGTATTCACACTTAAAACCTTAGCAGGGTCAAGTTCTAATACAATAAAAGAAATTGCTCTTAAATATATCAGATATTATTTAAACAAAATTGTATTAGTTTCTCTAATAAATATTCGAATTGAATACAATGGAATAAATTTTGTCTGCCTTATTTATGTGAGTGCCCTCAAATTTCTTATTGTTTGAAATAATTTTTAATCGTTTTGTTGCATCAGTTTTGCAATTGATAATTATGAAAATTATTTAACTTTGGTTTGATTTATACAGTTTAGTTTATTTAATATTTGCTTAAATTAAAATATTTATAAGTAAATATTCAAAGGATTGTAAGAGTAGTGTTTGTTAATAACAAATTAGAAAATAAATTTTACAAATATAAGTACATGTCTGTTTAACTTAATTTCAATTAAACTAGCTGGAATCATATACGAGTATTATATATTCGTGAAGCGGACTACCAAAAAAAAACAATTTTTTTTTATAGAAATACATATTTGGTATAATTGTACTATATATATGCATACATATCAAATATTTTTTATGACGTTTATTTGTCGAGTTATGGGGTAACAAAGTGTTGCCGTCTTAAATTTTTTTAATTACTGTTTCGAACTCATCCGATTTTGGGTTCTTGAAATGATATATGGGCTGTATGCAGCCCATTAAAATTTTGTATTACCTCTCACGCACTTCTACTCAACGGATTCTTACGACACTTGACCACCTGAGATGGTACACGTTCAGGCATTAAGAAAAGAGGGCGGGTCCAAGCCTACTAAAGCTTAGTATTATGTTATATGTATGTACTTCCACTCAAGCTTTCCGAAGAAACTTGGCACTTCTAATATTAAAATTTTATGTTTGCAAAAAAGGGCGGGGCAAAGACCCTAAAAATTTAATATTGGCACTTCAAAATAAAACGTGAAACGCTTTTACAAATTGGCACTTAAATATTTCTATATGTCTTACATACCCATAGTGCTATTAGAAATCGGTCCCAATATTATTTGCAACTAAACGAATAAACCTGTATTCACTTGCTTTAAAATTTTTTCGACCGCTTTAGGGTTAAGGTTAGCTGTAAGTTTCAAGAATGGGGTGTATGATGATCTGTTTCCCATTTTATATTTTTACAATTAGTTTTTTCTAACATCAATATTTTCGAAAAATTCAAAAAATATCTGCTTGTTTTAAATTATGTAAAATATAAATATATCTTTATATTTACGTATATTTTCTAAATAAGTCAATCGAGAAATGCAGCTAAAAATAATCCTTTTTGCGCTTTCAGACCTTGATCAATGGAAAAATAAAAGATATAAGCCATCGAATCGTTTACATTTCTGAGTATTAAATTTTCACGAGTTCAGTGTGAGGAAGAAATATTGAAGCACAAATTTTCGCGCAATGAAATAAATAGTTAAATAAATAGTAGTAGCAAGCTGTCTTGTGAATATATTTTGAATAAAGTAAATATGGTAAATGGACATGTCCTTTCACCAATCGGAACATAATTAAACAAACAGCTTAATTCTAAAATTAATTAGAAAGTGTTTTAGTCCTAATATTGGGTGTTTTTTATTGAGGTATAGAACTTTAAGTTGGCATCACTTTTTTAACTGGCGGCCATTTTGTCAGCTGTCAAGTGATTAATATTTAGTTTGGTTTGCCATTTCATCATGAACAGGTTGACAAAAGAACAACGCTTGCAAATCCTGCAAATTTATTTCGAAAATAATGGTTCAATTCGCGAAGTTTACCGCAAGCTCCGTCCATTTTATGATCGACATAATCGTCCATCAGAGCAATTAATTCGGTTAACCATGGATCGTTTTCGCACTACGTTTACTCTATGTGATAATACGCATCCGCAGAGACGTCGAACAGTGCGCACCGAAGAAACAATTGCCGCTGCAGAGCAAAGTGTTGAAGAGGACCCGAATGATTCGATTCGCCACCGGAGACCGGTATAGAGCCATGATAACCGACTATTTGGTTCCCGAATTGGATGGCATGAATGTGGATGAGTTGTGGTTCCAACAAGACGGCGCTACATGCCACACAGCGCACGTCACAATCGATTTATTGAAGTAAACATTCGATGAGCGCATAATTTCGCGGAATGGACCTGTCAATTGGCCACCAAGATCGTGTGATTTGACACCATTGGATTATTTTCTTTGGGGATATGTGAAGTCGCTCGTCTACGCCAACAAACCAGAAACGTTAGGGGACTTGGAAGCCAACATTCGTGGCGTTATTGCCATATGCTCGAAAAAGTGGTTGAAAATTGGACCTGTAGAATTGGCTTTATTCGAGCCAGCAGCGGCGGCCACATGCCCGAAATCATATTTAAACATTAATGGTATAAAATTATCCTTCCAATAAAGCCAAATTGATGGACATTACAACGATTTTCTTGTGTTTTATTTCAATTCGAAGTTCTATACCTCTAAAAAAACACCTTGTAGTAAGTGTATAATGAATTGTTTTCATTCTTTTTAATAATCAAAACGAAATTAAACAGACGCTGAACTGTACAATTAAAAAAATTTTACTTCCCAGCAAAAAAAAATCAAAAAAAGTAAGCGCGTGTGGAATTATTATTATTATTTTTTTTTGAGGAAGCTCTTCCCTTTTGGATTATCAACTTAAAAGGGCATGAGACTGAAAGATATTTTTATTTGACAATATTTTCACATAATCTGTTAAAGTTAAAACAATAATTTCTCTCTTCAATGAAAGTCTGCTTCCTTAATTTACAACAAGTATGCGATGTGATTTGAAGCTTGAATTTAAATTTAGCAATCAGAAAAGTAGGTCATTATATGGCAACTATGTTACTTTTTGCTGGTATCTTTGCTTCATGAATTCATGGGAGTCAACTCTGTAATTCAAAAAGAAAAGAGAAAAAGGAAAAAAACTCGAAAGCGTTTGCTTTGGTTTCAAATCACAGAGTAGACCCCCTGGTTACAACTGTAGGTGAAAATAAATTCCCTTATTATGAGTTGATTCGATATTTTATAATACATATATTCGATCTTCTCTTATTCTCGTATATCATTTTAAATAATTGTCAAAATTTAACTTGTTTTGTTAATTTTATGTAAGACTAATGTAAGACTAATTGTACAAATTTTATAATCACATATTAGTTTAAGTAAAGTGTTTTTTTATCTAATTTTTCGACGTTTTTTATATATTTAATTAAACTAATTTTTTGGAGCTTTAGGTCTGGCTTTATATGTTCTTTATTTTTTACTAAAAAACAAAAAGAAACAAAAAATATATATCCTGAAGAAGTTAACCGAAGGTTAACGAAATATTGATCTAATAAAGAACAAATAAAGCCAGACCTAAAGCCCAAAAAAAATTGTTTAATTTAAGTAAAGTGCTAAATTTTCATTATCATCGTAATTAGTTTTTATGAAATTATTTTTGGCTATTTTTAATTAAGTCGTTGCTTCGAAAAATAATATTTTAATTGAATCTAAGTTTATTTTATTTGAATTTACTGTTCTAACGAATAAAAGTTTTATCAGCAGAGTTTGGCTCAGAATACAACAAATGGCAAATAATTATTACATATTAATTGAATGTAAATAATAAATTTTGGTTTTATGTGTGAAAATCGAGGAGTTTTTTACAGTATGCTACATTGTCTTGAAAAATATTTTGATTAGGCCTCGATTATACGTAATGGTAGGAGCCGGGAACATTCTGGATAGTCGGTTTTCCCGATTAATAGGGTAACAGGTTTATTTTGGTTTTTTCATATATTTTTTATTCATATTTTTGTATTTACTTACATATTTTTTATATACCACATAATAAAAGAAACATTAATGCATTTTATGTAAATGTTTAATCAAAACATACATATAAGAAAAAATATTTTGGCTTAAACCATTTGCGTACTTGCAATCCCGAATAATAGAGATAATCACGGTTAATCGATGCAAAAAAAAAATTAAATCGATGGACAAAAAGAAAACAATTACAAATTTACTTTCCCTGATAATCGGCGTTACCGATTAATCGAATCACGGATAACCGAGGCCTTACTGCATTTTTATTGAATCTTTTAAAATGTTTAATTGTTTGATTAATTGAATCCTTAAGAATATTTAAAGTAATTTCTTTAGTGAATCAGTATTTCAATTAAATCTTAAATAACATCAAAGTTAGTTGTAAATATTCTGACAATGACAATTTGTAATGAAAGCTCAAATTTACCATCTCTAATTTACAACAGACTTACCATTGTCATTTATTCTTTACTAATTATGCACATGTTAGTTAATTTGCTTATTTTTGTTCTACTTAAGATAAACTTTTTTTGGTTTGTTACTATTAAGTATATTTATTTAATTTTTTTAAGATGATGAAGGTTTAGTGGCCTTCGAAAACAGCTGGCTGTTCCGTTCAACTATGTGTTGTCAAAATATTTACAACTTACTTTGATGTTATTTCTTCATTAATAATTATCACATGTAATTTAACTTAAAAAGCGTTACAAACTTTAGCCCGTTCAAATTACAAATATAGAAACAAATTAAGTTCGAAAAATAATAATTAAAATTATCTTAAATAAGATTTAATTAAATTTTTATTTAATATAATATTGTTTTAGCTGAAAATGTATTTTGAATAAAAAAATAATAGTTTAATGAATAAGTAAAATAATAATTTGTGCATCATCATTAGTGTGTTAAAAAATTTTAAACTTAAATTAAATTAAATTAGCTGATTTAATACTAAATTTTGCGTTATTGGTTGAAACCAATTAATTTTCTAATTGAATTTTATTTTTACTTTTTTCTGGTTATAATAAAAATATGCTTACTACCTCAATTGAAATTCGCAATAGCTTCGAATACGGATCTTAAAATCAAATAAACTCCATGATCTCATTCGAACACAGTAGACAATTAGTCATAACAGGGCAACACAGGGGAGAAAATATTAGGTCGGTCCCATGATGTCGAAAACACACATTCAAGACAAAAACCAAATTTTAAATTTTTTTAAATAAAAAAACGACTGTTCTTAAAATATTAACGCTCCTTTGCGAAATAAACAACAAAAATATAACAGCAAAAACAGTGCTTTGTCAAAATAAGAACATTGTATTCATAAAATAAGAATAACCAACCCAGTACATGCAAATCCCGGTATAACGAACGTTATAATGTCAGGCCAATTCGTTATTGTTATTATTATTATTATGGCACAATACAATAAAAAGATTGGTTGCAATTTCTTTTTAAATAAGTTACCAAATACAAACTAACGGTACAAGACTCTGCATTTATATTATTGCTGTAGATATGCTTTGTTTTTTATTTTGCGATATTTTTTATCATTCGTTATATGCAGTATAAACGAATTTGGACGTTCGTTGTATCGGGTTTTCGTTAAAGCGAGATTCGTTATAACGAGATTTGCCTGTACTCTTAAATGCGTTGGCACAAGTTGAGAACAAACTGACTTGTGTCACTCTTAACAGCGGATGGTGTTTTTCGATCGGTTCTCCCCCATGCCTACTTTAAATTCATACTGTTTTAAATTAAGAGTAAATATTAGTAAATATTTTAAATTACATTAATTCGCATCAACAAGAAATTTTAAGTTATTTTGATAGCAAACTACTGAAATATTATTTAAGTATTAATTAATGAAGAACAAATAAGTTCTTAATAATTGCAATTATTGTTTTACCGAAATTCCTAAACTAATTAATTAAAGAAGAATTATATTTCTTTGTCTTTTATTCTCTTTTATGTTCAACATCTACACCATATTCCGACCAATGCTGCTGCCATGTTAAACAAAATGTTGCTTGCTGCTGATGGTAAATTGATACAAAATCGCAATTACAAAAAAAATTAAATTGTATTGCTTTACCACCGCACCACCTCCGTGCAACATGCTGCTGTTCTAACAACAAAACATTAACGCTCCATATTGTGTACTGGCTGGCCTCTGCTGTTCTGTGTACAATGAATTTATAATAATAACAGGTTTCCGATACAGTTGTCGAACCTTACAATGCCACATTGTCGATTCATCAACTTGTCGAAAATACCGACGAAACATTTTGTATTGACAATGAAGCATTGTATGACATCTGTTTTCGTACATTGAAGCTGTCATCGCCAACCTATGGGGATTTGAATCATCTTGTTTCTGTAAGTCGAATTTTAAACTAATTTAATTTTCTCTCTCTCTCTCTCTCTTTGTATCTGTTTTTTCTTTCCACTTGTATTACGGATAATTTATGGAATGCACGCGCCACATTACCATCCAACTACCGCTTACTCGAACAATAATGTTGCTTGCAACAATACAATATTACAATGACAACAATGCAACAACTACAAATTGCCAGCTTAAACTGGTGCTGCTAAAATTTGGGAAAATATAAATGGATTTTGTTTGCTTGATTTTTTTCACGATTTCCTTCATGTGTTGCTTTGGTTGGTTGAAATTGAATGAATAATATCGTGTTCTTACACAACTCTTAACCATGGTTAACATCATTACCAACTACAAAAAAAAAACGGCAAAAACACCACTGCCATCATTACCAACAATAACAACAACGACGAATATGGTGATGATAATGAACACAGTTACGTACACATTCTTCTTCTGCATATTTCTGTGTGGGTGTATGGTTTGTGTAAACATCATTGCGACCATCCGTGTATTTAACTGTGTGTTTATTACGATTGTATTTGGTAAATGTGTGAATCAACATAAACAAATGAATGAATTAATGATAGGATAAACATACATATACACTTACACGAACTCACATGTGCCCACAAATGAATTTGATTTCCTGCAACGGTACTTGAAATGAAATAAATAAATGTTAAATACATATGTATGTATATACCCTGAAGGAAACGTGGCGTTAAGTGTCCCCAAGTCTCCACTTTTGTCGACTATTTTGGTGACATTGTCAACAGAGCGTCTATTAGTATTGTTCTTAATGCGTAGAAAATATTTTTTCATATACACACAACTATGCTTCTTCTTGTTTTATTGGCTTGTTGAAAAGAAAAGTGACGTAAAGCAAAATTTAAGTGTTTCTAAAAATTAGTTTAAGAAATCAAATTAAATGTATTGAACAATAATTTAAAAAATACAGAAAAATTATTTGCATAAAAGATTTCAAATAAAAATCCATATTGTAAAAAAATTTTAAACGAAAGTGCCAATTATGGAAATTGTTTTACCCTGTGGAAGATTTTGTGCCATCAGTTAAAGATTTGTCATACTTCAAGATTCATTCGTAAGTGTTTGATTTTACTAATTCAGCGAAACATAAAATTTTTGATTAAAATATGTGTATTTATTTAATAGAGATGGCAAATAAAATCCCTAGTTGCTGGTGATATGCTGAACGAATAAATAAATTAATCCCGGTTATTGCATGTTTTTTAATTATAAGTTCCATTTTTTATATATTTGTTTAATAAAATACCAAAATGTGAACACAATACGCAATTTCATTATCAAAGGAGTATACTAGAATAACTAAAATGTGCTAGTGACTATCTGTTTCCAATGTCTCCATGTGGTCCCTAAAGAACTATCTAATCAGTAGTTCCAATGTCAGTAGTTGCTTTTCAATGACACGCACATGTTAAATCTCTGTAGCAAAAAGCATTGAGTGGGGTATAATTAGTCAGTAGTACTGGCGACAAAGTCAATAGTGAATCAGTATTGATTCACTAGTGACATTTCCTGCAGGGTATATAAACAAACGCACACACACATGCATTTGCTAATGTTTGCTTATTCATGTAAGCAACCAAACCATCCAATCATTTATAAAAATGAATCCACCCCTTCCTCTGCATCTTTTTCATCTTCCTGAGGGCTCAGGTGTCAGAAATTGTTGTTGAACCCAGCAACGCCACATTATCAGCCCATCAATTTTACAAAAATACAGACCTAACACTCTGCATTACGTTTTCGTTCACCCTCCGACAAAGAACTGAATCATTTCGCGTCCGTAAGTAATTAAATACATGCAAAATATTTTTACCATGCTTTCAATGGCGGTATTCGATGTTTGATGCAAATATCGCTGCTTTAGTTCAAATGCAAAATATCGTAGCTTTTATTTGTATTTTGTTGTTGGATTTTAAACAAAAGCTACGGTATTTTGCATTTGCACTAACGCAAGAACATTTGCAACAAACTTAGAATTCCACCAATATGTTTGTTATTTGGAGAAAATCTGAATTGTTTTGAAAAAGGGTTTCTAAAAAATATGGCATATAGGCATTTCACACCAATCTGCAACCAGGATTGAAAAATAAAAGGTTGATAATCGTGTTTTATTTTTTATAATTATAAAAAGTCTATGTTTATACAATAGAATGGTTTAGTAGCATATCTCAGCTGTTTTACTTGAGGAAAATGGTCTGGAAGCCGGGAAATTTTATATTTTCTTTTTAAGCTACTTCTAAAGAGTTTTTATATATAACTATTTTACATGCAAAAAGTATATTATGTTTGCACTCTTCCTTCAAAATCTCTCTTATTACAATCAATTAAGAAGAGAAAACTGTAAGGAGAACAAAAATAAAGTTCGAAAATGGAAAAAGGCATGGTGATAATAATAAAAAAACATGTCGAAAAATAGTACGTTCGTGCCCCTTACGATCGCAACCGGTAATTAAGCCAATTAAAGAAAAGATATTTTGTAAATACTGGATAGAGACATACATTAATACACTTTAAAAAAAATTAATCACTTTTCATTATTCTGTTCCATTTTGCAGATTTTTTCATTTCACTACAGTCTGTTAAAGTTGACTTCTATTTTGCGTACGTTCGTAGCCACATGTTTATAAGTATCAACATGAAAACTTAAACTCGATGAAATCCATCTTTTGCACTAAACATAGAGCTTCCAAAATGCTATCAAATCGCAAAAAAATTGCTTGCAAAAGTTTCGTTTTCTACGAACGTACGTTTGTGACCCCAGGAAATGCCCATATATCATTTCATAATTTTTAAAAATTCAATTAAAATAAATTATCAATTTATTTTTTAACAAAGTCATTAGTACACTCATTTGAAATTTTTTGATTTAAAACCTAAATCAAAAACGATCTTCTCCTAAATCAAAAACGAATTCTCAACTTTTTAAACTTTTTTGTTTCACTTTGTGCAACACTGTTTCAAATACTAACAACTTTTTAAATCAGTCGGAGACCGAGATCGGAACCAGGATCTTCAGTTTTGTAGTCAACGTGCTAACTACTTCTGCCAACGCCACCCCCAATACTGCTAATATTGCAGACTGTACATTTTCCCGTAAAATATGTAGAATTTGGTTTTTTTTAAACTATAGTTATAATGAATTTGTTTCCGTATTTAGAAATTTTTGATCCTCTTCGGATTCTTTATAAACAGTGTTGTCAGAGTTGGTGATAAAATTTTGTTTATGGCGATAATAAGTACCAAAGTTTTGGTTCAATAATTGATATGTGTACTTTGCAATAAAGAGGGTTTTTTCAGCGAACTGAGAAAAAGATTCGTTATATTGAGTTTAATGTATAATCATTAAAGTTTTTAAGCTATATACAGTAGTTTTCGGATTTAACGAACCTAATTGTTGTCAGGGTTGTTCGTTAAAGTGAATTGTATTGATAAATATACAGTACTAAATTTAAAAAGAGAAGCGTCGTCCATTTTATTAAAATCGCTTTCAAAACGTCTACAACATATCGCACTCAATTAAAAAAAGGGTATTAACTCGAAATTTTTAAAATTTCACTTTTTGCAAGAAATCAATTAACAACATTAATATCTATCTACTGTAGAAATAATATAAGCTTATTATGATTGCTTTTTTTGATGATAAAATTTGCTTTACGTTAGGATTGAAATTCAAAATGTCACTATTTTTATGATAAAATTGGTAAATTTTTGCTAGAGTTCTATTATTATAAATTTTGCCGGAAAAATAAATCAGATAAAAAAAGTTGCTTCAGAGCTTTATAAATCACTCTCTTATGTAGCACTGCAATTACCAAAAAGAAAAAGTTTCGTTGTTGACATATCGGGTTTCGTTGTTGACATATCGCTATCTTTAAGGACACTGTGTAATTTATAACATTGTGGATAATTTTTAAGGTTCGTCTGTGTAAAATTTAACTTCCATTCCGGCAACGCTGCTAAAATCGCCAAACTGGGCATATGGTTTTACTACACTTTGGCAGCACTATCGAAACTATACTGCCCAGTCCGTGTGTTTTTCCATAAGTCTTCATTTGTTTCATATTGTTATTTAATTTATTTTAATAAATACCCTATTGCAATTGAAATAACATTTAAATTGTTAAATAAAATTGGTAATTATAAAATAACTTACATACGCAACTATCCAAATTTCATTCAAAATTGACATACCAATTAAGGGCAGTTTGCAAACATGGTTAAGAACTAATGGTGCTACAATTTGAAAATCAGGTAAGGAACTCAACTGCATGTTCGATAATATCAGAGGAATCTTTTTATAATGCCTTTTTTAGTTTCCATATCTCTGAATACATCACACTCATCTTTAATTCAGTGTTAGGGTTTAGCTTCAATTACAAAACTGTAATTAATCTTAATATTTATTTGTACATACTTATGTATATGTACATATGTCTGCATTTTTTTTTTTTATTTAATTGAATAAATTGCTTCTAGCATTGAACGTTTTATTTCAATTTTATGGAAATTGAAACAGTACAAAATTTAAATTGACAGAGAAAACAGTTTGCTGCAATAAACAGTATCTGCCAAAACAAAGAGTATATGTTTTGAACAAAATATTAACATTCCTTAGTTCATAAGACAATAGTTGTTCCTGCTTGCAAATAGCATGAAATAAATATAAGAAATTAATCTTGAGGAATTACTCACTTGCTGTCATACAAGTTCACGTAATTTTCACTCAAACTAAAGGTCAAATGAAAATTTTCCAAATGGACAAAGAAGCATTCAATTAATTTTGAGCATTAGATTTTATTTTCATTTTTAAACAATTGGAAAATACGACTAAAACAAACTTCCTGAATAGAAAAACAAACAGCAGCAATTTGAGTGAAAATAGTTCCTCATAAGATTAAAAGTAAGTAATAATAGTCGCTCATGTACAAGATTTTTAAATGAACTTTAACAATCTCTCATTGTTATGAACAGCTCAGTTTTGGGTTATACTGCAGTATGTGCCTGCTGTTTAATATAAATTCGTACTTAAATACATACATATGTACATATGAATGCATTCATATGTTTTTATTAATAGAATATATATCCAGCAGTTCACAAAATCGAATGTTTAACAAATAAAGTAAATCTTTTCCTAATGAGAAATTTATGAACTAGAAGTTCATCAATCAAATCATTCAAGACTACATTAGCTATGGCATAGTGTTATATGAGAATTCTTAGTAACGAGGTTTCGACTTGAAAACACCCCTCATTTTGTGAGGTTCGGGAAAAAATATTGAGCCAAAAATTTGGGGCGGTCAGATTTGGCCAAAAGTCGCCTCTTCGTGCTCAATGCTGGAGGTAAAATCAAAAAAAAAAATACAAAAAATCTTATAACTTCCCCGGGGTCACCGCTACAAGGGTTAAATGTATGATCAGGACCGATTAATTTTCTCCGCCCAACATCTTTTTTAAATACACCGACCGCCTAACTCCTCTCCTTAAGGGGGGCTCCCTTACAAGGGAAATTTTTATAAAATTTACTCGCCGGGCTCTAACGGCCGCTAGGGCGTACCTATCGAAGTCTAATGTATGACCAACCTCAAATATTTTTTCAATACAAAGATTTTTATCAAACATTCTTATAGTCTGTCTTGAATCATTAAGGTAGTCCCCATACAAAAAAGAATTTTTTGTATAACTTTTTTTTAAGAAATCCGCTTAGAAGGAAAGGAAAGTTAAAAGGGAATATTAATGATTGTGCTGATAATTTTGAGGCAATTATTGCAAATGAAATATATATGTAAAACATTTTGAAGAAATTTGTATATAAATAAATCCAAGGCACATTCACTAGGAAATGTAGCTGAGCTATTCTTTTTTTTAATTAAAGTTCATCCGAAACTTCAAAAATTGTTTACGAAAGAGAAATTAAAAAAAAAAATTAAAAAATGTTCTATTTGAAAAATATTTTATCAAAAAAATTCTTTGAAAACAAATTAAAAAAAAGGAAAAAACTTAAAAAATTGTGAAAAGTGCTAAACGTTAAAAATTTTGTTAGTAGTAGCTGCCGCGGAGAAATTTTTTAAAATTTTTGTGAATAATCTTTATGATTATTGTGTTAAAACAAATTAAATTTTTATAGTTTGGATAAACTTAAAGCCATGTCGTTTTTTCATTATTGTATTTTTTCATTGTTTTTGTAATCCTGATATTACCTGGAAATAAACGTGCCTTGGATACATCCATCAATATGTAGAGAACTTCGGAAAACAACTGTAAATGTAAAATATCCCACTTGATATCGAACGAAATTTCAAAACATTTCAATAGAGTTTATGTTGTTGCAAAACTCAAATATACAGGCATGTTTTGAAATCACGGTGATTTCAAATCACTAACGATTTTGAAATCATGCAAGTGATTTTTGGGTGTTCTGAAAATCACGAGATTTTTAGTTTTTAGTAGTGATTTTCATTGTGCTAAATAAGGAGCAAAAAGCTTTTATTGTGCTGCCACAGTATTTAGTAATTATTTTTGCCATTTGCACTTATTTTTAACGATTGTACAGGGTGTTTTTTTAGAGGTATAGAACTTCGAATTGAAATAAAACACAAGAAAATCGTTTTAATGTCCATCAATTTAGCTTTATTGGAAGGATAATTTTATGCCATTAATGTTTAAATATGATTTCGGGCATGTGGCCGCCGCGGCTGGCTCGAATAAAGCCAATTCTACAGGTCCAATTTTCAACCACTTTTTCGAGCATATGGCAATAACGCCACGAATGTTGGCTTCCAAGTCCCCTAACGTTTCTGGTTTGTTGGCGTAGACGAGCGACTTCACATATCCCCAAAGAAAATAATCCAATGGTGTCAAATCACACGATCTTGGTGGCCAATTGACAGGTCCATTCCGCGAAATTATGCGCTCATCGAATGTTTCCTTCAATAAATCGATTGTGACCTGCGCTGTGTGGCATGTAGCGCCGTCTTGTTGGAACCACAACTCATCCACATTCATGCCATCCAATTCGGGAACAAAATAGTCGGTTATCATGGCTCTATGCAGGTCTCCGGTGGCGAATCGATTCATTCGGGTCCTCTTCAACACTTTGCTCTACAGCGGCAATTGTTTCTTCGATGCGCACTGTTCGACGTCTCTGCGGATGCGTATTATCACATAGAGTAAACGTAGTGCGAAAACGATCCATGGCTAACCGAATTAATTGCTCTGATGGACGATTATGTCGACCATAAAATGGACGGAGCTTGCGGTAAACTTCGCGAACTGAACCATTATTTTCGAAATAAATTTTCACGATTTGCAAGCGTTGTTCTTTTGTCAACCTGTTCATGATGAAATGGCAAACCAAACTAAATATTAATCACTTGACAGCTGACAAAATGGCCGCCAGTTAAAAAAGTGATGCCAACTTAAAGTCCTATACCTCAATAAAAAACACGCAATATATTAAATATTAACCAATCGAATTTAATAATTATAATTATTATATAACAAATTAGATCAAGTTTTATTCTGAATGATTAATTTAGTTGCATAAATGAGGCATATGCTCCACGACTTTAAAACTTGGTTGCTCTGGCCTTTCTGATAAACAATATCAGCTGACTACTGAAAAGGAAAAGTAAATCACGAAGAATGTTAAAGAGTCCACAAAAATTATAGCACTTTCATAAATTTGTAAATTTTATTGTTCCTTTGTGTAAAATAATTAATTTTATTAGAAAAACAAATAAAAAACAAATCACATTGTGTGTAAATAATTTTTATTGCCGAATTTAAAGTAAAATGCTTCAAAAACCGGTTGGTTGACCGGTTTCAAATCACGAGATCTCTAATATTTTTGTGTGCAGAACACCTTTTCAGTGATTTTAGTATTTTAGTGATTTTAGTATAAAGTGATTTACAGAACATGCCTGATAGATTGAAATGTAACGAACTTAAATACAACATGATAAAAACAACTCTGCACATACTACTACCAGCACAAAACTTCTAGAAACAGTAACGTGAATTTCATAGATTGTTTGAACACTTGGTATCGTGTTAATAGCAGCAATATATTTAAGCAGCAGTGTAGTTTCTTTTATTTGGCTTTGCTAAGTCTGTACACAATTGATTTCGCCATATATGTGGCAGTAGCGAACATTCTGGAAGAATTTCTGTGGTATAAAATACGGTGTTGTCTATGAGAGCGAGTCAGTGTAAATCAAATAAGCTTGAAGTAAATAAACATCGTTGATAGTAGAGACAACGTGTAGTTTAGTTTTTGCTAATGTTTGTCAGGAAATATAAACGAAATTTCAAAATGTTTCAAGAGTTTGTATGGGAATAGTTTTAAATTTCGATCCATATGGAATACCGCAATTTTCCCGCTAGTAGTGCTTGTCAGAGAAATATAAAATTTTTTGGTGTAATTTGCTCCTTAAAAGTCATCAAATGTCATTTGATTTTCTCAACGATACGAACGTGTTAGCCTAATTAGGTTAGGAAGGGTGGTGCTATACCGCACCTCCACTCGGAGACCCAATTGGTTCCATTGTGATCAGCCTAATTAAATTAAAGTAATTTTAAAAATATAACGTTTTCTGCAAATTATGATTTTAATGCAGATAACTCGTGAACTGCTGGGCTTAAATGTACCCATGGACATTCATGTTCTATAGTAAATATATGTATGTATGTATGTATACAAACTGTATTGTATTTTATTATACACCTTGTTGTTTTTGTGGCCAAAAAATTTTTCGACAAAATTGATCAATTTAATTTATTTAGTTTTGAATTTTTTGTTCGGCTTTAGCTGTCATGTCCAGCTTGATTACTTCCTTATTAAGCTTGTTTATTAGGAAACAGCAAATGACATTTAAATCGTTTTTCAATGATTGAAAATCTGAAACTCATTGGTTGTTTATTAATTTGATGCAACAGTTTGGGGTTCAGTTTAATAATTAAAGATAAACAGATATGTGTATAAATGAAAAAAATTTGTGCAAGAAATATCATAAAGGGTAAAACAGAAAATTGAAAATACTGATTTTCCAAACTGGTGCCATTTTTTATAGACAAATAAATAAATTTTAGAACGCCTTACTTTTATTTCACTTCATTGATGAAGAATTTGCAATAAAAGTTTCATGTATAAATGCTAAATGTCAAATAATTTTAATTTAATTGAGAGTTTAGTATTTTTATTATTATGGCAAAGGAAGTCAACTCAAAACCTTTTACACAATAGCTTGAAACAAGAATACCACTTTCAAATAGTTCTTAAGATTTATTTACAGTCTTGTTGCCCCAGGAGTAACACTACCATGTTCTTTTCCTTACGTGTACCTCTCCAAAAAATAAATAAAATTTAAACAGCATAAATTCATCAAATTACTTGATCAAATTACCTTCTTGATTCGAAGAGAATGCATTGTTTTGCTTTGGAAGAGAAACCAAATTCAATCGAAATTGATTTCAATTCCGTTATTAGGTTCTTCAGAAAACGAATAACGTAGAATTTCAAACAAAACGTCCTAAATATTCTAACTGAATTAGGGCATTAGTGTCACTAATATTCGCTTTTCTTATTCACAATCCATAGAAAAGTCTACCAAACAATGGCAACCATTTAAACTGAAACATTTGTTTCATTATTTTATTTGTGAATTGAGTACGAATATGTATTAAAAAAAAAAATCGAGAAAAATATATCTGCAGGTAAAAATGGCAGATTAGACTATGCAACAAATTTTTATATGATTTCTTAGCTAATTTGTTGATCGGATAAAAATTCACTGAGTTACGGGCCTTTAGATTTAAAAAAATTTCAAGTTTTTATGATTTTTTTAATTCAGTACTTTAAGTTGCGCCCTTATGCTAAAAAAATTCCTAAAATTTATTTTAAACAAGTATCTTAAATAAAATGTTGTAGTCCACTTGTTAAGCGTAAAATTATTATTATTGGGCAAAAAATGAAAAAGTTACGACATATTTACTGAATATATTCGACTTTGAATTTTCGGATGTTTTCAATAAAAAGTTAAAATTTTTTTAAATCTAAAGGCCCGTAACTCACTGAATTTTTATCCGATCAACACATTTAAAATATTGGCTGTTACAAGAAAAACATATCTTTGCAATGGTGCTAAATTTTAAAAACAATTTTCAAGATTTTTGGGAATATCTTTGCAAATTGCAAAAAAAAACAACTTTTTCGCGAATATCTCGCAAACGCTTCTTAAGAAAAATTAATAAATGCCATATTCGTGTTCAGCGACCCTAAATTAGCCTAAAAATCATCTAATTTTAGAGGTTATTTTTTTTTTGTTGCATAGTGTAATTTGAAGTACTTCAAAAGTGTATTGTCATTAACCCAGCAAAATTTTTAAAAAAGGTAATCGGGTTTGGACTTAAGCCATTTTGGTGGAAGCTCTTCCCTACTAGATTACCAACTTAATGATTTTCACAATGCGTGGTACTAAGAGTCCAACCTAAATTAGAGCGTCAAGCGTTGCGTTAGCAGCAGTTTATTTCAGTACATTTGAACGTATAAAATTTTATTTGAATGTACTGGAAATACGTAGGCTGCTGCAAACGCAACGGCTGCCGCTCTACTTTAGGTTGGCCTCTAAAATAATCGATTCTTGAGAAGTACTTACATTTTTCATTTGGCAACATGTTCGCGTAATCTATTAAAGCTAAAAGAATCATTCTCCTTATTTATCAATTTCTACATAATTTTTTAAAATTTTATGTAATGTGATTTGTAAGCGAGTAATGAAATTTGGCAATCAGAAAAGTAAGTCATTATATGGCATATAGTTCTGATGGTAATGTGTAATATGAATATGAGTATTAGGTTTTTGTTTGAATAAAGAATAAATTCAGTGAAGTGCGACTTTGACCCGCGCACGAAGGGTTCCGTACGGGCACGAGATATGTAATTCAATACGAACAATATAAACTATAGTTTTGGCATTTTTTTCGTTTTTGGGTTTTATCGGTTTTAAGCGTTTTTTTACTTTGGGGTTTTTTTGAATTTATTGGCGCTTTCTGAGTTTTGGCACTTTTTTTTCACGTTTTGGCGATTTTTTTTGGGTTTTTGAAGTTTTTTTAATTTTGGCAATTTTTAATATTTTGGAGTTTTTTTATTTTGGCGATTTTTGTTAATTTTGGCGTTTTTTTCATATAGGTGATTGTTTTAGTTTTGGCACTTTTTTCGTTTTGAGGATTTTTTCGGTTTTTGGCGTTTATTTTAAATTTTGGCGATTTTTTTTTAAATTTTGCGATTTTTTTTTATTTTTGGCGGTTTTTTTCCATTTTGGCGATTTTTTTTCACATAAACAATTATTTTGGTTTTGGCGCATTTGTCGCGTTTTGGCGATTTTTTTCGGTTTTTGGCGTTTTTGTCATATTGGCGATTTTTTTTCATTTAAAAGATTTTTTCGAATTTGGCGATTTATTTTAGTGCTAGAATTTTTTTTAATTTTTTCGATTTTGCGATTTTTTTAAAATTTTTGGCGATTTTTTTCCAGGTTTTGGCGATATTTTTGGGTTTGGCGATTTCATAATTTTCGGATTTTTTAGTTTTACCGTTTTTGAAAATTTCTCTTACGGTCTCCAAGATATAGCAAGTTGTCAAAATTACATAGTCAAAGTTGCATTAACTGATGGACCACCCTTTAATTAATTTTTTTTTTAATATTTTAATGTTTATTGTTATAGTCTATATAAAAATACACTAATTTTACAAATTTCAAGTGTCAATATACATATGTACATACAATTGTATGTATATTACATGACATTTTAACATTTTTCGTCGCTCGTTTTGGAGCACCCTTTAATTTCTAATTCTCATGTATTTGTTGTTGTAGTGGCCAAGGTTCTACATACTCTGTCCAAATTTCAGGTCCGTAGCTCTTACGGTTCCTGAGAAAATACCGTGTGACGGACAGACGGACAGCGTAGCGAAAACAATAGGGGTCCTTTTTTCACCTTTGGTGTACGGAACCCTAAAAAGCAAGTGATAATAAACCGTTTTGATTATAAGTGGCCCTTTTAAGGACATTTATCTCATCAAAGGAATTAACTTAGACCGGACTTACATCTGTGTGACATATGCTAAAGAAAGCGTAACCACTAATTACTAATGAAAAACTGTTTGATTCAGATATGTATTTATTGATTTAAACAGTTTCCAATCATGTTGGATTCTATAAAATTGTCCATTAGTTATGTATGAAACTGTTATGTTAAACAGTTTTTCATTTGTAATTATTGGTTACGTTTTTTTCCCATGGCACACATAAAATGCCATATTTAAACTCAGTTATAAACAATTTGACATATTTTGAAGAAAAAGTAATTACGATCTTTTTTCCGAATATCACTTTAGTTTTACTCAAATTTGTTGTATATTAAGTCAAGATTGTATCACAGACTTCATGGGATGCATTTGCCACTCAAAATTTGATTGAGAATAATATCGGACAATTCTCGGGTAATATGAATCACTTTAAGACACTTGCATGCAAGCGATACATGAGTGGTTGTGTTTTATGGCAGTCGTCATATCCTTCGTAATACTAAAATCTGTACAAACTAAAATTAATTTTTCATGTGAATCAATAAGAACTTGCTGCACTGACAATGCGCTAAAAACTTCAGAATGGTTGACAAAGTCAACAAAAATAGTTTGCAACAAAAATTTTCATTGATGGTAATTTAACAACTGTAATTGTTTGTATTAAACATATTTTTTTGTCAATAGCTATACATTAGATTAATTAAAAAAATTTAAGTTTTATTGTCTTTTTAGTCATCAACTGAAATGCAACAATAATTTACATTGATAGTAAAGTAACAACTAGAGTTGGTTAAATTGCAAAATCAACTTAAATGAATTAGTAATCTTTTTGGGCATGCTTTCATCACCTGTGAATATATCTCAGCTTAAAGAAGAAAACAACAAAAATGTATAATTTACTGAAACAGCTCAGTTATTAGTTGTACAAAAGGCAGCTATGTTCACTACTAACATAGTAACTTATTTATTTGATAAAAAAGAATTTTTTTTGGTATTAACAGTAAAGTAGCAAATTGTGGGTTGCATTTTTATTTTGCATATAAATGGTAACAACAATTTACAATAAACTATCTGAGCGCGGCAAACGTTGTCTTACCTGTCCACTTCAATGCATACACGAAAATTCATTCAAGTCGATCCAGCCGTTTAGTTGCAGTATAACTGCCTTATTCATAAAAAATATTTCAGGTTTATTAAGCGCTTATTTGACATATTGCTATGGGAAATTTTGTCAAATAAACCTGTAATAAACCTAAAATATTTTTTATGAATTAGACCGTAAATAAATAACTCAGATACCGACTGCAGCGCCATCTACCGGGCTGATTGGTCAATCTAAACCATCCAGGGCGGCACCCAAATACATACAAAAAAATTCATTCAAATCGGTCCAGCTGTTTAGAAAGAGTTCAGTGACATACACATTTACAGTTAAACATATATAAAGATTAACAAATCATATTGGAATTAAATCTCCATACAAATCCACATCAACACAAACAAACAAACACACAAACTTATTCAGTGATTCCAACAGATATGCTACATTCCATCGAAGGGTAACGTGCGAAATTAAATGGCGCGTGCATTTGATAAGTTAACATTTCCATCTTGAGAACCATATTTCGTTTTATAATTTGTTTTTAAATTGAAATTCTTGCTTCGCAAAGCCATCATTGCTTATTTTCCCTTCCCCAATCATAAAATAATTACAGATCACAATGTCTGGCGTTACCACCTGCTTACGTTTTCCCGGTCAACTAAATGCTGATTTGCGTAAATTAGCCGTGAACATGGTGCCATTTCCACGTTTGCATTTCTTCATGCCTGGATTTGCTCCATTGACCGCCAAGGGTTGTCAACAGTATCGTGCCCTAACTGTTGCCGAACTAACAGCTCAAATGTTTGATGCCAAAAACATGATGACTGCCTGCGATCCCAGACACGGACGTTATCTTACAGTGGCAACTATCTTCCGTGGTAAGTGAATCTTAATATTTGGTATTTAATTAAAATTATTCTGCTTAATGTTTTGAATTTTTAATATTAATATTACGTGTTTTATTCAAGTCGTATTAAAACAATTAATCTTTTTTGATTAATGACTGCGCACAATTGTTTTTGTGTCTGCAATTTCGTTTCACATAAATTCCGTATTAAAACGATAAAGGATTAAGGCGTAAATATTAAAGTACTCGTAATTAGTAGTATCATTAAACAAGTTAATGTAAAAATTTAATTTAGCATATAATTCTATTGTTGGGGGTATTTGCTGGCATTAGGAGGGGTTTAAATTGACAATACTTAATAGAACTTTAGAACATACATACATACATAAAATCAAATTAATTCTTAAATCGGAATTCATTAAAACACCTCTTACATTAATTTATTAAGTAAACATTTAATATTTAATAAACTTAATTTTTTGGTGTTAAGTAACTTTAATAGATACAAATGTTTCGTTTCAACATTTCGGGAAATAATCATAAATAAGTTTAGCAACTTTCCTGCTTTGTTCAAACTATGACTTTTATATCTTTTTGGTTTTACTTACATATATGCAGGGAAACCGCAAATATGCAATTGCATGTTTTTCTTGTATGACGTATTAATGCAAACACAAGATATTTATCCGTTTCAGAACTTTTTATGAATTTTGGCATCGATTTGTTAGTGCATGTTTATGCATATTTTACCCTTTAAAGCATGTTTTTGCATATATCACTCTTACATGCATATTTTCTAGTTTTTAGAGCATAATTTACGGCTTTAGGGCATATTTTTTGATACTTAATAAAATTCTTTTATTATAATATGCTTACAAGCATCAGTATTGGCTAACAATTTTATTTTTCGACATCTTAATCTCATTTTCAATGTTCCATGTATATATAAATTTTTCTTATATTTATATTAGTTTAAATAAAAATTCGGTTTGCTAGCTGTGCCCCGAGTAGACGTTGAAGGAACATTCTCAATGTACAAAATTTTATTTAGATTAGACAGGCATCGATTTTTATTTGAAAATCTAGGTTAATGTTTTGTTGTTTATTAAAATAAATTATATATAAAAATCTTGTCTCATATATGTATGTATATGCAAAATACAGTTCCAAAATTTTAATTCTGATACCGTGTTTTCTTTTGAAATTGAAATTAATTTTTTACGAGTATCAAAAAACAAAATTTTTATATAATTTACTTTAGTCAAAATTTGTATGGCAATTTTGTTTTAGCGTGTACTTCAAACCCAAATTATTGTGTTTAATACAGCAGGTATTCTTTGTTAATTTTTTTATTGTATTTTTTCTTTTGTTTACATGATTTTAAATTTTTTTTTTCTTATTTTATATTAAAATGTTGTTGAATTTTTTAATTAAAACTATATTTTTATTTACATATAAACCAATTTATTTTATTTTTAGGAGCATATTTGTGTGTTTTAAGTGCATATGTATTTTCAAGTTTTTAGTACATATTGAATGCGCATAAAACACTTTTTTATAGCATATTTTAGGTTTCCCTGCTTATATGTCTCTAAAAACGAAGTAAATAATGAGTTGAATATAAAATGAAGCAAAAGCATTGTTATTTACCACCGTGTTGAGCCCTGCACGAGCAGTTCCATTTTTATGTTCCACTTGTATTGTGTAAAGTCCATTAATTATTAATTAGTACAACTGTAAAATGACTTTAATTCACAAATTTGACTTACATATCGCAAAATAAATCATAAATAATTAGTTGCAAATAACTGTTCATACTGTACAAATGATGAAAGTATGTAACATAAAAACAAGCATAACGGTATTTTATATTCTTCAAAAAGACTATTGCAAACAGTGTTGTAAAGCTACGGTCACACTTGTCAAACATTTGCCCAATAAAGCGTAACCAACAAACAGTAATAAAAAAAGTTTTGATCCATACACTTGTTTATCAAATTAAACAGTTTCGAACACAACTAATAGACAATGTCATAGAATCCAACATTATTCGCTACTCTTTAACTTGACAACTTTCGTCTGACTTGAAACATTTTTCAATTAGCGTTTAGTGGTTACGCTTTGTTGGGCAAATGTTTGACAAGTGTAACCATACCTTTAGACAATTTTTTCTAAAAATCGTCAAAATTTAAAAATAAAACTTTCAAAATGGTCACAATTCTCAAAAAAAAATTTCGAAATATCGTCATACAAAAAATATCCGTTTTATTGAGCAACTAATAAAAATAAAAGATTTTTTTATGTAACAAAAAAATCCATAGACCTTATAAAAACTGTAGGGTGAAACTAAATTAAAAAAATTCAAAATACATATACATATGTAGGTATAATAGTTTGTAAAAATTTCTAAATAAAACTAGTTTCAAAACAAAACTATACATACACCATAAAATTATATTTTTTATAAAATTTATCATAATGTCGATATTGTAACATTCCGAAGAGTTACATTTCAAAAAATCTTTTGAAAACATCATAATTTCAACTGTTTCCGTATCCAGTAAATTTCAGATCTTGGTTTTAGTAAGATTAACACCTATTACTAAATATTCTTTCAACAAGGTTGGCAAAGTAAAAAAAAGCAAATAACAAACTAACATAAGCTATCGATCCTTATTTTCTATTTCATCATAAGAGACAAGAATTAAATTTCTCAGAAGGTTTTTTTGAAATATTCAAATTTGTTTTCGTACGTAAATTGTCGCTTGGGATAAAATTTTACAGCCTGTATCTTAATAGTTACGAAAAATGTTGGCATTTGGATAATTATATACTATGGGTAGGCCCATAAAACTTCAATTTCAATACAAAAGTCTATTTTCGATAACATGTCGCTTACGATAAAATCGAAAAAAGGTTTGTTATGAAAAAGAAGTTTCTTGTTTGATAAATTAATCGATTTAACTTTTTTTCCAAAATATATTTACACATAAGTCATTATTTTGAAAGTTAAAAAAATCTGAGTTCTATTTCATTTTCAAGTTCTTTTCTTTAGACCCATGACTTAGAAAACTTTTTGTCAAGAAAGAATTTCAGAGTCCATATTTAAAATAACTGATGCTGTAATTAAATTAAAATTTTTGATAATTGCGCTAAAAATAATAATAATAAATACTTATTCAATAAATCGTCAAAATATGAGGAATATTCGAAACAAAATTGTCAATCGTCATTTAGGCAAACTTGTTATAAAAAATCGTCAAAACGACGTTAAAACGTCACATCTAACAACACTGATTGCAAAAGAAATTGTTAAAGGCCTTGCTTGTACTTAACCAAAATATTTACGAAACTTGGCAACACACCTTGAACTCGTAAAAATTCACAACCTTGTTAAAAAATGGGCGTACCCACGCCCCATAAAATTTAATAATATATTTCACTAAAAAGCTAAAAGTAAAACTAAAAAAAATTAAACCGACTTCAAAAATAAGCACTAAAAAGCTAAAAATAATATTGATATAGTTAAATAAAATATTTTTACATATGTTACCTATAGTGTTGTTTGAAGTTGGTGCCAATAATACAGGTACTAAACACATAGGAACATGCCCGGTAAAAAAAAATTGCAAGTACTTTTTATGTACATACTAGTGATGCATGAATATTTGTATTCGAATTGTCGAATATTTGGCCATTTTCAGGCGAATACGAATGTATTCGTATTCGCTAAATTCGTGCGGATGCGAAAGAGTTATGTAAGGTTAGATTGAACCAGCTACAAGTTTAAATGTTAAAACCAGTCCACTTCGGTACTAGTTGGTCGCATTGTGTTACCTGGAACGAGTTTATCTGTCTAATGTGGCAGTTTGACAATGCTGGCAAATCCAGAGCAGTGGCCTGCAAAACGAAATCACCCTTATCGCAGAGAGAGAGTGGTACGTTCACACAGGAGATGTTCAACTGTTTCCTCCTCCTCCTCATTACTACAACTTCTACAGAAGTCGTTATATGGTAGATTTATTCTCTTAGGATACACACCTATAAAACAGTGACCTGAAATTACCGAAAAAGTCTGCATTCTTGCTCGCGAAGTATTCCCCTCTAGGATTACAGATATACTACAATCGTATTGGGGCCATATTTGCATCTTTATCTGTGCAGTAAATCTTGGTGAATTTAGGTCTTACAGCATTTTATCGATATTTCCGGGCATTTTGTATGCCTTGGAACGCAGAGCAGATACAGGTTTGGATGTCTCGCCATCTCGTTTAGAGACATCTGGCACTCATACACCAGGTTGGATATTGTGTGGACATCCTGTATTACACTTGATTCTGTAGCTTAAATTTCATTCTCTGCTAAAAACGGGGAACAAAGAAGCCCAGAAAAAAAATTCAAAAAAGGTAATCGGGTTTGGAATTTCCCTAATGGATTACCAATGTAAACATCTAAACGATATTTGGCAACCGAGACTAATTAAGATTCCCTTAAATTCCTGTTGTAAGGGTCCTGACAGAAGCGTTGACTGGGTCGTGATCGGTTAGAGCAAGGATTGGCAGATGGGATGAAAAGAAAAAAGTTAGAATATGTTAGGTGTCACGAGTGACTAGAAGATAACGGTAAAAACGGGTTTGTCATGGCAATCAGTTATCTTAATAGCAGATAATATGTATCTAGAATAGAATATGTATCTAGACTTTCATGTTTGGGGAATGGAAAGTATGATTTCCAGAAAAGGATCACAATGAGTCTAAAGTTATCCAGCACTACAATCTAGAACCTGGGCTGTTAAGATAAACTCTCTATATTTCTAAAATGAAGATAGTTCATTGCAAGCAATGAAGATAAAGCTCTTAGTGAGGGTTATTTTAGCCATGAAGAATTAAGATTCTCTTAAATTCCTGTTGTAAGAATTAACATGTTCGCTGATTTTATTATTGGTCAATATTTCATCCTATCTGGATCACTTGAAAATAATATATCCATGTGATTTCCATCCCACAATAACATTCCCATCTCAATCTATATATCTTGGTATACCTTTTTTCGAAATGCTTATATTTTCTATTACGATAACGATAGCGAGACCGATAGAAAAGGTAAATGTGTCATTATACTAAAAAAGTTGTAACATTTATCATTAATATATTTTATGTTAAATACAAAATAATAAGCATATCAAACAAACAACTGTTGTTAGAATCCACCAGCACTTAATGTTTTGATAAATGGGCATAAAAACAGGCTTATTAACAAAGAACAAAAGATAAAAATATAAAAAGTGCTGACACAATACATCTTTTAAAATTGAGGCCATGAAAATAAGTTATGAAACACATATATGTAGTTGTTAAGCCATAAAAATGTAGAGTTTCATGGTTCATAGATAAACATTTTTGTGACATTTATACCTCAAGTCAACAAAATATTTTTTTTAAAACACTTGTAAAAATATATAAACATTATTCGCCTACAAAACAGAGCTTCTCATAAATACATATACATATGTACATATCCATACCTTAATATAGAAAGGTTATAACTCATTATTTTTTCGAATTCGATTTTTTTGTACATTTTGATAGAAGAACGTCTAATGTATCGAAAAATGCAAAAATTTTGATTTGAAAAAAAAAAAAATAACGAGTTAGGGCCTTTCTATATTAAGTTAGCGGTATGTATGTATGCTCGCAGTGCATACATATTTGTATATGAAAGCTTATTTAAACGCTCTACTGTCTGAGTTTTTTTTTCTCCTTATAAGTCGTGGTTAATAAGCCCACTTGATTAAAACTTAGACATTTTTCACTTAAAATACGGGAGACTTTGTCCTACAAACATTTTTGATAATTTATTTGTTTATCTTATCATATTTATCATTTAGAAATTTAGCTGACACCTTTTTAAACTGGCAAATGTTAACAAGCCTTGTTTGTTTATCTTATTTTTCACTTTTTGCTGTCGTCCTTGTCACATGATTAATGACTTAAAAATTTTAATGGATGAATGGAAGTCTGCACGTAAGAATAAAAAAGCAGACTTAAACCCCGCATAAAATATAAAAAAAAACCAAAACAAATAAGCTAAATATAATAATAGGCACTTGCATTTAAAGATAACACAAATTGAAAATTTTAAAAATCCCCGAATATATGGACACGGACAGATGCACACAGGCACACTCTACAAACTTATAACAGCCCTTTTTTAGTCGGGGGCTAAAAATTAAAACAATTCATAGAAAAAGTGAGCCTGATTTAATATAATTTAATTAATCAAATACAGCGCATTGTGCGTGAGTTTTATAAAAATTTTAAGTCGGCGGCTGTAACGCCTAACCGATTTCACAATACTAAAGGCTAACACCATTTAAATGATGCATTATTCGAAAATATATTAAAAAGGGTAAAAAGACAGCCACAACTTAAAAATCATCAATAGTGATAAAAATTTTGATAAGTATTTGTCTGTTCGTGGCTATCCAATCCTTTCAGGTTATGAATGGGGCTGGCTCTCTGTTGCTTGTCACAGCAATACCTAGACTCGTGTTTTTAAACTCGTAGCAGAAGCCGATTGGGGCAGAAATTTTGGAAAACAACTGCAGGCAGAGGGTTTCTCTTCTTAACTTTTGTTGCAATTTACAACAGCTTCACTTCACTTCACTTCATTTTTAACTACTTTGTATTTAGTAATCAATTGGGAACTTATATTTGCTTGTTGTTTAATGCATTTCTATTCCGTTCCAGAATATCATCGTAAGCATGGTTCTACCAAAAGATTGATTATTACGCACACAAACATAAAAATTGTAACTTTAACTTAAAAAAAAAACACAATTTTGTTTTGTTTTTTGTTTTGTAAATCTTTTCTAAACCGAAATTAAATATCAAATAAATATACTTGGATATTCTTATAATTTTTAATTAATTTAATTTTAATTACATTATTTTTTTTTAATTTGAATTGCACCACACAAAACGAATAACTTGTTCATGACTAATGTATATGGCTAATGTGACGTCAGGAAAACCTGTTGAGTTGTGTACAAAGTTGACGGACCTGCGAAATGCTTTATCTTGTATTCTTTGTTTCATGTGCATTACTGCTATAGTTTGTTAAATCTGTGTGGGAGTCTTTCTTAACGGGTACCACAAACTAGGATGCCATACTTATAAGGTACTTGGCGAGAGGTCCTTTGACCACACAGATTCATCTATACCTATACGAACGGTTTAAACTATTTAACATTTGTTTTAATACTAAACAATTATGTTTACGAAAACCTACTCCGAGAAATAAATTTTCGAAGATCTTAGGCTGAGTTAACATCGGACATTTCTTGTCTGTCATTTGCCCAAAAAAGCGTGAACAACTAATTATTAATGAAAAATGTTTGATTCAGACATGTATTTATTTATTTAAACAGTTTGCAATCATATTGGATTCTATAAAATTGTCTATTAGTTATGTATGGAACTATTTAACTTAATAAATACATGTCTGAATCAAACAGTTTTTCATTAGTAATTAGGGGTTACGCTTTTTTAATGCTTGTGTGGCACATGGCACACAGATGTAACCCCGGCCTTAGTATATAATTAAATTTGTACGAATTCGAATTACATAATAACTAGAGTGCGACACAAGCCTTAAATAAATTCAGTGAAGTGCGACTTTGATCCGCGCACGCAGGGTTCCATACTGACACGAGATATGTAATTCAATACGATCTTTAGCCCATATAAAATATAGTTTTGGCATTTTTTTCGTTTTTGGGTTTTTTCGGTTTTAACCGTTTTTTTAGTTTGGGGTTTTTTGAATTTATTGGCGCTTTCTGAGTTTTGGCACTTTTTTCACGTTTTGGCGATTTTTTTTTTTGGTTTTTGAAGTTTTTTAATTTTAATCAGAAATAATTCATAGTTAGGCTCAAGTTCAGTAATTTCAATTCTTATTGAATGAAATATTTTTTATTAATTAATGTGAGTTTCTAAAGAAGAGAAGAAAAATTAAACTTAGACTTTAAGCTGGGGGAAATACCGATACTTTTCTGTGCAGCCACGCACTTCATCAGCACCCTAGTCTATCTACT
Organism: Tachina fera; assembly: GCA_905220375.1. Taxonomy (NCBI): domain Eukaryota; kingdom Metazoa; phylum Arthropoda; class Insecta; order Diptera; family Tachinidae; genus Tachina; species Tachina fera. The sequence goes on from LR999963.1 coordinate 76,282,187, forward strand.
TGGGTAGAGATTCTTATTAACATCAGCTATTTAACTTAAATGTACAATGAACGGAATATGAGAAACGATTGTTGTGTATACAATTGATTTACCTTTGGTAAACACATTTATAAGTATCACTATTAATTTTCTGTTTTTTCCAATTTTTCATTTTTCTATTTAGGTTAGCACGAAATTAATTTTTTAATTTTGGCGATTTTTATTAGTTTGGCGTTTTTTTTTTATTTTGGCGATTTTTTTATTTTAACGATTTTTTTTAATTTTGGCCTTTTTTTCATATAGGTGATTTTTTGGTTTTTGGCGATTTTCTTAGTTTTGGCCGTTTTTTTTTTCGTTTTGAGTATTTTTTCCATTTTTGGCGTTTATTTTAAACTTTGGCGATTTTTTTTCGTTATGGCGATTTTTTTTAAATTTGGCGATTTTTTTTTAATTTTGGCGATTTTTTTATTCATTTTGGCGATTTTTTTTCACACAAACAATTATTTTGATTTTGGCGCATTTTATGCTTTTTGGCGATTTTTTTCGGTTTTTGGCGTTTTTTTTCATTTTGGTGATATTTTTCTTCATTTAAACGATTTTTTCTAATTTGGCGATTTATTTTAGTGCTAGAATTTTTTTTTAATTTTGTCGATTTTTTTCGATTTGGCGATTTTTTTTAAATTTTTGGCGATTTTTTTCAGGTTTTGTAGATTTTTTTCGGTTTGGCGATTTTATAATTTTCGGATTTTTTAGTTTTACCGTTTTTGAAAATTTCAAGAGTTTACCTCTTACGGTTTCCATGATATAGCAAGTTGTCAAAATTACATAGTCAAAATTGCATTAACTGATGGACCACCCTTTAATTTAAATTTTTTAATATTTTAATGTTTATTGTTGTAGTCTATATAAAATACACTAATTTTACAAATTTAAGTGTCAATATACATATGTACATGCAATTGTATGTATATTACATGGGATTTTAGAATTTTTCGTCGCTTGTTTTGGAGCACCCTTTAATTTTTAATTCCAATGTATTTGTTGTTGTAGTGGCCAAGGTTCTACATTCTCTGTCCAAATTTCAGGTCCGTACCTCTTACGGTTCCTGAGAAAATACCGTGTGACGGACAGACGGACAGCGTAGCGAAAACAATAGGGTTCCTTTTTTTTCACCTTTGGTGTACGGAACCCTAAAAAAGGTTTACAAGCACTCTCATTAATTTTAAAATTTGTGTGTGTGTGTGTATTTTGCTCCGTATTTTAAAACAAAACTTTAAAAAGTGATGTGTTTTGCTTTACGACAAGAATACTGAAGTACAGAACAAATCTGCAATAGAACAATGTTGAAGTAAAACTAAGGGCCAATTTCACCAACCCTATTTAAATATCAATTCATATTTAAATGTCGATTTTCATTAATTTTTGTATGGAAAAATTACTTTTAAATATGAATTGATGTTTAAATAAGTTGGTGAAATTGGCCCTAAGTCTTTCACGACAAAAATTAAATAGAACATCAAAATTCAAAAATAACATTCAAAAACTAATTGAAAATACAAATAAATAAATAATAGAAATAGTAGAATGTTCTGGTAGCAAAAGTAATTTTCCATATATGTAAAAGAAACATTGCGTTTCGTTAGGAATATGAAAGCTGAGAAGAGGTTTTATTTATAATTAAATAATATCGTAAATACTTACATACATTCATATGTACATTGTTAATTTTTATTTTCAATTAATGTATACATACATACATATCGGTGCGCCGACCAAAACATCTATGTGTAATTTTTCGAATTTTTTTATTGGCCCATTAGGAATCCTATCTGGTAATGGATTTATCCCCCAAAGTATTTCCCGTTATCTCTAATGGTTTCGTAGTTTGCTAAAACTCGTATGTGTAACCTATAATAGAAAATCTCCGGCAAAAAAAAATTATGTGTTATAAGCAAAGACCGGCACAACGAGAACGGAGTAATAAATGAGACTAAAAAGGTCCGTGATGTCAGCGTTTACAAAGCAAAATGCACGAAAAATTTTCTGTAGAAGAAAAGTGGTCGGCTACTGGTAGTGTGGCTGCCGACGCTTGGTTATAAGTACACATAACTGTTTTTGATTTAAACTTAAAAACCTTACAATTGCCTTTACCAACCGACGACACAATCGCCCGTATTCTAGAATATAAATGTAAATAATTTTATTAAGATTCAAAGAAAATTTATCTAAACGTCATAAAAAATGCATTAAAACACAGCGACCCACATACTTACACATACATATGCATAATTCAATAATACATGAAATTAAAAACACAAACGAAATCCCTTTAACTAAGCTAATTCAATTTATTGAACTCTCTTCCTTTAAGTATTATGGCTTTCATACAATAACAAATAAGAGAAAAAAATTTTAGATATGTTAGATTGTTTCTTGTTTACTTGTAAGCTAATAAATGCGTGTGTAATATGTGTGCATGTAGTAGTAGCAATTTTAAACGCTTATAACTCCCAAAATGCTGAACCGATTTTAATAAAAATATAGATTCTGCACATCTGTACCAAAAAACCTTTAAAACCATATAAATCTTTTTAAAATCGGTGCAGTAGTACCAGCGTAGAAGGGATTACAAAAGACATGTTCGCCTATTAATTATATACATTGTAAAAAAATTAATTTTAGAACAAAAGCACCTGGGTATTATATTTGTTCTATTCACATTTAAAAAGTCCGAAACAAAGACAGCTATGTGCAGTTTTTTGTTAAATTTTTGTACCACTTCAGGCTAAAAAAAGATTTTGTATTTTTTTCAACGCGTAATATTTTTAAATGGGATAAGAAAGATTAAAAAAAATTTATTTTAAAAATATGTTGCGAATTGGCAAAATAAAAAGGTTTTTTTGCTTTCCTAAACACTTCATAAAAAACACATAGGTGTTTTGGTCGGCGCACCGACGACATATACTAGACTCCTGCACAAGAGCACTTAAAATAACTTTTAAGACATCAGGGATTTTTCAAATACTTTACTATAGCGAAATCTTCTAAAACAAACTCTAAATAACACTGTTGACAAGATAGTAGTAAAGAAGAAAATATCTCGTGACGGAAAAATTTGTAATGCTTGCTTCTTTCTTCATACGCATGGGCGTGTATGCAAACGTCATGCATGTACATACGCGTTGTGTGTATGATCTTTTATTTTTCTGCATACAAACGTAAACATGCATTGACATACATAAGTTGTGTGCGCTTGCTTTAAAAACCCAGTGGGAATTTGAGTTAATTTAAAACAATTAAATTATTAGCCAAAAATTAGTCAGGTTGAAATTCGCACTCATTCTGCATGTTAAAAGTGATCAGTTCTAGCATTGAGTGGCCGCAGGACGAATGCATCAGTTTTGAACTAACTATGAGTTAGATCATTATGAGTTAGCTTGTGTCAAAAAAAAATTCTTTTTAGTTAAATATGATTTAATTTACTATTAATTAAAATTTTTTAGTCAGTTTAAAGTTTTTTGAACAATTCTAATTTATTTTTTATAAAATGAGAACGGGTATCGAACCGTGGTTACTTTGTTTGTCAGCAGTCATACTTAACAATTTGCCATCGCGCAATATAAAACATAAACGGCTCAGAGTTATCATAAATATGAATTTTATACTGACATCTTCTCGCTGACCTTTGACTCATATCTGTGTCAGCTTTGAGTTAGCTAAAAGTTAGCTCCAAAACTTATCGAGAAGATGTGAGTTGTACAAAAACAACCCACTAATCTCTGCATCAGTTTTGAGTTAGCTTAAAGTTAGTTCAATACTTATCGGGAAGGCAGTTGTGAATATAACAACTGATTCACATCTGTATCATTTATGAGTTAGTTCAAAAGCTAATTGTAAACAAGTTATCAAAAAGTCAACTATACATTGAGCTAGCCAATAAAAATCCGACTGGGAAACCACCATTAAACACATAATAGCTTACCATCTACATCTTACACACAAACAATATACAAAATAACAAGCATACACACATCAACACTACCACTTTTGAGTGTTTGTTACGAACAAGAAGTCTTCGCGACATCGCTTAAAAATACTTATTAAACGACATCATTTATTATTGGTTTAATTAATACATGCTACGACAAAACATCCCAGTAAAAAAAATGGAAGTCATTCTAGTGGAACTACATTTTCATTGCTTCCAAAAAATCGATATTTTTAATTTGCAAAGAGTGAGCAAAAAACCATGTAGAAGCTTATTTTAGTTATACAAAACCTTGTAACTCCTCCATAGTGTTAGAAAATACTCACCAGAATTAAAAAAAGTTATTTATTTAAAGACATTTTTGAAGTAATTTTAGTCTAAAATTTAGAAGTTATTTGCTTAAATTAACATTAAAACACTGTTTCGGGCTTAAATTGGTAAAAAAAAAAGAAACAAATTGTTAAAATAGGTAACTATTTACTATTTTTCCCAGATGAAAATATTATCATAGAACACAAAAAAGGGAATTTTTCTTAATATCGCTTCCAATTCAGTGACCAGGCATCGAAAAAGAGATCTTCTTGCAATGACAAGCCTATGTAAAAATCATTAGATCGGATCGAAATTTTCACTACTTCCAGATCGCAAATTCTACATTTTCATTGCTTTTTTGGAGTCTCTTTTTTTCTGGGATTTAAAAAACAAGACGTATTTATATTTCAAGACTGTTTACGCAGCCCTCTAGTATCCAACCGCGATAAGGTTAATTAGTTACTGTGTAATATACTTGTTAGATATAATACTAGATACAAAAAAAAATTTATTCATAGGGATATGTTGTAATAATTATGCAAGGATGAAAAGAATTTTTCTTAGTCCATAATTACTTAATTCATTAACACAGAGAATAAATAAGTAGTTTTTTGTCACTCAAAAAAAAAATAAATAAGCAAAAAATCAATGTTAAATATATAAATAAATTACTTAGAAGGAAATAAATTTCTCGTATAACAAAAAATATTTGTATGTATGTATGTATACAAAATGAAAAAAGCAGACAGAATAAGAAAAGAGAAAATCTTAATTAAAATGCAAGTTATTCTTTTTATTACCTTTGCGACGCAACAGGCACATATATTTAAATGTAGAGGAACACATTAAATTTTCCTTTTCTATTTAGAATAAGAAAAATTATGCATTCCCATGGGAACTAAGTGAGAGAGGTTATTTTTAAAAGCGTATATACAGAACTTATGTACTTGCTTAAATATATAAAATAGTATATTTTCGAAGCAACACAGCTCATTATTAATAATTTAAAATTAATTTTCTAAGAGAACTGGAATGGGAATATAACACCACCTTTTTTATATTATCACATTGTAAATAAGAGTTTATTAAAAATTAAAAAAATCTTAAATTCAAACCACTGACGAGCCCATCTTGACCTACTTTGGCTGTTATTCTCATCTATTTTGGTTGATTCACATTTCGTCTACGGTTACAAAAAGTAGAAAAAACTCGTTCATATTATGGTTGAAAAACACCAAATACTTCTGAGAAGTTGTCACACGACTGCCTGCGTTTGTTGTCGATTGTGAGAAAACGCGCCACCCATTTTGTGAAAAGCTTTGTCATACTCAAAGTGATCATTCAAAATTGAAACCGTTGAGGCATGTGGGCTGAGGCTATGGCTTTCAAAAAAAAGTTTCGTGCAATAATCAAATTTAATTAAAAAAACATAAATCAGTTAAAAATGTAATTTAGTCAATTAAACTTTTGTTTAATAACAAATTTAATTTAAGTTTAATTAATTATTGTTTTTTTTTTTCAAATTAATCGTGTTTATTGCAGTAAATTCTTTTTTCTGTTTCGCATTACGAAATCTATTGAATTATTGGTATCAAAAATAATTTTGGTACCAACGCGTTGCAATGTTGAAGCTTATTTTAAATGAATCTTTTTAAACGTATTAATTGTGGTCCCAACACGGAAAAAAATCCTGCGATAATAATGTTTTATTGAAAGAAAAAAAAGCAAAAATCAATTGAAAATTTTATTGAGTCAATTAAACTTCTGTTTAAAAATTTAATTTAATCAATTGTATCGCAGAAATTTTTTATCTGTCAACCAACCACATAAATCGTGGGTTACCTGTATGTATTTTTTTATTTACCCTTATATAAGAATTTGCTTCGTGATACAATCCTGCACATTAAATATACATCAAGAATTTTGTTTCTATTGATTTTATAAAAAAAAAACATCACTTCAGAAGTGTGGAAGTAAAAATAGATTAAAAAATATAAACAATTAAATATGAACCAATAAACTGCAAATTGTGGGCGACGATAACAACATCTACGAGTGCTTGAATATTTTAAAATTCCCAAAGTGCTCGTACCATATCAAACTGACACTTTTAAGATAAAACAACGCACACATAAAAGTGTCAAAGAAGATTTTTTTATCTTGAAACCAAAAAACCCAGTTGAAAATTATAGTACATATATTTACAAAGAAACCATTTATAGTAAACAAGGTGAAAAATGAATGCGGTTTGCTTCAGATTTGAATACAGAACAATGTCCCCAAGAGGCCACTATTTTAGCGCATAAATTTGTTGATTTAATATTTTACTAAGTGCGAGTAAAATATTTCGTATATTTCTTTGACAGTTTTATGTGTGCGTTGAGTTTTATCTTAAAAGTGTCAGTTTGATATGTTACCAAGAGCATGGTAAATTGAGTTTTATTCCATCCAGAATATCTGGTAAGCAGAAATTCTTCTACATTTTTAGTTCCGTATATTCCAAAGTATATGTATATAGCAAAAACTAGTTAAATTATTTTTATAAGAATACTAGTTCTTGCTTTTTCAATTAATTCCAAAAGTCAAATTATGTTTCTTTATATGATAACTTTCCTCTAATGCTTGTTTTATGTTTTTATTTAAGGTCCCATGTCAATGAAGGAAGTGGACACACAAATGTTCAATGTGCAGAACAAGAATAGCAGTTATTTTGTTGAATGGATTCCAAATAACGTTAAGGTTGCTGTATGTGATATACCACCACGTGGCTTGAAAATGTCTGGTACATTTATTGGCAACACAACAGCTATACAGGAAATCTTTAAGAGAATATCAGAACAATTTACAGCTATGTTCCGCCGCAAGGCTTTCTTGCATTGGTTTACTGGCGAAGGTATGGATGAAATGGAATTTACTGAAGCAGAATCAAATATGAATGATTTAATATCGGAATATCAACAATACCAGGTATGTAAACATTCAGGGAAATATTTAAATTTTCATAAAAATTTGTGTACGATGTCCATGTGAGTGTAAATGTGTAAACATTCGAAATAACAACAAATTAGGGAAAGAATAACAACGTTAATAGTTGCATTTTCCTTTGAAAAATACAAAAAAAACTTGATTTAGAGAATGCACACATTTTTAAAGTAAACATTAATATGCATATTGTAGCATACCATATGGCTAATATTTACAGTGATGATCAAAAATGACACCAAATGTCGCCCAGGGTATGAAAACCAAAACTTACATTTAAGTAATTACCTAATCACTGTGTATATTTAAACAAAAAGCATATTGGTGACCGGTTACTGCACAAAGTACTATCATTATGGTCAATATGAGTTTATGTACATACATGCTTATATGTAAGTATGTACAGATGTATGGGGGAAATTTTGTAGCTAATCGCTACTGTTACACGTCCCATTTCGACTCTTTCGATACCACAATGGGTGATATGAATAAAAAAAGTATTTGCCATTTACTTAAAAATTTGTTTTAAAACCAAACATTTTTATGTGTTTTTTGTTTTTTTAAATAAATTTTTTTTAAGTAAAAAGCAAATACTTTTTTTTATTCATACTACCCTATGATTGCCAAAAGAGGCATTCATTAGATGGATCACTCAAAAAACCATTGAGACATTCGCTATCACCAGCATATTTGTATTTGCTTGTGAGAAGTAAGACTCATACCCTTTTGGGAAAGAGATTATTAAGATTATTACGCGTTTTTACTTATGTTTAGAGAAGTGTTGCATCGCACTAACATTTTAAGCTACATACATATGTAGTCCTTTTATTTAATTATTTTACTTCACCGATGACACTAAAAACAATACCGACGAAGGAGGATGCTGTAATGTATATTAGTATCTATCATCGGTATTAAATGCTACAGGGTACTGTTGTTCACTGACTAATACCGTACCTCGTCAGCAACGATTACTACAAATTGGTCTCAAACCCATAATCTCAGCTTTCAAGTTCGTAAAATTTATATACACGTCTTCGTTTAAATGGAAACAGGTGCAAATGCGTTATTCCTTGAAATATATATATATATATATATATATATATATATATATATATATATATATATATATATATATATATATATATATATATATATATTAACCTTTGATGCGTACATACATACATATGTACATATATATTCCCTGCAGTCAGACTGGAGCCAAATGTGTCTATGTCAACACTAAAATTCTACTAGTAGTTACATTGTCCACAATTTCTCTTCTATTCGTCAGTATAAAAGAAAGAGAGAAAACAGATGTGATGTATTTCTGGTGGATTTTTCAACAACTTGTCAATATGAATAAAGAAAGAGAGAAAACAGATGTGATGTATTTCTGGTGGATTTTTCAACAACTTGTCAATATGAATAAATTTGTGTAAGGTATAGAAATGTACCAGTAAACGTTTGGTTGGTATGTCTTCTCCATGTTCCCATAAGAATTACATAGTCAGTACCTAGTCAATTGTTCTAGTGTCACTAGTAGATTTTCATTTCTATAGCACAAAGTATTGTATGGAGAATAATTGTAGAGTAGTACTGGTGACAAAGTCAAAAGCGACTCAGTACATTTTTACCATCGACATTTCCTTGAGGGTTGTTACTGCCGTATTCATTTAAACTAATTTGGCTTACAATAGGTTTACAAAACAAATATTGTATGGAAATCCTTTTGTAAAACGAAATTAATTTTTATGAATAAGGGCCAATTTTTGAGTTCGAGAATAAACTTATAAACAATAAATCAGTATCATATTTAAACCATCTGTAAACGCATAAAATTGGACGTTTTAACTATCAATACAGGCCATATGGTTTTCTTACTTTCAGATAAAAAGAGTACTCAACTTTTTTCTAATCCTCTACTCTTTCTTCAGATCTTGTTCGATCTGTTTTCGCACAGTCAATATCACAGTAGATATCGACTTTATATATGATCGTGATTACACCGAAAGTCTGCAATAACACCACTTTTGCCAATCACTGTCAATATCATTGATATACATATAATATAGACATACATACATGCATGTGCATGTGTATGTATATACGAGTATGAATTCCAGGAAACGGAAATCAATTGCTACTTTTAATTAAAAACAATTTTTCAATTTTGCTTGGATTCTTTTGTTATTATTACAGTTGTTTACTCTTGAACCTTCATATCACAACGACAGTGGAGCAAAATCAAAATATTTTGGAAATAAATCAACAATAATTCAATGCAAATAAATACATAAGTTTCATATTGAGAATAAAGGTTCAGACATGACATAACCATAGCCATCGAAAACAGCCGTTCGAACCAAACTAATGGGCAATACTGTATTTGATTGTAGGTGACTTGCCTAATTGCAGCTTAATAGCCTTTATGGACCCTCAAAGTAAAGCACTTCATTTTTCGTTCGATTTAATAAATGAATTCGTGCATTCCCAAAAAACTTATTTCTTATCTCTAATATTTTCTGAGGTATTAGTTTTGAAAACATATATTTTCTTGTAATAGGAAAAAAACTGAACATTTTCTTGAATCAAGGAAATAGCGAAAACAGTAATACCACTTTAGTTATTACAGTGACATCAGCAACATAAGCTGATTTTGCTTCTGATGGCTGCAAAGGTTAAGAATAATTGGAGGAAAAAAAATTTACGACCCCATTTGCAGTAGCAATCGAAAGCGACGATGTGTTTGGGTATGACTCGAAAGGAAGTCTGATTTGAACGTAACAACACGTTATTTTATACACTTTTATGTGATCGTAGATAATTCGGACTGAACTTTTGAATTTTACAACTCCTATGGAAGTCATTGTAACTTGGATTCATCTTAAAGGCATATATATGTGATATGTGCCCTGTGTTCCGATATCCTGCTAGCACAGCTACTACCCAGCAAAAAAAAATGATTTGGAAGCACTAACAACTGAGGGAAGCAATATATATTGCTTACTTGATAACAAAATCTTCGAAAAATTCAGAAAAGCAACACAGCGGTATCCGTTGAAAAAAGCTAAAAAACAATTATTAATATGTTTGTTATGAGAGAGACAATTGCGACCGAGAAAAATTTTTATTTGAATATACAAGAGAGCAAGAATGTATGTAGATATAACTACGATTAAAAACGTACGAAGATGGTACTAATGATACATTTCCTTACTTAAGTGCTTCTGAAAATCGCTAAGGTGAGGCGATCTCTCTAATGATAATTTTGCAAGTCAGCCACTTTTGCATCGGAGTACACAAAAAGTATATTTTATTACTTCTGCGAAGCACAAGGTAAAAAAATGTATCGCTTTTTGGAAGTTGAATGGATTACTTCTAGCTGGCTCATCTCGAACAAAACAACTCCTTATTCATGCGCAACAGTAATGGATTCTATAACACTGTCTCCAGTGTTGTCAATTATTCGTGTTTTATATTTGTTCAAATAAGATTTCTTGAATTTTTTTTTTTCAAATAGAGGAATAGTTTTGCACTTCTGTTCGAACATTCGAACGAGTAAAAAATAAAAATAAAATTTATTTATAACCAAACAAAAAAATTTTTCAATAGCTCGATAGATATATAGATAACGGAACGGAATTAGTTAATACATATCCTTTCTTTATTGCAAAAGAGGAATAACTCAAAAAGGCTAGTTTTGCAGAAAATAGTTTTTGTTTTCAATTTACAATTTATAGTAGGGAAATTTCTTTCACAAATGGTTGATGTTGTTGGTGCGGGTATAACTAAAAACACCTCAAGTTTATATGTTCTTTTCTTTGATGTTTCCAAATAAAATTAACTTCAATTAAATTTTCATACTTTTTATTGGATTTAAGATTTTTTTAATTTATTTAATTTAAATAATTTATCTAAGTAAAGTTAATAGAAAATTTAATTTCTATCTTATGTTTTCAAAACAAATGCTTATTTCAAGCTCATTAACTTAGCTTAATAAATTATAGTGCCTATGATTTTTTTACTGGTTCTCCAGTAAATGCAAATTATGTGATGCAGCATCCTCTTTTTTCAATTCAAAAAAAGTAAGTTATAGGCATTGAAGCTCAGTATCGTATGCACGAAAATTGACTATCAAAGTACCGACCTTAAAAATCGTGTTGACCTGTGTTATGAAACAAACTGCAATCGTTTTAAAGTTTTACTTATACCTTGGAATACGTACATATATATGTACTAAACTTAAATTTACATGCTTGCCACTTAAACCCATGTAAAGCCACTTGGAGATTAGTGATATACCGTGCAAAATCGGTTAACGTAATCAATAGAAATTTTGAGCTGAGCGAAAACCGAGTAAAAATGTCTATGCCCGTTTTCCACTAAAAATCTTATTTTAAACTAAATAAAAGATATATTAAAGAGTCAAAGGTTAAGTTTTAAAATAATTGCATTTATTTAACTAAAATAAAGAATAAAAAACAAATATTTAAAATAAACATAAAAAATTTGTCACTTCAGGCATTTTGTTTGTCTTAGGGTGAGTTTACATCTGGCATTTCTTGTGTGTCATTTGCCCAAAAAAAACGTAACCAACTAATTACTAATGAAAAACTGTTTGATTCAGACATCTATTTATAGATTTAAACAGTTTGCCATCATGTTGGATTCTATAAAATTGACCATTAATTATGTATTAAACTGTTTAACTTAATAAATACATGTCAGAATCAAACAGTGTTTCATTAGGATTTAGTTGGTTACGCTTTTTTACGCTTGTGTGGCATTTGGCACACAGATGTAAACCCGACTTTACTAGATCAACCACTCACAAATAAAGAATTTTTTAAACTACGTTGGTTTCAAAAGGGAAGCACCACGCAAAAATTCTTTGTCATTCCTAAAATAGCTGCAAATCAAAATGATTTTTTGTACGTAAGCATAAGAATTCGTACATCATTTATTTATAAAAAACTAAAATAAAAAACAAAACGAAGGAGATAATCTTAACTTTGTTTGCAAATTTGCATTAACATAGTCACCAGTGTTAAGAATTTTGGTGTTGCGAATATCGAGGTGTTGCGCTTATTAACGCAACCCGTTAACCGAGTTTGTACTGTACATACTAGTGATGCACGAATATTCGTATTCGTATTCTAATTGTCGAATATTCGGCCATTTTAAGGCGAATATTCGAATTCGCCAAATTCAGTCGAATACGAATACGAATATTTTTCTAAAGAAATTAAATAACTAAATGCATAAATCCTAAACTAAATTTTAATAAAGGATTAAAAATTTTAGTTTGTACAAATACATTAATTTTTTATATAAATTTGCGCTTGTATCATTTTCAAATATTATTCAATAACGATCATTCAAATTTTGGGTACTTTTTATTAACTTTAAAGTACGCCAACAAGTCCTTTTTCATAACAATTTTTTAATATTTCATATTGCATAAAATATTCGTATTCGTATTCGCGAATATCGTTTCAGATATTCGTATTCGCGAATATATTTGAAAAATTGACATTCGTTACATCACTAGTACATACATATGTATATGTGCATATTTATTTCTCGTTTTTGATTCTTCTCCCACTGTGCATCGTTACATTACACTGATGAAGGTGATGATGTTGATGATGATGATGATTATGATTTCTCGTTTATTTGCATATTTGTTTACTGTTTGTTTCTATTTCTTCTTCTTTTTTCTTACAGGAGGCAACCAATGATGATGATGTCGAATTTGACGAAGAACAAGAAGAACGTGAAGCGTATGAAGCTGATTTACAAAATGGTGGCATGTAAATATCAACACATGCTTTTTGTTTATGTGTAAATGTGTGTGTGCGCATAATACATCCTACAGCCAAATAATTTCGCATTTTTTCAGTATCGAACAAACACACACAATGACATAATTCAAGTACAACATACATTACCATCCTATTCTTTTGCAAAGAGGATAACTTCAACAACGTGTTTCTTATTTTCCCCTTGCATGTTTCCTCCCGCCTCACTTTAATTTAAATATAATTTTTCTCAACATTCAAATAGGTTTTACTTGTTTTGATTAAAAAAAAAGATAAATGTTAATATTGATTAATAAAAAAGTTAATGATTGTAAATCTGCAGTTTGTGTTTAATTAAAACACGCGTTTGTTTATACATGCATACATATGTATGTATGAATAACTACATATGGATGTGTGATATGTAAATACTACATACATATTTATACATCATAATTAAATGTTATGATGTATTTTAATAAAGCAAAAAACTTTTAAATAAATCATGTTTATTTTAATATTTTTAATTTTTAATTATAAAGAATTGGGTTTGTATTATTATTGACTTTCTGAGAAAGATGTAGTTACCACTTACTCATTAAAAGCCACAAACAAACACTCTTTCATCTGGTTTAATTGTGGTGGCCTTTAATTTTATTTGTAAAACACCTGATGCACCCAATATCGCATTCATTTAATATTTAACGGTTTATGGAGTAGACCGAAGTGAAAACACCCACGCGCCTTGCCTGGTCTTATTTAATTTTATTTTTATTAATTTTTCTAATAAAAAAGCTTAATATTATAATAATTTCTTCGGCCTTTTTTTTTGTTAATTATATATAAATTTTATTACAGCTATAGGTCATTTGTAATCAGTTCACAATTTTATTTATTTTATCGATACTTCGCTTCAAGTTTGTGTAGCTTCTTCAGGAAATAAAATTATTCTAAATTTACTAGTGCATACATAGATACATATCGTTAAATTAATACGAAAAGGCCCTAACTCATGTTTTACATAGTTTACAGGAGGATGAAAAAACTAAATAAAAAAAGATGTAATATTGATGCAAAATTTTTTTTCAACACAATTTTTATTGAAAACACTACAAATTTAGTGTTATATTAGTTTTATTAATATAAAGGAGGTGTATCTAGTAATGGTCTATCGAATTATGTAAAAATATCGATTTCGAAAAATTATGAGTTGAGGCCTTTTTTTAAGTTAACGATATATGTATATAAAATTGAAAATATTTGTCAAAATTGAAAAAATAGAAAAGTTCAAAAAAGATTTTTGATTACAAAAGACCTATAGCTGTAGCTATAATATGTATATAGATTTGAAATCTGGAGTTTTCCAATGACGTGACTTGGGTCCTATTTTAATTTTCCTCTTCATAAACGACTTGCCATGTATCTATAGTTTCTGATGTGCGCTTCTTGAGCCGAAATTAAATTTTAAAAATTACATTATTATGACAATAAGACTTCTGCTAAAAAATTTATATTAAATAAAAATATGTGTAACATAGCGACTTTAATGCCCTACACAGAAAAAATTATTCCCACAAAAATTTCCAAACAAACGTTTATTTTTAAACAAAATTTAGTTTCAGTAAATATTTTTTACTGTTGCAGTAAATAGTTTGATCCAATTTTGTTTTAAGCAAAAAAAAACTGTATAGAGTGAAAAATATAATATATAAAATATAAAAAAAATAATATAAAATAACATTTGTAACAAGATTGTCTAGATAAGTTTTCTGTTCAAATATGGAAATGGCATACTGTTCGTTTCATTTGCTTTTTCATTTCGGTAAAAAAATTTGTTTGAATGAAACAATTTGTTGATTGAAAAAATCGGAGTTTTTTTTTTAAAGAAATTACAAATTCTTGCATTTGAATTTACAAATTTCCACACAATTTCTTAATAATTTGTTTGAAAAGCCCCTGTTCTTTAAATCAACAAATTGTCTGATTCAACAATTTTATAATGAAAATAAAAAGCAAATAAAACAAATAACTGTTCTGTACATTAATTGCATAATCTACATCTATATTGGAACAAAAATTTTCTCTTAACAATTTTGTTACAAATGCTACTTTATATTAATTGTATGAAATCGAATTTTTCACTCCATACTGTTTTTAAATTTGTTTAAAACAAAATTACTGGAGCAGTAATTATTTACTGAAACTAAATTTTATTTTAAACAAAATATTTTGGATTTCATTTTTTTTGTGTATCTAGAGACAATTTCCTATAAACGTAGCACAAATAATTTTAAAAAGTTATGACACTTTAGAATAATAATAATAATAAATTTTTTAATATTTTGTAATATAAATCTGATAATACTAGAGCTATCTACAGACGGTTGTCAGATCTTAAAATATTACCAGTAAAATTTTCTTAAAATTTCTTACAACCGTTTGAAAATTTTGTCAGAAAAAGCATTCTCAGTCTATTGCAAGACTAGCAGCTGACAACAAATTGTCAGACATTTACAATCGTGTGAACACATTGCAATTGCTTCTTTATGGTCCATAATAATTTATACTTTCACTTTTTACATTTAACACAAATGAATGCTATTTAACAATTTCTAACAAATGCTTTGAGTCTGGCAACACATAACAACAGATCAGACAATTTGTGCATATGACAACCGTGTGAACTGACAATTTTTCGACTAACGATTTTGTCAGATGAATTTATTGCCATACAACCGTCTGGCAATAAATTGTAAGATTTTCTTACAACAGTGTGAACTGACAAAGAATATTGTACTGGCAATTTTCGATTGCCAGTACATTGTCAGCACATTGCCAGATCTGATAATATTGTGAGATCTGACAATCGTCTGTACATAGATTAACCTTTTTCTTTTGTAAAATTGTGATATTTTATATTTATTCTGCAAAATATATTTTTATATGACATTTCTATGTATTAATTTTCATTTATTATAATATACATAATTTCAATACAGCGGCAAATGATTAGTTAGTTCCAATAACCGAATTATTTTTAATAATTAAATATTGTTTGTAAGAATAGTTTTTTTTATTAGAAATTTTTATAATGCATAGCAGATTATAGTGATAGGTATTGTGCAAAACAAGAACTTGGTCAACATTTTCATCTCACTACTTTTGATGGCCGAAATTTGAGATAGGAACTTGGCATTTCTGTAAATAAAACTCTTATGGCTCGATTATGGATGGCAACCGAACTTCAGTTGCCGAGTTAACTAGCAACGCAACTGAAACTAAAATTGGTTTTATAGTATGGCAACTTCCTACAGTTGCCAAAAAGTTATCGAAAATAGGATTATGACAGATTGGCAACTGAAAATAAAGTTAACAAAAATGCAATATATAAGAAATACAAGTGCTTAAGACAAAATCAAGTAAAAGTGCCTAAAACAATACTTATCTTAAAAATTATTAAATAAGTGGAATTAATTGCTGATGAAGGGAAGAAAATGCAAAATGTTAAATCTATTAGACGGCCTAAAATATGTTTTAACAATTTCTTTTTTAACTTTAAATCATATTTTCTTGGAATATGCAAAGAAGAAACTCAAAAATAAAAATAATATAGCACTTAATTTTTTCACTTTTTACTATGCAGCAACTACAAATTTGTGGTTGCCAATATGGCAACTGAATTTACTACCTGTTAGTTGCCAGTTGCCATCCGTAATAGCATTTTGGACACTAGCAACGCAACTTCAGTTCGGTTGCTATCCATAATCGAGCCATTAAACTATTGTGTCATTACAAAAGCCCTAAGTATGCATCAAAGAATCGTTTGGGTATACATATGTGAAATATAACTCAAAATTTAGTCGTCTGACTCCGCCTACTCTTTTTAAATATATGCGCATATTAAAGTTTGCTGAGCCGAAGTATATAAAACAAGAGGATAGAATTTTATCGTAGTTTATATATCCACTTTTGAAAACACAAGGTCATAGCCTTTCGTAAAGGAAATTTGCATGTAGCTTGATCTTGATTAAATTTTTTTTCAAGTTGTTAACTTATCTAAGTCAATTTTTGGAACAAATTTTAGCTCTATACATCGTCAATTTTTCAAATTTTTATGAAAAAATTTAATGAACTATAAATCGTCCATTTCATATGCAAAAAACTAAAAACACTATACATCGTCTATTTTTCATGCACAAATATTAAATGGGCTATACATACAAAATATAATGGGCTAAACATGGTTGATTTTTTAAATTTTTATAAAAAACATTAATGGGCTATAAATTGCCAATTTCATATACAAAAACTTAAACGGACTATATACGTCGTCTATATTTCGTGCAAAGAATTTAATAAAATATACATCATCCATTTTTTATACAAAAAAATTTTTTATGAAAAAAATTTAATGGACTATACATCGTCAATTTTTCAAATTTTTATAAAAAAATTTAATGAACTATAAATCGTTCATTTCATATGCAAAAAACTAAAAACACTACATCGTCTATTTTTCATGCAGAAATATTAAATGGGCTATACATACAAAATATAATGGGCTATACATGGTAAATTTTAGCCCATTTAATTTTTTTGCATGAAAAATAGACGATGTATATTGTTTTTAGTTTTTTGCATATGAAATGAACGATTTATAGTTCATTAAATTTTTTCATAAAAATTTGAAAAATTGACGAATTGAGAAATATACACGACGTATATAGTCCATTTAAGTTTTTGTATACGAAATGGACAATTTATAGCCCATTAATGTTTTTCATAAAAATTTAAAAAATCAACCATGTATAGCCCATTATATTTTGTATCTATAGCCCATTTAATTTTTATGCATGAAAAATAGACGATGTATAGTGTTTTTAGTTTTTTTCATATGAAATGAACGATTTATAGTTCATTAAATTTTTTTATAAAAATTTGAAAAATTGACGATGTATAGTCCATTAAATTTTTTCCATAAAAAATTATTTTCATAAAAAATGGATGATGTATATATCATTAAATTCTTTGCACGAAATATAGACGACGTATATAGTCCATTTAAGTTTTTGTATACGAAATGGACAATTTATAGCCCATTTAAATTTTTCATAAAAATTTAAAAAATCAATCATGTATAGCCCATTATATTTTGTATCTATAGCCCATTTAATTTTTTTGCATGAAAAATAGACGATGTATAGTGTTTTTAATTTTTTGCATATGAAATGAACGATTTATAGTTCATTAAATTTTTTCATAAAAATTTGAAAAATTGACGATGTATAATAGTCCATTAAATTTTTTTCATAAAATTTTTTTTTCATAAAAAATGGATGATGTATATTTTATTAAATTCTTTGCACGAAATATAGACGACGTTTATAGTCCATTTAAGTTTTTGTATACGAAATGGACAATTTATAGCCCATTAATGTTTTTCATAAAAATTTAAAAAATCAACCATGTATAGCCCCTTATATTTTGTATCTATAGCCCATTTAATTTTTCTGCATGAAAAATAGACGATGTATAGTGTTTGTAGTTTTTTGCGTATGAAATGAACGATTTATAGTTCATTAAATTTTTTCATAAAAATTTTAAAAATTGACGACGTATAGTCCATAAAATTTTTTTCATAAAAAATGGATGATGTATATATCATTAAATTCTTTGCACGAAATATAGACGACGTATATAGTCCATTTAAGTTTTTGTATACGAAATTGACAATTTTTAACCCATTAATGTTTTTCATAAAAATTTTAAAAATCAACCATGTATAGCCCATTATATTTTGTATCTATAGCCCATTTAATTTTTTTACATGAAAAATAGACGATGTATAGTGTTTTTAGTTTTTTGCATATGAAATGAACGATTTATAGTTCATTAAATTTTTTCATAAAAATTTGAAAAATTGACGATGTATAAGTCCATTAAATTTTTTTCATAAAAATTTTTTTTTCATAAAAAATGGATGATGTATATTTTATTAACTTCTTTGCACGAAATATAGACGACGTTTATAGTCCATTTAAGTTTTTGTATTCGAAATGGACAATTTATAGCCCATTAATGTTTTTCATAAAAATTTAAAAAGTCAACCATGTATAGCCCATTATATTTTGTATCTATAGCCCATTTAATTTTTTTACATGAAAAATAGACGATGTATAGTGTTTTTAGTTTTTTGCATATGAAATGAACGATTTATAGTTCATTAAATTTTTTCATAAAAATTTGAAAAATTGACGATGTATAAGTCCATTAAATTTTTTTCATAAAAATTTTTTTTCATAAAAAATGGATGATGTATATTTTATTAAATTCTTTGCACGAAATATAGACGACGTATATAGTCCATTTAAGTTTTTGTATACGAAATGGACAATTTATAGCCCATTAATATTTTTCATAAAAATTTAAAAAATCAACCATGTATAGCCCATTATATTTTGTATCTATAGCCCATTTAATTTTTTTGCATGAAAAAAAAAACGATGTATAGTGTTTGTAGTTTTTTGCATATGAAATGAATGATTTATAGTACATTAAATTTTTTCATAAAAATTTGAAAAATTGATGATGTATAATAGTCCATTAAATTTTTTTCATAAAAAATTTTTTTTCATAAAAAATGGATGATGTATATTTTATTAAATTCTTTGCACGAAATATAGACGACGTATATAGTCCATTTAAGTTTTTGTATACGAAATGGACAATTTATAGCCCATTAATGTTTTTCATAAAAATTTAAAAAATCAACCATGTATAGCCCATTATATTTTGTATCTATAGCCCATTTAATTTTTTTGCATGAAAAATAGACGATGTATAGTGTTTTTAGTTTTTTGCATATGAAATGAACGATTTATAGTTCATTAAATTTTTTCATAAAAATTTGAAAAATTGACGATGTATTATAGTCCATAAAATTTTTTTCATAAAAAATTTTTTTTCATAAAAAATGGATGATGTGTATATTATAAAATTCCTTGCACGAAATATAGACGACGTATATAGTCCATTTAAGTTTTTGTATACGAAATTGACAATTTATAACCCATTAATGTTTTTCATAAAAATTTAAAAAATCAACCATGTATAGCCCATTATATTTTGTATCTATAGCCCATTTAATTTTTTTACATGAAAAATAGACGATGTATAGTGTTTTTAGTTTTTTGCATATGAAATAAAGGATTTATAGTTCATTAAATTTTTTCATAAAAATTTGAAAAATTGACGATGCATAGTCCATTAAATTTTTTTCATAAAAAATTTTTTTTCATAAAAAATGGATGATGTATATTTTATTAAATTCTTTGCACGAAATATAGACGACGTATACAGTCCATTTAAGTTTTTGTATTCGAAATGGACAATTTATAGCCCATTAATGTTTTTCATAAAAATTTAAAAAGTCAACCATGTATAGCCCATTATATTTTGTATCTATAGCCCATTTAATTTTTTTGCATGAAAAATAGACGATGTATAATGTTTTTAGTTTTTTGCATATTAAATGAACGATTTATAGTTCATTAAATTTTTTCATAAAAATTTTAAAAATGTATAGTCCATTAAATTTTTTTCATAAAAAATTTTTTTTTATAAAAAATGGATGATGTATATTTTATTAAATTCTTTGCACGAAATATAGACGACGTATATAGTCCATTTAAGTTTTTGTATACGAAATTGACAATTTATAACCCATTAATGTTTTTCATAAAAATTTAAAAAATCAACCATGTATAGCCCATTATATTTTGTATCTATAGCCCATTTAATTTTTTTACATGAAAAATAGACAATGTATAGTGTTTTTAGTTTTTTGCATATGAAATGAACGATTTATAGTTCATTAAATTTTTTCATAAAAATTTGAAAAATTGACGATGTATTATAGTCCATAAAATTTTTTTCATAAAAAATTTTTTTTCATAAAAAATGGATGATGTGTATATTATAAAATTCTTTGCACGAAATATAGACGACGTATATAGTCCATTTAAGTTTTTGTATACGAAATTGACAATTTATAACCCATTAATGTTTTTCATAAAAATTTAAAAAATCAACCATGTATAGCCCATTATATTTTGTATCTATAGCCCATTTAATTTTTTTACATGAAAAATAGACGATGTATAGTGTTTTTAGTTTTTTGCATATGAAATAAAGGATTTATAGTTCATTAAATTTTTTCATAAAAATTTGAAAAATTGACGATGCATAGTCCATTAAATTTTTTTCATAAAAAATTTTTTTTCATAAAAAATGGATGATGTATATTTTATTAAATTCTTTGCACGAAATATAGACGACGTATACAGTCCATTTAAGTTTTTGTATTCGAAATGGACAATTTATAGCCCATTAATGTTTTTCATAAAAATTTAAAAAGTCAACCATGTATAGCCCATTATATTTTGTATCTATAGCCCATTTAATTTTTTTGCATGAAAAATAGACGATGTATAATGTTTTTAGTTTTTTGCATATTAAATGAACGATTTATAGTTCATTAAATTTTTTCATAAAAATTTTAAAAATGTATAGTCCATTAAATTTTTTTCATAAAAAATTTTTTTTTATAAAAAATGGATGATGTATATTTTATTAAATTCTTTGCACGAAATATAGACGACGTATATAGTCCATTTAAGTTTTTGTATACGAAATTGACAATTTATAACCCATTAATGTTTTTCATAAAAATTTAAAAAATCAACCATGTATAGCCCATTATATTTTGTATCTATAGCCCATTTAATTTTTTTACATGAAAAATAGACGATGTATAGTGTTTTTAGTTTTTTGCATATGAAATGAACGATTTATAGTTCATTAAATTTTTTCATAAAAATTTGAAAAATTGACGATGTATTATAGTCCATAAAATTTTTTTCATAAAAAATTTTTTTTCATAAAAAATGGATGATGTGTATATTATAAAATTCTTTGCACGAAATATAGACGACGTATATAGTCCATTTAAGTTTTTGTATACGAAATTGACAATTTATAACCCATTAATGTTTTTCATAAAAATTTAAAAAATCAACCATGTATAGCCCATTATATTTTGTATCTATAGCCCATTTAATTTTTTTACATGAAAAATAGACGATGTATAGTGTTTTTAGTTTTTTGCATATGAAATAAAGGATTTATAGTTCATTAAATTTTTTCATAAAAATTTGAAAAATTGACGATGTATAGTCCATTAAATTTTTTCCATAAAAAATTATTTTCATAAAAAATGGATGATGTATATATCATAAAATTCTTTGCACGAAATATAGACGACGTATATAGTCCATTTAAGTTTTTGTATACGAAATTGACAATTTTTAACCCATTAATGTTTTTCATAAAAATTTAAAAAATCAACCATGTATAGCCCATTATATTTTGTATCTATAGCCCATTTAATTTTTTTACATGAAAAATAGACGATGTATAGTGTTTTTAGTTTTTTGCATATGAAATGAACGATTTATAGTTCATTAAATTTTTTCATAAAAATTTGAAAAATTGACGATGTATAGTCCATTAAATTTTTTTCATAAAAAATGGATGATGTATATATCATTAAATTCTTTGCACGAAATATAGACGACGTATATAGTCCATTTAAGTTTTTGTATACGAAATTGACAATTTTTAACCCATTAATGTTTTTCATAAAAATTTAAAAAATCAACCATGTATAGCCCATTATATTTTGTATCTATAGCCCATTTAATTTTTTTGCATGAAAAATAGACGATGTATAGTGTTTTTAGTTTTTTGCATATAAAATGAACGATTTATAGTACATTAAATTTTTTCATAAAAATTTGAAAAATTGATGATGTATGGTCCATTAAATTTATTTCATAAAAAATGGATGATGTATATATCATTAAATTCTTTGCACGAAATATAGACGACGTATATAGTCCATTTAAGTTTTTGTATACGAAATTGACAATTTTTAACCCATTAATGTTTTTCATAAAAATTTAAAAAATCAACCATGTATAGCCCATTATATTTTGTATCTATAGCCCATTTAATTTTTTTGCATGAAAAATAGACGATGTATAGTGTTTTTAGTTTTTTGCATATAAAATGAACGATTTATAGTACATTAAATTTTTTCATAAAAATTTGAAAAATTGATGATGTATGGTCCATTAAATTTTTTTCATAAAAAATGGATGATGTATACATCATTAAATTCTTTGCACGAAATATAGACGACGTATATAGTCCATTTAAGTTTTTGTATACGAAATGGACAATTTATAGCCCATTAATATTTTTCATAAAAATTTAAAAAATCAACCATGTATAGCCCATTATATTTTGTATCTATAGCCCATTTAATTTTTCTGCATGAAAAATAGACGATGTATAGTGTTTTTAGTTTTTTGCATATAAAATGAACGATTTATAGTTCATTAAATTTTTTCATAAAAATTTTAAAAATGTATAGTCCATTAAATTTTTTTCATAAAATTTTTTTTTTCATAAAGAATGGATGATGTATATTTTATTAAATTCTTTGCACGAAATACAGACGACGTATATAGTCCATTTAAGTTTTTGTATACGAAATGAACAATTTATAGCCCATTAATGTTTTTCATAAAAATTTAAAAAATCAACCATGTATAGCCCCTTATATTTTGTATCTATAGCCCATTTAATTTTTTTGCATGAAAAATAGACGATGTATAGTGTTTTTAGTTTTTTGCATATGAAATGAACGATTTATAGTTCATTAAATTTTTTCATAAAAATTTGAAAAATTGACGACGTATAGTCCATAAAATTTTTTTCATAAAAAATTTTTTTTCATAAAAAATGGATGATGTATATATCATAAAATTCTTTGCACGAAATATAGACGACGTATATAGTCCATTTAAGTTTTGTTATACGAAATTGACAATTTTTAACCCATTAATGTTTTTCATAAAAATTTAAAAAATCAACCATGTATAGCCCATTATATTTTGTATCTATAGCCCATTTAATTTTTTTGCATGAAAAATAGACGATGTATAATGTTTTTAGTTTTTTGCATATGACATGAACGATTTATAGTTCATTAAATTTTTTCATAAGAATTTTAAAAATGTATAGTCCATTAAATTTTTTTCATAAAAAATTTTTTTTCATAAAAAATGGATGATGTATATTTTATTAAATTCTTTGCACGAAATATAGACGACGTGTATAGTCCATTTAAGTTTTTGTATACGAAATGGACAATTTATAGCCCATTAATGTTTTTCATAAAAATTTAAAAAATCAACCATGTATAGCCCATTATATTTTGTATCTATAGCCCATTTAATTTTTTTGCATGAAAAATAGACGATGTATAGTGTTTTTAGTTTTTTGCATATGAAATGAACGATTTATAGTTCATTAAATTTTTTCATAAAAATTTGAAAAATTGACGACGTATAGTCCATAAAATTTTTTTCATAAAAATTTTTTTTTTGCATATGAAATGAATGATTTATAGTACATTAAATTTTTTCATAAAAATTTGAAAAATTGTTGATGTATAGTCCATTAAATTTTTTCATAAAAAATTTTTTTTCATAAAAAATGGATGATGTATATTTTATTAAATTCTTTGCACGAAATATAGACGACGTATATAGTCCATTTAAGTTTTTGTATACGAAATTGACAATTTATAACCCATTAATGTTTTTCATAAAAATTTAAAAAATCAACCATGTATAGCCCATTATATTTTGTATCTATAGCCCATTTAATTTTTTTACATGAAAAATAGACGATGTATAGTGTTTTTAGTTTTTTGCATATGAAATGAACGATTTATAGTTCATTAAATTTTTTCATAAAAATTTGAAAAATTGACGATGTATATATAGTCCATTAAATTTTTTTCATAAAAAAATTTTTTTCATAAAAAATGGATGATGTATATTTTATTAAATTCTTTGCACGAAATATAGACGACGTATATAGTCCATTTAAGTTTTTGTATACGAAATGGACAATTTATAGCCCATTAATGTTTTTCATAAAAATTTAAAAAGTCAACCATGTATAGCCCATTATATTTTGTATCTATAGCCCATTTAATTTTTTTGCATGAAAAATAGACGATGTATAATGTTTTTAGTTTTTTGCATATGAAATGAACGATTTATAGTTCATTAAATTTTTTCATAAAAATTTTAAAAATGTATAGTCCATTAAATTTTTTTCATAAAAAATTTTTTTTCATAAAAATTTTTATTTTATTAAATTCTTTGCACGAAATATAGACGACGTATATAGTCCATTTAAGTTTTTGTATACGAAATGGACAATTTATAGCCCATTTAAATTTTTCATAAAAATTTAAAAAATCAATCATGTATAGCCCATTATATTTTGTATCTATAGCCCATTAAATTTTTTTGCATGAAAAATAGACGATGTATAGTGTATTTAGTTTTTTGCATATGAAATGAACAATTTATAGTTCATTAAATTTTTTCATAAAAATTTTAAAAATGTATAGTCCATTAAATTTTTTTCATAAAATTTTTTTTTCATAAAGAATGGATGATGTATATTTTATTAAATTCTTTGCACGAAATACAGACGACGTATATAGTCCATTTAAGTTTTTGTATACGAAATGAACAATTTATAGCCCATTAATGTTTTTCATAAAAATTTAAAAAATCAACCATGTATAGCCCCTTATGTTTTGTATCTATAGCCCATTTAATTTTTTTGCATGAAAAATAGACGATGTATAGTGTTTTTAGTTTTTTGCATATGAAATGAACGATTTATAGTTCATTAAATTTTTTCATAAAAATTTGAAAAATTGACGACGTATAGTCCATAAAATTTTTTTCATAAAAAATTTATTTTCAAAAAAAATGGATGATGTATATATCATAAAATTCTTTGCACGAAATATAGACGACGTATATAGTCCATTTAAGTTTTTGTATACGAAATTGACAATTTTTAACCCATTAATGTTTTTCATAAAAATTTAAAAAATCAACCATGTATAGCCCATTATATTTTGTATCTATAGCCCATTTAATTTTTTTGCATGAAAAATAGACGATGTATAATGTTTTTAGTTTTTTGCATATGACATGAACGATTTATAGTTCATTAAATTTTTTCATAAGAATTTTAAAAATGTATAGTCCATTAAATTTTTTTCATAAAAAATTTTTTTTCATAAAAAATGGATGATGTATATTTTATTAAATTCTTTGCACGAAATATAGACGACGTGTATAGTCCATTTAAGTTTTTGTATACGAAATGGACAATTTATAGCCCATTAATGTTTTTCATAAAAATTTAAAAAATCAACCATGTATAGCCCATTATATTTTGTATCTATAGCCCATTTAATTTTTTTGCATGAAAAATAGACGATGTATAGTGTTTTTAGTTTTTTGCATATGAAATGAACGATTTATAGTTCATTAAATTTTTTCATAAAAATTTGAAAAATTGACGACGTATAGTCCATAAAATTTTTTTCATAAAAAATTTTTTTTCTTAAAAAATGGATGATGTATGTATCATTAAATTCTTTGCACGAAATATAGACGACGTATATAGTCCATTTAAGTTTTTGTATACGAAATTGACAATTTATAACCCATTAATATTTTTCATAAAAATTTAAAAAATCAACCATGTATAGCCCATTATATTTTGTATCTATAGCCCATTTAATTTTTTTACATGAAAAATAGACGATGTATAGTGTTTTTAGTTTTTTGCATATGAAATGAACGATTTATAGTTCATTAAATTTTTTCATAAAAATTTGAAAAATTGACGACGTATAGTCCATAAAATTTTTTTCATAAAAATTTTTTTTTGCATATGAAATGAATGATTTATAGTACATTAAATTTTTTCATAAAAATTTGAAAAATTGTTGATGTATAGTCCATTAAATTTTTTCATAAAAAATTTTTTTTCATAAAAAATGGATGATGTATATTTTATTAAATTCTTTGCACGAAATATAGACGACGTATATAGTCCATTTAAGTTTTTGTATACGAAATGGACAATTTATAGCCCATTAATGTTTTTCATAAAAATTTAAAAAATCAACCATGTATAGCCCATTATATTTTGTATCTATAGCCCATTTAATTTTTTTACATGAAAAATAGACGATGTATAGTGTTTTTAGTTTTTTGCATATGAAATGAACGATTTATAGTTCATTAAATTTTTTCATAAAAATTTGAAAAATTGACGATGTATATATAGTCCATTAAATTTTTTTCATAAAAAAATTTTTTTCATAAAAAATGGATGATGTATATTTTATTAAATTCTTTGCACGAAATATAGACGACGTATATAGTCCATTTAAGTTTTTGTATACGAAATGGACAATTTATAGCCCATTAATGTTTTTCATAAAAATTTAAAAAGTCAACCATGTATAGCCCATTATATTTTGTATCTATAGCCCATTTAATTTTTTTGCATGAAAAATAGACGATGTATAATGTTTTTAGTTTTTTGCATATGAAATGAACGATTTATAGTTCATTAAATTTTTTCATAAAAATTTTAAAAATGTATAGTCCATTAAATTTTTTTCATAAAAAATTTTTTTTCATAAAAAATGGATGATGTATATTTTATTAAATTCTTTGCACGAAATATAGACGACGTATATAGTCCATTTAAGTTTTTGTATACGAAATGGACAATTTATAGCCCATTTAAATTTTTCATAAAAATTTAAAAAATCAATCATGTATAGCCCATTATATTTTGTATCTATAGCCCATTAAATTTTTTTGCATGAAAAATAGACGATGTATAGTGTATTTAGTTTTTTGCATATGAAATGAACGATTTATAGTTCATTAAATTTTTTCATAAAAATTTGAAAAATTTACGATGTATAGTCCATTAAATTTTTTTCATAAAAAATTTTTTTTTATAAAAAATGGATGATGTATATTTTATTAAATTCTTTGCACGAAATATAGACGACGTATATAGTCCATTTAAGTTTTTGTATACGAAATTGACAATTTTTAACCTATTAATGTTTTTCATAAAAATTTAAAAAATCAACCATGTATAGCCCATTATATTTTGTATCTATAGCCCATTTAATTTTTTTGCATGAAAAATAGACGATGTATAATGTTTTTAGTTTTTTGCATATGAAATGAACGATTTATAGTTCATTAAATTTTTTCATAAAAATTTGAAAAATGTATAGTCCATTAAATTTTTTTCATAAAAAATTTTTTTTTCATAAAAAATGGATGATGTGTATTTTATTAAATTCTTTGCACGAAATATAGACGACGTATATAGTCCATTTAAGTTTTTGTATACGAAATGGACAATTTATAGCCCATTAATATTTTTCATAAAAATTTAAAAAATCAACCATGTATAGCCCCTTATATTTTGTATCTATAGCCCATTTAATTTTTTTGCATGAAAAATAGACGATGTATAGTGTTTTTAGTTTTTTGCATATGAAATGAACGATTTATAGTTCATTAAATTTTTTCATAAAAATTTGAAAAATTGACGATGTATAGTCCATTAAATTTTTTTCATAAAAAATGGATGATGTATATTTTATTAAATTCTTTGCACGAAATATAGACGACGTATATAGTCCATTTAAGTTTTTGTATACGAAATGGACAATTTATAGCCCATTAATGTTTTTCATAAAAATTTAAAAAATCAACCATTTATAGCCCATTATATTTTGTATCTATAGCCCATTTAATTTTTTTGCATGAAAAAAAACGATGTATAGTGTTTGTAGTTTTTTGCATATGAAATGAATGATTCATAGATCATTAAATTTTTTCATAAAAATTTGAAAAATTGATGATGTATATATAGTCCATTAAATTTATTTCATAAACAATTTTTTTCTCATAAAAAATGGATGATGTATATTTCATTAAATTCTTTGCAAGAAATATAGACGACGTATATAGTCCATTTAAGTTTTTATATACGAAATGGACAATTTATAGCCCATTAATATTTTTCATAAAAATTTAAGAAATCAACCATGTATAGCCCATTATATTTTGTATCTATAGCCCATTTAATTTTTTTGCATGAAAAATAGACGATGTATAGTGTTTTTAGTTTTTTGCATATGAAATGAACGATTTATAGTTCATTAAATTTTTTCATAAAAATTTGAAAAATTGACGATGTATAGTCCATTAAATTTATTTCATAAACAATTTTTTTTCATAAAAAATGGATGATGTATATTTCATTAAATTCTTTGCACGAAATATAGACAACGTATATAGTCCATTTAAGTTTTTGTATACGAAATGGACAATTTATAGCCCATTAATGTTTTTCATAAAAATTTAAAAAATCAACCATGTATAGCCCATTATATTTTGTATCTATAGCCCATTTATTATTATAGTCCATTAAATTTTTTTCATAAAAAATTTTTTTTTATAAAAAATGGATGATGTATATTTTATTAAATTCTTTGCACGAAATATAGACGACGTATATAGTCCATTTAAGTTTTTGTATACGAAATTGACAATTTTTAACCCATTAATGTTTTTCATAAAAATTTAAAAAATCAACCATGTATAGCCCATTATATTTTGTATCTATAGCCCATTTAATTTTTTTACATGAAAAATAGACGATGTATAGTGTTTTTAGTTTTTTGCATATGAAATGAACGATGTATAGTTCATTAAATTTTTTTTATAAAAATTTGAAAAATTGACGATGTATAGTCCATTAAATTTTTTTCATAAAAATTTTTTTTCATAAAAAATGGATGATGTATATTTTATTAAATTCTTTGCACGAAATATAGACGACGTATATAGTCCATTTAAGTTTTTGTATACGAAATGGACAATTTATAGCCCATTAATGTTTTTCATAAAAATTTAAAAAGTCAACCATGTATAGCCCATTATATTTTGTATCTATAGCCCATTTAATTTTTTTGCATGAAAAATAGACGATGTATAATGTTTTTAGTTTTTTGCATATGAAATGAACGATTTATAGTTCATTAAATTTTTTCATAAAAATTTGAAAAATGTATAGTCCATTAAATTTTTTTCATAAAAAATTTTTTTTTCATAAAAAATGGATGATGTGTATTTTATTAAATTCTTTGCACGAAATATAGACGACGTATATAGTCCATTTAAGTTTTTGTATACGAAATGGACAATTTATAGCCCATTAATATTTTTCATAAAAATTTAAAAAATCAACCATGTATAGCCCCTTATATTTTGTATCTATAGCCCATTTAATTTTTTTGCATGAAAAATAGACGATTTATAGTGTTTTTAGTTTTTTGCATATGAAATGAACGATTTATAGTTCATTAAATTTTTTCATAAAAATTTGAAAAATTGACGATGTATAGTCCATTAAATTTTTTTCATAAAAAATGGATGATGTATATTTTATTAAATTCTTTGCACGAAATATAGACGACGTATATAGTCCATTTAAGTTTTTGTATACGAAATGGACAATTTATAGCCCATTAATGTTTTTCATAAAAATTTAAAAAATCAACCATGTATAGCCCATTATATTTTGTATCTATAGCCCATTTAATTTTTTTGCATGAAAAAAACGATGTATAGTGTTTGTAGTTTTTTGCATATGAAATGAATGATTCATAGATCATTAAATTTTTTCATAAAAATTTGAAAAATTGATGATGTATATATAGTCCATTAAATTTATTTCATAAACAATTTTTTTCTCATAAAAAATGGATGATGTATATTTCATTAAATTCTTTGCACGAAATATAGACGACGTATATAGTCCATTTAAGTTTTTATATACGAAATGGACAATTTATAGCCCATTAATATTTTTCATAAAAATTTAAAAAATCAACCATGTATAGCCCATTATATTTTGTATCTATAGCCCATTTAATTTTTTTGCATGAAAAATAGACGATGTATAGTGTTTTTAGTTTTTTGCATATGAAATGAACGATTTATAGTTCATTAAATTTTTTCATAAAAATTTGAAAAATTGACGATGTATAGTCCATTAAATTTTTTCCATAAAAAATTATTTTCATAAAAAATGGATGATGTATATATCATTAAATTCTTTGCACGAAATATAGACGACGTATATGGTCCATTTAAGTTTTTGTATACGAAATGGACAATTTATAGCCTATTAATGTTTTTCATAAAAATTTAAAAAATCAACCATGTATAGCCCATTATATTTTGTATCTATAGCCCATTTAATTTTTTTGCATGAAAAATAGACGATGTATAGTGTTTTTAGTTTTTTGCATATGAAATGAATGATTCATAGATCATTAAATTTTTTCATAAAAATTTGAAAAATTGATGATGTATAGTCCATTAAATTTTTTTCATAAAAAATTTTTTTTCATAAAAAATGGATGATGTATATTTTATTAAATTCTTTGCACGAATTATAGACGACGTATATAGGCCATTTAAGTTTTTGTATACGAAATGGACAATTTATAGCCCATTAATGTTTTTCATAAAAATTTAAAAAATCAACCATGTATAGCCCATTATATTTTGTATCTATAGCCCATTTAATTTTTATGCATGAAAAATAGACGATGTATAGTGTTTTTAGTTTTTTGCATATGAAATGAACGGTTTATAGTTCATTAAATTTTTTCATAAAAATTTGAAAAATTGACGATGTATAGTCCATTAATTTTTTTTCATAAAAAATTTTTTTTCATAAAAAATGGATGATGTATATTTTATTAAATTCTTTGCACGAAATATAAACGACGTATATAGTCCATTTAAGTTTTTGTATACGAAATGGACAATTTATAGCCCATTAATGTTTTTCATAAAAATTTAAAAAATCAACCATGTATAGCCCATTATATTTTGTATCTATAGCCCATATAATATTTTTGCATGAAAAATAGACGATGTATAGTGTTTGTAGTTTTTTGCATATGAAATGAATGATTTATAGTACATTAAATTTTTTCATAAAAATTTTAAAAATTGATGATGTATGGTCCATTAAATTTTTTTTATAAACAATTTTTTTTCAAAAAAAATGGATGATGTATATATCATTAAATTCTTTGCACGAAATATAGACGACGTATATAGTCCATTTAAGTTTTTTTATACGAAATGGACAATTTACAACCCATTAATGTTTTTCATAAAAATTTAAAAAATCAACCATGTATAGCCCATTATATTTTGTATCTATAGCCCATTTAATTTTTTTGCATGAAAAATAGACGATGTATAGTGTTTTTAGTTTTTTGCATATAAAATGAACGATTTATAGTTCATTAAATTTTTTCATAAAAATTTGAAAAATGTATAGTCCATTAAATTTTTTTCATAAAAATTTTTTTTTCATAAAAAATGGATGATGTATATTTTATTAAATTCTTTGCACGAAATATAGACGACGTATATAGTCCATTTAAGTTTTTGTATACGAAATGGACAATTTATAGCCCATTAAAGTTTTTCATAAAAATTAAAAAAATCAACCATGTATAGCCCATTATATTTTGTATCTATAGCCCATTTAATTTTTTTGCATGAAAAATAGACGATGTATAGAGTTTTTAGTTTTTTGCATATGAAATGAACGATTTATAGTTCATTAAATTTTTTCATAAAAATTTGAAAAATTGACGATGTATTATAGTCCATAAAATTTTTTTCATAAAAAATTTTTTTTTCATAAAAAATGGATGATGTATATTTTATTAAATTCTTTGCACGAAATATAGACGACGTATATAGTCCATTTAAGTTTTTGTATACGAAATGGACAATTTATAGCCCATTAATATTTTTCATAAAAATTTAAAGAATCAACCATGTATAGCCCATTATATTTTGTATCTATAGCCCATTTAATTTTTTTGCATGAAAAATAGACGATGTATAGTGTTTGTAGTTTTTTGCATATGAAATGAATGATTTATAGTACATTAAATTTTTTCATAAAAATTTGAAAAATTGTTGATGTATAGTCCATTAATTTTTTTTCATAAAAAATTTTTTTTCATAAAAAATGGATGATGTATATTTTATTAAATTCTTTGCACGAAATATAAACGACGTATATAGTCCATTTAAGTTTTTGTATACGAAATGGATGATTTATAGCCCATTAATGTTTTTCATAAAAATTTAAAAAATCAACCATGTATAGCCCATTATATTTTGTATCTATAGCCCATTTAATTTTTTTGCATGACAAATAGACAATGTATAGTGTTTGTAGTTTTTTGCATATGAAATGAACGATTTAAAGTTCATTAAATTTTTTCATAAAAATTTGAAAAATTGACGATGTATATATATAGTCCATTTAAGTTTTTGTATACGAAATGGACAATTTATAGCCCATTAATGTTTTTCATAAAAATTTAAAAAATCAACCATGTATAGCCCATTATATTTTGTATCTATAGCCATTTAATTTTTTTGCATGAAAAATAGACGATGTATAGTGTTTTTAGTTTTTTGCATATGAAATGAACGATTTATAGTTCATTAAATTATTTCATAAAAATTTGAAAAATTGTTAATGTATATCCATTAAATTTTTTTCATAAAAATTTTTTTTTCATAAAAAATGGATGATGTATATTTTATTAAATTCTTTGCACGAAATATAGACGACGTATATAGTCCATTTAAGTTTTTGTATACGAAATGGACAATTTATAGCCCATTAATGATTTTCATAAAAATTTAAAAAATCAACCATGTATAGCCCATTATATTTTGTATCTATAGCCCATTTATTTTTTTTGCATGAAAAATAGACGATGTATAGTGTTTTTAGTTTTTTGCATATGAAATGAACGATTTATAGTTCATTAAATTTTTTCATAAAAATTTGAAAAATTGACGATGTATATATAGTCCATTAAATTTTTTCCATAAAAAATTTTTTTTCATAAAAAATGGATGATGTATATATCATTAAATTCTTTGCACGAAATATAGACGACGTATATAGTCCATTTAAGTTTTTGTATACGAAATGGACAATTTATAGCCCATTAATGTTTTTCATAAAAATTTAAAAAATCAACCATGTATAGCCCATTATATTTTGTATCTATAGCCCATTTAATTTTTTTGCATGAAAAATAGACGATGTATAGTGTTTTTAGTTTTTTGCATATAAAATGAACGATTTATAGTTCATTAAATTTTTTCATAAAAATTTGAAAAATGTATTATAGTCCATTAAATTTTTTTCATAAAAAATTTTTTTTCATAAAAAATGGATGATGTATATTTTATTAAATTCTTTGCACGAAATATAGACGACGTATATAGTCCATTTAAGTTATTGTATACGAAATGGACAATTTATAGCCCATTAATATTTTTCATAAAAATTTAAAAAATCAACCATGTATAGCCCATATATTTTGTATCTATAGCCCATTTAATTTTTTTGCATGAAAAATAGACGATGTATAGTGTTTTTAGTTTTTTGCATATAAAATGAACGATTTATAGTTCATTAAATTTTTTCATAAAAATTTGAAAAATGTATAGTCCATTAAATTTTTTTCATAAAAAATTTTTTTTCATAAAAAATGGATGATGTATATTTTATTAAATTCTTTGCACGAAATATAGACGACGTATATAGTCCATTTAAGTTTTTGTATACGAAATGGACAATTTATAGCCCATTAATATTTTTCATAAAAATTTAAAAAATCAACCATGTATAGCCTATTATATTTTGTATCTATATTCCATTTAATTTTTTTGCATGAAAAATAGATGATGTATAGTGTTTTTAGTTTTTTGCATATGAAATGAATGATTCATAGTACATTAAATTTTTTCATAAAAATTTGAAAAATTGATGATGTATAGTCCATTAAATTTTTTTCATAAAAAATTTTTTTTCATAAAAAATGGATGATGTATATATCATTAAATTCTTTGCACGAAATATAGACGACGTATATAGTCCATTTAAGTTTTTGTATACGAAATGGACAATTTATAGCCTATTAATGTTTTTCATAAAAATTTAAAAAATCAACCATGTATAACCCCTTATATTTTGTATCTATAGCCCATTTAATTTTTTTGTATGAAAAATAGACGATGTATAGTGTTTTTAGTTTTTTGCATATGAAATGAACGATTTATAGTTCATTAAATTTTTTCATAAAAATTTGAAAAATTGACGATGTATAGTCCATTAAATTTTTTTCATAAAATTTTTTTTTTCATAAAAAATGGATGATGTATATTTTATTAAATTATTTGCACGAAATATAGACGACGTATATAGTCCATTTAAGTTTTTGTATACGAAATTGACAATTTTTAACCCATTAATGTTTTTCATAAAAATTTAAAAAATCAACCATGTATAGCCCATTATATTTTGTATCTATAGCCCATTTAATTTTTATGCATGAAAAATAGACGATGTATAGTGTTTTTAGTTTTCGGCATATGAAATGAACGATTTATAGTATATTAAATTTTTTCATAAAAATTTGAAAAATGACGATGTATAGTCCATTAAATTTATTTCATAAACAACTTTTTTTCATAAAAAATGGATGATGTATATTTCATTAAATTCTTTGCACGAAATATAGACGACGTATATAGTCCATTTAAGTTTTTATATACGAAATGGACAATTTATAGCCCATTAATGTTTTTCATAAAAATTTAAAAAATCAACCATGTATAGCCCATTATATTTTGTATCTATAGCCCATTTAATTTTTTTGCATGAAAAATAGACGATGTATAGTGTTTTTAGTTTTTTGCATATGAAATGAACGATGTATAGTTCATTAAATTTTTTTTATAAAAATTTGAAAAATTGACGATGTATAGTCCATTAAATTTTTTTCATAAAAATTTTTTTTCATAAAAAATGGATGATGTATATTTTATTAAATTCTTTGCACGAAATATAGACGACGTATATAGTCCATTTAAGTTTTTGTATACGAAATGGACAATTTATAGCCCATTAATGTTTTTCATAAAAATTTAAAAAGTCAACCATGTATAGCCCATTATATTTTGTATCTATAGCCCATTTAATTTTTTTGCATGAAAAATAGACGATGTATAATGTTTTTAGTTTTTTGCATATGAAATGAACGATTTATAGTTCATTAAATTTTTTCATAAAAATTTGAAAAATGTATAGTCCATTAAATTTTTTTCATAAAAAATTTTTTTTTCATAAAAAATGGATGATGTGTATTTTATTAAATTCTTTGCACGAAATATAGACGACGTATATAGTCCATTTAAGTTTTTGTATACGAAATGGACAATTTATAGCCCATTAATATTTTTCATAAAAATTTAAAAAATCAACCATGTATAGCCCCTTATATTTTGTATCTATAGCCCATTTAATTTTTTTGCATGAAAAATAGACGATTTATAGTGTTTTTAGTTTTTTGCATATGAAATGAACGATTTATAGTTCATTAAATTTTTTCATAAAAATTTGAAAAATTGACGATGTATAGTCCATTAAATTTTTTTCATAAAAAATGGATGATGTATATTTTATTAAATTCTTTGCACGAAATATAGACGACGTATATAGTCCATTTAAGTTTTTGTATACGAAATGGACAATTTATAGCCCATTAATGTTTTTCATAAAAATTTAAAAAATCAACCATGTATAGCCCATTATATTTTGTATCTATAGCCCATTTAATTTTTTTGCATGAAAAAAAACGATGTATAGTGTTTGTAGTTTTTTGCATATGAAATGAATGATTCATAGATCATTAAATTTTTTCATAAAAATTTGAAAAATTGATGATGTATATATAGTCCATTAAATTTTTTCCATAAAAAATTATTTTCATAAAAAATGGATGATGTATATATCATTAAATTCTTTGCACGAAATATAGACGACGTATATGGTCCATTTAAGTTTTTGTATACGAAATGGACAATTTATAGCCTATTAATGTTTTTCATAAAAATTTAAAAAATCAACCATGTATAGCCCATTATATTTTGTATCTATAGCCCATTTAATTTTTTTGCATGAAAAATAGACGATGTATAGTGTTTTTAGTTTTTTGCATATGAAATGAATGATTCATAGATCATTAAATTTTTTCATAAAAATTTGAAAAATTGATGATGTATAGTCCATTAAATTTTTTTCATAAAAAATTTTTTTTCATAAAAAATGGATGATGTATATTTTATTAAATTCTTTGCACGAATTATAGACGACGTATATAGGCCATTTAAGTTTTTGTATACGAAATGGACAATTTATAGCCCATTAATGTTTTTCATAAAAATTTAAAAAATCAACCATGTATAGCCCATTATATTTTGTATCTATAGCCCATTTAATTTTTATGCATGAAAAATAGACGATGTATAGTGTTTTTAGTTTTTTGCATAT
This sequence comes from Tachina fera, assembly GCA_905220375.1. Taxonomy (NCBI): domain Eukaryota; kingdom Metazoa; phylum Arthropoda; class Insecta; order Diptera; family Tachinidae; genus Tachina; species Tachina fera. The sequence goes on from LR999963.1 coordinate 76,319,768, forward strand.
GAAATGAACGGTTTATAGTTCATTAAATTTTTTCATAAAAATTTGAAAAATTGACGATGTATAGTCCATTAATTTTTTTTCATAAAAAATTTTTTTTCATAAAAAATGGATGATGTATATTTTATTAAATTCTTTGCACGAAATATAAACGACGTATATAGTCCATTTAAGTTTTTGTATACGAAATGGACAATTTATAGCCCATTAATGTTTTTCATAAAAATTTAAAAAATCAACCATGTATAGCCCATTATATTTTGTATCTATAGCCCATATAATATTTTTGCATGAAAAATAGACGATGTATAGTGTTTGTAGTTTTTTGCATATGAAATGAATGATTTATAGTACATTAAATTTTTTCATAAAAATTTTAAAAATTGATGATGTATGGTCCATTAAATTTTTTTTATAAACAATTTTTTTTCAAAAAAAATGGATGATGTATATATCATTAAATTCTTTGCACGAAATATAGACGACGTATATAGTCCATTTAAGTTTTTTTATACGAAATGGACAATTTACAACCCATTAATGTTTTTCATAAAAATTTAAAAAATCAACCATGTATAGCCCATTATATTTTGTATCTATAGCCCATTTAATTTTTTTGCATGAAAAATAGACGATGTATAGTGTTTTTAGTTTTTTGCATATAAAATGAACGATTTATAGTTCATTAAATTTTTTCATAAAAATTTGAAAAATGTATAGTCCATTAAATTTTTTTCATAAAAATTTTTTTTTCATAAAAAATGGATGATGTATATTTTATTAAATTCTTTGCACGAAATATAGACGACGTATATAGTCCATTTAAGTTTTTGTATACGAAATGGACAATTTATAGCCCATTAAAGTTTTTCATAAAAATTAAAAAAATCAACCATGTATAGCCCATTATATTTTGTATCTATAGCCCATTTAATTTTTTTGCATGAAAAATAGACGATGTATAGAGTTTTTAGTTTTTTGCATATGAAATGAACGATTTATAGTTCATTAAATTTTTTCATAAAAATTTGAAAAATTGACGATGTATTATAGTCCATAAAATTTTTTTCATAAAAAATTTTTTTTTCATAAAAAATGGATGATGTATATTTTATTAAATTCTTTGCACGAAATATAGACGACGTATATAGTCCATTTAAGTTTTTGTATACGAAATGGACAATTTATAGCCCATTAATGATTTTCATAAAAATTTAAAAAATCAACCATGTATAGCCCATTATATTTTGTATCTATAGCCCATTTATTTTTTTTGCATGAAAAATAGACGATGTATAGTGTTTTTAGTTTTTTGCATATGAAATGAACGATTTATAGTTCATTAAATTTTTTCATAAAAATTTGAAAAATTGACGATGTATATATAGTCCATTAAATTTTTTCCATAAAAAATTTTTTTTCATAAAAAATGGATGATGTATATATCATTAAATTCTTTGCACGAAATATAGACGACGTATATAGTCCATTTAAGTTTTTGTATACGAAATGGACAATTTATAGCCCATTAATGTTTTTCATAAAAATTTAAAAAATCAACCATGTATAGCCCATTATATTTTGTATCTATAGCCCATTTAATTTTTTTGCATGAAAAATAGACGATGTATAGTGTTTTTAGTTTTTTGCATATAAAATGAACGATTTATAGTTCATTAAATTTTTTCATAAAAATTTGAAAAATGTATTATAGTCCATTAAATTTTTTTCATAAAAAATTTTTTTTCATAAAAAATGGATGATGTATATTTTATTAAATTCTTTGCACGAAATATAGACGACGTATATAGTCCATTTAAGTTATTGTATACGAAATGGACAATTTATAGCCCATTAATATTTTTCATAAAAATTTAAAAAATCAACCATGTATAGCCCATATATTTTGTATCTATAGCCCATTTAATTTTTTTGCATGAAAAATAGACGATGTATAGTGTTTTTAGTTTTTTGCATATAAAATGAACGATTTATAGTTCATTAAATTTTTTCATAAAAATTTGAAAAATGTATAGTCCATTAAATTTTTTTCATAAAAAATTTTTTTTCATAAAAAATGGATGATGTATATTTTATTAAATTCTTTGCACGAAATATAGACGACGTATATAGTCCATTTAAGTTTTTGTATACGAAATGGACAATTTATAGCCCATTAATATTTTTCATAAAAATTTAAAAAATCAACCATGTATAGCCTATTATATTTTGTATCTATATTCCATTTAATTTTTTTGCATGAAAAATAGATGATGTATAGTGTTTTTAGTTTTTTGCATATGAAATGAATGATTCATAGTACATTAAATTTTTTCATAAAAATTTGAAAAATTGATGATGTATAGTCCATTAAATTTTTTTCATAAAAAATTTTTTTTCATAAAAAATGGATGATGTATATATCATTAAATTCTTTGCACGAAATATAGACGACGTATATAGTCCATTTAAGTTTTTGTATACGAAATGGACAATTTATAGCCTATTAATGTTTTTCATAAAAATTTAAAAAATCAACCATGTATAACCCCTTATATTTTGTATCTATAGCCCATTTAATTTTTTTGTATGAAAAATAGACGATGTATAGTGTTTTTAGTTTTTTGCATATGAAATGAACGATTTATAGTTCATTAAATTTTTTCATAAAAATTTGAAAAATTGACGATGTATAGTCCATTAAATTTTTTTCATAAAATTTTTTTTTTCATAAAAAATGGATGATGTATATTTTATTAAATTATTTGCACGAAATATAGACGACGTATATAGTCCATTTAAGTTTTTGTATACGAAATTGACAATTTTTAACCCATTAATGTTTTTCATAAAAATTTAAAAAATCAACCATGTATAGCCCATTATATTTTGTATCTATAGCCCATTTAATTTTTATGCATGAAAAATAGACGATGTATAGTGTTTTTAGTTTTCGGCATATGAAATGAACGATTTATAGTATATTAAATTTTTTCATAAAAATTTGAAAAATGACGATGTATAGTCCATTAAATTTATTTCATAAACAACTTTTTTTCATAAAAAATGGATGATGTATATTTCATTAAATTCTTTGCACGAAATATAGACGACGTATATAGTCCATTTAAGTTTTTATATACGAAATGGACAATTTATAGCCCATTAATGTTTTTCATAAAAATTTAAAAAATCAACCATGTATAGCCCATTATATTTTGTATCTATAGCCCATTTAATTTTTTTGCATGAAAAATAGACGATGTATAGTGTTTTTAGTGTTTTGCATATGAAATGAACGATTTATAGTTCATTAAATTTTTTCATAAAAATTTGAAAAATTGACGATGTATAGTCCATTAAATTTTTTCCATAAAAAATTATTTTCATAAAAAATGGATGATGTATATATCATTAAATTCTTTGCACGAAATATAGACGACGTATATAGTCCATTTAAGTTTTTGTATACGAAATGGACAATTTATAGCCCATTAATGTTTTTCATAAAAATTTAAAAAATTAACCATGTATAGCCCATTATATTTTGTATCTATAGCCCATTTAATTTTTTTGCATGAAAAATAGACGATGTATAGTGTTTGTAGTTTTTTGCATATGAAATGAATGATTTATAGTACATTAAATTTTTTCATAAAAATTTGAAAAATTGTCCATTAATTTTTTTTCATAAAAAATTTTTTTTCATAAAAAATGGATGATGTATATTTTATTAAATTCTTTGCACGAAATATAAACGACGTATATAGTCCATTTAAGTTTTTGTATACGAAATGGACAATTTATAGCCCATTAATGTTTTTCATAAAAATTTAAAAAATCAACCATGTATAGCCCATTATATTTTGTATCTATAGCCCATTTAATTTTTTTGCATGAAAAATAGACGATGTATAGTGTTTTTAGTTTTTTGCATATAAAATGAACGATTTATAGTTCATTAAATTTTTTCATAAAAATTTGAAAAATGTATAGTCCATTAAATTTTTTTCATAAAAAATGGATGATGTATATTTTATTAAATTCTTTGCACGAAATATAGACGACGTATATAGTCCATTTAAGTTTTTGTGTACGAAATGGACAATTTATAGCCCATTAATATTTTTCATAAAAATTTAAAAAATCAACCATGTATAGCCTATTATATTTTGTATCTATATTCCATTTAATTTTTTTGCATGAAAAATAGATGATGTATAGTGTTTTTAGTTTTTTGCATATGAAATGAACGATTTATAGTTCATTAAATTTTTTCATAAAAATTTGAAAAATTGACGATGTATATATAGTCCATTAAATTTTTTCCATAAAAAATTTTTTTTCATAAAAAATGGATGATGTATATATCATTAAATTCTTTGCACGAAATATAGACGACGTATATAGTCCATTTAAGTTTTTGTATACGAAATGGACAATTTATAGCCCATTAATGTTTTTCATAAAAATTTAAAAAATCAACCATGTATAGCCCATTATATTTTGTATCTATAGCCCATTTAATTTTTTTGCATGAAAAATAGACGATGTATAGTGTTTTTAGTTTTTTGCATATGAAATGAATGATTCATAGTACATTAAATTTTTTCATAAAAATTTGAAAAATTGATGATGTATATATATAGTCCATTTAAGTTTTTGTATACGAAATGGACAATTTATAGCCCATTAATGTTTTTCATAAAAATTTAAAAAATCAACCATGTATAGCCCATTATATTTTGTATCTATAGCCCATTTAATTTTTTTGCATGAAAAATAGACGATGTATAGTGTTTTTAGTGTTTTGCATATGAAATGAACGATTTATAGTTCATTAAATTTTTTCATAAAAATTTGAAAAATTGACGATGTATAGTCCATTAAATTTTTTCCATAAAAAATTATTTTCATAAAAAATGGATGATGTATATATCATTAAATTCTTTGCACGAAATATAGACGACGTATATAGTCCATTTAAGTTTTTGTATACGAAATGGACAATTTATAGCCCATTAATGTTTTTCATAAAAATTTAAAAAATTAACCATGTATAGCCCATTATATTTTGTATCTATAGCCCATTTAATTTTTTTGCATGAAAAATAGACGATGTATAGTGTTTGTAGTTTTTTGCATATGAAATGAATGATTTATAGTACATTAAATTTTTTCATAAAAATTTGAAAAATTGTTGATGTATAGTCCATTAATTTTTTTTCATAAAAAATTTTTTTTCATAAAAAATGGATGTATATTTTATTAAATTCTTTGCACGAAATATAAACGACGTATATAGTCCATTTAAGTTTTTGTATACGAAATGGACAATTTATAGCCCATTAATGTTTTTCATAAAAATTTAAAAAATCAACCATGTATAGCCCATTATATTTTGTATCTATAGCCCATTTAATTTTTTTGCATGAAAAATAGACGATGTATAGTGTTTTTAGTTTTTTGCATATAAAATGAACGATTTATAGTTCATTAAATTTTTTCATAAAAATTTGAAAAATGTATAGTCCATTAAATTTTTTTCATAAAAAATTTTTTTTCATAAAAAATGGATGATGTATATTTTATTAAATTCTTTGCACGAAATATAGACGACGTATATAGTCCATTTAAGTTTTTGTATACGAAATGGACAATTTATAGCCCATTAATATTTTTCATAAAAATTTAAAAAATCAACCATGTATAGCCTATTATATTTTGTATCTATATTCCATTTAATTTTTTTGCATGAAAAATAGATGATGTATAGTGTTTTTAGTTTTTTGCATATGAAATGAACGATTTATAGTTCATTAAATTTTTTCATAAAAATTTGAAAAATTGACGATGTATATATAGTCCATTAAATTTTTTCCATAAAAAATTTTTTTTCATAAAAAATGGATGATGTATATATCATTAAATTCTTTGCACGAAATATAGACGACGTATATAGTCCATTTAAGTTTTTGTATACGAAATGGACAATTTATAGCCCATTAATGTTTTTCATAAAAATTTAAAAAATCAACCATGTATAGCCCATTATATTTTGTATCTATAGCCCATTTAATTTTTTTGCATGAAAAATAGACGATGTATAGTCTTTGTAGTTTTTTGCATATGAAATGAATGATTTATAGTACATTAAATTTTTTCATAAAAATTTGAAAAATTGTTGATGTATAGTCCATTAATTTTTTTTCATAAAAAATTTTTTTTCATAAAAAATGGATGATGTATATTTTATTAAATTCTTTGCACGAAATATAAACGACGTATATAGTCCATTTAAGTTTTTGTATACGAAATGGACAATTTATAGCCCATTAATGTTTTTCATAAAAATTTAAAAAATCAACCATGTATAGCCCATTATATTTTGTATCTATAGCCCATTTAATTTTTTTGCATGAAAAATAGACGATGTATAGTGTTTTTAGTTTTTTGCATATAAAATGAACGATTTATAGTTCATTAAATTTTTTCATAAAAATTTGAAAAATGTATAGTCCATTAAATTTTTTTCATAAAAAATTTTTTTTCATAAAAAATGGATGATGTATATTTTATTAAATTCTTTGCACGAAATATAGACGACGTATATAGTCCATTTAAGTTTTTGTATACGAAATGGACAATTTATAGCCCATTAATATTTTTCATAAAAATTTAAAAAATCAACCATGTATAGCCTATTATATTTTGTATCTATATTCCATTTAATTTTTTTGCATGAAAAATAGATGATGTATAGTGTTTTTAGTTTTTTGCATATGAAATGAATGATTCATAGTACATTAAATTTTTTCATAAAAATTTGAAAAATTGATGATGTATAGTCCATTAAATTTTTTTCATAAAAAATTTTTTTTCATAAAAAATGGATGATGTATATTTTATTAAATTCTTTGCACGAATTATAGACGACGTATATAGGCCATTTAAGTTTTTGTATACGAAATGGACAATTTATAGCCCATTAATGTTTTTCATAAAAATGTAAAAAATCAACCATGTATAGCCCATTATATTTTGTATCTATAGCCCATTTAATTTTTATGCATGAAAAATAGACGATGTATAGTGTTTTTAGTTTTCGGCATATGAAATGAACGATTTATAGTATATTAAATTTTTTCATTAAAATTTGAAAAATGACGATGTATAGTCCATTAAATTTATTTCATAAACAATTTTTTTTCATAAAAAATGGATGATGTATATTTCATTAAATTCTTTGCACGAAATATAGACGACGTATATAGTCCATTTAAGTTTTTATATACGAAATGGACAATTTATAGCCCATTAATATTTTTCATAAAAATTTAAAGAATCAACCATGTATAGCCCATTATATTTTGTATCTATAGCCCATTTAATTTTTTTGCATGAAAAATAGACGATGTATAGTGTTTGTAGTTTTTTGCATATGAAATGAATGATTTATAGTACATTAAATTTTTTCATAAAAATTTGAAAAATTGTTGATGTATAGTCCATTAATTTTTTTTCATAAAAAATTTTTTTTCATAAAAAATGGATGATGTATATTTTATTAAATTCTTTGCACGAAATATAAACGACGTATATAGTCCATTTAAGTTTTTGTATACGAAATGGACAATTTATAGCCCATTAATGTTTTTCATAAAAATTTAAAAAATCAACCATGTATAGCCCATTATATTTTGTATCTATAGCCCATTTAATTTTTTTGCATGAAAAATAGACGATGTATAGTGTTTGTAGTTTTTTGCATATGAAATGAATGATTTATAGTACATTAAATTTTTTCATAAAAATTTAAAAAATTGATGATGTATGGTCCATTAAATTTTTTTTATAAACAATTTTTTTTCAAAAAAAATGGATGATGTATATATCATTAAATTCTTTGCACGAAATATAGACGACGTATATAGTCCATTTAAGTTTTTTTATACGAAATGGACAATTTACAACCCATTAATGTTTTTCATAAAAATTTAAAAAATCAACCATGTATAGCCAGCCCATTATATTTTGTATCTATAGCCCATTTAATTTTTTTAAATGAAAAATAGACGATGTATAGTGTTTTTAGTTTTTTGCATATGTATGGTCCATTAAAGTTTTTTCATAAAAATTTTTTTTTCATAAAAAATGGATGATGTATATTTTATTAAATTCTTTGCACGAAATATAGACGACGTATATAGTCCATTTAAGTTTTTGTATACGAAATGGATGATTTATAGCCCATTAATGTTTTTCATAAAAATTTAAAAAATCAACCATGTATAGCCCATTATATTTTGTATCTATAGCCCATTTAATTTTTTTGCATGACAAATAGACAAAGTATAGTGTTTGTAGTTTTTTGCATATGAAATGAACGATTTAAAGTTCATTAAATTTTTTCATAAAAATTTGAAAAATTGACGATGTATATATATAGTCCATTTAAGTTTTTGTATACGAAATGGACAATTTATAGCCCATTAATGTTTTTCATAAAAATTTAAAAAATCAACCATGTATAGCCCATTATATTTTGTATCTATAGCCCATTTAATTTTTTTGCATGAAAAATAGACGATGTATAGTGTTTTTAGTTTTTTGCATATAAAATGAACGATTTATAGTTCATTAAATTTTTTCATAAAAATTTGAAAAATGTATAGTCCATTAAATTTTTTTCATAAAAAATTTTTTTTCATAAAAAATGGATGATGTATATTTTATTAAATTCTTTGCACGAAATATAGACGACGTATATAGTCCATTTAAGTTATTGTATACGAAATGGACAATTTATAGCCCATTAATATTTTTCATAAAAATTTAAAAAATCAACCATGTATAGCCTATTATATTTTGTATCTATAGCCCATTTAATTTTTTTGCATGAAAAATAGACGATGTATAGTGTTTTTAGTTTTTTGCATATGAAATGAATGATTCATAGTACATTAAATTTTTTCATAAAAATTTGAAAAATTGATGATGTATAGTCCATTAAATTTTTTTCATAAAAAATTTTTTTTCATAAAAAATGGATGATGTATATTTTATTAAATTCTTTGCACGAACTATAGACGACGTATATAGTCCATTTAAGTTTTTGTATACGAAATGGATGATTTATAGCCCATTAATGTTTTTCATAAAAATTTAAAAAATCAACCATTTATAGCCCATTATATTTTGTATCTATAGCCCATTTAATTTTTTTGCATGACAAATAGACGATGTATAGTATTTCTGGTTTTTTGCATATGAAATGAACGATTTATAGTTCAATAAATTTTTTCATAAAAATTTGAAAAATTGACGATGTATATATATAGTCCATTTAAGTTTTTGTATACGAAATGGACAATTTATAGCCCATTAATGTTTTTCATAAAAATTTAAAAAATCAACCATGTATAGCCCATTATATTTTGTATCTATAGCCCATTTAATTTTTTTGCATGAAAAATAGACGATGTATAGTGTTTTTAGTTTTTTGCATATAAAATGAACGATTTATAGTTCATTAAATTTTTTCATAAAAATTTGAAAAATGTATAGTCCATTAAATTTTTTTCATAAAAAATTTTTTTTCATAAAAAATGGTTGATGTATATTTTATTAAATTCTTTGCACGAAATATAGACGACGTATATAGTCCATTTAAGTTTTTGTATACGAAATGGACAATTTATAGCCCATTAATATTTTTCATAAAAATTTAAAAAATCAACCATGTATAGCCTATTATATTTTGTATCTATATTCCATTTAATTTTTTTGCATGAAAAATAGATGATGTATAGTGTTTTTAGTTTTTTGCATATGAAATGAATGATTCATAGTAAATTAAATTTTTTCATAAAAATTTGAAAAATTGATGAAATCCATAAAATTTTTTTCATAAAAAATGGATGATGTATATTTTATTAAATTCTTTGCACGAAATATAGACAACGTATATAGTCCATTTAAATTTTTGTATACGAAATGGACAATTTATAGCCCATTAATGTTTTTCATAAAAATTTAAAAAATCAACCATGTATAGCCCATTATATTTTGTATCTATAGCCCATTTAATTTTTTTGCATGAAAAATAGACGATGTATAGTGTTTTTAGTTTTTTGCATATGAAATGAACGATTTATACTTCATTAAATTTTTTCATAAAAATTTGAAAACTTGACGATGTATAGTCCATTAAATTTGTTTCATAAAAAATTTTTTTTCATAAAAAATGGATGATGTATATTTTATTAAATTCTTTGCACGAAATATAGACGACGTATATAGTCCATTTAAGTTTTTGTATACGGAATTGACAATTTATAGCCCATTAATATTTTTCATAAAAATTTAAAAAATCAACCATGTATAGCCCGTTATATTTTGTATCTATAGCCCATTTAATTTTTTTACATGAAAAATAGACGATGTATAGTGTTTTTAGTTTTTTGCATATGAAATGAATGATTTATAGTACATTAAATTTTTTCATAAAAATTTAAAAAATTGATGATGTATGGTCCATTAAATTTTTTTTATAAACAATTTTTTTTCAAAAAAAATGGATGATGTATATATCATTAAATTCTTTGCACGAAATATAGACGACGTATATAGTCCATTTAAGTTTTTTTATACGAAATGGACAATTTACAACCCATTAATGTTTTTCATAAAAATTTAAAAAATCAACCATGTATAGCCAGCCCATTATATTTTGTATCTATAGCCCATTTAATTTTTTTAAATGAAAAATAGACGATGTATAGTGTTTTTAGTTTTTTGCATATGTATGGTCCATTAAAGTTTTTTCATAAAAATTTTTTTTTCATAAAAAATGGATGATGTATATTTTATTAAATTCTTTGCACGAAATATAGACGACGTATATAGTCCATTTAAGTTTTTGTATACGAAATGGATGATTTATAGCCCATTAATGTTTTTCATAAAAATTTAAAAAATCAACCATGTATAGCCCATTATATTTTGTATCTATAGCCCATTTAATTTTTTTGCATGACAAATAGACAATGTATAGTGTTTGTAGTTTTTTGCATATGAAATGAACGATTTAAAGTTCATTAAATTTTTTCATAAAAATTTGAAAAATTGACGATGTATATATATAGTCCATTTAAGTTTTTGTATACGAAATGGACAATTTATAGCCCATTAATGTTTTTCATAAAAATTTAAAAAATCAACCATGTATAGCCCATTATATTTTGTATCTATAGCCCATTTAATTTTTTTGCATGAAAAATAGACGATGTATAGTGTTTTTAGTTTTTTGCATATAAAATTAACGATTTATAGTTCATTAAATTTTTTCATAAAAATTTGAAAAATGTATAGTCCATTAAATTTTTTTCATAAAAAATTTTTTTTCATAAAAAATGGATGATGTATATTTTATTAAATTCTTTGCACGAAATATAGACGACGTATATAGTCCATTTAAGTTTTTGTATACGAAATGGACAATTTATAGCCCATTAATGTTTTTCATAAAAATTTAAAAAATCAACCATGTATAGCCTATTATATTTTGTATCTATAGCCCATTTAATTTTTTTGCATGAAAAATAGACGATGTATAGTGTTTTTAGTTTTTTGCATATGAAATGAATGATTCATAGTACATTAAATTTTTTCATAAAAATTTGAAAAATTGATGATGTATAGTCCATTAAATTTTTTTCATAAAAAATTTTTTTTCATAAAAAATGGATGATGTATATTTTATTAAATTCTTTGCACGAACTATAGACGACGTATATAGTCCATTTAAGTTTTTGTATACGAAATGGATGATTTATAGCCCATTAATGTTTTTCATAAAAATTTAAAAAATCAACCATTTATAGCCCATTATATTTTGTATCTATAGCCCATTTAATTTTTTTGCATGACAAATAGACGATGTATAGTATTTCTGGTTTTTTGCATATGAAATGAACGATTTATAGTTCAATAAATTTTTTCATAAAAATTTGAAAAATTGACGATGTATATATATAGTCCATTTAAGTTTTTGTATACGAAATGGACAATTTATAGCCCATTAATGTTTTTCATAAAAATTTAAAAAATCAACCATGTATAGCCCATTATATTTTGTATCTATAGCCCATTTAATTTTTTTGCATGAAAAATAGACGATGTATAGTGTTTTTAGTTTTTTGCATATAAAATGAACGATTTATAGTTCATTAAATTTTTTCATAAAAATTTGAAAAATGTATAGTCCATTAAATTTTTTTCATAAAAAATTTTTTTTCATAAAAAATGGTTGATGTATATTTTATTAAATTCTTTGCACGAAATATAGACGACGTATATAGTCCATTTAAGTTTTTGTATACGAAATGGACAATTTATAGCCCATTAATATTTTTCATAAAAATTTAAAAAATCAACCATGTATAGCCTATTATATTTTGTATCTATATTCCATTTAATTTTTTTGCATGAAAAATAGATGATGTATAGTGTTTTTAGTTTTTTGCATATGAAATGAATGATTCATAGTACATTAAATTTTTTCATAAAAATTTGAAAAATTGATGAAATCCATAAAATTTTTTTCATAAAAAATGGATGATGTATATTTTATTAAATTCTTTGCACGAAATATAGACAACGTATATAGTCCATTTAAATTTTTGTATACGAAATGGACAATTTATAACCCATTAATGTTTTTCATAAAAATTTAAAAAATCAACCATGTATAGCCCATTATATTTTGTATCTAAAGCCCATTTAATTTTTAGGCATGAAAAATAGACGATGTATAGTGTTTTTAGTTTTTTGCATATGAAATGAACGGTTTATAGTTCATTAAATTTTTTCATAAAAATTTGAAAAATTGACGATGTATAGTCCATAAAATTTTTTTCATAAAAAATTTTTTTTCATAAAAAATGGATAATGTATGTTTTATTAAATTCTTTGCACGAAATATAGACGAAGTATATAGTCCATTTAAGTTTTCGTATACGAAATGGACAATTTATAGCCCATTAATGTTTTTCATTAAAAATTTAAAAAATCAACCATGTATAGCCCGATATATTTTGTATTTAAAGCCCATTTAATTTTTATGCATGAAAAATAGACGATGTATAGTGTTTTTAGTTTTTTGCATATGAAATGAACGGTTTATAGTTCATTAAATTTTTTCATAAAAATTTGAAAAATTGACGATGTATAGTCCATTAAATTTTTTTCATAAAAAATGGATGATGTATATATCATTAAATTCTTTGCACGAAATAAAGACGACGTATATAGTCCATTTAAGTTTTTGTATACGAAATGGACAATTTATAGCCCATTAATATTTTTCATAAAAATTTAAAGAATCAACCATGTATAGCCCATTATATTTTGTATCTATAGCCCATTTAATTTTTTTGCATGAAAAAAAGACGATGTATAGTGTTTGTAGTTTTTTGCATATGAAATGAATGATTTATAGTACATTAAATTTTTTCATAAAAATTTGAAAAATTGTTGATGTATAGTCCTTTAATTTTTTTTCATAAAAAATTTTTTTTCATAAAAAATGGATGATGTATATTTTATTAAATTCTTTGCACGAAATATAGACGACGTATATAGTCTATTTAAGTTTTTGTATACGAAATTGACAATTTATAACCCATTAATGTTTTTCATAAAAATTTAAAAAATCAACCATGTATAGCCCATTATATTTTGTATCTATAGCCCATTTAATTTTTTTACATGAAAAATAGACGATGTATAGTGTTTTTAGTTTTTTGCATATGAAATGAACGATTTATAGTTCATTAAATTTTTTCATAAAAATTTGAAAAATTGACGATGTATATATAGTCCATTAAATTTTTTTCATAAAAAATTTTTTTTCATAAAAAATGGATGATGTATATTTTATTAAATTCTTTGCACGAAATATAGACGACGTATATAGTCCATTTAAGTTTTTGTATACGAAATGGACAATTTATAGCCCATTAATGTTTTTCATAAAAATTTCAAAAGTCAACCATGTATAGCCCATTATATTTTGTATCTATAGCCCATTTAATTTTTTTGCATGAAAAATAGACGATGTATAGTGTTTTTAGTTTTTTGCATATGAAATGAACGATTTATAGTTCATTAAATTTTTTCATAAAAATTTGAAAAATTTAGGATGTATAGTCCATAAAATTTTTTTCATAAAAAATGGATGATGTATATATCATTAAATTCTTTGCACGAAATATAGACGACGTATATAGTCCATTTAAGTTTTTGTATACGAAATGGACAATTTATAGCCCATTAATGTTTTTCATAAAAATTTAAAAAATCAACCATGTATAGCCCATTATATTTTGTATCTATAGCCCATTTAATTTTTTTGCATGAAAAATAGACGATGTATAGTGTTTGTAGTTTTTTTTTTGCATATGAAATGAAAGATTTATAGTTCATTAAATTTTTTCATAAAAATTTAAAAAATCCACCATGTATAGCCCATTATATTTTGTATCTAGAGCCCATTTAATTTTTATGCATGAAAAATAGACGATGTATAGTGTTTTTAGTTTTTTGCATATGAAATGAACGGTTTATGGTTCATTAATTTTTTTCATAAAAATTTGAAAAATTGACGATGTACAGTCCATTAAATTTTTTTCATAAAAAATTTTTTTTCATAAAAAATGGATGATGTATATTTTATTAAATTCTTTGCACGAAATATAGACGACGTATATAGTTCATTTAAGTTTTTGTATACGAAATGGACAATTTATAGCCCATTAATGTTTTTCATAAAAATTTAAAAAATCAACCATGTATAGCCCCTTATACTTTGTATCTATAGCCCATTTAATTTTTTTGCATGAAAAATAGACGATGTATAGTGTTTGTAGTTTTTTGCATATGAAATGAATGATTTATAGTACATTAAATTTTTTCATAAAAATTTTAAAAATTGATGATGTATGGTCTATTAAATTTTTTTCATAAAAAATTTTTTTTCATAAAAAATGGATGATGTATATATCATTAAATTCTTTGCACGAAATATAGACGACGTATATAGTCCATTTAAGTTTTTTTATACGAAATGGACAATTTATAACCCATTAATATTTTTCATAAAAATTTAAAAAATCAACCATGTATAGCCAGCCCATTATATTTTGTATCTATAGCCCATTTAATTTTTTTACATGAAAAATAGACGATGTATAGTGTTTTTAGTTTTTTGCATATGTATGGTCCATTAAATTTTTTTCATAAAAATTTTTTTTTCATAAAAAATGGATAATGTATATTTTATTAAATTCTTTGCACGAAATATAGACGACGTATATAGTCCATTTAAGTTTTTGTATACTAAATGGACAATTTATAACCCATTAATGTTTTTCATAAAAATTTAAAAAATCAACCATGTATAGCCCATTATATTTTGTATCTATAGCCCATTTAATTTTTTTGCATGAAAAATAGACGATGTATAGTGTTTGTAGTTTTTTGCATATAAAATGAACGATTTATAGTTCATTAAATTTTTTCATAAAAATTTGAAAAATGTATAGTCCATTAAATTTTTTTCATAAAAAATTTTTTTTCATAAAAAATGGATGATGTATATTTTATTTAATTCTTTGCACGAAATATAGACGACGTATATAGTCCATTTAAGTTTTTGTATACGAAATGGACAATTTATAGCCCATTAAAGTTTTTCATAAAAATTAAAAAAATCAACCATGTATAGCCCATTATATTTTGTATCTATAGCCCATTTAATTTTTTTGCATGAAAAATAGACGATGTATAGTGTTTTTAGTTTTTTGCATATGAAATGAACGATTTATAGTTCATTAAATTTTTTCATAAAAATTTTAAAAATTGACGATGTATAGTCCATTAAATTTTTTCCATAAAAATTTTTTTTTCAGAAAAATGGATGATGTATATATCATTAAATTCTTTGCACGAAATATAGATGACGTATATAGTCCATTTAAGTTTTTGTATACGAAATGGACAATTTATAGCCCATTAATATTTTTCATAAAAATTTAAAAAATCAACCATGTATAGCCCATTATATTTTGTATCTATAGCCCATTTAATTTTTTTGCATGAAAAATAGACGATGTATAGTGTTTGTAGTTTTTTGCATATGAAATGAATGATTTATAGTACATTAAATTTTTTCATAAAAATTTGAAAAATTGAAATTGTCCATTAAATTTTTTTCATAAAAAATTTTTTTTCATAAAAAATGGATGATGTATATTTTATTAAATTCTTTGCACGAAATATAGACGACGTATATAGTCCATTTAAGTTTTTGTATACGAAATGGACAATTTATAGCCCATTAATATTTTTCATAAAAATTTAAAAAATCAATGTATAGCCCATTATATTTTGTATCTATAGCCCATTTAATTTTTATGCATGAAAAATAGACGATGTATAGTGTTTTTAGTTTTTTGCATATGAAATGAATGATTCATAGTACATTAAATTTTTTCATAAAAATTTGAAAAATTGATGATGTATAAAATTAAATTTTTTTCATAAAAAATGGATGATGTATATTTTATTAAATTCTTTGCACGAACTATAGACGACGTATATAGTCCATTTAAGTTTTTGTATACGAAATGGATGATTTATAGCCCATTAATGTTTTTCATAAAAATTTAAAAAATCAACCATGTATAGCCCATTATATTTTGTATCTATAGCCCATTTAATTTTTTTGCATGACAAATAGACGATGTATAGTGTTTCTAGTTTTTTGCATATGAAATGAACGATTTATAGTTCATTAAATTTTTTCATTAAAATTTGAAAAATTGACGATGTATATATATAGTCCATTTAAGTTTTTGTATACGAAATGGACAATTTATAGCCCATTAATGTTTTTCATAAAAATTTAAAAAATCAACCATGTATAGCCCATTATATTTTGTATCTATAGCCCATTTAATTTTTTTGCATGACAAATAGACGATGTATAGTTTTTTTAGTTTTTTGCATATGAAATGAACGATTTATAGTTCAATAAATTTTTTCATAAAAATTTGAAAAATTGACGATGTATAGTCCATTAAACTTTTTTCATAAAAAATTTTTTTTCATAAAAAATGGATGATGTATATTTTATTAAATTCTTTGCACGAAATATAGACGACGTATATAGTCCATTTAAGTTTTTGTATACGAAATGGACAATTTATAGCCCATTAATGTTTTTCATAAAAATTTAAAAAATCAACCATGTATAGCCTATAATATTTTGTATCTATAGCCCATTTAATTTTTTTGCATGAAAAATAGACGATGTATAGTGTTTTTAGTTTTTTGCATATGAAATGAATGATTTATAGTACATTAAATTTGTTCAAAAAATTTTTAAAAATTGATGATGTATGGTCCATTAAATTTTTTTCATAAAAAATTTTTTTTTATAAAAAATGGATGATGTATATTTCATTAAATTCTTTGCACGAAATATAGACGACGTATATAGTCCATTTAAGTTTTTGTATACGAAATGGACAATTTATAGCCCATTAATGTTTTTCATAAAAATTTAAAAAATCAACCATGTATAGCCTATTATATTTTGTATCTATAGCCCATTTAATTTTTTTGCATGAAAAATAGACGATGTATAGTGTTTTTAGTTTTTTGCATATGAAATGAATGATTTATAGTTCATTAAATTTTTTCATAAAAATTTTAAAAATTGACGATGTATATATAGTCCATAAAACTTTTTTCATAAAAAATTTTTTTTCATAAAAAATGGATGATGTATATATCATTAAATTCTTTGCACGAAATATAGACGACGTATATAGTCCATTTAAGTTTTTGTATACGAAATGGACAATTTATAGCCCATTAATGTTTTTCATAAAAATTTAAAAAATCAACCATGTATAGCCCATTATATTTTGTATCTATAGCCCATTTAATTTTTTTGCATGAAAAATAGACGATGTATAGTGTTTTTAGTTTTTTGCATATGAAATGAACGATTTATAGTTCAATAAATTTTTTCATTAAAATTTGAAAAATTGACGATGTATATAGTCCATTAAATTTTTTTCATAAAAAATTTTTTTTTATAAAAAATGGATGATGTATATTTTATTAAATTCTTTGCACGAAATATAGACGACGTATATAGTCCATTTAAGTTTTTGTATACGAAATGGACAATTTATAACCCATTAATATTTTTCATAAAAATTTAAAAAATCAACCATGTATAGCCCATTATATTTTGTATCTATAGCCCACTTAATTTTTTTGCATGAAAAATAGACGATGTATAGTGTTTTTAGTTTTTTGCATATGAAATGAATGATTCATAGTACATTAAATTTTTTCATAAAAATTTGAAAAATTGATGATGTATAGTCCATTAAATTTTTTTCATAAAAAATTTTTTTTCATAAAAAATGGATGATGTATATTTTATTAAATTCTTTGCACGAAATATAGACGACGTATATAGTCCATTTAAGTTTTTGTATACGAAATGGACAATTTATAGCCCATTAATATTTTTCATAAAAATTTAAAAAATCAACCAAGTATAGCCCCTTATATTTTGTATCTAAAGCCCATTTAATTTTTTTGCATGAAAAATAGACGATGTATAGTGTTTGTAGTTTCTTGCATATGAAATGAATGATTTATAGTACATTAAATTTTTTCATAAAAATTTGAAAAATTGATGATGTATGGTCCATTAAATTTTTTTCATAAAAAATTTTTTTTCATAAAAAATGGATGATGTATATTTTATTAAATTCTTTGCACGAAATATAGACGAGGTATATAGTCCATTTAAGTTTTTGTATACGAAATGGACAATTTATAGCCCATTAATGTTTTTCATAAAAATTTAAAAAATCAACCATGTATAGCCCATTATATTTTGTATCTAAAGCCCATTTAATTTTTATGCATGAAAAATAGACGATGTATAGTGTTTTTAGTTTTTTGCATATGAAATGAACGGTTTATAGTTCATTAAACTTTTTCATACAAATTTGAAAAATTGACGATGTATAGTCCATTAAAATTTTTTCATAAAAATTTTTTTTTCATAAAAAATGAATGATGTATATTTCATTAAATTCTTTGCACGAAATATAGACGACGTATATAGTCCATTTAAGTTTTTGTATACGAAATGGACAATTTATAGCCCATTAATATTTTTCATAAAAATTTAAAAAATCAACCATGTATAGCCCATTACATTTTGTATCTATAGCCCATTTAATTTTTTTGCATGAGAAATAGACGATGTATAGTGTTTGTAGTTTTTTGCATATGAAATGAATGATTTATAGTACATTAAATTTTTTCATAAAAATTTTGTATCTATAGCCCATTTAATTTTTTTGCATGAAAAATAGACGATGTATAGTGTTTTTAGTTTTTTGCATATGAAATCAACGATTTATAGTTCATTAAATTTTTTCATAAAAAATTTAAAAATTCACGTATAGTCCATTAAATTTTTTCCATAAAAAATTTTTTTTCATAAAAAATGGATGATGTATATATCATTAAATTCTTTGCACGAAATATAGACGACGTATATAGTCCATTTAAGTTTTTGTATACGAAATGGACAATTTATAGCCCATTAATGTTTTTCATAAAAATTTAAAAAATCAACCATGTATAGCCCATTATATTTTGTATCTATAGCCCATTTAATTTTTTTGCATGAAAAATAGACGATGTATAGTGATTGTAGTTTTTTGCATATGAAATAAATGATTTATAGTTCATTAAATTTTTTCATAAAAATTTGAAAAATTGACGATGTATAGTCCATTAAATTTTTTTCATAAAAAATTTTTTTTCATAAAAAATGAATGATGTATATTTTATTAAATTCTTTTCAGGAAATATAGACGACGTATATAGTCCATTTAAGTTTCTGTATACGAAATGGACAATTTATAGCCCATTAATGTTTTTCATAAAAATTTAAAAAATCAACCAAGTATAGCCCCTAATATTTTGTATCTATAGCCCATTTAATTTTTTTGCATGAAAAATAGACGATGTATAGTGATTGTAGTTTTTTGCATATGAAATGAATGATTTATAGTACATTAAAGTTTTTCATAAAAATTTGAAAAATTTATGATGTATGGTCCATTAAATTTTTTTCATAAAAAATTTTTTTTCATAAAAAATGGATGATGTATATTTTATTAAATTCTTTGCACGAAATATAGACGACGTATATAGTCCATTTAAGTTTTTGTATACGAAATGGACAATTTATAGCCCATTAATGTTTTTCATAAAAATTTAAAAAATCAACCATGTATAGCCCATTTAATTTTTTTGCATGAAAAATAGACGATGTATAGTGTTTTTAGTTTTTTGCATATGAAATGAACGATTTATAGTTCATTAAATTTTTTCATAAAAATTTGAAAAATTGACGATATAGTCCATAAAATTTTTTTTATAAAAAATTTTTTCTCATAAAAAATGGATGATGTATATATCATTAAATTCTTTGCACGAAATATAGACGACGTATATAGTCCATTTAAGTTTTTGTATACGAAATGGACAATTTATAGCCCATTAATATTTTTCATAAAAATTTAAAAAATCAACCATGTATAGCCCATTATATTTTGTATCTATAGCCCATTTAATTTTTTTGCATGAAAAATAGACGATGTATAGTGTTTTTAGTTTTTTGCATATGAAATGAATGATTCATAGTACATTAAATTTTTTCATAAAAATTTTAAAAATTGATGATGTATAGTCCATTAAATTTTTTTCATAAAAAATTTTTTTTCATAAAAAATGGATGATGTATATATCATTAAATTCTTTGCACGAAATATAGACGACGTATATAGTCCATTTAAGTTTTTGTATACGAAATGGACAATTTATAGCCCATTAATATTTTTCATAAAAATTTAAAAAATCAACCATGTATAGCCCATTATATTTTGTATCTATAGCCCATTTAATTTTTTTGCATGAAAAATAGACGATGTATAGTGTTTTTAGTTTTTTGCATATGAAATCAACGATTTATAGTTCATTAAATTTTTTCATAAAAAATTTAAAAATTCACGTATAGTCCATTAAATTTTTTCCATAAAAAATTTTTTTTCATAAAAAATGGATGATGTATATATCATTAAATTCTTTGCCCGAAATATAGACGACGTATATAGTCCATTTAAGTTTTTGTATACGAAATGGACAATTTATAGCCCATTAATGTTTTTCATAAAAATTTAAAAAATCAACCATGTATAGCCCATTATATTTTGTATCTATAGCCCATTTAATTTTTTTGCATGAAAAATAGACGATGTATAGTGATTGTAGTTTTTTGCATATGAAATGAATGATTTATAGTACATTAAAGTTTTTCATAAAAATTTGAAAAATTGATGATGTATGGTCCATAAAATTTTTTTCATAAAAAATTTTTTTTCATAAAAAATGGATGATGTATATTTTATTAAATTCTTTGCACGAAATATAGACGACGTATATAGTCCATTTAAGTTTTTGTATACGAAATGGTCAATTTATAGCCCATTAATATTTTTCATAAAAATTTAAAAAATCAACCATGTATAGCCCATTATATTTTGTATCTATAGCCCATTTAATTTTTTTGCATGAAAAATAGACGATGTATAGTGTTTGTAGTTTTTTGCATATGAAATGAATGATTTATAGTACATTAAATTTTTTCATAAGAATTTTAAAAATTGATGATGTATAATTTTTTTTCATAAAAAATGGATGATGTATATTTTATTAAATTCTTTGCAGGAAATATAGACGACGTATATAGTCCATTTAAGGTTTTGTATACGAAATGGACAATTTATAGCCCATTAATGTTTTTCATAAAAATTTAAAAAATCAACCAAGTATAGCCCCTAATATTTTGTATCTATAGCCCATTTAATTTTTTTGCATGAAAAATAGACGATGTATAGTGATTGTAGTTTTTTGCATATGAAATGAATGATTTATAGTACATTAAATTTTTTCATAAAAATTTGAAAAATTTATGATGTATGGTCCATTAAATTTTTTTCATAAAAAAATTTTTTTCATAAAAAATGCATGATGTATATTTCATTAAATTCTTTGCACGAAATATAGACGACGTATATAGTCCATTTAAGTTTTTGTATACGAAATGGACAATTTATAGCCCATTAATGTTTTTCATAAAAATTTAAAAAATCAACCATAGCCCATTATATTTTGTATCTATAGCCCATTTAATTTTTTTGCATGAAAAATAGACGATGTATAGTGTTTTTAGTTTTTTGCATATGAAATGAACGATTTATAGTTCATTAAATTTTTTCATAAAAATTTGAAAAATTGACGATATAGTCCATAAAATTTTTTTTATAAAAAATTTTTTCTCATAAAAAATGGATGATGTATATATCATTAAATTCTTTGCACGAAATATAGACGACGTATATAGTCCATTTAAGTTTTTGTATACGAAATGGACAATTTATAGCCCATTAATGTTTTTCATAAAAATTTAAAAAATCAACCATGTATAGCCCATTATATTTTGTATCTATAGCCCATTTAATTTTCATACATGAAAAATAGACGATGTATAGTGTTTTTAGTTTTTTGCATATGAAATGAACGGTTTATAGTTCATTAAATTTTTTCATAAAAATTTGAAAAATTGACGATGTATAGTCCATTAAATTTTTTTCATAAAATTTTTTTTTCATAAAAAATGGATGATGTATATATCATTAAATTCTTTGCACGAAATATAGACGACGTATATAGTCCATTTAAGTTTTTGTATACGAAATGGACAATTTATAGCCCATTAATGTTTTTCATAAAAATTTAAAAAATCAACCATGTATAGCCCATTATATTTTGTATCTATAGCACATTTAATTTTTTTGCATGAAAAATAGACGATGTATAGTGTTTTTAGTTTTTTGCATACGAAATGAACGATTTATAGTTCATTAAATTTTTTCATAAAAATTTGAAAAATTGACGATGTATAGTCCATTAAATTTTTTCATAAAAATTTTTTTTTCATAAAAAATGGATGATGTATATTTTATTAAATTCTTTGCAAAGAAATATAGACGACGTATATAGTCCATTTAAGTTTTTGTATACGAAATGGACAATTTATAGCCCATTAATGTTTTTCATAAAAATTTAAAAATTCAACCATGTTTAGCCCATTATATTTTGTATCTATAGCCCATTTAATTTTTTTGCATGAAAAATAGACGATGTATAGTGTTTGTAGTTTTTTGCATATGAAATGAATGATTTATAGTACATTAAATTTTTTTATAAAAATTTTAAAAATTGTTGATGTATAGTCCATTAAATTTTATTCATAAAAAATTCTTTTTCATAAAAAATGGATGATGTATATTTTATTAAATTCTTTGCACGAAATATAGACGACGTATATAGCCCATTTAAGTTTTTGTATACGAAATGGACAATTTATAGCCCATTAATGTTTTTCATAAAAATTTAAAAAATCAACCATGTATAGCCCATTATATTTTGTATCTATAGCCCATTTAATTTTTGTCATGAAAAATAGACGATGTATAGTGTTTTTAGTTTTTTTGCATATGAAATGAACGGTTTATAGTTCATTAAATTTTTTCATAAAAATTTGAAAAATTTACGATGTATAGTTCATTAAATTTTTTCATAAAAATTTTTTTTTCATAAAAAATGGATGATGTATATTTCATTAAATTCTTTGCACGAAATATAGACGACGTATATAGTCCATTTAAGTTTTTGTATACGAAATGGACAATTTATAGCCCATTAATGTTTTTCATAAAAATTTAAAAAATCAACCATGTATAGCCCATTATATTTTGTATCTATAGCCCATTTAATTTTTTTGCATGAAAAATAGACGATGTATAGTGTTTTTAGTTTTTTGCATATGAAATGAACGATTTATAGTTCATTAAATTTTTTCATAAAAATTTGAAAGATTGACGATGTATAGTCCATTAAATTTTTTTCATAAAAAATTTTTTTTCATAAAAAATGGATGATGTATATATCATTAAATTCTTTGCACGAAATATATGGTCCATTTAAGTTTTTGTATACGAAATGGACAATTTATAGCCCATTAATATTTTTCATAAAAATTTAAAAAATCAACCATGTATAGCCCATTATATTTTGTATCTATAGCCCATTTAATTTTTTTGCATGAAAAATAGACGATGTATAGTGTTTTTAGTTTTTTGCATATGAAATCAACGATTTATAGTTCATTAAATTTTTTCATAAAAAATTTAAAAATTCACGTATAGTCCATTAAATTTTTTCCATAAAAAATTTTTTTTCATAAAAAATGGATGATGTATATATCATTAAATTCTTTGCACGAAATATAGACGACGTATATAGTCCATTTAAGTTTTTGTATACGAAATGGACAATTTATAGCCCATTAATGTTTTTCATAAAAATTTAAAAAATCAACCATGTATAGCCCATTATATTTTGTATCTATAGCCCATTTAATTTTTGTCATGAAAAATAGACGATGTATAGTGTTTTTAGTTTTTTTGCATATGAAATGAACGGTTTATAGTTCATTAAATTTTTTCATAAAAATTTGAAAATTTTACGATGTATAGTCCATTAAATTTTTTCATAAAAAATTTTTTTTCATAAAAAATGCATGATGTATATTTCATTAAATTCTTTGCACGAAATATAGACGACGTATATAGTCCATTTAAGTTTTTGTATACGAAATGGACAATTTATAGCCCATTAATGTTTTTCATAAAAATTTAAAAAATCAACCATGTATAGCCCATTATATTTTGTATCTATAGCCCATTTAATTTTTTTGCATGAAAAATAGACGATGTATAGTGTTTTTAGTTTTTTGCATATGAAATGAAGGATTTATAGTTCATTAAATTTTTTTATAAAAATTTGAAAAATTTGAGAAAAATTATTGTTGACACATCAAACGTTAACGAGGCTGAAATTGAAAATTTAAGAGAACAGCTTTCAGAAAGAGAAAAGGAACTACAACATGCTCAGAAATCATGGATGGAGCGCCTGAAAGAAGCAGATGATTTAAGAAAATCTGGCTTGCATTTACTGAAGCGCAGAGGCCTTGCAATAGAACTAAATAAAGAACAAAAGCATGCTTGTCTGATAAATTTAACAGAAGATCCTATGCTGACTGAAAGTCTGTTTTATATAATTCCTTCTGTTTGTGTGAAAGTTGGACGAATACGATCTACAATAAGCGGAACTGAACCCGACATAATTCTTGATGGACCACTTGTAGCTCACAATCATTGGTAATAACACTAAAACTATTTAAAAAATGTTTAACTGTAACTAAAGTTTTTAAATTACAGTTTAATTGAAAATATTAATGGCGAATTATTCGTTATACCAGAAAACGAGGATTTCGAAACTTACTTAAATGGCGAGTTAGTAAAAAGTAAAAGGAAAATGTTCCATGGCGATCGTGTAGTTATTGGAGGTTCTCATTTTTTTCATGTTTCTAACCCATTTTGCGTATACAGCGAAAAGAAGAAAAAGGTAATGTAACTTGAAGAACTCTAATATAATAAACTCTAATATAATAAAGTCTATAATATGCTTTGCAGTTGGCAGACTTTTATCAGGCTTATCAGGAGGTACTAGAAACTCAGGAAGAAAAGCTTCGACTTGAGATGGAAGAAGAGAAGAGAATTGCTTTGTCTCGCATGGAAACAGATCGTATTGAACACGAACGAAATGTTAAAGAGCGCATGGATAAAATAGAGCTAGAACAACTAATGTTGAAATGCAACAAAGAAATTCTTGAATCAGAAAGAAAAATAATCGATGAAAGCAGACAAAAGTTAAATTCTATGGATTCAAACACATGTCCTATTAGTTCAATGTATGCAAATGAGTCCAGATTGTTTGAAGAAATTAATAACATTATGCAACAGCCAAGCCAAGGAAGTTTGCATAAAGTTCAGTTAATGGTATGTTTTTTATTTATTTAAATATGTATTACTGAAATTAAGAAATCTATTTTTTCACACAATAAGTTGCTTGAAACTTTTTTATTTCTCCATTAAATTTTTTTCATAAAAATTTTTTTTTCATAAAAAATAGATGATGTTATATCATTAAATTCTTTGCACGAAATATAGACGACGTATATAGTCCATTTAAGTTTTTGTATACGAAATGGACAATTTATAGCCCATTAATGTTTTTCATAAAAATTTAAAAAATCAACCATGTATAGCCCATTATATTTTGTATCTATAGCCCATTTAATTTTTTTGCATGAAAAATAGACGATGTATAGTGTTTGTAGTTTTTTTTTTGCATATGAAATGAAAGATTTATAGTTCATTAAATTTTTTCATAAAAATGTAAAAAATCCACCATGTATAGCCCATTATATTTTGTATCTATAGCCCATTTAATTTTTTTGCATGAAAAATAGACGATGTATAGTGTTTTTAGTTTTTTTTTGCATATGGATGGATTGCATTAAATTTTTTCATAAAAATTTTTTTTTCATAAAAAATGGATGATGTATATTTCATTAAATTCTTTGCACGAAATATAGACGACGTATATAGTCCATTTAAGTTTTTGTATACGAAATGGACAATTTATAGCCCATTAATGTTTTTCATAAAAATTTAAAAAATCAACCATGTATAGCCCATTATATTTTGTATCTATAGCCCATTTAATTTTTTTGCATGAAAAATAGACGATGTATAGCGTTTTTAGTTTTTTGCATATGAAATGAACGATTTATAGTTCACTAAATTTTTTCATAAAAATTTGAAAAATTGACGATCCATTAAATTTTTTTCATAAAAAATTTTTTTCCATAAAAAATGGATGATGTATATTTCATTAAATTATTTGCACGAAATATAGACGACGTATATAGGCCATTTAAGTTTTTGTATACGAAATGGACAATTTATAGCCCATTAATATTTTTCATAAAAATGTAAAAAATCAACCATGTATAGCCCATTATATTTTGTATCTATAGCCCATTTAATTTTTTTGCATGAAAAATAGACGATATATAGTGTTTTTAGTTTTTTGCATATGAAATGAACGATTTATAGTTCATTAAATTTTTTCATAAAAATTTTAAAAATTGACGATGTAAATTAAATTTTTTTCATAAAAAAATTGTTTTCATAAAAAATGGATGATGTATATTTTATTAAATTCTTTGTACGAAATATAGACGACGTATATAGTCCATTTAAGTTTTTGTATACGAAATGCACAATTTATAGCCCATTAATGTTTTTCATAAAAATTTAAAAAATCAACCATGTATAGCCCATTATATTTTGTATCTATAGCCCATTTAATTTTTTTGCATGAAAAATAGACGATGTATAGTGTTTTTAGTTTTTTGCATATAAAATGAACGATTTATAGTTCATTAAATTTTTTCATAAAATTTGAAAAATTGACGATCGTCTATTAAATTTTTTTCATAAAAAATTTTTTTTCATAAAAAATGGATGATGTATATTTTATTAAATTCTTTGCACGAAATATAGACGACGTATATTGTTTACGCCACGTTGAGTGCAACTTTTGCCCACCACTTTAATTGAGTATCTGAGTAAGCTTTAGTAAAAGCTCTCTCAACAAAGCCAAGGGCTTTAGTTAGTGGCTGCTTAATTACCTCTTATTATGTTCTATTAATCATTAACTCAAGATATTAGCTATCCATAAGACATATTGAAATAAAACCCGTTGTGAAGTATTATTAAATTAGTTTTTTTTTTAATTTATGATTCTGGACACAAAACCTTTGGAACAAGCTCCTTGTAAGTGAACCCCCGCTGAAACATTTTTTGATCCTTCGAACCGGATAGCAAGGATCTTGCCAAGGGAAACCCATAATTTTTCACCTACATACGTATTGAAAGAAATCCATCCCGTATTATTAAAAAATAAGGTAAATCCCAATAATTTAATGAGACAAGGTATGTTCTTTAATATATGTATGTACGTATTTACATACATACAACATTCATACACGCAAAATTGAATTTTAATATACATATGTATGTACATATTTACATATTTACATTAAATCATCAAGTGCAATAATTTACGGTATTCATATATTCATATGTACGTTCACATACATAGTTCATGTACGTACATACATATATACATACATATGTACATATATATATCCATACATATGCATAAATATATAAAAATGCACATACATGTAAATATGTATATATACTTCGCTACTCAATACCGTTAAAAGTCATAAAATTTTTGCCTGCAAATTGAAATTATTAATTTAAAGAACGATATCCACAAGTGGTGTTAACATTGAGTGTAACATAAAATGCGATCTATTTAACATAGAATGTAAATGTGGACAACAGTAATGTGCATATGGTCATAGTGTAATATAAATTTTTATAACATGCATTCTAACAGAGATTAGTAAACACTCTTATTAAAACAAAAATAATAAAAATAATGAAAAGAGAAAATATACGTCCCTTTTTTTTAATCGTATCGCGATTTTAAATCAATCAAGTGATCTTCATGTTATTAACATATGCATGTAATTAAAATAGACAGTAACTTAAAAGAGCATTTAATTATTCCAATGTATACGTATGTATGTATGTAATTTATATCAACTCACATAAAAACATATTTCCATTATATTAGCACAGTGGATTTGAATGAATTAAATTAGTAAATAAAAATACCCTCTCTTTGTTTACTAAATCTTTAAAATTCGTTAATAATAAGAATAATAAAAAACTACTTCTATGCAAACATACATACGTATTTTACATAAAATTATTCATACATATTCCAAATAATAACTAATAAGGTACTCCATTAAAACCTGTTACAAGAGTATATCGTCAAAACTAAATATTTGGCTATAAATAAAAGTATATTAAAACCAAATAAACGCGAATATTAGTCTATTCTCTAATTTTTTCTTAAATTTACAACACAATATGTCATCACTAGCTAGCTTTATTAGAGCATCGGATCGTGTAGTAGAGTTCCACTCGTATTTAACTGATATTCCACAAGATGAGCATACTATTCACACTCTTGAGATCCAAAAAGAAGAAATTCTTCCCCTATGGACTGTCCTACGCTTGGCGTATGATGCAGTCATGGAAAATTCTTCCTCGTTAGGTAAAGAGGTTACTATAGAAAGCATCAAGGGCAAATACTTTTCTGCGTACAATACTCATCTCAAAGGTTTGTCTAAAATAAGTGAGCTCTTAGACTCACTGAGAAAACAGTCCTCTGCCGCTTCATCAACACTGAACTCCCGCATACATTTACCGCCATGCGATATTGATGATTTTTATGGCGACTATAGCGCTTGGCCATCTTTTAGGGATCAATTTTCAGGACTGTATGGTGCTCAAGAAAAAGTAGCTCCTGTAGAAAAACTTTGTCATTTATTAAAAAAGACAAAAGGAGAAGCACATGAGATAGTTCGATCATGCCCCTTTGAAAACGCAGGCTTTGCCATGGCGTGGCAAAGTCTTTTAGATAGATATGAGAACAAGAGAGTTCTCATCCATGCGCAATTAAAAATTTTATTCAATTTAACCCCTATTTCTAAAGAAAATGGCCCTAGCTTGAAAACCCTGCAGCGAACTATTAATAATTGTAAAGCTAACTTATCACTGCTAGAGGTTGATACAAGTCATTGGGACGTAATCTTTGTATATGTTTGTTCAACTTGTCTCTCTGATACTACCCTAAATCTATGGGAGCAATCTCTACACAGTGGCTCACAATTACCGACTTGGCAGGAAATGGATACATTTTTAACCAGCCGATTTCATACTCTGGAATCCGTGACAGATATTAGATCAACTGCAGATACTTCAAACCCAGGCACAAAACATTTTAATAAAATTAATGACAACCCACGTAAAGGAAAGAAAGTAAACACTTTTCATACCAATGTGAATGCAATAAAGGGTATCCAATGTACGCTTTGTTCGGATTCTCATCCCATCAGATTGTGTCCAAAATTCCTCCAAATGTCCATTGATGAACGGTTTTCAACTGTTAAAAGCCAAAAACGTTGCACGAACTGCTTAGCCACATCACATGACTTTAAAAAATGTAAAAGTCAATATGTATGCTCTTTATGCAAACAAAAGCATCATTCTCTCTTACATCGTAATAATGCAAAGTCATCATCTGCTAATACCTTTGCGAGTTCAAATGCTGATGTTAGTGAACCCCAATCTACTATCGCTTGATAATCAGCCTTCTACCTCCGCATCTGCTATGCGCTCTCTTCAAACGTATTCTACTCAACTACAGTCCACCAAATATTTCTCTATTCTTCTTGGTACGGCCTTAGTCGACTTATGCATAGGTGGTACGCGGTCAACTGTTCTAGCATTGATAGATCCTGCATCTGAGGCTTCATTTATTTCAAAGGCTCTACAAAACAAATTTTCTTTGCGTTGTACGACCACTAAAACCGAAATTTTAGGGCTTAATGGTGCCCGGACTGCAACTTCTGATCGTGTTTGTACTATCACTATTGCATCCCCCCTACATAAAAGGTTTGAAACACAAATCAATGTACTTGTTGTCCAAAAATTAACAGGCCAATTGCCATATCACTCGTTGACCTCATTTATTCAGTCAGGATTTTCAGACTTACAAATGGCTGACGTCAATCTTCATAAAGGATCCCATGTTGATTTATTGTTAGGTGGTGATATTTATCCCCAAATCCTGCAAGAAGGTGTACGATGGAACGAAGACCGATCTCTTGTAGCCCAAAACACTATATTTGGGTGGATTATCACCGGTAAAATTTCTCCTACTGTCACGTCTCCAATCATATCCTCATTTTATACAGAAATTACTCTTGATAAGCAAGTTAGGCTTTTTTTTGGGAATTAGAAGAAATTCCTGATAGACATCGGATGTCAGCTGACGACGAGTATTGTGAGGAATTATTCAAAACTACTACAAGTCGAAATGAGTCAGGTCGTTTTGTCGTCTCCCTTCCATTTCGAAAAGACTTTCCCCAAGCTAAAACTCTTGGACTTTCTCGCGATCTTGCTCTTAGTCAGTATCTTCGAAATGAAAATAGATTAAGTAAACTTCCTGAAGCTTAAATATGACGAGGTCATTAGAGAATACTTAAGTTTAAGCCATATGATATCTGTCCCACCGACAGCAAAGTTCAATGAAACATCCTCTTACTACCTGCCTCATCACGCAGTTCTCAAGCCAGACAGCACCACAACGAAGCTTCGTGTAGTTTTTAATGCCTCTCACCCCACCACAAATGGAGTCAGTTTTAATGACGTCCTGTATCCAGGGCCTGTACTGCAAGCGGATTTGACTATTCTAATTCTTAGATGGCGTCTTTTTAAATATGTATTTAGTGCCGACATAGAAAAAATGTACAGACAAATTCTTGTCAATCCCAAACACACCCCGTATCAACGAATTATATTTCGATCAGAACCCCAAGAAAACCCCAGTGATTATGAGTTGCAAACAGTTACTTTTGAAGTAAACTGTGCCCCCTACTTGGCAATAAGGACATTGCACCAGCTAGCCAATGAATGTGAAAAATCAAACCCCGTTGTTGCTGATATTCTCAGAAATTATATGTATGTTGATGACATACTTTATGGCGCTTCCAGCCTCCCCCATGCACTCAAAACCCGGAACCAGCTCACAGAGGTTCTGAGCTCAGCTGGATTTTCTCTTAGAAAATGGACAGCAAATCATAAAACTCTTCTTCAAGAGTTACCAGAGCATTTATTAAATGAAAATTTTTTAAAACTTTCAGAGTCTAGCAATACCAAAACTCTAGGCTTGCGATGGAATGCTGAACGCGATGTTTTCTATTTTAACCCCAAAAGTTTTCCTGATCGAAATAGTATTACCAAAAGAGAGGTTTTATCTGAAATAGCCAAGCTTTTCGACCCCGCTGGTTGGCTTGCTCCAAAAGTTATTGTTGCTAAAATTATTATGCAACAGATATGGAGAGATAAAACGAATTGGGATGAAGCTCTTAAACCACCAACTCTTCATCAGTGGAACGCATTTCTTGACGACTACTTGTACATTAAGTCAATTGAAATTCCCCGTTTTGTAAATTTCGATTCCAGTTACCTCGTTGAACTGCATGGTTTTTGCGACGCTTCAGAAAAAGCATATGCAGCAACACTATATTTGCGTGCGGAAACTCCATCTGGAGTAGTATTTTCTCATCTCTTATTAGCCAAAACTAAAGTAGCTCCTCTCAAATTTATTACCTTGCCCCGTAAAGAATTATGTGGGGCTGAGTTAATGGCAAAAATTATTAATTCTGTACAAAGTCAACTGAGTATAATCCCCTACCACTGTTTTCTCTGGACTGATTCTACAATAGTGTTATCATGGCTACAAAAACCTCCCTATACATGGACTACTTTTGTTGCCAATCGTGTAGCTTCTATTATTGAAAAAGTTGACAGCAACGCTTGGAGTCATGTTGATTCGAAGGATAATCCAGCAGATTTAGACTCACGGGGCACTACCGCAAAAGAACTTGCTGCAAGTTTCCTATGGTGGTACGGACCACATTGGTTAAAATGTGATCGGTCAAAATGGCCACAGACTTCAAGAAAATTTGATACTGATGAAGAATCGCGAGAGCCCATGTTATTCAATTGGATGAATCTGACATCCTGTGTCGTTTCTCCGACCTTCCCAGGGCAATGCGTGTATTAAGTTATATGTTTAGATTTTTTCATGCAATTAGCCCTAAACATAGGCGAAATCGCACATACTTTACCTCAAAGTTAACACATGCTGAAGTTGTGTTCGTCAGGTCCAGATTAATAAAATTATGTCAAAGAATTTATTTTCCTGAATATGATCTTCTCTCCAAAGGTAGCCCACTGCCCCAAAAGAGTAATTTGTTATCTCTTAATCCTATCATAGATCGTGACGGAATAATGAGAGTAAATGGTAGGTTAGCACACACACCGACCTTATCTTATAACGAGCGCTTCCCAAAAATCCTGCCTTATAATGCACGGTTTACCCGCTTATATCTCGAATTTTTACATAATTGTTCCATTCATGGTACTAACTCCTTATTGATTCGGCTAATGCGACTGGAATTCTGGGTTCCAAAACTGAAAAATATTGCAAAGTTGACGGTACATAAATGCAAAACCTGTGTTTTGCAGAGGCGATTACGGAGCCAACAGCTAATGGCAAGCCTTCCCCCCGAACGAACCACTCTTTCCCGTCCATTCACTAATACGGGAGTCGATTTTGCCGGCCCTTTTGACATAAAATCTTTTGCAGGTCGAGGATGTAAAACAACTAAGGGATATGTCCTAGTTTTTGTCTGCTTTGCAACCAAAGCTATCCATCTCGAAGTAACGTCGGACTTATCTACCTCGGCATTTCTAGCAGCATTCGCAAGATTTTTTTCTCGCCGCGGGTCTCCTAAGGCAATTTACTCTGATAATGGAACTGCCTTCGTAGGCGCTGCTAATATATTAAATCATGACAGGGAAGATTTTTTCCTCAAGTTACGACAAAAGGTAATGTTACTTAATGCATTTCAGCCAGTTGAGTGGCATTTTATACCTCCTGGTGCCCCCCATATGGGCGGACTATGGGAGGCCGGCGTTAAAAGCTTTAAAACACACCTCAAGAAAGTTTCCCATGCACAAAGCTTTACTTATGAAGAGTTTTCCACAATGTTAGCAAGAATTGAAGCTTGTCTAAATTCACGACCTCTTACTTCAATGAGCAATGATCCCAATGACCTGTCGGCCCTAACTCCAGGGCATTTTTTGATTGGTGGCCCACTTCTTTCTCCTCCCGAACCCGATAATAGTTATCAAAGTTTAGGTTATCAAAATCGCTGGAAAAAGCTTCAAGTTATGCATCATGTACTTGCCCTTCGATGGAAAGAAGAATATTTGAAAGAACTTCATAAGAGAGTCAAATGGAAATATCCCCACAAAGATTTTGCTCAAGGTGATTTAGTAGTGATCAGACAGGATAACTTCCCTCCGACTAAATGGCGGCTAGGCCGCATAGAAAAGGTTTATCATGGCAAAGATTCTAGAGTTAGAGTTGCCGAAATTCGTACCGAAAGTGGTTTAGTAGTTCGACCCATTGTCAAATTAGTTCTTTTACCCATCTCGGAACAACACTAATTTTTATTAATTTTCCACAGCTATCATGTCGCCTCCACCTAGACGCCTAGAAGTCACGAGACGCCCAGAAAAAGCGCCATCTCGCACAAAGTTCGATTGTCGCATCTGTGGAAAGGACCATCCATTAAGGACTTGTCGTCGATTCAAACGCATGTCAATTCAGAAACGGAAAATGATAGTTCGCAAGTTTAAATATTGCTATAATTGTCTGGCGCACTCTCATCAACTTAATAATTGTCGGAGTCGTGATCGCTGTCATATATGTCTAGAAGAACATCACACTTTATTACACCAACATACCCGAAAGCAGAGTGTCACTTCCAAGAAGCAACGAAGTAAAAAATCTACTAATGCCAAAAGTATTTGCCTTCCTAACAGGAAGCTACAACTATTGTCATCAATGTTAATACAAGACAATAAATATTTTGTATTTTTTTTGTTTTTTTTCTAATAAGGTGTAAATGTATATACGCATATCAACTTTCAATGAATTTTCATTATACGAATTATTATTATCTTTATTTTTATTTTTCTATGTTTCTAATTTTTTTTATGAATTAACTATAAGTAGTTTGTACTCAATCTTGAAATTGCCTTACATATAAAATTTCCACCTTCCTCCCTTTCAACCTATTGTTGCATTGCTGCAAGGGGGGCGGGATGTTTACGCCACGTTGAGTGCAACTTTTGCCCACCATTTTAATTGAGTATCTGAGTAAGCTTTAGTAAAAGCTCTCTCAACAAAGCCAAGGGCTTGAGTTAGTGGCTGCTTAATTACCTCTTATTATGTTCTATTAATCATTAACTCAAGATATTAGCTATCCATAAGACATATTGAAATAAAACCCGTTGTGAATTATTATTAAATTAGAGTTTTTTTTTTAATTTATGACTCTGGACACAAAACCTTTGGAACAAGTTCCTTGTAAGTGAACCCCTGAAACATATATAGTCCATTTAAGTTTTTGTATACGAAATGGACAATTTATAGCCCATTAATGTTTTTCATAAAAATTTAAAAAATCAACCATGTATAGCCCATTATATTTTGTATCTATAGCCCATTTAATTTTTATGCATGAAAAATAGACGTTGTATAGCGTTTTTAGTTTTTTGCATATGAAATGTTCATTAAATTTTTTCATAAAAATTTGAAAAATTGACGATGTACAGTCCATTAAATTTTTTCCATAAAAAATTTTTTTTCATAAAAAATGGATGATGTATATTTTATTAAATTCTTTGCACGAAATATAGACGACGTATATAGTCCATTTAAGTTTTTGTATACGAAATGGACAATTTATAGCCCATTAATGTTTTTCATAAAAATTTAAAAAATCAACCATGTATAGCCCATTATATTTTGTATCTATAGCCCATTTAATTTTTTTGCATGAAAAATAGACGATGTATAGTGTTTTTAGTTTTTTGCATATGAAATGAACGATTTATAATTCATTAAATTTTTTTTATAAAAATTTTAAAAATTGACCATGTATAGCCCATTATATTTTGTATGTATAGCCCATTTAATATTTGTGCATGAAAAATAGACGATGTATAGTGTTTTTAGTTTTTTTGCATATGAAATGAACGGTTGATAGTTCATTAAATTTTTTCATAAAAATTTGAAAAATTGACGATGTATATAGTCCATTAAATTTTTTTCATAAACAATTTTTTTTCATAAAAAGTGGATGATGTATATTTTATTAAATTCTTTGCACGAAATATAGACGACGTATATAGTCCATTTAAGTTTTTGTATACGAAATGGACAATTTATAGCCCATTAATGTTTTTCATAAAAATTTAAAAAATCAACCATGTATGTGTTTGTAGTTTTTTGCATATGAAATGAATGATTTATAGTACATTAAATTTTTTCATAAAAATTTGAAAAATTGTTGATGTATAGTCCATTAAATTTTTTCATAAAAAATTTTTTTTCATAAAAAATGGATGATGTATATTTTATTAAACTCTTTGCACGAAATATAGACGACGTATATAGTCCATTTAAGTTTTTGTATACGAAATGGACAATTTATAGCCCTTTAATGCTTTTCATGAAAATTTAAAAAATTAACCATGTATAGCCCATTATATTTTGTATCTATAGCCCATTTAATTTTTATGCATGAAAAATAGACGATGTACAGTGTTTTTAGTTTTTTGCATATGAAATGAACGGTTCATAGTTCAATTAATTTTTTCATAAAAATTTGAAAAATTTTAAATTTTTAAATTTTTTTCATAAAAAATTTTTTTTCATAAAAAATGGATGATGTATATGTTATTAAATTCTTTGCACGAAATATAGACGACGTATATAGTCCATTTAAGTTTTTGTATACGAAATGGACAATTTATAGCCCATTAATGTTTTTCATAAAAATTTAAAAAATCAACCATGTATAGCCCATTTAATTTTTTTGCATGAAAAATAGACGATGTATAGTGTTTTTAGTTTTTTGCATATGAAATGAACGGTTTATAGTTCATTAAATTTTTTCATCAAAATTTGAAAAATTGACGATGTATATATAGTCCATAAAATTTTTTTCATAAAAAATTTTTTTTCATAAAAAATGGATGATGTATATATCATTAAATTCTTTGCACGAAATATAGACGACGTATATAGTCCATTTAAGTTTTTGTATACGAAATGGACAATTTATAGCCCATTAATGTTTTTCATAAAAATTTAAAAAATCAACCATGTATAGCCCATTATATTTTGTATCTATAGCCCATTTAATTTTTTTGCATGAAAAATAGACGATGTATAGTGTTTGTAGTTTTTTGCATATGAAATGAACGATTTATAGTTCATTAAATTTTTTCATAAAAATTTGAAAAATTTGCGATGTATAGTCCATTAAATTTTTTTCATAAAAAATTTTTTTTCATAAAAAATGGATGATGTATATATCATTAAATTCTTTGCACGAAATATAGACGACGTATATAGTCCATTCAAGTTTTTGTATACGAAATGGACAGTTTATAGCCCATTAATGTTTTTCATAAAAATTTAAAAAATCAACCATGTATAGCCCATTATATTTTGTATCTATAGCCCATTTAATTTTTTTGCATGAAAAATAGACGATGTATAGTGTTTTTAGTTTTTTGCATATGAAATGAACGATTTATAGTTCATTAAATTTTTTCATAAAAATTTGAAAAATTTAGGATGTATAGTCCATAAAATTTTTTTCATAAAAAATGGATGATGTATATATCATTAAATTCTTTGCACGAAATATAAACGACGTATATAGTCCATTTAAGTTTTTGTATACGAAATGGACAATTTATAGCCCATTAATGTTTTTCATAAAAATTTAAAAAATCAACCATGTATAGCCCATTATATTTTGTATCTATAGCCCATTTAATTTTTATGCATAAAAAATAGACGATGTAGAGTGTTTTTAGTTTTTTGCATATGAAATGAACGGTTTATAGTTCATTAAATTTTTTCATAAAAATTTGAAAAATTGACGATGTACATCCATTAAATTTTTTTCATAAAAAATTTTTTTTCATAAAAATGGATGATGTATATTTTATTAAATTCTTTGCACGAAATATAGACGACGTATATAGTCCATTTAAGTTTTTGTATACGAAATGGACAATTTATAGCCCATTAATGTTTTTCATGAAAATTTAAAAAATCAACCATGTATAGCCCATTATATTTTGTATCTATAGCCCATTTAATTTTTTTGCATGAAAAATAGACGATGTATAGTGTTTTTAGTTTTTTGCATACGAAATGGACAATTTATAGCCCATTAATGTTTTTCATAAAAATTTAAAAAATCAACCATGTATAGCCCATTATATTTTGTATCTATAGCCCATTTAATTTTTATGCATGAAAAATAGACGATGTAGAGTGTTTTTAGTTTTTTGCATATGAAATGAACGGTTTATAGTTCATTAAATTTTTTCATAAAAATTTGAAAAATTGACGATGTACAGTCCATTAAATTTTTTTCATAAAAAATTTTTTTTCATAAAAATGGATGATGTATATTTTATTAAATTCTTTGCACGAAATATAGACGACGTATATAGTCCATTTAAGTTTTTGTATACGAAATGGACAATTTATAGCCCATTAATGTTTTTCATAAAAATTTAAAAAATCAACCATGTATAGCCCATTATATTTTGTATCTATAGCCCATTTAATTTTTTTGCATGAAAAATAGACGATGTATAGTGTTTGTAGTTTTTTGCATATGAAATGAACGATTTATAGTTCATTAAATTTTTTCATAAAAATTTGAAAAATTTGCGATGTATAGTCCATTAAATTTTTTTCATAAAAAATTTTTTTTCATAAAAAATGGATGATGTATATATCATTAAATTCTTTGCACGAAATATAGACGACGTATATAGTCCATTCAAGTTTTTGTATACGAAATGGACAGTTTATAGCCCATTAATGTTTTTCATAAAAATTTAAAAAATCAACCATGTATAGCCCATTATATTTTGTATCTATAGCCCATTTAATTTTTTTGCATGAAAAATAGACGATGTATAGTGTTTTTAGTTTTTTGCATATGAAATGAACGATTTATAGTTCATTAAATTTTTTCATAAAAATTTGAAAAATTTAGGATGTATAGTCCATAAAATTTTTTTCATAAAAAATGGATGATGTATATATCATTAAATTCTTTGCACGAAATATAAACGACGTATATAGTCCATTTAAGTTTTTGTATACGAAATGGACAATTTATAGCCCATTAATGTTTTTCATAAAAATTTAAAAAATCAACCATGTATAGCCCATTATATTTTGTATCTATAGCCCATTTAATTTTTATGCATAAAAAATAGACGATGTAGAGTGTTTTTAGTTTTTTGCATATGAAATGAACGGTTTATAGTTCATTAAATTTTTTCATAAAAATTTGAAAAATTGACGATGTATAGTCCATTAAATTTGTTTCATAAAAAATTTTTTTTCATAAAAATGGATGATGTATATTTTATTAAATTCTTTGCACGAAATATAGACGACGTATATAGTCCATTTAAGTTTTTGTATACGAAATGGACAATTTATAGCCCATTAATGTTTTTCATGAAAATTTAAAAAATCAACCATGTATAGCCCATTATATTTTGTATCTATAGCCCATTTAATTTTTATGCATGAAAAATAGACGATGTAGAGTGTTTTTAGTTTTTTGCATATGAAATGAACGGTTTATAGTTCATTAAATTTTTTCATAAAAATTTGAAAAATTGACGATGTACATCCATTAAATTTTTTTCATAAAAAATTTTTTTTCATAAAAATGGATGATGTATATTTTATTAAATTCTTTGCACGAAATATAGACGACGTATATAGTCCATTTAAGTTTTTGTATACGAAATGGACAATTTATAGCCCATTAATGTTTTTCATGAAAATTTAAAAAATCAACCATGTATAGCCCATTATATTTTGTATCTATAGCCCATTTAATTTTTTTGCATGAAAAATAGACGATGTATAGTGTTTTTAGTTTTTTGCATACGAAATGGACAATTTATAGCCCATTAATGTTTTTCATAAAAATTTAAAAAATCAACCATGTATAGCCCATTATATTTTGTATCTATAGCCCATTTAATTTTTATGCATGAAAAATAGACGATGTAGAGTGTTTTTAGTTTTTTGCATATGAAATGAACGGTTTATAGTTCATTAAATTTTTTCATAAAAATTTGAAAAATTGACGATGTACAGTCCATTAAATTTTTTTCATAAAAAATTTTTTTTCATAAAAATGGATGATGTATATTTTATTAAATTCTTTGCACGAAATATAGACGACGTATATAGTCCATTTAAGTTTTTGTATACGAAATGGACAATTTATAGCCCATTAATGTTTTTCATAAAAATTTAAAAAATCAACCATGTATAGCCCATTATATTTTGTATCTATAGCCCATTTAATTTTTTTGCATGAAAAATAGACGATGTATAGTGTTTGTAGTTTTTTGCATATGAAATGAACGATTTATAGTTCATTAAATTTTTTCATAAAAATTTGAAAAATTTGCGATGTATAGTCCATTAAATTTTTTTCATAAAAAATTTTTTTTCATAAAAAATGGATGATGTATATATCATTAAATTCTTTGCACGAAATATAGACGACGTATATAGTCCATTCAAGTTTTTGTATACGAAATGGACAGTTTATAGCCCATTAATGTTTTTCATAAAAATTTAAAAAATCAACCATGTATAGCCCATTATATTTTGTATCTATAGCCCATTTAATTTTTATGCATAAAAAATAGACGATGTAGAGTGTTTTTAGTTTTTTGCATATGAAATGAACGGTTTATAGTTCATTAAATTTTTTCATAAAAATTTGAAAAATTGACGATGTATAGTCCATTAAATTTGTTTCATAAAAAATTTTTTTTCATAAAAATGGATGATGTATATTTTATTAAATTCTTTGCACGAAATATAGACGACGTATATAGTCCATTTAAGTTTTTGTATACGAAATGGACAATTTATAGCCCATTAATGTTTTTCATGAAAATTTAAAAAATCAACCATGTATAGCCCATTATATTTTGTATCTATAGCCCATTTAATTTTTATGCATGAAAAATAGACGATGTATAGTGTTTTTAGTTTTTTGCATATGAAATGAACGGTTTATAGTTCATTAAATTTTTTCATAAAAATTTGAAAAATTGACGATGTATAGTCCATTAAATTTGTTTCATAAAAAATTTTTTTTCATAAAAAATGGATGATGTATATTTTATTAAATTCTTTGCACGAAATATAGACGACGTATATAGTCCATTTAAGTTTTTGTATACGGAATTGACAATTTATAGCCCATTAATATTTTTCATAAAAATTTAAAAAATCAACCATGTATAGCCCGTTATATTTTGTATCTATAGCCCATTTAATTTTTTTACATGAAAAATAGACGATGTATAGTGTTTTTAGTTTTTTGCATATGAAATGAACGATTTATAGTCCATTAATGTTTTTCATAAAAATGTAGAAAATCAACCATGTATAGCCCATTATATTTTGTATCTATAGCCCATTTAATTTTTATGCATGAAAAATAGACGATGTATAGTGTTTTTAGTTTTTTGCATATGAAATGAACGGTTTATAGTTCATTAAATTTTTTCATAAAAATTTGAAAAATTGACGATGTATATATATATAGTCCATAAAATTTTTTTCATAAAAAATTTTTTTTCATAAAAAATGGATGATGTATATATCATTAAATTCTTTGCACGAAATATAGACGACGTATATAGTCCATTTAAGTTTTTTTATACGAAATGGACAATTTATAGCCCATTAATGTTTTTCATAAAAATTTAAAAAATCAACCATGTATAGCCCATTATATTTTGTATCTATAGCCCATTTAATTTTTATGCATGAAAAATAGACGATGTAGAGTGTTTTTAGTTTTTTGCATATGAAGTGAACGGTTTATAGTTCATTAAATTTTTTCATAAAAATTTGAAAAATTGACGATGTATAGTCCATTAAATTTGTTTCATAAAAAATTTTTTTTCATAAAAATGGATGATGTATATTTTATTAAATTCTTTGCACGAAATATAGACGACGTATATAGTCCATTTAAGTTTTTGTATACGAAATGGACAATTTATAGCCCATTAATGTTTTTCATGAAAATTTAAAAAATCAACCATGTATAGCCCATTATATTTTGTATCTATAGCCCATTTAATTTTTATGCATGAAAAATAGACGATGTATAGTGTTTTTAGTTTTTTGCATATGAAATGAACGGTTTATAGTTCATTAAATTTTTTCATAAAAATTTGAAAAATTGACGATGTATATATAGTCCATACAATTTTTTTCATAAAAAATTTTTTTTCATAAAAAATGGATGATGTATATATCATTAAATTCTTTGCACGAAATATAGACGACGTATATAGTCCATTTAAGTTTTTGTATACGAAATGGACAATTTATAGCCCATTAATGTTTTTCATAAAAATTTAAAAAATCAACCATGTATAGCCCATTATATTTTGTATCTATAGCCCATTTAATTTTTTTGCATGAAAAATAGACGATGTATAGTGTTTGTAGTTTTTTGCATATGAAATGAATGATTTATAGTACATTAAATTTTTTCATAAAAATTTGAAAAATTGATGATGTATAGTCCATTAAATTTTTTTCATAAAAAATGGATGATGTATATTTTATTAAATTCTTTGCACGAAATATAGACGACGTATATAGTCCATTTAAGTTTTCGTATACGAAATGGACAATTTATAGCCCATTAATATTTTTCATAAAAATTTAAAAAATCAACCATGTATAGCCCATTATATTTTGTATCTATAGCCCATTTAATTTTTTTGCATGAACTATAAACTGTTCATTTCATATGCAAAAAACTAAAAACACTATACATCGTCTATTTTTCATGCACAAATATTAAATGGGCTATACATACAAAATATAATGGGCTATACAAGGTCAATTTTTGAAATTTTTATGAAAAAATTTAATGAATTATAAATCGTTCATTTCATATGCAAAAAACTAAAAACACTACACATCGTCTATTTGTCATGCAAAAAAATTAAATGGGCTATAGATACAAAATATAATGGGCTATACATGGTTGATTTTTTAAATTTTCATGAAAAGCATTAAAGGGCTATAAATTGTCCATTTCGTATACAAAAACTTAAATGGACTATATACGTCGTCTATATTTCGTGCAAAGAATTTAATAAACAATACATCATCCATTTTTTATGAAAAAAAAATTTTTATGAAAAAAATTTAATGGACTATACATCGTCAATTTTTAAAATTCTTATGAAAAAATTTAATGAACTATAAATCTTTCATTTCATATGCAAAAAACTACAAACACTATACATCGTCTATTTTTCATGCAAAAAAATTAAATGGGCTATACATGGTTGATTTTTTAAATTTTTATGAAAAACATTAATGGGCTATAAATTGTCCATTTCGTATACAAAAACTTAAATGGACTATATACGTCGTCTATATTTCGTGCAAAGAATTTAATTACATATACATCATCCATTTTTTATGAAAAAAAAATTTTTATGAAAAAAATGTAATGGACTACAAACTACAAACACTATACATCGTCTATTTTTCATGCAAAAAAATTAAATGGGCTATAGGTACAAAATATTATGGGCTATACATGGTCGATTTTTTAAATTTTTATGAAAAACATTAATGGGCTATAAATTGTCCATTTCGTATACAAAAACTTAAATGGACTATATACGTTGTCTATATTTCGTGCAAAGAATTTAATAAAATATACATCATCCATTTTTTATGAAAAAAAATTTTTTATGAAAAAAATTTAATGGACTTACATCGTCATTTTTTCAAATTTTTATGAAAAAATTTAATGAACTATAAATCGTCCATTTCATATGCAAAAAACTAAAAACACTATACATCGTCTATTTTTCATGCAAAAAAATTAAATGGGCTATACATACAAAATATAATGGTTAATTTTTTAAATTTTAATAAAAAACATTAATGGGCTATAAATTACCCATTTCATATACAAAAACTTAAATGGACTATATACGTCGTCTATATTTCGTGCAAAGAATTTAATGAAATATACATCATCCACTTTTTAATCCAAAAAAATTTTTTATGAAAAAATTTAATGCAATCCATCCATATGCAAAAAAAAACTAAAAACACTACACATCGTCTATTTTTCAGGCAAAAATATTAAATGGGCTATACATACAAAATATAATGGGCTATACATGGTTCATTTTTTAAATTTTTATAAAAAACATTAATGGGCTATAAATTACCCATTTCATATACAAAAACTTAAATGGACTATATACGTCGTCTATAT
Source organism: Tachina fera (assembly GCA_905220375.1). Taxonomy (NCBI): domain Eukaryota; kingdom Metazoa; phylum Arthropoda; class Insecta; order Diptera; family Tachinidae; genus Tachina; species Tachina fera. The sequence continues at coordinate 76,364,112 of LR999963.1, forward strand.
TTCGTGCAAAGAATTTAATGAAATATACATCATCCACTTTTTAATCCAAAAAAATTTTTTATGAAAAAATTTAATGCAATCCATCCATATGCAAAAAAAAAACTAAAAACACTACACATCGTCTATTTTTCAGGCAAAAATATTAAATGGGCTATACATACAAAATATAATGGGCTATACATGGTTCATTTTTTAAATTTTTATAAAAAACATTAATGGGCTATAAATTACCCATTTCATATACAAAAACTTAAATGGACTATATACGTCGTCTATATTTCGTGCAAAGAATTTAATGAAATATACATCATCCACTTTTTATGCAAAAAAATTTTTTATGAAAAAATTTAATGGACTATATACATCGTCAATTTTTCAATTTTTATGAAAAAATTTAATGAAGTATAAATCGTCCATTTCATATGCAAAAAACTAAAAACTGTACACAACGTCTATTTTTTATGCAAAAAAATTAAATGGGCTATACATACAAAATATAATGGGCTATACATGGTTAATTTTTTAAATTTTTATAAAAAACATTAATGGTCTATAAATTGCCCATTTCATATACAAAAACTTAAATGAACTATATACTATATACTGGACTATAAAATTTTTATGTGATGCTGCCAATTTTTGTGTCTTAGCATTATTCTATGCCCAGAGCTTATGTGTCCTGTAAATTTTCATTTGAAGCGGTTAAAATCTGCCCAGCAAAAGTATAGGAAATAGAATGTTACGATTTTATGTGTGATGTCATGGCCACTTTTAAAAACAGAAATCGCTGCTTTAGATAAAATCAATGTCTATGAAAATTTTCAATAAAATCAATCAAGTTTGAACGTCTTAATTTAAACCTATAATTTTTCGAGGAGACACGCCCTCTCCTCCCCTTTTAATTCTATTCTTAGCCCATTATTTATTTTTTATTTTAATAGTAGACTGTTAAGAAATACGTAAATAACAAATTTAAATTTTCTAAAGCTATTTTCAAGATAATAGTTTAAAGCCTTGCATACGTGCAACGTGTGTATCAAATTTTAATTTTTATGGGTGCAGTCCCGCCCCTTGGTTAAAATGTCTAGGTTTTGAGATTTTTATAGCTAATTGCTCGCCTAGGTCAACTACTAAATTTCAGCTCTCTAGCTCTAGCGGAAGTGCTTCATCAATTTGATGAGTGAGTATGTCTTAAAATATGCACTTTTTGCACCTCCATATCTCAGAAGGCTTTTGGTTTAAAACATTTAAACTTCGCGTATAAGGTGACATGCATTAATTATAATTATGAATTAAATTTTAGAATTTCATAATTTTGCAACGGTGGGGAACAAAGTTAATGGAGGGGGGGGGGGGGGGGGAAACCCAACAAATGGCTTCCTGTAAATATACACACTGCGTGCATTGGCTGCAACTGGGTCTGACGTACGACTGTGCTCCTAGATGAAGTTTTCTTTTTCCATTAAGTTGTGTGTAAATTGAAAATTTTAACTCGTTTTCCAGCAAACTATTTCAACTGACACCACACACAGTGGACCAACCCAGAAGAACGCTGATGATGTGTTGCCAGAATATTTACAAGTTTGAAGTTATTTGTTCATTAATAATTATCACATGTAATTTGGCTTAAAAAAGCGATACCAACTTTAGCCCGTTTAAATAAATCATAAATATAGAAACAAATGATGTTCGAAAAATAATAATTCCAAATTAACTTAAATTAATAGCCAGGGGCCTGTGGCAAAAAATTAAATAAATATATTTAATAGTAACAAGTCAAAAAAGTTTGTCTTAAGTAGAACAAAAAATAAGCAAATTAACTAACATGTGCATAATTAGTAAAGAATAAACGACAGTGGTAAGTCTGTTGTAAATTAGAGATGGTAAATTTGGGCTTTCATTACAAAACACGTTTCAGCAAATTGAAATACGATGAATCAAAATAATTCACGAATTCCATTTGCAAGAAAATTTCGTATATAAGGCAGAAATCTACATCAACTCAAACCACATTTTATTTTATTTAATCGGGTTTTTGCTTTAATCGGTTAATCGCTCGATTAATTAATCGAGGTTTTTGCTTAATCGGTTAATAATCGGTTAATTTTGGTACTAACCGGTTAACCGATTAATTAAGTTTTTAATAAATCAAGTGGTTTCAACAAATAAAAGTGCATAAATTATTTATTAATTTGAGTTTATTAGTAAAACCAAAAACACATAATAATTCTTAAACTAATTCGGTTAATTTTTTTTAGAACATTTCTTGTAATACTATCGATAGTTACTTCGGTTGGCGGGTCATCATCTGACTCATAATGAGAGAGCTCAGTGACGAATATTCTGCAAAAAAGTTAATTTCTGAATTTTTTGGCTTTCGTTTTTGTACTGTCTCTCATTAAATCTAATCCTTAATTAAATCGTTGTCAACAGTACTATTGAATTATTAAATAAAAATTTAATAATTCCCTCTAATTAAACTCTTTTGTAGTCATGTCGAAAGATTTTGAAGTTTTACTTAATTTAGGATCACTGAACATACTTCTTTGTTTGTATAAAAAATAATTTCTAAACACTCAACTTTTGCAAATGAGACGAAGCAAATAATTATTCACACAAAAAATAAGTTTTAATACTAAAAAATATGAAACAAATTGTTAGGTCGATTAATCGGTTAATCGACTAAAATGAACCGGTTTAATCGTTAACCGAAAAAAATCGATTTTAAATTAACCGATCAGTTAATCGGGTAGTAATTAACCGGTTTACCGATTAACGGTTAACCGATTGAATACCCTACACCACACACAGAAGAACGCTGATAGGTTAGGTTTATCTGGTTGGTCCAAGACCTCGCATAGACCGGGATTGATCCTTAGCGATACCAGCAGATGAAATGAGAACCTGTTAGTATGGCAGCCTAGTTCGTGGTGCCTGTATCGAATGACTCCCACACAGATTTAACAAATTTTAGCAACCTACACATTTCTACACTCGATACAATCTCAAGACTACGAAAAGTGTAAGCACCAAGGTAGTTAAATCTAGTACGGCTTAAAGCCGGGCAGTGACACAGTAGATGTTCCATTGTTTTCATTTCTCCGGATTCCTTACATTTCCTGCAGGTACCGTCTTTTATTCGTCCTATTTTGACAGCGTACGAAGCCGTCCAGCAGTGCCCAGTTAATACTCCCTCTAGAAGTTTACAGTTGCTTCTAGTTATTGATAAAAGGAACTTAGTCAATTTGGGATCATAGGAGCTCCACATGATTTCAGAAGTTTTGCAAGTTTTCGTCGCGCGGCAACTTTTCTCCGCTTCTTCCCTCACATTAGAATGTATGATCTTTAAGGTATTGAATTGGTTTTCGGATATTTACCGTTACCTCAGCCGGTAATTGAATTCCTCTTTTGGCCAGTGTCTCGGCCATTTCATTTCCCTCAATCCCCATGTGTCCCCGGATCCAGAATATATGTACTTGTCTACCAGTACATAGCATATCCAGGGCCTTTCTACACAGAAGCACAACCGGGGAGTAATTACAGTCAGCTGAAATTGCTTTTATAGCTGCTTGACTGTCTATATACAGATTTACACGCGCATTCATAGTTATAGAGGTGAAGGCTAACTCTGCTGCCATTTTGACACCATAGATTTCCGCCTGGAAAATGCTACAATGATTAGGAAGTTTATAAGATTCCTCTATACCGAGCTCCTGACAGTAAACCGCAGCTCCTACCCCTCTATCCATCTTTGAACCATCATTGAAAAATTTAAAACCAGAACCACTATGATTAAGACTTTCCAGATAGCCTTCTTCACTTATAGTGATCTGTGGTTTGGTAAAAAAGCTCGTCACTGGAATGATGTAGTCCGAGCTACACTCCATGTTTTCCAGTAATTTGCTGTGACCAAATGATCTGTACGACATCTGACCTGTTGTCCTAAGTCGGATAGCTGATCCGCACGCCGCGTTCACTGCAATTAGTTTTATTGGTTTAAAGTCCAATATAACGTCTAGAGCTGCAGTAGGTGTACTCTTTAAAGCTCCAGTGATGCAGAGCTCTGCTAGCCTCTGAACACTTTCCAACTTTTTCAGGTATGATTTTGTCTCAGTCGCCCTCCACCATACAAGTATTCCGTAGAGTAAAATTGGTCTAGCCACCGCTGTGTATGTCCAATACGTAAGAGTAGGTGAAAGGCCCCATGTCTTGCACAGCATTTTTTTACATGCATATAGAGCAATGGTGGCCTTTTTAACTCTATCTTCTATATTGTACCTCCACGTCAGCCTACTATCCAAAATAACCCCCAAGTACTTTGTATGTGTTTTGGGAGAGAGCGATATAGCGTCTAATTTTGGTGTTCTCCATTCCTTGACTTTCCTATTAGTAAAAAGCACAAGGTCAGTTTTTCCTGGGTTTAAGTTTAAACCTATTCGCGTTGCCCATCTATGAATGTCCCTCAACAAGAACGCTGATGATGAAGGTTTAGTGGCCTTCGAAAACGGCTGGCTGTTCCGTTCAACTATGTGTTGTCAGAATATTTACAACTAACTTTGATGTTATTTGTTCATTAACAATTATCACATGTAATTTGGCTTAAAAAAGCGATACGAAATTTAGCCCGTTCAAATAAATCATCATATAGAAAGAAATAAAGTTCGAAAAATAATAATTCTAAATATAATTGGTTTTACTTATGACGCTTTTCGAGTAAATGTGCACATGTGGTTTTTATCAAAAAACATCCTAAATTTCTTTAAATCCAACAAAAATAAAAGGGATACCTTCACAGTGCATCCACTCTGCCTTACGAGGATGCAATAACTTATGCGAATGAAGAAATACAAATTTGGATGCGAATGAAATTTTTACTTCAAATATTTATTTTTTAATTGAACTGTGTACGAAAATAAATATGTGCTTCGGTCGTTTAGTGTATAGTGTTCTAGCCTAACATACGGAGATCCTGGATCCCAGATTCGGACTTAAATATATCAATTAATGATACTTAAAAAAAACACGTTTCACACTTTCACTTTTGAAATTAAACTATGTCTTTATTGTCATTTTTCTTTTCTTAAATAATAAATAATTTTATGCTTAATAGTTAAAAATGTTTCTTTGTCGATATTTGAGAACAAAGCAAACTTATGTTAAAATTATTTGGAAAAAGAAGTTATTGCATTTATTAAAAATAAAAATATATAAAATTGCACTTTATTAATTTTAAAGTGTAAACAATTCCTGGAAAAATGTCTGAACTTAAAATGTAAGCTGCATTTTTTTCGTGAGAACGGAAGTGCATTTAAACCAAATAGATTAAAGTATGTATGTTTGTATGTTTATATGTATGTATGTATATACATACTTAAATTATGTTGGCTCGTGTTAAGGGAATAACGGGAGACATTATAACACCCCTACCGTTAGATTGAGGCTCCGACGAAACATTAAAAATTTGTTTTGGTCTTATAATATATATAATTGCTAAACTTATGACACATAAAATAATTACAATATCAACCCTAATACTAATAGTTTTTGTTTTCTTGTCATGGTGTAACATATTGTTTAAATTTTCTTCATATTCTATTTAATTCTTAAATTAACATTAGTAAAATTTTTGCTTTTAGTTATAATTTTACAATTTCCAAATTTTATAAGAAAATTTCCTTTAATTTGAAGTTCTACATCATTACAATTATGTTTGAGACGTTGGTAATAGTTTTTATATATAAGTAATCCAGAAAGTATTTCTACTACTTCTTCAACTTCGGAATTTTTCATAGGACAATTTGCTTCTTTATACTCTAAAATATTTTGTATACCGTAGTTTTTAATCACAATTAAATTTTTCTCTAAATTATCTTGAAGAAATGGTTCATACATTTTCTTGTTGTGATCGGTAAGTATTGTGTATGATTTCAATGTCAATGTCTTATTTTTATACCCTTTACCAAAAATGGTAAAAAGGTATATATAGGTTTGTCCAGATTTTTGTAACTTCTACAATATTCATGTATGTAAGGGAAATATATACCTGTTTATTTCTTTATATCGGGAAAAATATTGTCAAGTTAGCATATTATCTAGAAATTATGTGACACTCTTACGGTTACAAATTTATATAATGCATAGCATATTACAATGATAGGTATTGTGGCAAACAAGAACTTGGTCAAAATTTTTATCTCACTACTTTTAATGGCCGAAATTTTGGAAAGGAACTTGGCCTTTTTTCACATTTATGTTTTTAAAGATTTTTGTTTCCGTTTTTCAAACTTATTATGTTTGTATATTGTGATTCTCAATATAGTATTAATAGTCTTACTATAAACATACGGAGTTTGTTAGCTAAACTCAAAAATTTTTTGGGTTGAAGTGTACTGACGAGTTCTAAAAGCGGGAACGAAATGCTTAACCATAAAAACAAGCTAATTTTTGAAAGTAAAAAAATAGTTGAACCTTTTATTTGATTCAGTTATTTTTTACTGAAATATTTAAAGTAATTTTTTCAAAGTTTTTTTTGAAATGTCAAATAAAACTTTTACTAATTTTTTTTTGAAAAATAGGCAAGCATTGTTTTTATTGATTCAGTTAATTTGTTTTCTGATGCTACGAAAAATTTTAGTGAATGTGCTTGCAAATTATAAAAAAAAATTTGCTAAACAACACAAAAAAAAACTGCAAAAATGTTTTTCTGTCCCTATTAATACATTTTACTGAAAATATTTTAAGTTTCAGTTAACTTTTTTTCTAATGCCACAATAAGTTAACTAAAAATGAAATTTTTTTTCAGTTAAATTTTTACAAAATTGTTATTAGAATCTAAAAATTTATTTTTAGGTCCGCAATCATAAAAAATATTTACTGATTCAATAAATTTGGTTACTGAAAATGAAATTTAGTTATTTGTGTGTAAATATAAAATTCGGTTCTAAAGGGCAACATTTTTAATAATTTTTAATCCGCATGAAATATGTGCTTTTTTCTTCACATCTTATATGCATTCAGAAGCTCATACCTGGAGAGCTACCAAGTAGGACATTACGAACAAAAATCATGTGATACCGTAGTGGTAAGCGAGAGATCTTCTATTTCTACCTTACCAACCTGCTTCCAGGTAGACGAATATTTTTGTTGGTAAGTATATGAAAAAATATAAGGGCATGCAACAAATAAATTTCACAACAAAATTAAAGATTGGTTATAGAAGACTATCTGGAGAAATATACCAAAGGAATTTTGGTCGGCCTTAGTGAGGATTACGATAATGTTCGACGTAGAAGTGAAAAATTTGTGTCAACCAATACTATTTTCAATTTGATTTGTGGCAAATTTTTGGAGTAGTTACGTTTTGGAACAGTCCTATACTAGTTATAAAGAGGCAAAACTAAGAAGCTTGATGAAATATCGGCTGCACTTCTCTACAAGCGACGCGCTGTCTCTCTCTTTTGTTTGTCATGTAAGCAACATGGAAAAAAAGAATTTTAATAAACTACTATAACAGCAACTAGTCCTTCAACTAGTATGCAACTCTACACAAAACAACTAGTTGTGCTCCCATGACAACCCAATGTATAAGTCGATAGTTCGTTGTATGAAAAACAGATGTGCAACCAGTCTGAATTCAAAAGCAACTAGTATGTTTCTGACTACATACTAATCCTTTTATCTGCAGGGTAATTGTATGTTCCCATACACAATAATATTTTGGCAAGGCAACTAAAGTTCGGTTGTCACCCATAATCAAGCCATTAATCACATTTTGACCAAAATACAATATAATATGCAATGAATTAAAACCGTCTTCCATTTTTAACCAGATAAAAGATTCAGCAGAAAATAAGAATACATGTATGTACATACATACATGTATGTACATAAAAAATAACAATGAAATGTCAAATAATTTGCTTTTAAATACCGTTACAATATAATGTCGATATTATTATCATCCGTTTCCGCTTGAACTCAGTTTACAAATAATGCATAAATATTAAATTGATTGCTTTTCAAGTGTGGTTGGCTCATCATCACTGCAATCATCATCGCCACCGCTGCGCTGCCATCAGCTGAAAACAATATCACTTCTTTCAAGGTAAATTAACTGACCGCTTTTTGTTCATTGCGTAAATATTTAATAAAAAAAAATAATACAAAAAGGTGTAGTTGCGCAAGTATGTTTTTTTCATTATTCATGTTGGTTTAAATTTATTATATCAGTTCCAAATGCATCGGCATGTATAAATTATCTTATACATCTGCATACTTTAATTTATTTTAGTATAAAATGTAAATGCATACAGCATCCTGCACTAATATTGAAAATTAAACAACAACAACTCGCATTAATGTTTTGAAGAAAGGCCATTAAAAAAATTGTGATAGTGTGTGAATGATTTACCTTTTAATCGTTTTAAGGTCAATTTTAAAAAATTCACACATGTACAATAACACTCGTGTGTCCACTTTTTTTTGTTAATAATCTAAGGGCAAGGTAATGCACCAGCAGGGCTGTCAGGTGTGGAGATTTCTCGCCAAACGTGGCGATTTTAAAGCTAGTTTGGCGTCCTGATTTTCGATTTTGCGGCATGGCGATATTTTGGCGTTTTATAAAAAAGTTTGCGATTTTTTTGGCTATTTTTGATGAGCCATGAATTGGCTTGAAAACCGTTAAATATTATTTTTATTCTGGTATTTGTCTCATGTAGATGGGTTGCTAAGAACGTTTAACCCTACGTCTCCACTAGCCATCGACTTGGACATGACATGAACATGACGCCGGCAGAGCAACTGTGGAAAATTCATCAACTTCCTTGTTGTGGTGAACACGTGCGATGTCCATGTTCAGGTATATAAAAGTATTTTGCGGTACTGCAATACAGACGGAATATTTACCAATTTTGTTCTGTGTCTTTTCTATATATTGCAAATTGTTGCTGACGTCGAATCTCGAATATGCTCGGGCATCGATGTCAGAGCATAGACGAAAGTTGGACATGAGCGGTCTCCATTAGCCATTTGCGATGTTCGGTATGATGCCCATACCAAGTTCATGGCTAGTGGGGACCCCTAGTTAATTTGCGCCTTCTCTTATATATATATTCTAATCTGTCAGTCTTTTTTGCTATCATATTAAAGTGAATGCAATGTACATGTCAAAATTGTTCGCCTATTTAAAAAAACTAACTGTTCACAACATTTTATAAATATTGTGTATAAGGAAAAGTTTATAATGGCATCCTCAACGAAAAGGTAAAGAATAGATAATATCTATACATATTCACCCTTATTCTATTTGGCGTCGGCAACATAACACGACGTAGTTTTTAATGTTTTTTAGAAAATCGGTATTCACGTACATAGAATAGATTGCCATTTATCGATGACTGTCAGCATATGACAAACATAAATGTGAAAAGAGGCCAATATTGCCAAGTTAGCAAATTATCTAGAAATTATATAAAACCCTTACGATTACAAAATTTATATAATGCATACCAAATTGCAGTGATAGGTATTGTACCAAGCACGAACTTGGTCAAAATTTTTATCACACTACTTTTGATGGCCGAAATTTTGGAAAGGAACTTGGCCTTTTTTCATATTTATGTTTTTGTGAAGATCTGACTACTTTTTGGAAGGTTTTCTTAATAAAGCTTTTTAAACTTTAAATTTCTAGTCTGTTATAGTTATAGGGTGATATGTGCACCATTGTGTCATAATAAGGACTGAGTACTTTGCTTAATTTTTAACAGTCATCTGTGTAGAAATATGTAAAATATAGTGTAAATTTTAGTGGAAGTGACCCCGACTATTTATCTAAAGTCTGCTCAGGCGTAGTACTTTTGAAAACGCAAAATTAAATGCTAGCATGAGTGAAATGTGAATGCAAGGTTTTAATACATTAGCTTGTGTTTTAAATTTATCTAGTTGGTAACTTACCTAAGCCTATATTTTTGCAAAATTTCAGTTCTCTAACCGTATAATATTTTAATAAAAATTTTATAAACGTGTCCCTACTTCCCTAATTTAACAATCGGTGCTTTCAGATTTTTCCTGTTCGTAAATCCTTTAACTTTAATTCTTAATTTTGAGCTTACAGTCCGTGTCCATGCTCCCCAATTGAAACTTCCAGGATTTTAAATCTTTCTTGGTGATATCTAACTTAGATTTATTTACGTATTGAATTTAAGCTCTCTAGTGCAAATTCTAGCTTGAAATGTTTTGCACCCCACTCTCCGTCACTATTTTAAACTCAAGATTTTGTTATGATCAGCGCTCAAATATTATAGTACCTTTTTTAAGATGATAGCTTTTAGTTAAAGCTTCAGTTAAAAGCTTCACTACAAAATTATCGTGAGCCCTGCCACTCCTGATTAGAATTTTTTGATTTTTAGATTTTTCTATTTGGTTTCTCATCTTGACCTACTTGCGTACCAAATTTCAGCTCTCTAGCGCAATTTAGTTTCTTAATTTTTATGGGCGGGAATACGCATACCTTTTTTAAGTAAATGTTTTTTGTCAGTGCCAATCATACATGTCAAGTTTCGTTGGAAACGTATATTAATATTTAAATAAACAGTACATTTAAATGTGCTGACCGGAAGTACATGAAATAGGAGGATTAAACTGTATGGGCGTGTTAACGCCCACTTTTTTTAACAAAAATTTATAGCCTTGTATTATTGTAACATGTGTGCTAAATTTCAATAAAATCACTTATTCTTAAAAAAACAGAAAACAAATACATATCTACTAGAACTGTATATGATACAGAACAATATAGACATAGCATGTATCTATGAGACCTGGCTGCACAAAAATTCCTGCACCAGCCTTTTGGACTTTAATTTTTACTGCAAATACCGGCCGGATGGCTACGGGGGAGTTGGCATATAAATAAAAAACTAAATAAAATTCAAGGTGGTCCCCTGGGACAGCGTACTTGAAGTTGCATTAAGGCTATAAATTTTTGTTAAAAAAAGTGGGCGTTAACACGCCCATACAGTTTAATCCTCCTATTTCATGTACTTCCGGTCAGCACATTTAAATGTACTGTTTATTTAAATATTAATATACGTTATATATATATTGGATGATATATTGTAATAGCTTCATTTTTCTGCCCTTTTAGTAAGTAGTCTCTATGTTTATTCGCCTTAAATATGTATTTTTATTTCTGAGCTTTATGGGCGTAGTCCCGAACCCTTGGTAAAAATTTTCGGGTTTTCAGATTTTTCTAGGTGATTACTCACAAAGTTCTACTTGTGCACCAAAATCCAGCCCCCTGGTTAAAACTTTAGGGTTTTCAGATTTTTCTAGTTCATCGCTCACCTAGATCTACTCGTGTACCAAATTTCAGAGCTATAGCGGAAGTGCTTCATCAATTTGATGAGTGTGTCAGTGGTCAGTGAGTATGTCTTTTTGCACCTCCATATCTCAGAAACCTTTTGTTCTAAAATTTTCAAACTTCGCATATGAGGTAACATGGATTTATTCTAAATTTTAGAATCTTACGTCGGCGGGGGAAAAAGTTATAAGGGGGTAAAAACAGCTCGAATGGCTTCCTGTAAATATACACACTGTATGCATTGGCCGGAACTTAGCCTGGCGCACTGCCGTGCGCCTAGATTGATGTTGCCGTTCATTTTGTCGTCAGTGTATTTGATGTCGTGTTCTGTTGAAAAATAGTTTAAATAGTAAAAAAATTAAATATAAGAAATAAAAAAGTATATATATGTACATACATACATATGTGATTATTTATTTGAAAAAATACATTAAAAGAAGGGAAAAATATAAAAGGTATTAATTTCAGGTCTTTCTCGTTGGAAAAATGGAAATATTTAATTTTCTTGACAACAAACACAGGAAAATCAATACATATATTATTATTATAACGATATTATTGCATTATCCAGGTTATGCAATCGCTTTTGGCTACTCACACACGCACCAGACGCAAAAATCTTTTAATATGTTGCATATCCATTCAATGATGTGGGAGTTCACCCCCCATTTCGTACATTTTTCTCCTCAGTATCTCGATGTTCACTTTTTCGTAGGCTTTCTCCAGGTCCACGGAGGCTCCCACAACCTCGTATCCTCTGTCTCTACTAAAGTAGACGGTGTTTATTAAATAGTTTACGCACTGTGTTTCCTAAAGGCGTAACATATTTCAGGCAGTAACTTATTCGTTTCTACAAATCTGTCCAGTTCTATTTTTATGAGTCCTTCTGTAAGTTTCAGAAGCGTGGATGGAAGGCATAATGACCTATAGTTTTCTATTCTGCTCAAATCCTTATTTCCCTTCGGAATTGGGTGAATCCTTATTCTTCTCCATTCGGCTGGTATCGCTCCTTCTAGCCATAAATTCACTAAAATGTTAAAAACTGCATGTATTTCTTCTTCGGGTATTTTTTGAGTACCACATAAGATATTCCATCTTCGCCCCTGGCGGATTTGGAATTTCGGGATTTCAATATTTCAAGAAGGTCTCTTTGTTAAAAACAGTTTCTAAAATTTCTTTCTAAAATTTGGAGGTATCGGGTATTTTGCTTTTTATCCCAGGAATTGTTAGTATTTTTCAGACATACGTATTTTTCACGTTCGCCAGCATGGTACACATGCCAGAGCTTGATTTTGGTAGTGAAATTTCTTCTAACGCGTTGCTGAAGTTTTTCTTCTCCTTTCTTTTATTTGATTTTTTAATTAACTTTCTGCCTGCGACCAGTTTTGTAAGTTCTATCGTGTACTGTTGTGATTGAATTTCTGCCTTAGGGCATTACATATCCTAAATAGTCTGCTGGTCTCGTGCGGCCACCAGCACTAAGAAATTCTTTCCAGTTTTGTATTCTTTTCAATTGTGCTGTGGGTGCTGTCACCCACTTTTACAGTGGTCAGCTCCCTTCACGTGATCTATCCTGACCGGTTTTTTCCTCTTACATAACCCTGCCGAATTCTCTATAATTATGGGGAGGTGATACGTTCCACTTGAGAAACAGCTGAACCCCTGATCCATAATACAGTCCTCCAGTAATACACCCTCCCATCTGCGACATGGCGGCCCCACAAGGGTTACTTTGCATTGCAGTCGCCACAAACGATCATCGGTAGTGAATTTCCGTTGCACATATTCAAAAATTTCCTTGAGAATTCTACGTTGTTCGTGTCCGGTGGTGCAGGCCAGTACTATATTCTTTCTTAGATTCAGTGTTTCTAGTAATGCAACTTCAACTTCAAGTACGCTGTCCCAGGGGACCACCTTGGATTTTATTTCTTTTTTTATTTATATGCCAACTCCCCCGTAGCCATCCGGCCGGTATTTGCCGTAAAAATTAAAGTCCAAAAGGCTGGTGCAGGAATTTTTGTGCAGCCAGATCTCATAGATACATGCTATGTCTATATTGTTCTGTATCATATACAGTTCTAGTAGATATTTGTTTTCTGTTTTTTTAAACTCTGGATGATATATTGTAATAGCTTAATTTTTCTACCCTTTTAGTAAGTAGTCTATGTTTATTCTTGGTTCGCTTTGATTTATCTCAAGCGTGTCCAATCTGTTCAATTCTTCTTCAATGCCTCTTTTTATTTTGTCCAATTCATCTCTCAAAGCAGGGCTCGAACCCCCTTGTCGCAAGTTCCTCACAAATTCACCAAGTTTGATTCCAGTAGTATTATAAGGCAAAATGAAATATAAAATCCAAATTAAGCTCTTATTAAAATTTATTATTTTATTTGATTAGATTGTCTCAATTTTAATTAAAAATCTCGTAATATCTCAGAAATTGCATTGCGATTTTCAGATACATATGTATGTATGTATGTGCAGTTTGCCTTATTTTGGGACCTCGCATCGCAAAAGAAACATAGAAATATGAAAAAAGTGTGTAGTTGTAAGTCGGTGTCGGTATCATGACGAATGAAGAACTTCATATAAAAAACCACGGTATTAAAAGTACATGTTTATATGCAGTTGTTCACTTATCATATAAAATCAACAGGGGGCAAATCACGGCATTCGAATTCGAGTGCACGTTCGTGTAGAGAAATATTTCGATGGCTGCAAATTTTTGGATCATGGTATTCGATCGTATTTTATGTCACATACTACTATTTTTTACATTGCTGTTAGCATATGACAATAAGTGCGTCCGAGAACTCGAAAATTTTTACAAATTTGTAAAAAAATTTACTGGATTGCGTTCGCGTACACAAAATCCAGTAAATGAGAGGGCGAATTGAGAGAGAAAAATTACAGTTAATTTACTGAGTTAATGCAAATTTTTACTGGACAAATTTTTGCCAGTAAAATGAAAACATATGTTTTTAAATACAAACAAACAAAATCAAAGGGAAACAATTTTTTTTTTGGTTTTGATGAAATTTTCAAAATAACAAAAAACAAATGTAATGGCGAGTATACACGATACTACAAATCGTACAAGTATGAAATTAGTAACGTCTATCATGCTGTCGTACTTATGAAATATACTTTGAGAATATATGAGACTTTGGCGTGGGAATCCAAACGTGCTCCTGGGAAAATTCATCCACGGTTTTTTTATGCCATTTTCTATTAAGTCGATTTTCTCGAAAATGGCTCGATGGAATTTTTGCACGGTTGTCTCATTTTGTTCTCCTAAGTGTCCGCTTTAAGATTATATGAGACTTTTTCGTGGGAATCCAAATGTGCTCTTGGGAAAATTCATCCACGGTTTTTTTGGCCATTTTCGATTAATTCGATTTTCTCGAAAAAGGCTATATAGAATCTTAGCACGGTTGTCTCATTTTGTTCTCCTAAGTGTCCACTTTAAGAATATATGAGACTTTGGCGTGGGAATCCAAATGTGCTCCTGGGAAAATTCATCCACGGTTTTTTTTGGCCATTTTCGATTAAGTCGATTTTCTCGAAAACGGCTCGATGGAATTTTAGCACGGTTTTCTCATTTTGTTCTCCTAAGTGTCCACTTTAAGAATACATGAGACTTTGGTGTGGCTTGACAGAATTTTTGCACAGTTGTCTTATTGGTCGCATTCATAAGACGTAACAGTTGCGCAACCGTTGAGTGTTTGTCTTAGAAACGCATAGTTGAGTATCTCCGCTCCACTCAACAGTTGAGTAATTTTCCATCATAAAATTTTTTCGCTACCTATAGTCAACACGTTGTGCTCAGCCTGAACAACTGGTCAAATAGAGTTATTTCTTTTATATGCTTTGTTAGGTGGCAGCAACAAATATTTGTTAAGTTTTACATTACATATGCGATGAAGTAACGAAATAAAGATATACAATTAAATTATATACATCAAGCCGTTTCTAAGACGCAACTGTGGGGGCCAAGAGTTGCCAACAGTTTCACAACTGTTGAGCTCAACAGCTACTTCTTATGAATGCGCCCATTCTGTTCACCAAAGTGTCCACTTTAAGAATATATGACCCTTTGGCGTGACAGTTGAACTGTCAGTTATTTCATGATTTTTATTTATTCCTCACAAAATAACAGTTACTTTCTGATTTTTATATTTTCCTCAAAAAAATTCTAATATTTAAAATAAATAAACTATAAAAAAGTAAATTTAATTTAACATATAAGAACTTTTTTACAGACTCTGGCGATAAATTCCATTTTAAAACGGGTAATATTAATTTTAACGCAAAAATTGAGCTTTCTGAATGTTAAAAATTAAGCAAAAAAATAAAAATCAAAAGGTAACTGTTATTTTGTGAGGTATAAATAAAAATCAAAAAATAACTCTGATTTTGTGAGGAATAAATAAAAGTCACGACCTATGCCTTCACATAGGAAGTAGGCAACGTGGTTTTTAAAGAAATTCCACAAAAAACCGCAAGATTATACGGTTATCCGTGGCAGATCAGTAAACCAGTGCAAGCGAGATGATAAACTCTCGAAGGCCAAACAACACACACAAGCCTGACCGCACTTAAGAAATAATTACGATGACGCGAGAGATGTTCCCCGACCTAGAGCTGCTTAACGACTCTGTATGTATACATATTTTTTGCATATAATTTTTTAGCGCCAAAATCGGCAATCAGTTGTTGTGTATATTTTACTTGATATTACAATTTTTCCGTTCGCGTACTTTTATATGCAAACTTTTTTATTAAGAGTAATTTCTCAGTCGTTAAGCAGCTCTGGGTCGGGAAACATCTCTCGCGTCATCGTAATTATTTCTTAAGTGCGGTCAGGCTTGTGTGTGTTGTTTGGCCTTCGAGAGTTTTTCGTCTCGCTCGCACTGGTTGACTGATCTGCCACGGATAACCGTATAATCTTGCGGTTTTTTGTGGAATTTCTTTAACAACCACGTTGCTAACTTCCTATGTGAAGGCATAGGTCGTGTACAGTCAGTCACAAAGCCTTTTAAAATACTGTTAATACCATCTTGGGCATATGGTCTACGTTACTCCGCCCATATTTGTGCAACACAATATTATGCAAATTTACTTTGCATTAATATGTTTAATAAATAAATAAGAGTAATTTCTTTATATTACTCAGTATTTACTCAGTTACTGGATTTTACTAGAAAAGTACTCAAACGCACCTAATAAGAAAAACAAAACGAAACGGCATGTTCCATCATAAATTGCTCCAATACTTCTTTTTGTTTCCCATTTACTTTATTTGTTCTGGAAACGATTTTCCCTTGCACTGCATATTGGGCAATCTTTGTATTGATATTCACTTTCCTTAAAAATAATCAAAATTATATTTTCTAAAATATACGGAAAATTATTGTATTTTTATTACTTATTTTTTTTTTTTTTTTCTTTGTTGTGTTTCTGCGATTAGGTATTTGCAAATCCTAATATTAGTATTCCACAAATAATGTCGTTATTGTGGGTTTTAAAATTTGCAACTTTAAAATTTTAAGCACAAAAATCATACAGAGTAATGGAAATTAAAAAGCACTTGGTCCTCCAACACAGCAAATTGAGAATGATCCTGTATAAGTGAAACATTTCGAATCGTTAAGTACTTATGTCCTTAGATCTACATAAAATCGATAGCTTAAAATTTTTGTTTCAGTACCTAAAAATAAAAAGCAATCGTTTAACAATTACGTATATTTTTAATAATTTTTTTATATTAAAATACTCCATCGCAAGACAATTCTATTGGATAGAAAATTCGTTGCACAACGAAATTTTCGATGCGCATAATATGAATGTAACATACGTTTTTCGATATTCGATAGGCAGCGAAGATCGAAAATCGAATGCAGTTCATAATTAGGCGCATTATTTTATTCAAAGTAAATAACGTAATATACGTATATTAAATGCATTGCGTGCATGAATTTATAAAGGATAGTTAAGTAAAACATCTTGACGGGCCAACTCCAACAACATAGGATCATCGAAGAATTTATTAATGGAAACATCCTCCGATAAGCCTTTTCGTCTACGTGTTTTAATCATAAACTCTCGGGCTAAGTGAGAGGCCTGTTGAGGTTCTAGCGGGCGTATGACAATAGATTTGTCCAAAGGATCTCCGGGTACGATTTGCCAATGATGAAATACAGACAAACAAAAGGCTTGGCCTTGCGTGTGGGTACGTAAATCAGTTTCAAACCCAAATGAATCAATGGCGGGTATGAAAGCTTTAATTGTATAAAGAGGGGAACCGGAAACCGGGGCATCCTGAGTAACATGTCCTCTGTAAAATAAAAGTAATCAAATAATTTCCTTTTTTCGTTTTCACAACTCCCACCCACAAACTAACCTTCTTCTAGCTAGCACAGTGTAAACTGCTGACACACAGTCGGCCGGTGCTTGTACTTCCACAAATAGGTAGGGTTCCATTAGTCTGGGAGTAGCCATAAGAAATGCTGAATATGCTACACGTCTGGCTGTAGGTATTACTTGCCCACCTCCTCTATGTAATGCTTCATTCGCTATAACAGCATCGAGTATTTTAAATTTAACATTTCGTATGGGCTCTTCACACAAGGGGCCTTCCCGAGTACCCCATTGAAAACCTTGCACTATAGAATCTTTAACAGAAGTCAACAAATTTTTATCCACTTCGGATGGTAAAGTATCATCTACAAGTATATTTGGACCGGTGTTGTCGGGGCCGAAAGCCCATATTGATCTGGCAGCCAATAGATCCCAATCGTAGTTAACTTGGAAGAATTCACCTAATCTCTTTTTATTCCAATTTATAGATACCACTTCATTTTCTATATCTTCCGCCAAACCCTTTTCCAAAGGTTCGGCTATCATAGTAATTTTGTTTTTCTTATTGGGAGTTTCAGCAAAACATTTAAGAGAACTTGTTTCCACCACGGTTTCACAAAAAGCCACAACGGGATCTGCCACTTTGATGTCAATTTCTGAATACATTTTACGTAAATCATGCATGACACAGTCTAAATAAAGTTCTCCTGTGCCCAAAATTACATGTTCACCCGATTCTTCTACACGTGTAGACACTAACGGATAAGATTTGTTCACTTTACGTAAACCATCTAACATTTTGGGTAATTCGGAGGGATTGACAGGTTCCACTGCAATTTTTATAATGCTTTGGGTGTTGAATTTTAAAGGTCTAAATATATACAAATCATCGGTTGCCTTTACATCCACAAGTGTTGAAGTTTTAACTATACACTGATCAATTCCTTCGATTAAAACCCAATTGCCGGCAGGTACACGATTCAATTCCACCTTATAACGAGCCTCGTACACCCACAAACGGCCCACTTGCAAAACGCGCGAGTCTTCTTCATCTTGTAGTGTATAGTTTTCACCCAAGACACGTACCTCTTGGCCAGCGTGCAGAGTACCGGATAGAACACGTGCCAGCACCTGGAAAAATGTGCAATCATCGGTAGGATACATCTTAGAACTATGAACCATTAGGGAACCGCTCTGTTGGCATTCAATCATATCATGATACATAGCGCCCTCTTTGGGACCCGTGTAAATGTGATCAACTTTTGTTTTTGCATTATCCAAGGGCGAACGTATGTGTTCCACACACATGTTGACAAAACCACTAAAATCACCCAAAAAACGATTACAAACCATACGCAGCAAAGGTCTTATATTCGACTTCATTTCTTCCTTGGTTATGCGTATATTCAATTCAGCCAACGTATCGGCTAAAGTAGTATCAACATCTCCCACCACCTGAGCAATTACTTTGTACATGGGCTCCAAAATGAATTCAACAAAGCTACGCTGGGCTGAGTTATGGGGAGGCTTTTTGGTAAACTTCCGCCTAGAAATACAAACTTATTATAGATATTTATTTTCAATTTTAACTAATTACATACGATTTACTGTGAAAATACATATCCCCCCATAATCTTTTAGAGAATTCAACATAATTTACACCTTCATAGGTATCAGCATAAAGTTTGGCGAACGATTTTAAAGTAAAGCAGAATCCATATAGCGAACTGGCAAAGCAAACATTTCCCAAGATGGGTGATACCAAAGTAGTCTCGTCTGTGTTACAATACGTACTTAACAGACTGTTGACTTCTTCCACAATATGTTTTAGTTTGAAATAAGCATCTTGAGGTGGTAATTTCAATTCCAATATCAGACGATCAATCTGAAATGGATTACAAAATGGTTAAACAAATTTTCTTCAAGTATGTGCATTAAGATTTCGCGTAAGAAAAATATATAATTTGGAGATTCAAACGGTAGTCTTAAGTGATAAAATGTCATAATGTCTTAAATTATTAAATAATAGTTGTTACTTTTCTTCAAACAAAAATTTCAACACATGGCGCTATGACACTTAAGACTACAGTTTGAATCCCCTATCCACATTTATAAAAACTATTTCTGATAATACACATTATTATGAATGTTGTATGTACAAATTCGCTTTCTAAACTTGAATTGGTTCACCTTGTTAATACACAAAGTAATAGCCATTTTCTCCTGGACGGCGTGTTTAAGCAACCTTTCCGTATTCAACATAACTCCCTCCGCTGCATCAACAAAGACTACCACACCGTCGCACATACGCATGGCTGCAGTTATTTCATCAGAAAAATTAACATGACCGGGAGTATCGAAAATGTTTATTAAGTAACTTTTTTGCTTTACATCTTGCAAAACCAATGTAACAGGAGTAGCTTTAATGCTAACACCACGTTCCTGTTCAGTGAACAAAGTGTCAGTATAACGTAAAGAACGTTCTTCGTTCATTTCAAATTGGGGATGCGTCTGGCGAATGAGACAATCCACAAATGTCGTTTTACCATGATGTAAATGTCCAATTAATGCCACATTACGTATAAGTGGTGGTGTGTCCATGATATCAGCCATAAATTCCATATTGTATGTAGTTTCTGGAAGTTCTTGTTCCTTAATTTGAAATTTCAATTTCTTGACCGGTTCTATCAAAGGTTTGTCCAATGGTTGAGCATCTTCTTCCTGTACTATAGTCTCAACATCGGGACCATACACTTCAATAGCCGTTGGATAATAGCGTTTATCCTCATGTAAAACCACAGCAGTTACTTCTTTATCCTCATCTTCATTATGATCTTCTTCCTCCTCCATGGCTTCATCCTAAGCAAAATAAAAATAATTGGAAACAAATTTTTCAACTGCAGAATTTTTTAATGCATACATCATGATCTTCTTGCTGATCTTGCTGGCCATAAATACTTTGGTCATCCTCTTCATCACTATCTAAATCTGGGCCAATATAGTTACCAAATTCATCATATAAATCAGAATCCATTTTGAAGATCTATAAAGAAAAAGGACCATTCAACATTTACTATTACACGGGACGTTTATCTGTATTTGTTTATAGATTGCGAATTAATGACTGAAATGTTTCTTGGTTCCCATTTAATTTTTAACTTACCAGTCTCTATTACAAGTATTTAAGACAGAAAAAAACGCGTTTATCAATAAACAAATTGCGTACACAGAGGTCCAAGTCGTGCGGCTCACAGCCGGCGGCGCCAAGCCGCTGAACTTATTTTTGAGCTCGAGCCGCCGCCGAATTGGACGCCTAAATCGGGTAATAATTGCAGCCGATTAACAAGTGAAAGTCTACTAATATTTCCAGCCACTTTTAAAACTCGCTGATGTTTTACAGAAAGAAAATAATTTTTTTTCTGTGATGTGTTAGTCTTTCTTTTATGCATTTGATATTTGCTGTTTTTTGAAGTTATGTGCTGCTGATGCGGGGTTGTGCTTGGTTGAAAAATTATGCCAACCACAAAACCACTCTCTTTGCCTCTCTCACATACAATCTGGCATGTTATGCCAGCACAATTGTTCTCGTGTATGACAGGCCATTAGTCCGAACTTTAACAAGATTTTGTATAACACACCTTTAGAAAAGCGTTGTATAGAAAAAATTGAGTAGCATGAATCTCGCAAGGATTTTTCCATATTATTTAATCCGATTTGCTTCTCATGTCACGCACGATAAAATCGAAAATAAGGCTGGATATTATATAATTTTTTACTTCCCATATAGAACTGCAGTCTATCGACCATGTCACATAGTTCAATTCCGTTCGGAAACACAAGATGTCGAGCCCTAGCCGCAGTATAACTCAGCATTTGTTATTCTGCCTTCGTGGTCTACAGTGGAACCCTTGAGATCTTCAGATCTAATTACGCAAATGCTGATCCACTTAGAAGAATGTGCAGTCAATTTAATAAATATTATAAAGTTATAGATTTTTCTTTAAATGTAAATGTCATTAAATGAAAGATTATGTCTTGTTAAACACTCAATAATTTTGTATTTTATTTGTATTATATTGTTTAATATGTTATTATATTGTTTAACTGTCTGTAAGGATTTGATATCCATAGACAAAAATTGTAAATAAATAAATAAATACCAGCGCCCCAACGAAATATTCTAAAACAAACGCTAAACAGCACTGTTGGGAAGACATTGTTTTCAGTTGTTTGACTTGCCAACAGTGTTGTTTAGCGTTTATTTTAGAATTTTTCGCAGTAGTAAAGCATTTGAAAAATCTCTCGTCTTGAAAGGTCTTATAAATGGTCTTGTTCAGGACATTAGTATGTAGACATATCCTACAATCATAATTGAAAAAATCATGTTTTTTACGAAATTGTCGGCTGGAGCCGACTTTGACCCGCCGCCGGTCTATTTTGGCCTAGCCGCCGCCGCCGAAAATCTTAGAACGACCTTGAGCTCTGTGCGTACATATGTTTTGTGACATTGGTGTCTAGCTATCATTTCACACCCTATTGAGTGTGTTCAGTGCATCGTCTGTGTTCAGTGTGGTCAACTCGGTGCTTTTCGCACCCTTTTTAGTGCTTTTTGAAATTTTCGACGCGAAAATTTTTAAAGTTAGTGCTCAGTGCTTTTTATACCCTTCACCAAAAATGGTAAAGGGTATATATAGGTTTCTCCAGATTTTTGTAACTTCTACAATATTTATTTGCGAACACATAAAGTTAGTTATTCTGGATCCTTATGAACAGGAGATGAAAAAAAACATGTCCGTCTGTCTGTACAAATTTTCTGTGGGTTGCCTGAAATGCTTATTTTGAAGCTCCCAATCAAGTTAGAGAGCTGGGAGTTGGACTGAAACGACCGCACTTGTCTGATAAAAATTGGGAATGTAAATCAGCAAAAATAAATAATCGGTTCTCCCGAAATTCTATATATATATAGCTATTATATCATACATTTTGAAAATTTCATGAAAGAATTATCGTGCATAGAACCACTGATACTTAAATTACTAATTAACTACACTAGTGCTCGGCTACCGAGGCTTGTTTACATTTACTGTACTTAAGCATTTTCACTAATATTATTTGTTTGGTATTTTAACCCCTTTTTCTCAGGTCTTCATTGTTTTTTTTAATAATAATTTTACTTGGCACATTCTTATTCGTGGGCAATGTGACCGTTGAGAAATTTCAAAAAGTGGCACAAAAAGGGGATTTAAGAAATAAAAGTGGCACAAAAGAGAGGATTTTTATCACAAAAGGGTCAACTATTTTAGGAACAAAAATTTAAATTATAAACACAATTTCGAGTTAATTTCATTTATTTTACTATGGATTAAACTTTATTTACTAGTGATATTTCAGAAACAACGAAACCATTATAAATTTATAGATAAAAAAAACTAAATAACAATTCATGAATAAGATATAACAAAATATATTTATTTGACATGGGATGACAAATATAAAACAACAACCCTCAATAAAGTTTAAAAATTTATCATTATTAACATTATAAATCTGCCATTTATTATACTTTGACATAAAGTGCTTTGCCCCTACAACCAGAAACACATACCAAGGTGTATATAACCAGGTGGCAGTGCTACTTCAGCTGATAATTTTTTGCTCTATGTGGCTTATGGCTAACGAATGTCAAAAACTTCGTTTTGTTTTGGTTTCGGTACAATTATTCCTTCTATAAACTGGCAGTATGTTTTGTTTTCTTATAACTCAACCTTATTTTGACTCAATGCTAAAAGTTTTTGTAGTTTGAATTACAGTTAAATTATGGAAAACGGAATTTGTTTTTGATTTACTTCACAGTAAAAATAGCAGATATACGCGAACTTTCTTTTACGAAAGTACTGATTATTTCTATTAAATTATATTATTTTTTAAGTATTATTTGATTTTAATCATTGTTAACTTATTTCTGTTAATAGTTTTTGCAAAAGTTCGCTCAAGAACTAGAATCATATGTATGTAAATTATAAATGACTCAAATCTAATACTCCTTAATATATAATAGAATTTTTGTTAATACAAGTAGCACCTGATATGGAAATGCTTAAACAATTGTTGTATTTTTGAAATAACGCATTGTTGATGGTAAAGTTCATTACACCATTGAAAGCAGCTTGAAAAAATGTTTCAAATGATATACTTTACGAAAATATGGAAAAAAAATTTAAAAAATAAGACTTTTTACAGACGATGCAACTTATGAACGGTCATCGCTAGAACCCCTAAAAAGTCCGATCTTTGATTTGAGAGGGGTTACAAAAACTTTTTATTCATTGAGTCGGTCTAATGTAGTCATATAATCTTACAATCCGTGCATCTCGAAGTTGATTTTATTCACATATCTAATTCAGTCAGAGGAATATTCATTAAAAATTTTATTGGGTTTGAAAATTTATTAACAAAATCAGAGACAGTTGATTATTTCTTTTAATCAACTCAAACTTTGATGTAAACAGTTCAGCTTTCGTATAAGTTGAAATAAAAAAATAATCTGTCATAAGAAATTGTGCTTATAAAAGCAGATTGCTGCGAAAAAATAAATAGTGATGGAATTTCTAAAAAGGGTCAAAGTATAATAAAAAGTAGCAGACTTAGCTCATTTCAAAAAAGTGGCACTAAAAGTCTCAAGAAGGTAAAAAAGTGGCAAATTGATACTTTAGTAGCACAAACGGTCACGCTGTTCGTGAGCATGCAAACGAATGTGCTTGCATAAAATGTGTAGTCAACGTTACCTTTGTAAAATTTCAAAAAGTGGCACAAGAAGGGGATTTAAAAAAAAGGTGGCATTCTTATGTTGTAGTGAATCCCCTACAGAGGCTTCAAGAATTTTACAGCTGCAGCTAAATAGTCTTTATAATTGGCTTACGAAATGGAACATTGTTGTTAACACCCAAAAATCAAGACACATCACTTTTACAACAAGAAGAGAAAATTGCCCAGCTGTGTTCCTCAATGGCACTTTAATCCCTAGTGTTAATACTGTCAAATACTTAGGCTTACATTTAGATAGAAGACTTACATGGAAAGCACATATTAGTGCGAAAAGAAGACAACTTGACATCAAATTGAAACAAATGTACTGGCTTCTGGGCCGTAAATCCCAACTTTCAATGGAAAATAAGGTCCTGCTTTATAAAACTATTTTAAAACCTATATGGACTTATGGCATAGAATTATGGGGCACTGCTAGTAATTCCAATATAGAAATATTACAAAGATTTCAGTCCAAAGCTTTGCGCACTATAACAAATGCTCCGTTTTATATAACGAACAAAGCTCTACACAACGATCTAAAAATACCTTTTGTCAAATCCGAAATTAGAAGATTCAGCTCCAATTACTTAGAAAGGCTTAGTAATCATGTAAACATACTAGCAATCACGCTTTTAGATGAGACTGATGAAGTTAGAAGGCTTAAACGAAATCATATCCTAGATCTCCCTTACATTTAAATATACAGGCGTTAGTAATAAAATAAAAATATAAATATATTTTAATAATGTTTAATAATGTTTATAGTCGTTATTATTTATAATATTAAATATTTAATTTAACTCTATATATGTAAATATTACTTTCATATATAACTTAAATTTTTGTTTTCAATTGAAAGCAATCAGACATGTTATTTTTTTTTAAACTTAACCCATTTGCTTATTATCGGATAGATTGCAAATAAATATGTAATATAAAAAAAAAAAAAAAAAAAAAAAAAAAAAAAAAAAACGTTACCTTTGTAAAATTTCAAAAAGTGGCACAAAAAGGGGATTTAAAAAAAAGGTGGCACCAAAAAGTGGATTTTAAGAAAATAAATGGGCAACTTTAAAAACAAGAAAAATTAAGACAACTCTGCTTATTTTAAAAAAAATCAATGATACAAATCAGGTTTTGCATATCTAAAGACTAAAAAATAAAATTTTTATGATAAAATAAAGCCACAAAATATAAAAATAATTCACATAATCTGTGCTTATAATAATGAATTACTTGAATATTCTGAGGATATATATTTATGTATTTTTAATGCTTTCTTAGCATTTGCACTTATTTACAAAAAAAAAACTAACTCAGCTTACTTACCTTAGAGAAAATGTATTTTATTTATTTATTTTATTTCAATTTTTTAATAAATATCTGAATATTGAATACTCAAGAAACGTGCACAAGACAATTTTGTAAATGTTTTGTACATTGCATTTTTTAATTAACGGAAAAAGGTTGATTTGAAAATTTTTAATAGTTATTAAATTCCTATTTTTTGAAACCGTATATCTGTACTTTTGAATAGGTTCATCATTTGGACTCCAGTCTTCCAAATCACTTTACTACAAACTTAAAGAAGATAACACGGTATGACAAGTTTCAACTTTCAGTCGGTTAGATTATTTATTTTCTAATGATGGCAATTTAGAAAAGGAACCGCTCAGCGGCAACAAACTAAAGATATGTATATAAAGCAAATGTATATAACTTTGGATATAAATTTTTATCCAAGCAATTTGAGAACTCTCTTACAAAAATATCAAGTCCACTTATTATATTACAAAAAACGGAAACAATTTAATAAATACTGGGTCTAAATAAATACTTAAATACAATCAGTCTTTTAGCGCTGCACAATTTTTTGAAGTATATAAAAGTTTAATAGTGAATTTTTTTAATATGGAATAATTTCTTAATCGGACTTAGGTTCAGTATTTTCAATTATTATGAAGTGAAATATTTTAAGTAATTAATATGGTTTTCTAAATAAGATAAGAAAAATTAAACTAGACTTTTTAGCTGGGGGAAATGCGCATTTTTCTGTGCATCCATGAAGCTGATGAAGCACACATGTTTATCTAATTGGGCAGAGATTGTTATTAATATCAGCTATTTAAATTGTATTTTTAATGAAATGGAATATGAGAAAGGATAGTGTACACAATTATTGATTTACCTTTGTTAAATACAATTGTAAATATCACTATTAATTTTCTATTTTCCCGATTAAGAAATTATTCCTAATTAAAATTTACTATAGTTCAACGAAATTTGTTTTATACACTTACTTATGTACATTGTATATATATATACCTACACACATATGCAAATATATATGTTACTGTACCCTGCAGGAGATCGAACTTGCGTCCAACTGGTATTTTACTAGTACAGAAACTACCACCGCTAGTTCCCTACTGTAAGCTTTCCTATAACATCTTAATGCTCAAATTAGCATTGAGTGTGTTTAGAAAATTTCTAGTGCCATTGGTACTAGGACTAGTTTATTACCAGATCTTAGCAAAGAAAAATTCTATAAAATTGTGGTTTTATTCCTTTGTTACCCAGTGACAACTTCTGGTTAAAATTCGCAATTATTTATAAAAATTTAAAAATACAAAAGGTTAAATATAATTATTTGATTATAATTATTTTAAACACGCATCACAAGAAAAACAATGTCTTATAAGCTTGCTTACAAGCCAATATATTAAAACAGCATAACATATATTAATAAAACCAATAGTAAGAAAAAGTACATCTTCATTCAGTAAAAAGTATCAAAAAGAGGCTAAAAAGAGGCTAAAATTAGAAAAAGTATCAAATTTGGGTGCAGTATCCAAGCAGTCGAAAAAGTGGCAAATTGCTACTTTAGTAGCACCAACGGTAACGCTGTGTGTAGTGTTATGAACAAAAAATATTTAGGTATACTGTAAGCATTCGTACATACATATGTATGTACATACATACATACTTATGCATAAAAATATTATTTAAAAAATTTTGGTAGCCAGCGGCTTGTAGTAAAATTTTTTGTATTCATGATTTAAGCGGGTTAAAAAAGTTCGTATCGCTTTTTTAAGCCAAATTACATTAAAAATACCGATACCGATTCAAATACCGCTATAATTAGATACCGGTATCGATACCGATACCGAAACACATCGTTGAAAGTAAAAGACATCGTGCCGTGGATAATAACGTTAAGAAGTAAATAAGAAAAGACAAGTTGTAATTGGTTTAGTCACTAATAAAAGGAAGTTCAGTTGCAAATAAGAAAATCGTGTGGTTATTTATTTTTATTTTTGAGCAATCAAAAGAACTCACACGTTTAATAAAATTTAAACGTAACATTTGGTGTCAGAAGTGGGATTGCAAAATTAAAATAAAAATAATTAATTAATCAGAGAATAATTAATTTGTAATACAAGGAAAGAAAATCTACAATGAAGTTCGAAGACCAAAAAGTGGAGCAACTCAAAAAGGAATTGAGTAAGTGTGACCTGCCGACAACGGGTAATAAGGCAGAACTTCAAAGGAGACTAATAGATGAATTCAAGCGTCGTGGCGTTGACATAGGAGCGCACGAATTTGAAGAGAAATATGAGATGGAAGAAACATCCGCTCCTTCTACTAGTACTCCAACCAGTACAGACATCAGCGCAATGTTTGCTGCCATGATGAGCAAAATTGATGACAGATTTCAGGAGTCTTTTAGAGCTAATGCTGAAATGAAGGCTGAAATGAAGGCTCTAATTCAGGAGTCTTTTAAGCTAAATAATGAAACTGTTAGAGCCAACAACGAGAGAGTTCTAGTTGAAGTTAAGGCCACAAATGAGAAACTTCAAGAAATTTCTCAGGCCTTATATAGAAGAGAAGGTGGCATTAAAGTACAAATCAGTAAATCAGACGAAAAGATTTCTGACTTGGAGCAGATCAACGATGAAATTTCTGGCAATGAAGAAAATGTTGACGAAATCAACAGTGGTCAGAGTCAACAACTTGGAAATGAGCGAAGTTTGTCAGAAGTCTCCAGCAAAGTGAATGAAGCTCGTGACTTAGAAGATAGTCAAGCGGTCTCTGAAACAGTGGAACAAGCTATGGGTGAAATGGTCTCGCTTTCTCAGGGTAAAGAAACTGCTACAGTATACAAAGCGCGCAGCATAAAAGCAGCAAGGAAGAAGAAGACAACTTTTGTAAAGAACCTCAAGCGTGTGGTAAGGCAAAGTCTAGTCGAGGAACAAAATAGAGTCAGTGCAATAGGCCATAAGTGTGGAGGGAGTGGTCATCTCCAGTGTATGGTAGGGCAAGCTCTAGCCAAGGGACAAGGTAGAGTCAGAGCCAAAGGCCATAAATGTGGAAGGAGTAGTCATCTCCAGGGAATGGTAAAGCACGCTCTAGTCAAGAGGCAAAGTGGACTCAGAGCCAGATGCCACAACTGTGGCAGAAGTTGTCATATACAGCGTACGGCATGGCAAGCTGTAGTGGAAATACCAAGCAGATTCAGTACCAGGGGCTGGAAATATGGAAGAACTTGTCATATTCAGCGCAAGGCAAGGCAAGCTGTAGTGGAAACAGGAAGCAGAGTTAATACCAGGGGCCGCAAATGTCAACGAAGTAGTCACCTCCAGCGTATGGTAACACAAGTCAAAGTTGAAAGACGAAGCAGAGCCAGAACTGAAGCCAACAAATATGGAAGAGGTAGTCGTCTACAGCGCATCTACAAGGCGTATAGAAAACGAAGAAAGAAACAGGCAGTGATCATGTGCCTATTCGGGACGAATAGGCTTAAGTGGGCGGCAGTGTTACGTAAAAAGATTCCTACAGGGTTAATGCAAAGAACTATCTAGAAGTATTTAACTAAAGCAACAAATGTACACACATATTCGAGTGCAAACACTGTAGCAAATAACTAAATAAGCATGCGTAACACGTAAACAAGCAAAAGCAACAACAAAAAGCGTCTGCTTATTAAGAAGATTCGCATATTTACACACGCACATACATACATGCTAATTCAAACGAAAGGCAAAAGGTAAACAACCACCACGCATTGCTTAGTTAATGATGTACACACGTATGCATATACACATGTATG
This sequence comes from Tachina fera, assembly GCA_905220375.1. Taxonomy (NCBI): domain Eukaryota; kingdom Metazoa; phylum Arthropoda; class Insecta; order Diptera; family Tachinidae; genus Tachina; species Tachina fera. The sequence goes on from LR999963.1 coordinate 76,393,742, forward strand.
TACATAGTTACCACATGAACTTAATTGGGCACTTAGTAAACAACATTTAAGATGATAATGATCGTCTGGACTATGCTTGAAACTTCTAGTGGTATTGGTGCACAGTATAAAAAGCTCAACGCAACCAATGGCAAGTCAGTCGTAAATAAGTCAGTTGTGAAGAACGAACAAGTCAATTGCGAGTAAACAAGTCAGTTGATAATTAAGTTGTGAGTGAATAATAGTCTGCGATACAGTAGTGAGTTGATAGTTAAGAGCAGTCTGAGCTTTACAATACGTGGGTTGATAATTGAAGAAACTATAGAACAGGCTATAGTGACAGCAAAGTCTGTCGTGGAATTGAGATATTGTGGAGTCTATCGTGTCGGCTGGTAAAGGGAACAGCGCAGCGAATAGACGTGTTTAAAGGTGTAAGTAAAGCCAGCAAGTGTTATTGGTGTATCAACTGTGAGTGTCGGCCAGAGAGTTGTTATTGGTGTTTCAACAGTTAGTGTCGGCAGAGTGGGTCTCGTGTTTGACGAGCGGCAGACAAATAGATTAGTGTATCAACAGTAAGTGACGAGCAGCAGACACAGAGGTGTCACGTGAATACTTGCTCAGCCAGCTAAGATACGTGCGTAAACTACAGCGAGGAAGGCGTAGTGGTAACCAGTTCTGAATATTTGCGTATAATTCAGTATTTTAAGCTGTATTAGTTATTTAAGCTCTTGATTAAGTTAGTTTTAAGTGTATTTGTTAATAAAACTTGTATCATTCTTAACCCTTATTATTACACTGAGTCTTGTATTCATTTGCAAATCTTCGGGTCCACGGAAAAGCGTTTTTAAACAGAGAAAACCGTAACAATATGTACGCTGTCTAAAATATGAGGTTTGCTGCCATAAATGCGGTCTTAATCTTTTAGCTCGATCCGACGCTACCTTCTGCTGGGGCCTAAAGTACCCGATACATAGTGGGGATTTTTTTTTTAAATTTGAAATAATTCTGCAGTTTTTAAACTAGCTGTCTGATTTTTTATGAAATTTTATACAGCATTTGAGGAGGTGTCAAAGAGCTCAAGTCTGGAATTTAGGCTATATATCCTTTTATTTAATGAAAAATTAAAATCGATGCCAAGCTCATGTTTTTGATCAGATAAAAAAGATTTTTGAAAGTGGATTTTTTTCTATCCAAAAGCTAAAAAAAATTTGCAAAATTTACATTTCGCTTACAGTTTAGGAAATATTAGAGAAAAAGTTTAAAAAAATTGACATTTTTACCAACCTTTGTCCACTGTTCTGATAATGGAGAAGGCAAATGTTGTTAGATTTAGAAAATGAAACTTATTATGAATAAGGGATATAATTTGTAACATTAAACATAACATTTGCCAATAAATATTTTCGGCTGAAAAGTCTTTCCTAGGTAGAAAGTAATAACAAATAGAATTTGCTTTTGAGTTCCCGGCAATTCCAAAAAAAAAATACAAAAAATTTTAATTGAAATATTGAAATATTCGTTTCGTCTGAATTTGGCGACTACGAATGTATCTAAAAACGGACGAATATTCGAGAATTCGAATACGAATTTTCGAATTTTACTAAGTGCATACAATTCTACATGTACTTCGTGTGTAATATAAATAATACATGCACTGTATGTATTTATTTTTATTATTTTGTTTAATTAACCAAAATGAGTACTTTATACATTCAAAGTTTCAACTGCAGTTTTCTTATTTTACTTTTTTAATAAATTATTTTTCAATAAAAATATAAAAACGTGTGTAGAAACATACAAGTTTAAATACTTTTTATGTTAATGTAAAAATACTCCCTTTTCGAAGTAATTTAACAAAAAAAAAAGATTTTTTGCTATGTCCACTGTCTGAATTAACAAATTTAGCAGCTATATCGGTATACCGGTATTATAAACTCGGTAACGGTATGTACCGGTAATACCGATACCGAAATAAAAAAAATACCGATACCGTTACCGATACCGATATTTAAAAAATAGTTGTACCGGTATGAATACCGATACCGTTATTTGTTTCGGTTTCCAACCTTGGATAATATTAATGAACAAATAACATCAAAGTTAGTTGTAAATATTCTGACAACACATAGTTGAACGGAACAACTAAAAAGTTTTTCAAAGATTTATATGATATTTTGAAGCAAAAATGCACATGACATAGACCACTTTCATAATTGTGCAATTAGAAACGAAAGCAAATGCTTTTTGAATGCAATGTTAATAACATATAAATTCGAAAGGATTTTCTTTCGTTCCGAATTACAGAGTACACGTCTTGAATTGTTTCGCTGGCTGAGTTCAATTAATGATGAAGGTTTGATTATTTTCAAATAGGCGTTAAAAATAAACAAATATGTATGTACATATGTATATTTGTTTGATAATATTTTCAAAATTCTTCAGAAAAACTCTTGTACAGTATATACATATATACAAACGTATGTACATATGTATGTATGTATGTATATGGAGGAAATATTTTTAATTAATAAAAAAAAAATTTCGAGTTGGGAATACGAACTTACGTTTTTCTGTTTTGAGAACAAACGTTTTAGTCACAGCTATGTATGTATGTACGTATAATTGTTTAATACTATTTTCTAAAATTCCTTTACAGTATAATATACATATGTATATACATATATATGTATATGAAGCTAATATTTTTAATATATACGAACTCACGTTCTTATGTTTTGAGAACCAATCTTTTATTTACAGCTCTCTGCAATACAAATATGTACATATGTTGTATGTATATTTTTTTAATATTATTTTCTAAAATTCTTTAGAAAAATTCCTTTATAGTATATATGTACATACATATGTATATGTACATATAAATATGTACATTAGAGCGACTCAATAAAGAAGTGATTTTGTTACCCTTTAAAAATAAAGCTTGATAAGTTTTATGATGACTCCCAAAAAATTTTGGTTCTGGCGTTGACCATCCGTGAGCTGGATCATTTTTAAAAAAGGTCTTTTTTCAGTTTTTCGAATTTTCTTGTACTTTGTTCCAAGACGACATAAAAAATATTTGGTATCATCAAAAAGAGTTTTTGAAGTACCATCCAATGTTATATAAAACTTGAGCACTTGCGACCTACTAATTGATATATTTAACTAAATACATAATTTCGTATTCAACTAAAAAATTAAAATTAGAAAACATAAATATATATCACAGCATCCTAGATTTGAAAACATATCATTTGCTTATCACCAGATTATTATAATTGAAAAATAAAAAAATTTGATACCCATATTGCCTACATTAAAAAAAATAAAATATATCGCGATCTTCGCGTTTTATGTGAATAATCACAAGAAAATAAATTAAAATTATTTTAAAACAGATTCAATTTGAAAACCAAAACATTATTTCCAAATAGGTAGAATTTTTATGAAAACCCGAAACGAAAATATGTATTTAGTAATATATCAATTACTAGGTCGCAAGTGGTCAAATTTTATATAACATTGGATGGTACTTCAAAAACTCTTTTTGATGATACCAAATATTATTTATGTCGTCTTGGAACAAAGTAAAGAAAATTCGAAAAAAATTCGAATATATTTATCTGGTTGAGATATTAAATAGATTACATTTGAACAAATAAAGAAGTATTTTTACATAATGCGGCATTTTAATTTAGAGTTGTACTAGTCTCGATTTATTTAAATTTATTTAATATTTTTTGAATATATATTGAAGTTTTTCAAAGATTTATTTTATATTTCGAAGCAAAAATGCACATGAATTAGACCACTTTCATAATTACGGGCACATACATATGTATGTAGGTATGTATATGAAGGAAATATTTTTAATATATGTATAAAAAAAAATATATAAAAAAATGTTGAGTTGAGAATACGAACTCACGTTCTTCGGTTTTGAGAACAAACGTTTTATTTCCAGCTATTTGGATTTTATTTTAAAGATCTATGCTCTTATGCAAAAACGATTGTTAAAGTTAAAGCATGCGTCAAAACCGGTTTTGCCATACAAAATTCGTATGTTAAACCAACTTTAAGTTTACAATTTTTTTTTGCATAAGGGGCCTAAAACTTAGGCCAGGTTTGCATCTCTGTGTTATGTGTCAAATAAAGCGTAACCTCTAATTACTAATGAAAAATTTTATAATTCGGACATGTATCGACTCTGCTAAATTTGTCATATTTAGATTTTGGAACAAAAATATAATAAATATTTTACGACATGTAGCAAATAACGAGTGATTTTTTTGCTATTATCTTTTTGGCAACACTAGTTTTGACAGCTCGCGCACGTTTTGTATCTTGTGTCACTGTCAAACATCTTCAGTTTGGTCTATAATTTAATCATGAATCGTCTTACAAACGAACAACGCTTGCAAATTATTGAATTTTATTACCAAAATGCGTGCTCTGTTAAGAGCACGCATCGAAGAATTGTGTTCAGCGACGAGGCTCATTTCTGGTTGAATGGATACGTGAACAAGCAAAACTGCCGTATTTGGAGTGAAGAGCAGCCAGAAGCATTGCAAGAGCTACCAATGCATCCACAAAAAACAACCGTTTGGTGCGGATTATGGGCTGGCGGAATCATTGGGCCGTATTTCTTCAAAGATGATGCGAATCACAACGTTACTGTGAATGGTGAGCGCTACCGTGCGATGATAACAAACTTTTTTTTGCCCAAAATGGAAGAGCTTGACTTGCATGACATGTGGTTTCAACAAGACGGTGCCACATGCCACACAGCACGCGAAACAATGGACCAATTGAGAGGCGAGTTCGGTGAACAGTTTATTTCACGCTTGGGACCAGTCAATTGGCCGCCCAGATCATGCGATTTAACGCCTCTAGACTATTTTTTGTGGGGCTATGTTAAGGCTAATGTCTATAGCGACAAGCCCGCTTTGATTGACGCACTGGAAGCCAACATTGCCAACATTATTCGTGAGATACCGGCCGAAATGTTGGAAAGAGTATGCCAAAATTGGACTAAGCGGATGGACCATTTGAGGCGCAGCCGCGGCCAACATTTGCATGAAATAATCTTCAAACATTAAATTATATCGACCCAACTATCAATCCAAATAAATATTTCATGCATTTTTCTGAATTTTGTGTGTTTTCTTTTTTTTTAATTTCCGATAGTTCTTAAAAAATCACCCATTACTACTAATCAAAAAAATGTAACCAACATGCTGAATATTCTCGTGACGACATATTCACATGCTCATGTGGATTTTTACATGCCGTGTACTGTAGGCTTTAGACCACTTTCATAATTAAGATCACATATGTATGTATGTATGTGTATGTACATAAGTATGTATGGAATATAGGTTAGGATGGGTGGTAATATAACGCAATTCCATTCGGAGACCCAGTTGGGTCCATTGTGATATGTATCTAATTAAATTTTGTAAAAGTTGTCAAATGTCAAATTTTGATATAAGCAGATACAAAAACGAATATTTCAAACGATATTCGAAAACTCGAATAAACATGTTTTTCATAAAGTTACAAATGGCTATGTACATACATATGTATGTATGTAGATATGTACATACATATATACTACATACATATGCACGCATGTCTCTTCAATTTATGATTTGTGAATGGTATATAAGATTCGGCACAGCCGAATATAGCACTCTTACTTGTTTATGTTGCAATTAAAAATTTTTCTAAGCACCAATTTGATTTACATATTTTACTATGTTTTCAACACTGTTTTCGATTTGTAGCCATAAAAAATAGAAATAAGTTTAATTTGACTAGAACGACAAATGTATCACAGACAGCAACCTTGAGCCTTCTCATATAAACATGCGTATTCTATCCTTAACATTTTGTAGTCGGTAGATAACTGTGTTGAATGTGTTTAATGCTTTAAACTTAAAACTCGCTACAGCTGCGAAGACGTTTCTGCCTATGTAAATATTTATTTTTGTGGTATTATGATCTTCATTTAATAGTATGATTGCACCACTACTCTAAAAGATATTTAAAAACAGAAATGTTGTCAACATCCAGGATTAATTTTTATCCTGATACATGGAAGTCAAACTCATAAAGTGCTAATACTATTTTTAAATAACCTGTAATAACCTGTGGCCAAGGTTGGAAACCGAAACAAATAACGGTATCGGTATTGATACCGGTACAACTATTTTTTAAATTTCGGTATCGGTAACGGTATCGGTATTTTTTTTATTTCGGTATCGGTATTACCGGTACATACCGTTACCGAGTTTATAATACCGGTATACCGATATTACTGCTAAATTTATTAGTTCAGATACTGGACATAGCAAAAAATCTTTTTTTTATTAAATTACTTCGAAAAGGGAGTATTTTTACATTAACATATAAAAACATTTAAACTTATATGTTTCTATATACGTTTTTATACTTTTATTAAAAAATAATTTATTAAAAAGTAAAATAAGCAAACTGCAGTTGAAACCTTGCATATATAAAGTATAACTTTTGGTTAATTTACCAAAATGATAAAAATAAATACATTACATTGTATGTACAGTGCTTTTCGCTTAAAGCGAACTTCAAGGGGCTGATCACATTTGTTCGTTTTAAGCGAAGTTCGTTTTAAGTGAAGACATCAAGAAACCATTTTTGTGTGTGCACACGTCTTTTTTAACACTTTGGCTATTTATTTACTTATTAAAACAATTTTAGAACATTGTAGTCTTTAAAAAAATCAGTTATTTTAGTTTGCTTAGTATATTGGCTTCATTTATATACACTTCCACTTGGGCCAAGTGGTCAAGAATTTGTTGTGGAGTGTCGCGATATTGAAGAAAATTTCTTACACAGCTTACGCTACACATTGCAACTTTGCATTTATTGTTATTTTTTGTTTGCATTTTTTGTTCATGGCAACACACTTCTTAGTTCGTTTTAAGCGAAAAAAATAACAATTTACATGCAAAAAAAGTTTGTTATAACCGAAAGTTCGCTTTAAGCGGGTTCGTTATAAGTGAAAAAATTTTCATGGTTTTATAGAAATAAAAGTTCGTACTTTCCAAAATGGTTCGTTTTAAGAGAAAGTTCGTTTTAAGCGGGTTCGCTATAAACGAAAAATACTGTATATTATATATGAAATACATGTAGAATTGTATATTCGTATTCGAATTCTCGAATATTCGGCCGTTTTTAGATATTCGTATTCGTACTCCACCAAATTCAGACGAAACGAATATTTAAACATTTCAATTTAAACAATAAACGATATTCTTGTAGCCAACTTAAAAACAAACAAAACGAATTTCTTGTACAATTAATATTAAAAAAGTTAAAGCAAGTAATTTTCTTCACCTCAAGAGAGCGGTCTTTACCTTCAGATATAAAAGTTTAGAAAAATTGTCTCCATCATCCTTATCAACGCATTAACCATATATTTGAATTAGACCTATTTTTGTTCTAAATATCAAATTCCAAAATTTATTACGCCACCTTAAGACAAGATATGTTTTTTTAAATATTTCCAAAAATGAGACATTTTTTAAATTTTAGTTGAACTATAGTGAATTTTAATCAGAAATAATTTCTAAATCGGGCTTAAGTTCAAATTATTTTTTTTATTAATTAATGTGAGTTTCTAAAGAGAAGAAAAAAATATTTCCAAAAATCTAATATGCGCCCGGCGAAAAGTAAGAAGAATATTGCAAAAATACTGAAAGGTCCCATTTTTAGGATTTTGTTTTTTTTTTTGGGGAATTGCCGAGAACTCAAAAGCAAATTCTTTTTGTTATTACTTTCTGTGTATTGATTGCATCATTTTCTACATAGGAGAGACTTTTCATCCGAAAATATTGATTGGCAAAATACTTTTATAATACCGAAATAATTAACCTACTTTTTTCTTCAAAATAACGGCGGAAATAAACTTGTTTCAAAATTTTAATGTTAAAAATTTTGTCCCTTATTCATAATGAGTTTCATTTCCCAAATCTAACAAGATTGACTTCTCGATTAGCAGAACAAAGGACCTAAAAAAGCCAAAATTTTAATATTTTTTCTCGAACATTTTCTCAATATAAACGAAAACCCGGAAATGTAGCAGACTTGTTTTAGCTCTTGAATAGAAAAAAATCCACTTGCAAAAAATATTTTTTATCTGATCAAAAATATGAGCTTGGCATCGATTTTAATTTTCTATGAAACCTCTTCAAATGCTATAAAAAATTTCATAACAATCGGACAGCTAGTTTAGAAACTGCAGAATTATTTATTTTTTTATACAAAAGCCCCACTGTGTATCGGGTACTTTAGGCCCCACTAGGCAGCAGAAGTTACCGTCGGATCGAGCTAAAAAATTAAGAACGCATTAATGGCAGAAAACATCATATTTTAGAAAGCGCACATATGTGCCCTTAATTATGAAATTGGTCTAAGTCATAGTATATTTCTCTGGTCTATAGATATTTAGTAGATTACATTTGAACAAATTATAAAGTATTTTTATATTATGCAGCATTTTAATTTAGAGTTGTACTAGTCTCGATTTATATAAAGTTATTTAATTTTTTTTATATACGTATTGAAGTTTTTCAAAAATTCACACGACTTAAACCAGAGCTATTCAACCTTTTTGTTTCGCGTACCACAAAACTCACAACCAACAATTCGCGTACCACCAAAAAAATTGTATGTGTATAAACAAGTATGGGCTCAATAAATAACTAAACAATTTTAAAATATTTAATCCATTTCATTTATTAATAATAAAAAACAACAAAATTAAAAAGAAATTTTATATCTGGATCAATGTTTGTTAACTTTAAAAAATATAAGATTTGGCTCCAAATTCAATGTTGTTCGGTATTTATTTTTGATTGCCACCATTGATGAAAACCCTGTTTCACATAAATATGTGGAAGCGATTTGGCGTACCACTTGGGAAAGTTTCGCGTACCCCAAGTGGTACGCGTACCACAGGTTGAATAACCCTGACTTAGACAACTTTTATAAATAAGGGCACATATATAATATATAAATTAAAGAAAAAATCTTTGTGTATATACTATATATTAAAAAGCACTATTCAAAAGTTTAAATCTCCACATTAGTTTGTGTATCTGGAACAGCCAGATAAGCAGCTCTTGAAGTTTGGTAGTATTCCGCACTAGTGATGATTATTATATGATTTCAATTTACGGTTGATTAAAAAAACAGGTCTGCATAAGAATGTGTAAAGGAGAACAAAAACGTGTTTATAAAAGAAAGTTGATTGAAATAAATTTTTGAATTTTATTTTTGGTGGGAATCGGTATACCGGTACGTACCGGTATAGACGTAAACGGTATTCTGGATACCGGTATTTTCTAACCGAAAAGGATTTCGGTATCGGTATCGCTACCGGTATCTAATTTTAGCGGTATTTGAATCGGTATCGGTATTTTTACGATACCGTTTACCAACCTTGCCTGTGGCACTGGTCCGAACTATAAAATTAATTAAAGAACATGTTCCGTGTCATTTCCCCAAACAAATTTCATTGTGCTGAACAAATTCGAAAAATTCTTTAAGAATAAACATTTACATAATACCGCGATATACATATACCTTTTGCAATGGGATGTTTAAATTGAGACACTTAACAGTTTTGTAAAATCAAAGATTATTGAATAAAACAATTTATTTTACTTGGTATGGAGGTACAATACTAAAACTATTTTATAGGGTTTATTAAAAAAGAAGAAAGAGCTTTAGCGAACATTCGATTTTTTTAGATTTGCGAATAAATATTGAACAATTTTGTTTCTAAGTTACTTCGCTTTAGTGAGCATTAATTTTTTATCGAATCTCAGGTCAAGAGGGATATTAAATATGGTTTGCATTGGATAATTTTGATATAACGGCGTTAATTGTTTGTATAGCTATGAGTGCAAAAAACAAGTAACTTATTCATCAAGTATCAAGAATTACAATTACCCTTTATGCAGCAAACTCGTATCTCAATAAATGCGGTTCATGCTTAAACTAAAAAAGATTAGTATATTATTACTACAAATATACATACATAGATGTAATCAATTTCTTAATAATTGCATTAGAACTTTTTTTCCTCTCCTGACAACTTTTATTTTTAAGATACGAGATTGAGAAAGTAAGGCATCTACATTCAACTTATTGCTATAATAAAAAAAAATATTTAATCGAAAAACACCGAGAGGTCACTTACAAAAAATTGCACAAGAGCAAAAATTATGAATTTTTTCACAAAATAAATATGTACCTACATATCTGGCTTATGTATGTATCTCTATACTACATAATCGCACTTTGGTAAAGGGTATATAAAATTCGGCACAGACGAATATAGCACTCTTACTTGTTCTAGCTGAATTTAGTATCACCACTAATAACAAACGAAACCACAAGGCTACGTGAGCCAATTTCTGCTACTGAACGCTTAGTGGTTACACTCCGTTACTTAGCAACTGGTGAGAGCATCAGATATCTCCAATATCTGTTGCGCATTCCTCACAGCACCATTTCAGGGATAGTACCTGAAGTATGCAATGCGATTTATAAAGTTCTGCAACCAGAATATTAAAAGGTGATCTAGGCGCATGGTAGTGCGCCATGCCAAGTTCCGGCCAATGCACGCAGTGTGTATATATACAGGAAGCCATTCGAGCTGTTTTTACTCTTTTTTACCCTCATAACTTTGTTCTCCGCAATCGTAAAATTATAAAATTTAAACCATAATTAGAATAAATTCATGTTACCTCATATGCAAAGTTTAAAAGTTTTATAATGAAAGGTTCCGGAGATATGGAGGTGCAAAAAGTGCATATTTTAAGACATACTCACTGAACACTGACACACTCATCAAATTCATGAAGCACTTCCGCTAAAGCTAGAAGGCTGAAATTTGTTACACGAGTAGATCTAGGTGAGCAATGAACTAGAAAAATCTGAAAACCTAAAAATTTTAATCAGGAGAGCGGCCTACGCTCATAAAAATTAAAATTTGCGCTAGTGAGCTGATATTTGGTACACCAGCAGAACTAAGTGAGTACTCACCTAAAAAAAACCCGAAAATTTAAACCAATGGTGCGGGGCTACGCCCATAAATTTAAGAATTAAAAAAACATTTCTGAGGCGTTTAACTCAAGCGATTTTATTAAAATTTGGCACACATGTTGCAATAATACAAGGCTCTAAATTTTTGTTAACACGCCCATACAATTTAAGCTTCCTACTTCATGTACTTCGGGTCAGCACATTTGAATATACTACATATTTATATATTTATTACTATCCGTTTTCAACGAAACTCGACAGGAAAGATAACTAATGGCTACAGCAGGTATTGAGATTGAAAAAGTAGGCGTTATCACACCCATAAGAACAAAATAAATAAAATATACGCTAGTTAGCTGAAATTTAATAAAGAAGTAGGTCTATATTAGCAACTAACTAGAAAAATTTGAAAACCCGGTGATTTTTACCAGGGGGCGGGGCTATTCCAATAAAGCACACAATTAAAAGAGCAAATTTAAAATATTTACCTCAAGCGATTTTATTGAAATTTGGCGCAAATGTTGGAATAATGCAGTTATAAAATTTTCATTGAAAAAAAAAGGAAGTTTACACGCCCATACAATTTAAACCTCATATTTCATGTACTTCGGATCAGCAGATTTAAATATACTATTTATTTAAATATTAATATGCGTTTCCAATGAAACTTGACGCGTATGATTGGCACTGGCAAAATATTTATTTAAAAAAAGTGGGCGGGAATACGCCCATAAGAATTAAATAATTCATTTTTCGCTAGAGGGCTGAAGTTTGATACGCAGGTTGGTCAAGATGAGAAACCAAATAGAAAAATCTAAAAACCCAAATATTTTAACCAGGAGTGGCAGAGACCATGATAATTTTTTACTGGAGGTTTTAACTGAAGCTTTAACTAAAAGCTATCATCTTAAAAAGGGTGCGATGATAATTGAGCGCTGCTCATAACAAAATCTTGAGTTTAAAAAAGTGACGGAGACTGGGGGTAACGGCCATAACATTTCAAGCTAGAATTTGCACTAGAGAGCTTAAATTCAATACACAAATAAATCTTAATTAGAGATCACCAAGAAAGATTTTAAATCCAGGAAGTTTCAATTGGGGCCATGGACACGCACTTTAAGCTCAAAATTAAGAATTTAAGTTAAAGGATTTACGAACAGGAAAAATCTGAAAGCACCGATTGTTGTGAAGAAGATTATGAATGTTGTACAATATATTGTAATCTTTTTGGGACGTGCTCGCCTTATGAAAATCGTCGAAAACAATATTATTAACAAAATATTAAACAATGATACAAAATAGTTAATTATTGTTCTTAATGTTATTATGTTAAGGTATGAAATATAAATATGTACATATTCAGAATCCTCCAATAAATTTGGTGTAATACAAAAATTAAATGAAAATCCTGGTGTCTGACTCTTAATCGGTTCCGGTATCAGCCAAAAATTGTTAACTTACTTATTTTGTATTATTAAAACTTATTTTTTGTGTGAATAATTAGTTGTTTCGTCACTTTTACAAAAGGCGAGTGTTTGGAAATTAATTTTCATACAAACAAAGAAGTAAAACCTCAAAATCTTTGAACATGGCTTTAAAAGAGTACACTAAAAACTCTGATAATAATAATAATAATTTAATAAAAGCCAATAGTACAGCTGCCAACGATTAAATTAAGCATTGGCTTTAATGAGAGACGAATTCAACTATTTTACACCTACACACTGAAATATTTTCTTCTAGCAAAAATACAGAACAAAAACGAAAGCTAAGAAATTCAGAGATGATTTTTTTGCAGAATATTTGTCGCTGAGTCAGATGATACCCACCAACAGAAGGAACTATCGATAGTAATTAAAGAAATGTTCTAGCCAAGAATTTTAAAAAATATAAATAAAACAGGACTCTAGTGGCATGATGGATGATTTTATATGAGAAATTCAGGAAGAAGACTGATAAACTAGATATTCTGTTTTTTCCAAGTCAGGTTTTACCAAAACTAAAGAGGAGAATTGCTTAAGTCCTAAACATTTAAACCAAATTATTTTTCTGAAAGATTGTGTTAGAAGATCCCTTTACACTATATAATGACATCACAAACTTTTTAACTTTTAATGAATACATATGTACATACATATGTATGTATTTATAATTAATTTTGCTTGATACATATATTTTAAAAATTCTTATGCATGTCTTTCTTTTTGTTTTAATAATAAACTCAAATTAATATATTTATAATTTCTGCACTTTTATTTGTTGAAATTACTGGATTTATGGAAAAACTCTATTAAGGGTTACCCGGTTAATACCGAAATTAACCAATTATTAACCGATTAGGCAAAAATCTCGATAAATTAATCGATCGATTAACCGATTAAAGCAATACGCAGATTAAATGAATACCATAGTATTAAATGCGGTTAACAACCAACGACATGAAACGGTAACTCGGTACCGTTAACAGATGCCAGTCACTAATCCCAATCAAATCAATCTTATATGATTGTTCAATGTAAAGTGTTTTGCGTTTTATATCTTTCTCCTCCTATGTCTTCTAATGTCAAATAGTTGTGTGCTAATCCTCTTATATGAATATTTTTAATCCAGTTCTTGTCAATACAATCATGAGTTTTAAAGGGTACTCCACCAGGGTGTCCTCTTCCAATATCAATAACAAATTTACTATTCCTTATTTGAGTATTCAATTTGGTATCCACCACTTCACAGCTCCAATATTTAATCGACGAAAAACATTAAACAATGCCACAACCGCAAAATTCTCGAAAGCAAGACAACAACAAAATGCCTGGCCGCATTTAAAAATAACGGCGAAGACGCGATAAAGGTGTTTTCCCACTCAGAGCTTTATTAAGACTATGTCGAATTTATCAATGATACAATTCGCACGTGTCGCTGGACAAATTAGCATTGGGTATTTTTTAGTACATGAGCAGCGTTGCCGTTTTGGTTATTTTTAACCAAAATTGGCTACTCTTTTCCAATGTGTATTTGAGTATTTTTCCATTTTGGTTACATTTTTTCAACACACAAACAACCATTTTTATATTGTATATTAATTTTAAATATAAATAATTTTATTATTTATACTAAAAATACAAATACAATGTGTAGTTGTGTACTTTTTCCATTTTGGTTACTTTTTTTCAACACACAAATTTAACACATTTTTACCTTATCTGCACAAAAAGTCATGCAAAGTTGATTGTGCAGTTAAGTCAAAATTACTGTAACTTTAAAGTACGCCAAGAAGAGTGTGAAGTCCTTTTTCATAAGAATTTTTTAATACTTCATATTGCAGGCGTAAATAGAATCCCAATTTAATGTCTATATATTTCACATATAATATTCGTATTCGTATTCGCGAATATCGTTTCAAATATTCGTATTCGCAAATATCAAAAATTGACATTCATTACATCACTAATATGTACATATTTACACCAAAATATTTTTTTTCAAATTCTTTTTATCATTTCAATATTAGGCTCAAAATTTTCAAATAAAATCGATGCTAATGTATTAGCTGGTAATTTATTTGTGCTATCAGTTTTAAATAAGTTCAGTTTACTAAACACACAACTGAAACCTTTGAGAATGGTATTATTAAGATAAGTTTTATTACAAATTTAAATATAAAAAGAGAATATGGCCACCAAAGTTTTTAATTTGAATTATTTTAAACCAGTAAATTTCACTATCTGATTCAACACACAGATTAAGCCTTAATAATTAAGTCCTTTGTGATCTTAGCGTGCATGTTAACGCACGCTAATACTTTTGTCACTGTCCAGTATTCAGTCAATTTAGAAGACAAATCTTTCATCTGGAAAATATACTAGATATAGAACATCCTCACAAAAACATAAATGTGAAAAATGGCCAAGTTCCTTTCCAAAATTTCGGCCATCAAAAGTAGTGAGATAAAAATTTTGACCAAGTTCGTGCTTGGTACAATACCTATCACTGCAATTTGGTATGCATTATATAAATATTGTAATCGTAAGGGTGTTATATAATTTCTGGCCGAAATTTTTGAAAAGAACTTGTCCTTTTTTCACATTTATGTTTTTGTGAGGATCTGACTACTTTTTGGAAGGTTTTCTTAATAAAGCTTTTTAAACTTTAAATTTCTAGTCTGTTATAGTTCTATTCATAATGTCTGCGGCAGTTCAAAAGTGCAGAGTTACATAAAATTATGGGTTATAGGGTGATATGTGCACCATTGTGTCATAATAAGGACCGAGTAATTTGCTTAA
Organism: Tachina fera; assembly: GCA_905220375.1. Classification (NCBI taxonomy): domain Eukaryota; kingdom Metazoa; phylum Arthropoda; class Insecta; order Diptera; family Tachinidae; genus Tachina; species Tachina fera. The sequence continues at coordinate 76,409,095 of LR999963.1, forward strand.
TTTTTAACAGTCATCTGAGTAGAAATAATAAAATTTATATATATAGTGTACATTTTAGTGGGAGTGACCTGACCCCGCCTATTTATCTAAAGTCTGCTCAGACGTAGTACTTTTGAAAACGCAAAATTAAATGCTATCATGAGTGAAATGTGCATGTAAGGTTTTAATACAATTGCTTGTGTTTTAAATTTATCTAGTTGGTAACTTACCTTAGCCTATTTTTTTTTTGCAAAATTTCAGTTCTCTACCGTATTAATATTTTGATAAAAATCTTATAAAAGTGGCCCTACTTCCCTAATCTAACAATCAGTGCTTTCAGATTTTTCCTGTTCGTAAATCCTTTAACTTTAATTCTTAATTTTGAGCTTAAAGTGCGTGTCCATGCTCCTCAATTGAAACTTCCAGGATTTTAAATCTTTCTTGGTGATCTCTAACTTAGATTTATTTGCGTATTAAATTTAAGCTCTCTAGTGCAAATTCTAGCTTGAAATGTTTTGGCCCCCACTCTCCGTCACTTTTTATACCCTTTACCAAAAAATGGTAAAAGGGTGTATATAGGTTTGTCATTCCGTTTGTAATTTCTACAATATTAATAAGCGACACATAAAGTATATATATTCTGGATCCTTATGCATAGGGAAGACGAACAAGCGATATCCGTCTGTCCGTCTGTCTGTACGTGAAGTCGGTTTTCCCAAGCTCCCAGAATAGCTAGAGACTTCGTTCTTGGACTGGTGTGTCAGATATTTTGCTATTGAAAATCAGCAAAATCGGGCAGACCGTTTCAGAGCTGGAAAACTCAAACTCTATTTTCCCATAGAAAATAACTACCGAAAACAAGTTTTTATTACTGTTGTATTAAATTAACTTATTTTATACTTCGGTATGAATAAAATTGGTATTTATAATTGAAAAAAAATTTAAATTTAACAAAATAAAAAAACGTTTCCAGGGTTGGAAAACTTTAACTTTTTTCCTATTAATTAAACATATTTCATGTTTTAGGAAGAAGGCTATTTTCTCAGGAACGGTAAAAGCTACGGGTCTGAAATTTGGACAGTGTATGTAGAACTTTGGTCGCTACAACAACAAATATATAAAAGCTAAAAATTAAAGGGTGTTCCAAAATTAGTGACGAAAACTTTTAAAATCCCATGTAATATACATACAATTGTATTATGTATGTACATATGCATATTGACACTTGAAATTTGTAAAATTAGTGTATTTTTGTATAGACTACAACAATTAACACTAAAATTAAAAAATTTTAATTTAAGGGCGGTCCATCAGTTAATGAAATTTTGACTATGTAATTTTGACAAATTGTTATATCGTGGAAACTGTAAGAGTTAAACTCTTGAAATTTTCAAAAACGGTCAAACAAACAAATCCGAAAATTATAAAATCGCCAAAAATTTAAAAAAATCGCCAAAAAGAAAAATCGCCAAAATGAAAAAAAACGCTAAAATTACAAAAAAAAATCCAAAAACCGAAAAAATTGCCAAAACAAGAAAAACGTGCCAAAACTAAAAATAAATTTCCACAATGACAAAAATAACGCCAAAAACCGCAAAAATCGCCAAAACAAAAAAAAATGCTTATATGAACAAAAATCGCCAAAATTTAAAAAAAATCGCCTAAATGAAAAAAAAATCGCCAAAATAAAAAAATCGCCAGAACGAAAATAAATCGCCAAAATTAAAAAAAAACGCCAAACACCGAAAAAAATCGCCAACACAAAAAAAATTGCCTATATGAAAAAAAATCGCCAAAAATTAAAAAAATCGTTAAAAATTAATAAATCGCTTATATGAAAAAAAAATCGACAAAATCAAAAAAATCGCCATAATTAAAAAAACGCCAAAAATAGGAACAAAAATCGCCAAAACGAGAAAAAAGTGTTTAAACAAAAAAAATTCCCACAATGACAAAAATCCGCAAAAATCGCCAAAACAAAAAAAAATGCTTATATGAATAAAAATCGCCAAAAATTAAACAGAATCGCCTAAATGAAAAAAAGTCGCCAAAATCAAAAAAATCGCCAAAACGAAAATAAATCGCCAAAATTAAAAAAAAACCGCCAAAAATCGAAAAAAATCGCCAAAACAAAAAAAATTGCCTATATAAAAAAACATCGCCAAAAATTCAAAAAATCGTTAAATTCAAAATTAAAAAAACGCCAAAAACCGAAAAAAATCGCCAAAACGAGAAAAAAGTGTCAAAACTAAAAAAATTGCCGATATGATAAAAAACCGCCAAAAACCGCAAAAGTCGCCAGACAAAATAAATGCTTATATGATCAAATATCTTCAAAAATTAAAAAAAATCGCCTAAATGAAAAAAAATCGCCAAAATTAAAAAAAAAACGCCAAAACCCGAAAAAAATCGGCAAAACATAAAAAATTGCCTATATGAAAAAAATCGCCAAAAATTAAAAAAATCGCTTATATAAAAAAAATCGGCAAAATCAAAAAAATCGCCAAAACGACATAAATCGCCAAAATTAAAAAAACGCCAAAAACCAAAAAAAATCGCCAAAATAAGAAAAAAGTGTCAAAACTAAAAAAAAATTGCCTATATGAAAAAAATTAAAAAAATCGTTAAAAATTTAAAAAAATCACTTATATGAAAAAAAATCGGCAAAATAAAAAAAAAATCGCCATAACGAAAAATAAATCGCCAAAACTAAAAAAAACGCCAAAAATACACAATGACAAAAATCCGCAAAAATCGCCAAAAATTAAAAAAAATCGCCTAAATCAAAAAAATCCGCCAAAACGAGAAAAAAGTGTCAAAACTAATTAAACTGCCAAAAATAAATAAAAACGCCAAAAACCGAAAAAATCGCCAAAACAAAAAACATTGTCTATATGAAAAAAAAATTGCCCAAAAATATAAAAATCGCCTAAATGAAACAAAATTTTCAAAATCAGAAAAATTGCCAGAAGGAAAAAAAGTCGCCAAAATTAAAAAAAACGCCAAAAACCGAAAAAAGTCGATAAAACGAGAAAAAAAGTGTCGAAACTAAAAAAATTGTCACAAAAAAATAAAATATATAAAATAAAAAATAATAATAAATATATTTATTTAACTTATGAAATCTTCATAAATTTATCTTCTTGTGTATTTATTTTATTATTGCTTATTTTTTGTGCTTGCAGTCAATATTTACAAAACAAAGAAATCAACTTACCTATGTATTATACGAAATAATTTTACAATATGTGAATTAAAACCTGAATTTAGCTAACTTGCAGTGTGAACGCAAAATCAACTGTTTATGGTTTAAACGTTAAAACCAAGTTTTAAATTTCAGTGTGAAAACACTACTACCCTGGCATCCCTTGTGTACAGATGGAGGTTCGACTTATCATTCTTTGAACCACTGCTGGGAACGGAGAAATGTATTCGTGTAAGTGTATTCATTGTATAAGAAGCAGATTAATAGCTCGATTATTGATAGCAACCGAACTGTAGTTGCGTTGCAAGTTGCCGAAATTGTATTACGGATGGCAACTGGCAACTAACAGCTGGTAATTTCGGTTGCCATATTGGCAACCACAAATTTGTAGTTGCTGTATAGTGAAAAGTGAAAAAATTAAAAACTATGTGCTATATTTTTTTTATTCTTGAGTTTCTTCTTTGCATATTAAAAAGAAAATATGATTTAAAGTTAAAACAGATTGTTAAAACCTATTTTAGGCCGTCTAATAGATTTAACATTTTGCATTTCCTTCTCTTCATCAACAATTAATTCCACTTAACTAATAATTTTTAAGATAAGTATTTTTTAAGCACTTTTACTTAATCATTTTGCTTTAAGCACTTGTATTTCTTATATTTTGCATTTTTATTCACATTAATTTCAGTTGCCAATCAGTCATAATCGTATTTTCGATAACTTTTTGGCAACTGGAGGAAGTTGCCATACATAATACCAATTTTAGTTTCAGTTGCGTTGCTAGTTAACTCGGCAACTGAAGTTCGGTTGCCATCCATAATCGAGCCATAAATTTCGGCGCTGTAGTACCACTTTGCCGACTATGTTCTAAAATTTCTTAATATTGACATAGTCTTATTAAAAACAATGAAGTAGATAACTAAATTATAAGAAAATGATTGAGGATATATACATACATCCATATGTAAGGAAATTTCAAAACTTGTGCTTCCTAAAGTAAACACTGATTAAGATAGTACATATTTGCGCAGCAAAATAAAATAATAAACTAGTTTTGTATATCTGAGAAATATTAAGATAATGCACAAACATACATAAGTATGTATATTAAATCACAACCTAAAACTATCAACACGGTTTTGTTTTTTCACTGAACAAATCTCTAACGATCGCAAAAATTTGTTTTGGATCTTTATCACTGCCGTTATGCGTGGTTTTATGTTATGTTTGGCCACTGCCTAACATTTGGGATTTTTTGAGTTCTGACTGCTTACGATTTACGAGTAGTATGCGATATTTACATATTTATCTTCACGGAAACATAAATGTGAAAAATACCAAGTTTCAAGTTAAGCAGCTCTGGGTCGGGGAACATCTCTTGCGTCATCGTAATTAGCTCTTAAGTGCGGCCATGCTTGTGTGTGTTGCTTGGACTTCGAGAGTTTTTGGTCTCGCTCGAACTGGGTGACTGATCTACCACGGATAACCTTATATTATTGCGTTTTTTGGTGGAATTCCTTTAACAACCACGTTGTTATACAAATTTACTTTGTATAATATGTATAAATAAATAAATAAAATATACAAATTTTTTATTAATTTGGCAGCAATTTCAACTGAAGTTGCTGACTTACTGCCTGTCACCCGCAAGCGTTCGATCGACAACTTATATTGAAAACAACAACAAATTTTCTAATGTCATTGTTGTTTGCAATAGAAGTTGTCGATCGAACGCTTACTGGTGACATCGTGGGACATGCAGTTGTTCTGTTTCATCATTAAGACTTATTCTGTTGCATCATTAAAAGCTGGATTAGCCACTTATAGAACATTTAACCCTTTAACAGGTAGGACCATCTCAAGACGGTGTTCGATTTTTGAGCTCCAGCAGCACATTACCAATATTTTCGCTTCAAAATAAAGAAAACTGTCCTTAGACTACACTTTTTCACATTTGTTTTACTCCCTCATCATATTCTGACAAATTGTTTGTCAGTTGTGACCAATCAAGTAAAAAAGTCATCCAATTAGCACCAAAAGTTATTACAAAAATTTAATTTTTCGCAACTATTAACAAAATACATTTAGAATAAAGCGATAGACTTCAAAATTTTGCCGTTAGTAGATGATATATTATATTTGAGTTTCTTTATGTTTTTGAAGTAAAAAATTTAAAAACTGAAATGAAATAGTGAAGACCGTCTCGAGACGGTCTTGCCGGTTTTTGTGTACAATCCTTCTTTTTCAATGTTTTCACCTTCGATATGTATGTACATACATATGTATATGAAAACACTACTGTTGGCTTATTATTGTATCATTTTCATTCCTCTATCTTACAAATGTCTTAAGTTCTATTGCCAGCACAGATGAAAGTTTTGAAAGCTATGACAGTATCGATACCAAAATATTGCCAGATAAAGCAAAATAGTAGATACATTTATAGATGCAGCAAATCCCATCGGCTTATTCAACTTTCGTTGTAGGTGCAGCAGTAGTTGAAAACGATCCGGCAGTAGAGGCGTCGATATCAACTACAACCACAACAAAAACAGCATCCTTTAGACTGAAACTGATTTTTATCGTAAGAGTGGTGCAGTTAAGCCCCTAGGATATTTTATTAAATACGCAAAAAATGTACTAAAAACAATTAAATATGCACATGTTTAAAAAAATCTTATTCAAAAAAAAAGTCTTAAATATACATACAACTAATTAGAGATATAAAAATATTTTATTTTCTCAAGAGGTGCTGGTAGGTGTACGCTCATACAAGTCTTCAAACAGTGCAAGCGAATAAGTTTGTCAATAATAGTATATTTTGAAATTTGAATTTATGACACAAAATATGACACAAAACCATGTAATATGAGACAAAAATATTTATTTATGACCAAATTATGCAAAAATATGAATTTTACGCAAATTATTCAAAAATATGCACTAATAAATCGATGCCATTTTCACGCAAACTCAATGGTTCGTAAAGATATTTCGTTCTTTGCCATTAACATGCATTTGCATGAAACTCTGTCCCTGGTTATAAGTAATTTAGTGAAAACAAGTAAGAGAGTTATATTAGGTTGTGCCGAATCGTATATACCCTTTACCGAAGTACATGTAGTATACAGATACATACATATTTGTTTTGTAAAAAAAGTTATAATTTTTTATCATAAAGCAATTTTTAGTAAGGGACCTCTCGATATTTTTCGACTAAAGAATTTGATTCAAATATTTTATAGTAATACATTCATATTTACACTTACCCATATTCCAGTTGTCAACATCGACGTCACGTCAATATAATACCAAAAAAATGGGCATAGTCTACACGCTCTCGAGATGTTCAAAAACCCTGCTTTTATTTAACAACCCTAAAATAGTATTAGTAATGTACCTCCATAGCAAGTTGCCGTATTTGATAATCTTTGATGTTACAAAATTGTTTAGTATCTCAATTGAAACATCCCATTACATCCATACTCTTAAAGAATATTTTCGATTTTGTTCAGCAGGATGGAACGTTTTCAGGGAAATGAAAAGGAACTTTTTTTTAAATTTATTTTATATTTACGGCTGTTCTTTAGCGATAAATTTTATTTCTATTTCCATTTACTAAAAAATTAATAAGAACTCGTTACAAGCAGTAAACGAAAGACCATTAATTTGAAACAAAACTCGTTGCAAGCAGTAAACGAAAGACCATCGATTTGAACAAAACTGTGCTGAGAGCATAATAAGCAACATGGCATATACATATCTTCGTTTATACTCAAGTGAAATATCCATATAAATTTTTATATAACATGAAATATGTTTAACTGACAAAAATAATTTTTGGTTTATTTTACAAATTTTTTTTTTCACTTTCCAACCCTGGAACCATAATTCTTAATTTTTTTTTGATTTTTCTGGTTTTTAATATTAATTTCTTTCTTTCTAAGATATAGAATATGTATGTATATTTAATTACCAAATAAATATCTAGTTTGATTTAATTAGTTTTATATACCAGAAAAAATTTAAGTTTTCCAGGCATAGTTGCCAGATTAAATATGTGTGAATTTGTCAAATTTCGCACAAAAAGTCGTAAAAATTTTGAAAAATTCGAAAACGTCAAAAATTTGTCAAACGAAAACACAAAATAGCACAATAAATAAATTCGCAGTCTTTGTATAAAATAAGCTAAACTCTTAACAAAAGAGACATCAATTGTTTAAAAAAGAAAATAATTACATGTCTTACTTTGGTTTTGTTTAAGTTAACTTGAATATACTCTTTCTACGTTTACTGAAGTTCAGTATTTTCAATTCTTATTGAATGAAATATTTCTATTAATTAATGTGCGTTCCTAAAGAAGAGAAGAAAAATTAAATTACACTTTATTAGCTGGGGGAAAATTTTTTTAGTTATGCTGGGAATTAAAATACTAGAGTTTTTTTTTTGTTTTGGGAATTTTTTCCACAAATCTTAAAGTTTTAAGTATGTATCATGGAAAACTTTTCCAGTTTTAATAACTTTATTTGCCTGAACTTAGATTCAATTTCCTGACCTTCACACTCCTTGACAATGTGAGAAAACTTTCTTAGAATATCGTAGAAGAACTTTTGTTTTTATACCCTTTATCAAAACCTAGTAAGGTTTGTAAGAGATGTCCGACTGTCTGTATGTGAGATCAGTTTTCCGAAGCTCCCAAACAAGATAGAGACTTCGTTCTTAAACTGGTGTGTCAGACATGGTCCGAATAAGATTGGTATTAAAAATCACTTAAATCGGACGTACAGTTTCAGAGCTGGAAAGCTCAAACTCTAATTTGCAATACAAAATAACTACCGAAAACTAGTTTTTATTATTTTTTTATTAAATAAACTTATTTTATATTTCAGTATGCATAAAATTAGTATTTCTAATTTAAAAAATATTAAAATAAATTTAAAAAATTAGAAAGAGGTTTCCAGGGTTGGAAAACTTTAACTTTTTTTATACAAAAGTAACTTACTAAAACTAATTTTTCCCATTTATCTATAAATTAAAGACATCATCTTATGTTCTTAAAATAAAGAGATTGGTGTAAGAAATCAGCAAAATCAAAAAGAATGATTCCAGGGTTGGGAAATTTACACTTTTTGTGATATATAAAAGTAACTAGGTCTTATAATTTTTTTAATTTTCAATAATTGAAATTTATTCGCTGGTGGTTTAGCATGGCTATATACGCATTTCATTGGCGCTTGAACCAAATCATTAGTAGACTTCAACCACAAATTTTGAACAGTCACTGTTGATTTGGTTCAAGCGCCAATGAAATTCGTATATAGACATGCTAAACCACCAGCAAATAAATTTCAATTATTGTATTTACATTTCTGACAATATGTCAAATAAATAAATTTAATTTTTATTCATTTTCAATAATAAATTATATATATTTTACGTTTTGGAAAAAAAAGTTTGGAGCGAAAATTTTTCTAAGAACTACTAGATTGGTAAAACGAATCAGAAAAATCCAGAAGGATGATTCCAGGGTTGGAAAATTAAATTTCTTTATATAAAAGTAAGTAGGTCTGATTATTTTTTCTTGCTGATTACAAATTATTTATACTTTATTGTTTAGAAAGAAAAAGTTTGCATAAAATTTATAGAAATAAAAAACCTAGCTCTTGACTTGAAAACTTTTTCTGGTATATAAAACTAATTAAATAAAACTAATTATTTTTTTAGTAATTAAATATATTGCATGTTTAAGAAAGAAATAAATTTGTAATAAAAATTAGAAGAATCAAAATTATAGTTCCAGGGTTGAAAATTGAAAAAGAAAATTGTTGGTAATATTTCATGCTTTAGGAAAAAGCCTATTTTCTCAGGAACCGTAAGAGCTACGGATATGAAATTTGGACAGAGTATGTAGAACTTTGGCCGCTACAACACGAGAGTTAAAAATTAAAGCGTGTTCCAAAACGAGCATCGAAAAATGTTAAAATCCCATGTAATATATATACAATTTTATGTACATATGTATATAGACAGTTGAAATTTCTAAAATTGGTGCATTTTTATACACACTACAACAACCAATACATTAAAATCAAAAGGTGTTCTATCAGTTAATGTAATTTTGAATGTGTAATTTTGACAACTTGCTGTATATTGGAAACCGTAGGGGCAGTCTTGAAATTTTCAAAAACGGTAAAACGAAAAAATCCCAAAATTATAAAATCGCCAAAACCCGAAAACAAATCGCCAAAACGAAAAAAGCACCAAATTAAAAAAAAAATAGCACTAAAATAAATCGCAAGAACGAAAAAATCACCAATATGAAAATTATCGTTAAAATGAAAAAATCGGCAAAATAAAAAAACCGCCAAAAATTAAAAAAAGCGCTAAAACGAGAAAAGCGCACCAAATTACAAAAAGTCTAGCACTTAAATAAATCGCAAAAATTAAAAAAATCGCAAAATTGAAAAAAAAAAACTATTAAAAAACTATTGAAACCGAAAAATCTCAAAAACTATATTTTATGTAGGCTAAAGTTCATATAGTTTTACATATCTAGTGTTTGTACGGAACCCTTGGTGCGCGAGTCAGAGTCGCACTTTACTGAATTCATTTGTAACAAATGTAGATAGAAATAAACTTTATGGCTAAAGAACAGTCTTAACCAGGGCTGCCGTTTTTGGTTATTTCTAACCAAAATGGTTATTTTTTTCTTTAATGTGGAGATGTGAATATTTTTCTCATTTTGGTTATTTTTTTTTGCCAAAATAACGGTACACATGTACATATTTTTTACTTTATACTTTTTAAGCTTTTATATTCTTAAATTTTTAGTATTGCTACCAAGGCAACTGAAAATAAAACAGCTGTGACTAAAATCGCTAGTGCAGCCACCTGTTATGAATTCGCCTTGGTTGCTACTTACTTGTTTACAATACTTTTACAACACTGTCAACAACTTTTAATTTAACTAAATGGTCGCAACTCTGTACTACAGAAAACTCTGTGGTCCATAGGAGGTTACCGCTTTTGTCCGCCCGTATCGCGACAAGGAAAAAAGTCACTTAATCAACCAGTTGTGGTTATTAAAAAACCAGTTTGAAGGTACTTACAAATGGGTTTGAGTTCCTATAGGGCCCAGTAAAAAAAATGGAAGTCAGTCTAGTGGAACTACATTTTCATTGCTTCCAAAAATCTATATTTTTAATTTGCCGAGAGTGAGCGAAAAACCGTGTACAAGCTTATTTTAGTCATACAAAACCTTGTAACTCTTCCACAGTGTTAGAAAATACTTACCAGAATTAAAAAAAAGATTTTTTTAAAGAAATTTATGGACTAATTTTAGTCTAAAATTTAAAAGTTATTTGCTTAAATTTACATGAAATCATTGTTTCGGGCTTAAATTCGTATAAAAAGAAACGAATTGTCGAAATAGGTAACTGTTTATCATTTTTGCTAGATAAAAATACTATCATAAAACACAAAAAAAGGATTTTTTTTTAATATCGCTTCCAATTCAGTGACCAGGCATCGAAAAAGAGAACTTCTTGCAATGACAACCCTATGTAAAAATCATTAGAATGGATCGAAATTTTCACTACTTCCAGATCGCAAACTCTACATTTTCATGACGTTTTTGGAGTGTCTTTTTTCCTGGGATGTTATTTAATAAAAATACTACATAGTGAAATTTGGCTATATTTTTTCTCATTTGGTAACTTTTAAAGCGAATTTTGGTTGTAAAAATTTTTTGGTTGTGGCAGCACTGGTCTTAACTATAAAATAAATTAAAGGAAATGTTCCATTTCATTTCAATGAAACCGTTCCTTTGTGCTGAACAAATTCGAAAAAATTCTGTAGGAATACACGTTTACATAATACCGCGATATATACCTTTTCCAATGGGATGTTTAAATTAAGAAACTTTTAAAAATTTTGCAAAATCAGAGATTATTAAATAAAACAAGTAAGTTTACCTGGTATAGAGGTGCAATACTAAAACAATTTTATAGGGTTATTAAAAATAGAAGAGAGTACTTCGAAGTTCGAAGCTTAGCGAACATTAGATTTTTTTCAGATTGAACAATCTTGTTTCGAAGTTTCTTGGCCTTAGTGAGCATTCGTTTTTATCGAGTCTTGAGGGAAGTGGGATATTAAATATGGTTTTCATTGGATAATTTTAATATAACGGCGTTATTTGTTTGTTTACCCAGTAAAAAAAGAGACTCCAAAAAAGTCGTGAAAATGTAGAGTTTACGATGCGGAAGTAGTGCAAATTTCGATCCGATCTAATAATTTTTACATAGGGTTGTCATTGCAAGAAGTTCTCTTTTTCGATGCCTGGTCACTGAATTGGAAGCGATATTAAGAAAAATTCCCTTTTTTGTGTTCTATGATAATATTTTCATCTAGGAAAAATGGTATATAGTTGCCTTTTTTTAACAATTCGTTTCGTATTGTACGAATTTAAGCCCGAAACAGTGTTTTCATGTAAATTTAAGCAAATAACTTTTAAATTTTAGACTAAAAATATTTCATAAATTTCTTTAAAAAAATAAATTTTTTTTTAAATTCTGGTGAGTATTTTCTAACACTATGGAGGAGTTACAAGGTTTTGTGTGACTAAAATAAGCTTCTACATGGTTTTTTGCTCACTCTCGGCAAATTAAAAATATCGATTTTTTGGAAGCAATGAAAATGTACTTCCGCTAGAATGACTTCCATTTTTTTTTCACTGGGTAGCTATGAGTGCAACAAAAGAGTAACTTTTTATCAAGTATCAAGAATTAAAATTACTCTTATGCAGCATAAATATTATTACTAGTAAAATATATAGATGTAATCAATTTCTTAATAATTGCATTATAACTGTTATCCAAACAACGAAGTAAAGAGAGATTGACAGTTTTTTGCTGTCCTGAAAACTTTTATATTTTAAAATACAGATTGAGAAATTAAGGCATCGATATCCAACTTATTGCTAATATGAAAAAAAAATATTTAATCGAAAAATTCCGAGAGGTCACTTGCTAAAAATTGCACTAGAGCAAAAAATTATAAATTTTTTCACAAAGTATGTATGTATGTGCTTATGTATGTATGTATGTATCTCTATACTACATAAACGCAGTTTGGTAAAGGGTGTATAAGATTCGGCACAGCCGAATATAGCAGTCTTACTTGTTTATATTATTATTGTAGTTATAAATTACACTTAATTTATCTCCGAAGTCTAATCTTATTAAAATTGTACTACACGGTTGCATTTTTCAATTTGATTAACCTTAACATAAGCAAATATGTACTAATATTCATATATAAATTTTAACAATGTCGAAACGATTATTTTCATCTTTAAAATCCCCTAAGTAAAAATTATCACACTCAAGCAAACCTATTTTTAAAAAATTACTCATAACTTTTTTAAATAGTTTTTGCACTTGACCGTATAAATTTAGTATTTCTGTTGTTTTAGTTGATAAATTCTGTAAACAACAGCTTTAGTTTTATTGCATATTGTTTCAAAGGTTGCCAAGGTCTTGGTAAGGCTGCAGCTACACGTTCAATAAATGGCTTTCAATTCCATTACACATATTGCGTGTCGAAATTCCTTGAAACTAATAGCTGTGACACAAATTGATAATCAATTTCATTTTTTAAATGCCAACGACGAAGAAACAACTCAAATTTGTAGCTTCAATCAATGTGTGCTGTGACCAGCTGCTCAAATTGAAAACTAAATTGCCATTTAACTGGATAGGTGAATTTGAAAGCAATCTAGTTTTCAACTCAATAAGTTTGATTGTGTTAGTGAAAAAAGTGTGAGTGTATTACAAATTGAATGGAATTGCTAGTCAAAAATTTAACGTGTGGCCCCCAAGTAAATCTAAAAATGGTTTTAAGTTTCTAATAAATGGTGTAAATTTACAATTATTTTAAAATCGTCAAATTGAAGGCAAAATCGTCAAGTCATCCAACCCAAAATCGTCAAAATGACGATAAATCGACAAATCTGGCAGCCATGTTTTCAGGTCTGAAGCAATGATTTTTATTTTTCTAATTTTTTATTTCAAACTATTTCTTTCTAAGACATAAAGTACATTTAATTTGTAAGCAAAAAAAATAATAAAATAATTGACCTAGTTACTTTTATATACAAAAAAAATTCCAACCCTGGAAATTTATTATTTTTCTGACTCCTATCTAGTTCCTTAAAATATGTATAAAATATGTGTTTAGGAACAAAAAAAGGAAATAAGGAAAAAATTTGTTTTATTTAGTTAATTTAATATTCAAAAAAAGTTAAAATTTTCCTGTGGTTTTTATTTTTCTACTTTTCTATACCAAACTTTTCTTTCCATAACATAAAATATATCTAATTTATAAATAAAAAGAAAAAATTGCTTAATCATTTTCCTTATTCATAAGGACCCAGAATATAAATACTTTATGGGTGAACTTGTGGAAATTACACACGGAATCACAAAACCTATATACGTATAACCTTTCAAATTTTTGGTAAAGGGTATAAAAATACAAAAGAAGTTAAATTTATGAAGATTTTTGTAGAATAATTAATGTGGAATTTAACATCTAAAGATCTAATAACGCCTGCAGCAACTCGTTTACATGCATTGTAAAGACTACTTGCAGTAGCAAATGTTAACTCTTCTGGGGAGTAATTGTTCACAAGAGATTTCATTTTCCGCGGACTCTTCTTCCAAAATCGTACATGAGGCTTTACTGGGGAAGAGAAAAATACATTATTCGGTCGTTGTGCTGTCATCCACTTCTTCGAAATTTCGACCTGTTTGCTTTAGTTTATTTATATAGTCGTCATTTTCATCATTTTGTATACCACTTTTGATGAAAATGTAAGATATATTAGCATAATTGTTATTCTTTTGATACTTTTCCGCATACCAAACATTGAACAAATCCCTTTTGGGTGATAGACACTGCAACCTAAAGATTCGATATGTAGTGTTTAGTTATTGTCTTTTCACACTGAAAACACAACATCAATTGTTAAAACCTGGTTTTACCATACAAATTGTTTTTGTTAAAACCTACTTAAAACCATTTTAGAATTGGTTTTAAGTTGGTTTTATGAAATGCAAAATTTTTTTCGCTGTGCTAAATTCAATGCTGCCAAAAATAACCGGATGCATCTGATAATGTTTATCCCAGCAAATAACAATAGATGTCGGTTGAAAGATTTTCAACTTAAAAATGGATGCAGCAGCAACAATAATCAAACAATTGTGGAAAAAATAGTTTTTTGGAAGGAAAACAACGAAAATATTTGCATTGACCTCTAGGAAGTGAAAATAGACGATATGACTGACATCGATCCGCCGATAAAAAGTTTTCTTTTGTGATGTATTTGAGCATTTTTTATATTCAATAACTTGATTTCCAAGCAATTCTTCACTTTATTATTTATTTATTTAATTATTTATTTACAATAAATAAAATAATTTCCATTTTACAACGCATTGTGAAATTTCCTAGTTTTTCATACAAATAAAAACAGTTGTTGTAAAGTTTGTCAAATTAGTGTTATAAAATGCAGAAAAAAATACAACAACAAACATGCGCATTTCTGCAAGAGATTTATTTTATTTTTGAGAAAGTTATTGGACAGTCTGTGAGTTAAAACCTGAATTTAGCTAACTTGCAGTGTGAACGCAAAATCAACTGTTTATGGTTTAAACGTTAAAACCAAGTTTTAAATTTCAGTGTGAAAACACTACTACCCTATAAGCCAGCTCTTTGCAAATCTAGATCTGGCATCCCTTGTGTACAGATGGAGGTTCGACTTATCATTCTTTGAACCACTGCTGGGCACGGAGAGAAATGTATTCGTGTATGTGTATTCATTGTATAAGAAGCAGATTAATAGCTCGATTATTGATAGCAACCGAACTGTAGTTGCGTTGCAAGTTGCGGAAATTGTATTACGGATGGCAACTGGCAACTAACAGCTGGTAATTTCGGTTGCCATATTGGCAACCACAAATTTGTAGGTGCTGTATAGTGAAAAGTGAAAAAATTAAAAATGATGTGCTATATTATTTTTATTCTTGAGTTTCTTCTTTGCATATTAAAAAGAAAATATGATTTAAAGTTAAAACAGATTGTTAAAACCTATTTTAGGCCGTCTAACAGATTTAACATTTTGCATTTCCTTCTCTTCATCAGCAATTAATTCCACTTAACTAATAATTTTTAAGATAAGTACTTTTTAAGCACTTTTACTTAATGATTTTGCTTTAAGCACTTGTATTTCTTATATTTTGCATTTTTATTCACATTAATTTCAGTTGCCAATCAGTCATAATCGTATTTTCGATAACTTTTTGGTAACTGGAGGAAGTTGCCATACATAATACCAATTTTAGTTTCAGTTGCGTTGCTAGTTAAATGGCTCCATAATCGAGCCATAAATTTCGGCGCTGTAGTACCACTTTGCCGACTATGTTCTAAAATTTCTTAATATTGACATAGTCTTATTAAAAACAATGAAGTAGATAACTAAATTATGTATAAGAACATAATTGAGGACATATACATACATATGTACATATGTACAGAAATTTCAAAGCTTCCTAAAGTAAACACTGATTAAGATACATATTTGCGCAGCAAAATAAAATAATAAACTAGTTTTGTATATCTGAGAAATATTAAGATAATTCACAAATATAAGTTTATGATTTAATATACATAAGTATGTATATTAAATCATAAACAGTCACAACTTAAAACTATCAACACGGTTTTGTTTTCTGACAGAACAAATCTCTAACGACCGCAAAAATTTGTTTTGGATCTTTATCACTCCCGTTACGCGTGGTTTTATGTTATGTTTGGCCACTGCTTAACATTTGGGATTTTTTGAGTTCTGACTGCTTACGATTTACGAGTAGTAAGCGATATGTACATATTTATCTTCACGGAAACATGAAGGTCCAAGTTCCTATACAAATTTTTTATTAATTTGGCATCAATTTCACCTGAAGTTGCAGACTTACTGTCTGTCCCACGATATCACCCGCAATCGTTCGATCGACAACTTATATTGAAAACAACAACAAATTTTCTAATGTCATTATTGTTTGCAATAGAAGTTGTCGATCGAACGTTTACTGGTGACATCGTGGGGCATGCAGTTGTTCTGTTTCATCATTAAGACTTATTCTGTTGCATCATTAAAAGCTGGATTAGCCAGCACGTTAGTGCACTTATAGAACATTTAACCCTTTAACAGGTAGGACCGTCCGAAGACGGTGTTCGATTTTTGAGCTCCAGCAGCACATTACCAATATTTTCGCTTCAAAATAAAGAAAACTGTCCTTAAACTACACTTTTTCACATTTGTTTTACTCCCTCATCATATTCTGACAAGTAAAAATGTCATCAAATTAGCACCAAAAGTTATTACAAAAATTTAATTTTTCGCAACTATTAACAAAATACATTTAGAATAAAGCGATAGACTTCAAAATTTTTTCGGTTAGTAGATGATATATTATATTTGAGTTTCTGTATGTTTTTGAAGTAAAAAATTTAAAAACTGAAATGAAATATCGAAGACCGTCTCAAGATGGTCTTGCCGGTTTTTGTGTACAATCCTTCTTTTTCAATGTTTTCACCTTCGATATGTATGTAGATATGTATATGAAAACACTACTGTTGGCTTATTATTGTATCATTTTCATTCCTCTATCTTACAAATGTATTAAGTTCTATTGACAGCACAGATGAAAGTTTTGAAAGCTATGACAGTATCGATACCAAAATATTGCCAGATAATGCAAAATAGTAGATACATTTATAGATGCAGCAAATCCCATCGGCTTATTCAACTTTCGTTGTAGGTGCAGCAGTAGTTGAAAACGATCCGGCAGTAGAGGCGTCGATATCAACTACAACCACAACAAAAACAGCATCCTTTAGACTGAAACTGATTTTTATCGTAAGACTGGTGCAGTTATATCGGTGCAGACCTATAATATCACATGTTTAAAAAAATCTTATTCAAAAGAAAAGTCTTAAATTTACATACAACTAATTAGAGATATAAAAATATTTTATTTCCTCAAGAGGTACGTTTGCGCATGCAATACGAAATATTAAAAAATTTTTATGAAAAAGGACTTCACTCATTCTACTGTTGGCGTACTGTAAAGCTTATAAAGTCTACCCAAAATTTTAATGATCGTCATATAATAATATTGCACAAATTTCTATAAAAAATTTAATGGAGTTGTACAAACTAATATTTTAGCCATTTATTTAAATTTCGTTCAGGATTTATGCATGTATTTATTTAATTTGTTTGGAAAAATGTTCATGTCCGCTGGAATTTGGCGAATACGAATATCTAAAAATGTCCGAATATTCGACAAATCGAATATTCGTGCATCAGTAATACATACATACTTATGTAGATATGAACATACCCACAAAAACCAAATCCTCCGAACTCGTAAAGAATTCGCAACGACTAGTCGACAAAACCTTCCGCAACGATATGTCGGTACGAAATTGATACGATGTGTCGGTACAGCAGAGTACCGGTTCACCGCTATGTTGCTGATTTTGTCGAAATTATTTGAATATATGTAGATATACATACATACATATATACATATAAATAAAATTTGAAATTTATTTGCTGGTGGTTTAGCTTGGTCTATATACGTATTTCATTGGCGCTTAAACCAAATCATCAGTAGATTTCAACCACAAATTTTGAACAGTCACAAACCTCTTACTTTATGCACAGACTTTCAAAAACTATATGAGAACTCATAGAATAATAATATTTTTGAAAATCACAAAGACAAAATAAGCTTTAGTAGGCTTTGAAACTCATACAAAACCCAGCAAATAATTTATATTCGATGTGAATCTATTTTATTTTTCTACACCTTTTGAAAGTCTGTGCATAAAGTAAGAGGTTTGTGACTGTTCAAAATTTGTGGTTGAAGTCTACTGATGATTTGGTTTAAGCGCAAATGAAATACGTATATAGACCAAGCTAAACCACCAGCAAATAAATTTCAAATTAAAATATAATTATGACAATATGTCGAATAATAAATTTCTTACATATAAATAAAAGAAATTATTTGTCAATTGATCGGAAGTCATGCAAGATATATTCATCATTGCGCAGAACAAAGTTTCTATCACATTATTAAGAACAGAATGAAATGAGTGATGGTGTACGTATGATGTTGCATCTCACTCTAACGATTAAAAAATTCTTAGTCGTACTGCTCACTCTACTGCTTTTTACTTATAAATGATAGCATATATATTATTCAAGTTTGACTGATCATAATTGACATTTGTACATTCATAGTGAACAGTCAATTTAGCGGAGTTTTTATTTCATACTAAACAAAAAAAAATTGTACGAAAAAATATTCGGAATACATATTGTTATTGTTAGCTTTATTTGCATTGCTAATATTTTCTACATAGTCATAATTAACAAAAACAAAAAAACCGTAATAAAAAAAACAAACAAACAAACAAAAGTGCCCTTGAGGAATACTCTATATGAGTACCTCAAAAACAAATAACTGTGAAGTGAGTTCTAATGGCAGAAATGCCTATTTTACTGTGAGTTCTGAAGCTCTTAATGAAAATAATAAAAATAAAAAATCTAATGATAGACTTACTGAGAGCTCTGAAGCTCTTAATGATAATAAATTAAATAAGAAATCTGATAGTAGACTTTTTTAACGGCGAGGCCACTTTTTCGTCAGCGATCAATTTCGCTTTGTCCAATGCCAACTAGTGATTCGTTAACATTACCGTTGCCTAGTACTTCTACATTTAACTCAGCGATATCATCCGCCTCGGGCTCGTGGTCATCACTTAACCAAGTTTTTACTGAAGTTAAGAGCTGCCCAAAACCCAAGGTCCAAGTGGGAATGGACAGATATATTACAGTGGTAAAGCGCGGACGAAGCCCAAAGTCTTCGAAAATTTCATCTGCTCCAAAAATGTCTAGAGATAACAGCGCATCCTCTATTAACCGCCAAAATCGTTTTCAAATATTACAAGTTGACAACAACGAACCCGATGTATCTACGAACAAAACATCCAAGCCGCCTCCAATCTATTTGAGAGAAAAAAATTCAAACGCTATTATAAAAAATTTAATTTCAGTCATTGGTGAGAATAAATTTCACATCGTTCCAATAAAACGTGGTAACATTGATGAAACCAAAATTCAAATTTATGAAGAAAAAGATTTTCGCAAACTGATTACTGAATTTGAAAAAAGTAAGAAAAGTTTCTACACATATCAGCTTAAAAGTGCTAAAGGCCTGCAGATCGTATTGAAGGGCATCGATTCCTATGTTGCTCCCGAAGAAATAAAAGATGCACTCGTCCTCCAGGGATTTAAGGTAAAAAATGTATCTAACATAATAAATAGGGAGAAGATTCCTCAACCTCTATTTCGCGTCGAACTTGAGCCAAACGATATAAAATTGAAAAAAGCGAGACTCATCCAATTTATAATTTGAAATATCTCTTATATCGAAAAATAACAGTTGAAGAACCACACAAGCGTTCTGGACCCGTACAGTGCCATAATTGTCAAGAATATGGTCACACAAAAACTTACTGCAAGTTACCTTCAGTTTGTGTTATCTGCGGTGAATTGCACGGTACTGCTGGTTGTACTAAGCCTAAAGATTTAGCAGAAAAAAAATGTAGTAATTGTGGAGGTAATCACACCGCTAACTACAGAGGATGTCCTGTCTATTCTTTCGTTAAACAGACTATGACGCAAAAACCTAAATTAGCTCCAGCACAAACAGCAAACGCTTACTCCGCCACTTTTGCTCAAATGAGCCAACCTGTCACTTCACGTGTATCGTATGCCGATGCAGCTAAGACTAGTTATATTCCCACACAAAATATTCCGCCTCAAAATAATTCAACGAATGCAAACTCAAGCTTTAATTTTAGTCGCATTGAAGCTACTATTGAGAATCTAGTGCTGACTATAAATAATTTTACAACAAATATGACTAGCATGATGCAAGAAATGGTACGAATGCAGTCTACACTGCTTCAAGCATTAGTTAACAAGCCATGAACACGTTAAAGATAAGTTTCTGGAACGCAAACGGCATTCGCCAACATAAAAATGAACTTGAGCACTTCCTCACGGAAAAAAATATTGATATAATGTTGGTTTCTGAGACTCATTTGACTTCAAGAAGCCTATTCAAAATTAATGGCTACATTTTATATGATTCAAAGGACCCAAGAGGAAGAGCTTGCGGGGGATCAGCAATTTTAATAAAGTCAAGACTCAAGCATTATATTCTTGACAACATTTGTGAAGAACATCTACAAGCAACGAATATTTGTATCGAAAATTTTTGCACAAATTTTGTCATATCATCAATTTACTCCCCTCCTAGATTCGCAATTACTGAGGATCAATACGAGGATTTCTACAAATCTCTTGGCCCTTGTTTCGTAGCAGCTGGAGACTATAATGCAAAACATACTTTCTGGGGTTCGCGTCTTATCACACCTAGAGGACGAGCGTTGTTCAACACAATTTCAAAAATGGGCTTGGACGTCATTACGAGTGGGGAGCCCACTTACTGGCCTACTGACATACATAAAATTCCGGATATTATAGATTTTGGCGTCATGAAAAATATTTCTAGGGAATTAATTCACGTCGAAGCTTCCCTAGATCTATCGTCCGATCACTCTCCCACGATCGTTACAATCTGTAGCCCACTGAGAAGTGCTCTACCTCACCCATATGTGAAAATGGTCAGTCGTGTTAATTGGCTGCGATTCAAAAAATATCTTAGTAGTCATTGCACTGAAAACATTAAGCTAAGAACTCATGACGATATTTAATCTAATATTGCTAATCTTAACGAAAATATTAAGCAGGCAGCTGAACATGCCACTTCCTCCCATCCGCAGACTGGGTTTAACAGAATATATTCTACAGATATTGAACTTCTCGTATGTGCAAAAAGAAGAGCTAGAAGAGAATGGCAACAGCACAGATCACCCCAAAATAAAATTAGATTAAAAGATTGCACTAAAAGACTCCAAGAACTGCTTGCATATGAAAAAACTGCATCTCTTAAAAACTATCTGGGAAATCTCGATGTCACACCAGCATCTAATTATTCTTTGTGGCGCGCTGCGAAAAGAATTAAAACACCCGTTGAGTTTAAACCACCTCTGCGCACTTCTACCGGAGTTTGGGCCAGGAGTGATATTGAAAAAGGTAACTTGTTTGCAAAGCATTTAAAATCCGTATTTACCCCAAACACATGTACTGGTGTTGTTGAATTCCCTAGTGTAGTTGCGCTACCCCCTCGACCCATAAAATTTAAAATGTGTGATGTACAAAATCTAATTGCTGAACTCAACCCGAAGAAAGCACCGGGTATTGATGGAATTAGTAACCAAATGCTAATAAAATTGCCTCGTATTGCATTTAGAATCATGTTATTCATTTTTAATGCCATTTTACGACTAGAGTATTATCCCCACAGCTGGAAGCTTGCCAAAGTTAAAATGATTCCAAAGCCGGGCAAAGATCTGAGCAAAGCAGAATCATACAGGCCAATAAGCCTGCTATCAACAATGTCAAAACTTTTCGAAAAACTGCTCATGTCAAAATTGTCCCCAATTCTAATTGGTAGTGGGTGTATCCCAGACCATCAGTTTGGTTTTAGAAGTCAGCATAGCACTATTGAACAAACGCATAGATTGGTTCAATGTATAAGAAGAACATTTGAAGAAAAGAAGTACTGTTCTGCACTCTTTATTGACGTTTCGCAGGCATTTGATAAAGTGTGGCATGAAGGCCTAATTTTAAAATTAAAATCATATCTACCAATAAATTTGGTGAATTTATTAGAAAGTTATATTACTTCCCGGAAGTTCACGGTTGTGGAAGGAGAATTCATGAGTGTGCCCGAAACTATATCATCCGGTGTGCCACAGGGGAGCATACTGGGGCCAGTTTTGTATTTAATTTATACTTGTGATATGCCTTTGAGCAGCAATATCCATACATCTACGTTTGCCGATGATGCAGCCTGCCTAAGTATGCACGAAAATCCTCATGAGGCTTCCCAATATCTACAAGAACATATAACACAACTGGAACTATGGTTAAAATTATGGAGAATTAAGGTAAACGAGCAAAAGTGTGTTCAGGTAACATTTACCCTGCGAAGAGATACTTGTTCCCCAATTCGAATCAACAATCAAGTTGTTCCTCAGCATTCACATGTAAAATACCTTGGTATACACCTTGATCGACGACTTACATGGAAACACCATATTGACTCAAAGCTAGTACAAATGAAACTTAAACTAACTCAGATATATTGGCTGATTGGTAGAAACTCAACACTCAGCCTACACTGCAAACTTTTATTATACAAGTCGCTCTTGAAGCCAATATGGTGCTACGGAATTCAGTTATGGGGCACTGCTTCAGCTTCTAACGTCGAGAAAATCCAACGAAGGCAAAATAAAATTTTACGTTTGATAACATCGGCTCCATGGTACATAAAAAACTCAAATATACATCGTGATTTGAATATGCCACTAGTGATTGAAGAAATAGCAAAATACGCAGGCAAATATTTAACAAAACTCGAGTCACATCCTAATCCGCTTGCTCGTAACATCTTGAATTTTACTGGCCACATTCGCTTGAAAAAGAAGGACACAAGGGCTCTTTTACTCAACACTCCAGATGGGATTGCTTGAAAATATTTTTTTTCTCTTTTTTTTATTATCACTACTTATGTATTATTTATAACTATCACTAAGTTTATGTCCGACAGTGGTCGGGCCTAATACTTATATTTTAGATTTAAGATTTGAATACTTATTGTTAGTTCATAATTGAAGATACAATAAATAAATAAATGTATTAAAAAAATAAAATAAAAAATAATTGACAAATATATCCTCCTCAGTTGAGAAGTCATATATGAGTGATATACTGACAGCAAATATAATTTTTTAGTTTATTTCATTTGGTTTTTTATTATAACAAAACCTTTAAAAAATACAAATAAACAAAAACACCAAATAACTCGAGCGGTATCTAGCCCCTATTCACACCTTTTCATCTCCATCGCACCTTGCTTTTTACATGCATATGTATATCTAAAATTTTGAAGCGAAATATACATATTAAATTAGACTTTGTGAATTTCTGTTATTGACTATTTTACTTATCTTTTCTTAACATTTTAAACTTTAATTTTCACAAACCCAATAAATTGTATTTTTTTTTAATTAAAACTTGATATTTAAAAGTCTTGAGATACTTAAGATGTTCCCCTCTAACATATATGCTGGAGTAGAGCAATTATAATTAATAAATACATTCATCATCACTTCCGATAAAATGATTAGTAAAGTGACTGTCACTATTAAATTCAATGTAAAATTGTTTGCAAATATGTTAGTGAAAAAATTTTGTTTGCGGTAGCTTCAGTCATTCATTTCTTGTAGGGATATTTATTACATACATATGTTTATTAAATATTGTATTTATTATATTTATTTAAAACCAGGGCTGTTAAATTTCGATTACGATTAGTAATCAATTAGATTACATTTCAAAAAGAATTGTAGTGATTATATAATTCCCTTTAAAATAATTTTTGATAAATAATTGATTGCGATTACTAATAACCGAAAAGTAATCTGAATTACTTGAACTTACAAAAATTAATCAAAATGAATCGAAAATATTCAAAAAATAATCCGACTACTTTGGTTATATTAATAAATAATCAAAAAGAATTAAAAGTAATCTCTAAAACTAATCGGATTATTTTTTAATTACTTTTGTCTTTTTTTTGGATTATATTTTGTAATTTCAAGTAATTCAAATAACATTTTCAAATTACATTTCCATTATTAGTAATCGTAATCAATTAGTAATTGTGCGAAACTGAATATAATCCTAATTTAATCAATACTTTATCTTTAAAAATAAAGTAATCAAATTAGAAACCACTACGCTTAATAATCATTACTTAACAGTTATGTTTAAATCAAAACTTAAACATCAAACTTTTAATGATTTTAAAAATTTCATGTAAATTTTATTTTAGAGAAATTACCGAAATGTCTTAACGAATTCGCATATGTCTGACTTCAGATAAAGTTATAACATTTGGTTTGTTGGGTACAAAAACGACATGCATACATAAATAACGTACATACACTCCACATATATGTACATATAAGTATGTATGCACGTTTGCAACATTTGGTACTCTGCACATGAATTATTTTGAAAAATATGTTTCTTTAAATTACAATTCTGAGCTGAAACGCTTATTTTGCATGGTTTGCCAAATAATTGAAAAATCAGGTAAACAGTTATTAGTCCTTTAAAATAAATTTATCTTAGTAAATGGAATAACCATTTTTACAACGAAGGATATTTGGTAAATAATTACGAGGTCTTGTTTTAAAATAACGCAGGTAAAACGAAATTATCTGGAATAGAAGTAAGGAGTCTTTAAAGTAGGAGACAAGAACCAATTTTCTACAGTTACTATTTCATACTCTTGTAATAATGTGTGGCAAGGTCTTAGTCATATTTTTGATAATAGCATCAAGCAACTCTTTGCAATTTCTATATAAAATTGCTAGAGCTAAATGTGATAATACACCTTCATCAGTTGAAGGTGGTGCCAAAATGCGTGACTCCATACAACATCCTTATAATTTATTCAAAACTCGAAAGGATTTTGTTAAATTGGCAGAGGAATATATAAAAAATTATAATCCGTACAACTATCAAATATATAAGTCTTATAATCCTGCCATCAATAGTAATAAAGAATATGTTAATACAATAAATGTTCTTAATACTCTACAAATATTGCATAACAAACCATCTGCTGTACGCAACATCACGGAATTTTTTACGCCATTACCACCAGGAAATAAAAACCGTGTATCGACAATGGAAGGATTTAAAGCAGAAAATGATCATATGGAAACTTCTACCGTTTTTTCTGCAGACAATCTTGAAAATTCTACGTCTAAAAATTCCGTTTTTATTAATTTAACGGAAATGAGTCCAACGTTGGACAACACAATTGCATCCACAACACTTACGACAATTAATGAAGAGTTTACAAGTGAAATGGAAGGCATGCATTTGCAACCTACAACAGTTGAAAGTGTAGATATAACCGAAACGACTAGTATTATAACTAAGCAAACTTTAACAGAAATTTCCAACGAAAGAGAAAGAGATTCAAATGAGGTGGAGTTAGAGAATATGACATCAACAATGGATAATTCAATTAAATCCATTACGATTCCATCAATCACTGAAGAATCTACAAATGAAAGTGTTAACCTACGATCAACGACCACCGAATTTGTACATGCCAGTACAACAACGGAGAGTTCCGTTACCGAATTTGAAATTTCAACACAAGATTACAAAGAAAATGAAAATACGTACACTGAGTTGGAGTTGGAGAGTGATACATCAGCGATGGATAATCCAATTACATCCATCACGATGCCATCAATTACCGAAGAGCTTTTAAATGAAAGCATAATTTCACCACAAACGACCACTGAATTTGTTGATACAATCGAAACAACGAAGAGTTTCGCTACTGAATTGGAAACATCAACACAAAATCACAAAGCAGAGAAAGATTTAACCGAAGTGACATCAGGAAATATTGATAATTTAATTCAATATATTACGATACCAGCATTTATTGAACCACCAACAACAGCTAAAACGGTAGACAAAATCGATACAACTAGTATCATAGTTGACTCAGCGATGGCCAGTTTTCTTACCCAGATGCAAACTTCGACAGAAAATTACCAAGAAAATACAATTATATCCACCAAAAATCCAACCTTTATAGAAGAATTTATAAGTGAAAGTATTTGTTTACAACCACCAGTCACCGAATATTAAGATACAATAGAAAAAACTAGTATCATATCCGAATATACAACGGAAAGTTCCGCGGCCGAAACTTCATTTGAATACCAAACGGAACCAGAAAAATCAGCACCATATTTATTTGATGTTGAAATGATAACCAACCAAAAAAGCAGTTTTGAGTTTGCAACTGAAAAAATTGATTTATATATGCCTACTAATATGATGAAGGAAATTTGTTATCATATACTCGTACAATCAAAACTCAAGACCCAACAATTTATTTAGATGGAAATAGCCCAACTGCGAATTACATTTACGCTTCTAGTACCGAAAATCCAAAAACGAAATCATATGAAACAACGTCAATTGTGGACTACACAACATTCGACGATCTAAAGAAAGAAATTCATTCTTCAACGGCATATAATGGTCCTGCGGCGCAAGTGTATGAAGAAAGTACAACCATGCAAAATATAGAAATAACATACAAATTGACAATACCTTCATCTTCAATAGCAGCTCTCTATGATACTGATTCCTGGTCCCCGAATTCAATTCCTTGGCATGCAGAAACTACTACTGAGGAACCAAATCCAATTGCTGTGAACACACTGACACAATTTGTGCAAACCACCACCGATAGTTCCGAAGATTTTGTAAGTGAACAACTTTTCAAAAATGAATCTACAACGGAAACTGAAATTTTAGAATCAACGGAACGATTTTCTGGAACAACTGAAATTGACGGAGCAACTACAGAAAAATTAAAATTTTCAGAAACTCAAAATTTTAAAGAGTTTTCAAGGGAAATATTAGGAGAAAAGTTTGTTGAAATTATAAGTGGATTGACAATAACGGAAATTTCCAGTATTTCTTCAACCAGTAGCAGCCAGCAAGTAACAACAGCACACTTGCCACCCACAGAACAGACTGTGTCTCAGTCTCAATACAAGCTAGAAGAATTTACTACTCATTCCACCACAAATGATCTAATTTTCCGGGAGTCAACAACTCAAGTTTTCAATACATCGTCTGCAACGGCTTCACAACAAGCGAAAGCAGCCACAAGACATATAATAAATAATTTAGAAACCACCAGTAGTTCAAAAGTCGAGAAAGTAGAGTCAAACACATACCCAATGGCTACTAATAGAACTACCACAAAATTAGTGGCTAATGAATACTACTTCGCAAAGGGAAATTCTGTAGAGTCCACAACAAATAGATCTTCAGAATTTTTCACTGCAAGGGATCTACTACATTCCAAAGAGATATCAAATGCTGAACTGGAGGATACAAGCTTGGCTGAAAATACTTCAACGAAAAAAACCCCTGAAGAAAAACTGCAAACGAAAGGATTTAATCGCACACCAAAACAACTTAAATACCACACGGATGTAATGCAAACATTAGGTGATCATTATTAAATTGTATATATGTAAATACATAGTTAGATGCTAAAATTAAATACTTTATTTGAATAATATGTAAGTAGTTCTTAATACAATTTTATAATATAAATAAAAAATACTGAAGTAGAATTTATTTCACGTTAAGTCTATAATGTTTTAAAAAAAGTTTCTTCATTGTTAGTTAAGCAACGTCTATATGCATTTCTGCATATAAGTAAATGCATGTTGGTTAAAATCTACTGATAAATTTTTTAAGAAACTAAATGCTTAAGTAGTCAATAAAAGTAATTGTCAATAGTAAAACTTCTTTTTGGTGAAACTTTAAAATATTTTTTATATTCAACTTTTTCCTAGAACAAAATTTAATACAAAGCAAAAAAACAAAAAATGCGTAAGTTGCATTGATGGCCTTTTGTAGAACCCAACACTAACAGCCGTATTCATAAATATTTTAAACAGGGTTTCATAAGTTGTTTAAGCAATATTCGCTAAAAATGTATTCATAATAGAATTTTAGCTTAAAAACTGTTATTTAAACCTTTCGTAAATTAGCAAATTTTAAAATTGACTGGCCCCTTGTTTAAACCAATTTTAAGATGACGTTGTTGTATTTTTGCTTTGTGTTTGTTTACATTTTTAGTTTTGCCTGTATGTATGTATGTGTGTACTTATGTACGTAGATATGTACACGTGTGTGCTATTTAGAAGAAGAAAATAAAATTGTATTTTTTTAGAAACTCATGATGAAATTTCAAATGAACTCCAAACAAATACATATTTACCAGAGAAGAAACAATCAGCTTTCCATTCCCATTTCGTCTTTTCTCAATGTAGGTGTAAAGAAAAATAAAAAACAAGTAAGAGTGCTATATTCGGCTGTGCCGAATCTTATATACCCTTTACCAAAGTGCGTTTATGTAGTATAGAGATACATACATAAGCACAGAGATATGTAGGTACATATTCATTTTGTGAAAAAATTCATACTTTTTTTCTAGTGCAATTTTTAGGTTCTTGGCATTATGTTTAATTTGGTGCTTTTTAAATTTTGGCGATTTTTTTTATATAGGCAATTTTTTTTTGGTTTTTGCAATTTTTTCGGTTTTTGGCGTTTTTTTTAATTTGGCGATTTTTTTTCGTTCTGGCGTTTTTTTTTTGACGATTTTTTTCATTTAGGTGATTTTTTTATTTATTATATATTTATTTTTTTGTGGCAATGTTTTTAGTTT
This sequence comes from Tachina fera, assembly GCA_905220375.1. NCBI lineage: Eukaryota > Metazoa > Arthropoda > Insecta > Diptera > Tachinidae > Tachina > Tachina fera. The sequence continues at coordinate 76,437,904 of LR999963.1, forward strand.
TGACACTTTTTTCTCGTTTTGGCGATTTTTTTCGGTTTTTTGGCGTTTTTTTATTTTGGCGATTTTTTTTTCGTTCTGGCAATTTTTTTGATTTTGACAATCTTTTTCATTTAGGCGATTTTTTTATTTTTTAACGATTTTTTTTCATATAGGCAATTTGTTTTTTGTTTTGGTGATTTTTTCGTTTTTTGGCGTTTTTATTTCTTTTTGGCAATTTTTTTAGTTTTGACAGTTTTTTCTCGTTTTGGCGATTTTTTCGGTTTTTGGTATTTTTTTTTCGTTTGGCAGATTTTTTGATTTTGCCGATTTTTTTTCATTTAAGCAATTTTTTTAATTTTTGGCGATTTTTGTTTCATATAGGCAATTTTTTTGTTTTGGCGATTTTTTCCGGTTTTAGGCGTTTTATTTTTTAATTTTGGCGATTAATTTTTGTTTTGGCGATTTTTTTTTTTGATTTTGGCGATTTTTTTTTTTCATTTAGGCGATTTTTTTTAATTTTTGACGATTTTTGTTCGTATAAGCATTTTTTTTTGTTTTGGCGATTTTTGCGGATTTTTGTCATTGTGGGAATTTTTTTTTGTTTTGACACTCTTTTCTCGTTTTGGCGATTTTTTCGGTTTTTTGCGTTTTTTTTTAATTTTAGCGTTTTTTTTCATTTTGGCGATTTTTTTCGTTTTGGAGCTTTTTTTAAACTTTTGGCGATTTTATAATTTTCGGATTTTTTAGTTTGACCGTTTTTGAAAATTTCAAGAGTTTAACTCTTACAGTTTCCAAGATATAGCAATTTGTCAAAATTACATAGTCAAAATTTCATTAACTGATGGACCACCCTTTAATTTAAATTTTTTTAATTTTAGTGTTAATTGTTGTAGCCTATATAAAAATACACTAATTTTACAAATTTCAAGTGTCAATATACATATGTACATACAATTGCATGTATATTACATGGGATTTTAAAAGTTTTCGTCACTAATTTTATATATTTGTTGTTGTAGCGACCAAAGTTCTACATACTCTGTCCAAATTTCAGATCCGTAGCTTTTACCGTTCCTGAGAAAATAGCCTTCTTCCTAAAACATGAAATATGTTTAATTATTAGGAAAAAAGTTAAAGTTTTCCAACCCTGGAAACGTTTTTTTAATTTGTTAAATTTTTAAATTTTTTTTAAATTATAAATACCAATTTTATTCATACCGAAGTATAAAATAAGTTAATTTAATAAAAAAGTAATAAAAACTTGTTTTCGGTAGTTATTTTCTATGGGAAAATAGAGTTTGAGCTTTCCAGCTCTGAAACCGTCTGCCCGATTTTGCTGATTTTCAATAGCCAAGAACGAAGTCTCTAGCTCTTCTGTGAGCTTGGGAAAACCGATTTCACGTACAGACAGACGGACAGACGGACATCGCTTGTTCGTCTTCCCTAGCATAAGGATCCAGAATATATATACCTTATGTGTCGCTTATTAATATTGTAGAAATTACAAACGGAATGACAAACCTATATATACCCTTTTACCATTTTTTTGTAAAGGGTATAAAAAAGTAATAAAAACTTGTTTTCGGTAGTTATTTTCTATTGGTAAATTGAGTTTGACCGTCTGATCGATTTTGCTGATTTTCAATAGCAAAATTTTTTGGAAAATTTCTGACACACCAGTCTAAGAACGAAGTCGCTAGCTCTTCTGGGAGCTTGGGAAAACCGACTTCACGTACAGACAGACGGACGGACGGACGGACGGACATCGCTTGTTCGTCTTTCCTATGCATAAGGATCCAGAATATATATACTTTATGTGTCGCTTATTAATATTGTAGAAATTACAAACGGAATGACAAACCTATATATACCCTTTTACCATTTTTTGGTAAAGGGTATAATAATAATTATAGTGATGTATAAAAACTCACAACAAATAAAATTAAACTCGTTATTCTAGTGCTTCTTAATCTGCAATAAAAAAGTCATATAAAAAGCACTTTTAAGAAAGATTCGCTGTAATAAATTTTCATTTTTTTAAATTTGGACGAGTTGGAACACATTTTTAATTGTATAAAAACAATATTTTTCCAAAAATGGACAAAAAACAAATACAGATACGAGTACTTTGTGAATTAATAATCGTTGTTTAGCAGAACTAGGATGCAAATGACAAATAGATAATACAGTGTTGCCACGATATTTTTAAAAAACCAAGTTAATTGATTTTTAGTTAAAACACTGATTATGAATACCAATATTTAAAAAACCTTATTTAGCCTTAAAATGTTTTTTAACTAATATGGTTTTTAAACCTCAATCAACTTTTTTTTATGAATACGGCTGTTAGTTTTTAGTTAAGTTTTTGACTAAATTGCTTATATACAAAAAAAATTTAAACAATTAATAACCACATCATATATTTTAAATTCGAAAACTTTTCTTCAATTGCAAGTTTATTTTGCTCTCATTTTTCTCACCAATACAAATACATATATGTATTTTATTTTGCGGGACACTGCTCTAAGTGTTATGGAATATACTTAAATTATTTGTTTTTCTTAACTACATATGTATGTACATATGTACATTAATATATATATATATGTATATATATAATATGTATATTGTTTAATCGTTAGATTTTTAATTATTTAATTTTTTCAGATAATATTTATACGTCTTGTGGATTATTTTCTGCAGAAATGTTCTAGATTTTTATTTTTATGTTTATGAAACCGATGTAAAATCCATAAAATAAAAGAAAACATCCAGGGTTTTCGTGAATTGAATTCTTTTTATACCCTTTACCAAAAAATGGTAAAAGGGTATATATAGGTTTGTCATTCCGTTTGTAATTTCTACAATATTAATAAGAGACACATAAAGTATATATATTCTGGATCCTTATGCATAGGGAAGACGAACAAGCGATGTCCGTCTGTCCGTCTGTCTGTACGTGAAATCGGTTTTCCCAAGCTCCCAGAAGAGCTAGAGACTTCGTTCTTGGACTGGTGTGTCAGAAATTTTCCGAAAAATTTTGCTATTGAAATTCAGCAAAATCGAGCAGACGGTTTTAGAGCTGGAAAACTCAAACTCAATTTACCCATAGAAAATAACTACCGAAAACAAGTTTGTATTACTTTTTTATTAAATTAACTTATTTTATACTTCCGTATGAATAAAATTGGTATTTATAATTAAAAAAAAATTTTAAAAACTTAACAAATTAAAAAACGTTTCCAGGGTTGGAAAACTTTAACTTTTTTCCTAATAATTAAACACATTTCATGTTTTAGGAAGAAGGCTATTTTCTCAGGAACGGTAAGAGCTACGGGTCTGAAATTTGGACAGTGTATGTAGAACTTTGGTCGCTATAACAACAAATATATAAAAACTAAAAATTAAAGGGTGTTCCAAAATGAGTGACGAAAACTTTTAAAATCCCATGTAATATAAATACAATTGTATTATGTATGTACATATGCATATTGACACTTGAAATTTGTAAAATTAGTGTATTTTTATATATGCTACAAAAATTAACACTAAAATTAAAAAAATTTAAATTAAAGGGTGGTCCATCAGTTAATGAAATTTTGAAAATGTAATTTTGACAAATTGCTATATCTTGGAAACTGTAAGAGTTAAACTCTTGAAATTTTCAAAAACGGTCAAATTAAAAAATCCCAAAATCAAAAAAATCGCCAAAAATTTAAAAAAAATCGCCAAAACAAAAAAAACATCGCCAAATGAAAAAAACGCTAAAATTAAAAAAAACTCCAAAAAACGAAAAAAATCGCCAAAACAAAATAAATGCTTATGTGAACAAAAATTGCCAAAAATTAAAAAAAAATCGCCTAAATGAAAAAAATCGCCAAAATCAAAAAAATCGCCAAAACGAAAAAAAATCCCAAAAATTAAAAAAACGCCAAAAACCGAAAAAAGTCGCCAAAACGAGAAAAAAGTGTCAAAACAAATAAAATTCCCACAATGACAAAAATCCGCAAAAATCGCCAAAAAAAAATGCTTATATGAACAAAAATCGTCAAAAATTAAACAAAATCGCCTAAATGAAAAAAAATCGCCAAAACGAAAATAAATCGCCAAAATTAAAAAAACGCCATAAACCGAAATAAAATCGCCAAATCAAAAATAGATTGCCTATATGAAAAAAAAATCGCCAAAAACTAAAAAAAATCGCTTATATGAAAAAAATCGGCAAAACTAACAAAATAGCCAAAACGAAAAAAAATCGCCAAAAACCGAAAAAAATCGCCAAAACGAGAAAAAAGTGTCAAAACAAAAAAATTCCCACAATGACAAAAATCCCTAAAAATCGCCAAAACAAAAAAAATTCTTATATGAACAAAAATCGTCAAAAATTAAAAAAAATCGCCTAAATGAAAAAAAATCACCAAAATCAAAAAAAATCGCCAAAACGAAAATAAATCGCCAAAATTAAAAAATAAAACGCCAAAAACCGAAAAAAATCGCCAAAACGAGAAAAATTGTCTATATGAAAAAAAATCGCCAAAAATTAAAAAAAACTGCTTAAATGAAAAAAATCGGCAAAATCAAAAAATCTGCCAAACGAAAAAAAACACCAAAATTAAAAAACGCCAAAAACCGAAAAAAATCGCCATAACGAGAAAAAACTGTCAAAACTAAAAAAATTGCGAAAAAGAATTAAAAACGCAAAAAAACGAAAAAATCACCAAAACAAAACCAAATTGCTTATATGAAAAAATAATCGCCAAAAAATAAAAAAATCGCCTAAATGAAAAAAATTTTCAAAATCAAAAAAATTGCCAGAGCGAAAAAAAAATCGCCAAAATAAAAAAAACGCCAAAACCCGAAAAAAATCGCCGAAACGAGAAAAAAGTGCAAAACTAAAAAAATTGCCACAAAAAAATAAAAAAAATTAAATATAAATCGCCTAAATGAAAAAAATCAAAAAATCGCCAAAATTAAAAAAACGCCAAAAATCGAAAAAAATCGCCAAAACCAAAAAAAATAGCATATATAAAAAAAATCGTCAAAATTTAAAACGCACCAAATTAAACATAATGTCAAAAACCTAAAAATTGCACTAGAAAAAAGTATGCATTTTTTCACAAAATTAATGTTTACCTACATATCTCTGTGCTAAAGGGTATATAAGATTCGGCACAGCCGAATATAGCACTCTTACTTGTTATTATTTAGCTGGTGAGGCCTATATTGTCTTATGTCTTTGTCTGTTTTATTAAAATTTAAAAAATTAACATCAAAAGCGTATATAAAATTATGTACATAATAAGATAAACTTACTAACAATCGAGTTGTGTTGTTATTAAAACATCAAAAAATAAAAATATACAAGTTTACTTGAACTAAAAAATTTACAATATTAAGAAAGATGGTTTTAGCTATTCTTTATTATCACACTGTAAATGGCGCTTAAGTTGTCAGTATCTTTATTTATTTATTTATTAAACATTTTAATGCAAAGTAAATTTGCATAATATGGTGTTGCCCAAATATGGGCGGAGTAACGTAGACCATATGCCCAAGATGGTATTAACAGTATTTTAAAAGGTTTTGTGACTGACTGTACACGACCTATGCCTTCACATAGGAAGTAGGCAACGTGGTTGTTAAAGAAATTCCACAAAAAACTGCAAGATTATACGGTTATCCGTGGCAGATCAGTCAACCAGTGCGAGCGAGACAAAAAACTCTCGAAGGCCAAACAACACACACAAGCCTGACCGCACTTAAGAAATAATTACGATGACGCGAGAGATGTACCCGGACCCAGAGCTGCTTAACGACGTTGTCAGTATCTTCTTTTTTGTTCATTGTTTTCATTATTTTCTGTTGTATTCTTAAACTTTCTGTTGTGTAACGTTTTCTTGTATTGTTTTCTACATTTAGAATTTTAATATTGTCAAAATCAGGTGCATGATTAGTTTCTATTATATGTTTAAATAATGCTGTGCTTTCTTTGTTTTTATTTATGTCTGCTTTATGTTCTTTCATTCTAGTTGATAAATTCCTTTTAGTTGTGCCAATATAGATAAGATCACAGCTGTTTGCGTTATTCCCTGTACATGGTATTTCATACACGACATTATTTTGTTGTAGTTTGTCAACTGGTGTTTTTGTGTTAGTGAAAATGGTACTCATTCATGATACAATTATACTAGGTACATGCACAACTACAACAAAAATACAACACCAAAAAACACATGTATTTTGTTGGTATAAACAAACCCAAAATTGTCAGAAACAACTGTCTTTTGTTTATAAAAATAACAATTACAGGGTAACTAAAGTACAATTGCAGACGCGGCATTCCTGCATGATTATAGTTATTCAGTGTTGCCAATCTGTGTGCAGTTAGACAGTGTGTAATTTCTACGCACATGTGTATTCCATATAATTAAATTCTTGTGTAATCTGTGTGTAATTCTACTTTGGGTTCTATTTTTATTTATTTTTGTTTTAATTTTAACCTACACAAAAAATGTGTTGTGAAATTTTCTTCAATGTGTAATTGGAGACACAGCCATGTGTAAATTCATTGGCAACACTGTAATCATTTTATTCACACACATACATTAACATTTTTGCAGCTTGTAAATAAAGTTTGACAACTATGTGCAATGTATACAGTGACAGGCTGGGCTTGTGCATGTACCTAGTATAATTGTATCATGTACTCATTGTTTTATTAGCTTTATATGCTAAGGCAGTGTTGTTGTTGTTGCTGTTTATTGTATATTTTATGTCTCTATTATCTGTTAAGCCTGGTATATATTTGACGCTGTAGTATAGTTTATTATCATTAGGGTTGCCATTTCTATTGCTTTGTTGGTGTTTGTGGGAATCTATAAGAGTTTTAATTAAATATGAGGGGAAACTATTATCTATTAATATTTTAATGATTATTTGTATATTACGTGGGTGAAATTGTTCGTCACTAATATTCCAGACTCTATGTATGAGATTTCTTGCCGTATTGATTATTTGGAACTTCGGTTGAGTTGCATTAAAGTTTATAATTCTTCCTGATGAAGTATTTTTTGTGTACAAATCAAATAATATTTTATTATCCAATCTGTGTAGTGTAGTGTCAAGATGCGATATTTTCCTTTCCTTTTCTATTTCTATAGTAAACTTAATTTTAGGATGATATGAATTTAGTGAGTTAAAAATCTTGTTTTTGTTATTGATGCTGATCACCGCCAAAATATCATTTAGTTACGTATTTTATGTAAATACCCTTGCCACTCAGCTCGGCTATTGATTTGTCCAATAAATTATCTAAAACGATGTCAGCAATAGTTGGAGAGAGGGGATTCCCCATGTGGTTTTTAATGGAATTCTATTTGTCCAATATAATATTGATGGCTGCGTGAGTGGGTATATTCGTAAATAGGGAAATAACATCAACAGAAACCAAGGAATCATTGGAGTTTTTTGTGTTATATTTTTCCGATACAATATTTTTAAGTATTCTTCCTAAATATTTACTGAGTTGGTAACAAGGGACTTTAAATGATGATACTATTAGTCTCAAAGGTATACCCTCTTTGTGTGTTTTGGGTAATCCGTAAATTCTGGGAGCGGTAGCAGCGGAACAAATGATCATGTTTTTGAGTCTTAATCTATGTATTCTTTTTTATGCAAATCATTTACTATGTTATTATTCATTTTAGTTAATCTATCGGTGCGATCCGACCTAATAATCATGTAGGTATTCTTGTCTTCTAGTATGTTTTCCATTTTACTTTGGTATTCCTCTTTGTATAATGCAACTGTTTTATTGCCTTTATCTGACTGCGTTATTATTATGTTTTGGTGTCTATTTAAAATTTTTTTCGTTTTTTCAAAAATTGTAAGAATAAGTTTTTCTCTATGTGTGTTTTTCAACCTCCTTTTAAAAAATGTAATTTTGTTCGCGAGTCTAGTTCTGGCCACTTACCTTCCTTTGTCATCAGTATTATTATTACTTCCCCCTAAATTTTGGATGCATTGCTCAACATCCGCTATTACTTACAGTGGTGAAAAATTTTTACGATCCAGCGGTAAAGCAAACTTTTTCTCTGAGGACAAAATTCATTTGCTTTCCCATGGTATTTCAATATCAGTTTTGTTCTCAAACCAGTGTTCAGTAAATCTTAAGTTCATGAAATAAGTTTTCTTTTAGAGCATTTAATTTTTGTTTTTCTTTAGTGTTCGTCCTTATGTGTTTTGCTCTTTCAGTTTGATGCTTCATGAAAGTGGAAAAGTCAGCAGTAGTCACAAAATTTTGTATACCTATTTTCAGGTAGAGTTTTCTTCTAATTGTTTGTGATATTTCTAAATCCATTAACTTATTATGAAAGTTTCGTTCTATGTTGTCAAGTTTTCCCTTAATAGTGTGACATCCAATAAGTTTTCTAACCTGTGTCGTTGTGTGTTTGACGTGTGCAGGTATCAGACAGTGTTTTTTGCAAGCTAAAAGAAAGCGTAGTCTTTGTTGTTTATGTGCTAATTTCTTAATTTCATTGCAGTACTCTTTCATGGTACTACAAGTTTCTCCATCATACTTATGTGATATGTGCTGGAAAAATCTTCTCATATTGTAATTTTTAGTCTTTACCAAGTGTTTAAAAAAAGTACAGATGTTGTTGTTAAATTTTAATGAACAATGTTTAAGTTCGGCGAGCTATCCGTTGGTTGTTGTTTTTTTATATTTTTGGCCAAATCAAATTTGTTGTGAATTGAATTCTTTTTATTATTTAGCTGGTGAGGTCTATATTGTCTTATGTCAATAAAAACTAAATTTTTATTACATATTTTTCCCGACGTTTCGTGAATTTTATGTTCACTTCTGCAGGGGATTTTGTCTGTTTTATTAAAATTTAAAAAATTAACATCAAAAGCGTATATAAAATTATAGACATAATAAGATAAACTTACTAACAATCGAGTTGTTTTGTTATTAAAACATCAAAAAATAAAAATATAACTGCCTGTTCCAGGATGTCACTCATTTTCGTTCGCACGCATTTTAAACGACAAACAGCTGTTTTGCGTTTCAGTAAAAGCATTTAGCACGACAAGTCGAAAGAAAATGAATGCGAACGATGACGTAAGCATTTCAATACAAATTTGTGCCCCAATAAAAAAATTTTCACTCATTTGTACGAACTCTAATGTCAAAAGCAGGCACTTGTATTTTAATTGTCGACTGAGACAAAATTAACCAAATTATTTTAAATTACATGAATAAAATACAATGCCTCTGCGAATTAGTAAATACAATGCCAGATATTCTGGCAATGGATTTGTTGCGTAACTGGTCGTTGGCAGTTTCCTCACGTCTGGACTTGCAAATAAGCGGGTTTGCTTCCTTTGGCTGGGATTTGTGATATTCTTCTCTAGGTATGTATGTATGTATTTATGCTCGACAACGGCTTCGATGAGTAAGGAATGTCTGCTTACCACGCCTTCCGCTAGTTATAATACCAGTTGGTTAGAAGCTGCTTATTTATGTGAGCGGGTATTTTACATACGCAGAGAGGAAATCCTTAAGCCATCCGGATATGCAGAAAATTCTTACTTATCGGAGCCGGTATCCGATACATGTACGTACATACATATGTATATATGCACATACATACATACATACAGGAGTCAGTCCTTAAGTCCGGACGAAGGCCAGCTTAACAAAAAAAGTATACATAAGTAGGGCACACACACATACAAGACATAGATATGTATATACATACATATGTGCATATTGTAGAAAACCTTTTCGTTTGGGTTTCTTGGCATTTTTCCAAGACCTATCCACAAAATTTTGCATTAAGTAGTTACTCTTTTTTTCCCTAAAAAAATTTGTCAAGTTTGTTTATTTTTAACTGACTTCATTCTAATTTATTTTTGGCTGCCACTTGTTGCAAGCTGAATTAGAACAGAGTTTCATTTTTTAAAGCACAATTTACACATTTGAACGATTTTTTATTTCCATTTGACGAAGAATGTGTGAAATTGTTAATGTGGCAATATGGATATTTGACAACGGGTATACGGCTTACGTTAGAAACGTAAATCCAATCGAACGATAAGTCGAAAGATAGTGGAACACTTTTATAGAAGAAAATGAGTGACTTACTTTCGTTCTCTTAAGTTTTCTTTCGACATCGTGGGGCAGGCAGTAAAAGTTTACTTGAACTAAAAAATTTACAATATTAAGAAAGATGGTTTTAGCTATTCTTTATTATCACACTGTAAGAGGGTTTTCATTTAAACGATACAATAAAATAATAATATTTAATTATAATTAAAGAAAAGAAAACGAAATTTATGAATATCAAAATTTAAAGTAGATTGAGTCAATTTTGTGAAAGGATGTGGAGGTGGAAGCTTGATAGCTTGGGATTACAAATTAGTTAGACAAACAGAAAACTCTTCGAACATGTCGAAAGCTGAAGCTCTTTGTTTTGTATAACTATTCGTTTATTGTGCTAAAGTTAAAGTCTACAACGACACTTGAATTTTCAGAAGCAGTAGTATGAGCAAAAGCAAAAGAAAATACACAAATGGGAAGTTTTTAAACGCTGATTATTTTATTGTATTGTTTAAATAAGAAACCTGAACACTTTCGTTTATTTTAGGGATTTTAAATCGGTTTTATGAAGTATTTTTTACGTACTTATGTATGCATAAGTGCTCGCCACTGCCTGTGGCTGTATTTTAAGCACACTTGCTTAAAAATAAACACCAGATTTGAATTTTTGTGTAATAGAAAACAAATATTCCCCCTTATTGCGAATGGCGTCGTCGGCGTCACATCAAGACGACAGTATATACTGTCACTTGTCTACTCTATATCGGCTATTATTGACAATCTCTTACTAATCTCTAAAGCTTTGTAAGTTAATGTAGCATGTTAATAGTAGTCAATTCTTGTTGACAAAGTGTAGACAAGTGACAACTTTTACTGTCGCCTTGATGTGACGTCGACGACGCCATTCGCAATAAGGGGTATTGTTTTTATACAAATAACAACTAAATCGGTATAAATTTAGACATTAAGAATATTTCAACAAAAATTTAAACAATATACCCAGTCAGCATTTTATAAAATTAATGATCATATTCGAGTCTTATTCGACTCCTCCTCATTCGGGAGAAAATGAAATAGTACCCTAGCCCCGAGTCTTCTAAAAAAATCTTTTATGACTCGCGTTTTTGATCAATTTTGATTCAATTTCGAGACAGTTTGTGGTATTACTTAAGCGACCCACCCACTTGCAATATAATTGCGCAATTTTCCCTACTGTACAATAATACCGCTGATATTTATATAAATCGAGACGAGAACAACTCTTAATTAAAATGTTGCATAATATAAAAATATATTTTGATTTGTTTAAATGTAATTTACTAAATATCTCGACCAAAGGAATATATGAGTTAGACCACTTGCATAATTAAGGGCACATATATCAAAAGACCTTTGATTTTTATTCAAGACAGCTGTGTAATGTGGTGGCAACATTGTTCAATGTTGTTTACTTCACTTTCAGGAAAATGGGGCAATATTTTCTTTGAACATAGTGTAACATTTATTGCATAGTATAGGTCAAAACCACAATAATATATACAACCACATATGCAATAATATTGTATATTGGTATATGTACAATGTAATGGGTGTTTTTATTGAGGTATAGAACTTTAAGTTGGCATCACTTTTTTAACTGGCGGCCATTTTGTCAGCTGTCAAGTGATTAATATTTAGTTTGGTTTGCCATTTCATCATGAACAGGTTGACAAAAGAACAACGCTTGCAAATCGTGCAAATTTATTTCGAAAATAATGGTTCAGTTCGCAAAGTTTACCGCAAGCTCCGTCCATTTTATGGTCGACATAATCGTCCATCAGAGCAATTAATTCGGTTAACCATGGATCGTTTTCGCACTACGTTTACTCTATGTGATAATACGCATCCGCAGAGACGTCGAACAGTGCGCACCGAAGAAACAATTGCCGCTGTAGAGCAAAGTGTTGAAGAGGACCCGAATGAATCGATTCGCCACCGTGCACAGCAATTGGAGCTTTGTCCATCAACTTTATGGAAGATTTTGGATGGCATGAATGTGGATGAGTTGTGGTTCCAACAAGACGGCGCTACATGCCACACAGCGCACGTCACGATCGATTTATTGAAGGAAACATTCGATGAGCGCATAATTTCGCGGAATGGACCTGTCAATTGGCCACCAAGATCGTGTGATTTGACACCATTGGATTATTTTCTTTGGGGATATGTGAAGTCGCTCGTCTACGCCAACAAACCAGAAACGTTAGGGGACTTGGAAGCCAACATTCGTGGCGTTATTGCCAACATACGGCCCCATATGCTCGAAAAAGTGGTTGAAATTGGACCTGTAGAATTGGCTTTATTCGAGCCAGCCGCGGCGGCCACATGCCCGAAATCATATTTAAACATTAATGGCATAAAATTATCCTTCCAATAAAGCCAAATTGATGGACATTAAAACGATTTTCTTGTGTTTTATTTCAATTCGAAGTTCTATACCTCTAAAAAACACCCTGTACATTGTACATACATAAATTCACTGACACCTTATATTTTTTTGATTTTACTGTACGAGCTTTTTGTTTTTTAAACAAAAACACTTTCTAAGTATTTCTGGGAATCATTTTCGTGTCTTATGGCCTGTTTCCCACCTGCGAAAGACAACGTTCGACTTACAATTTATATTGAAAACAGAAACTAATTTTCATATTTTATTGTTGTTTTCAACATATATTGTAAGTCGAACGTTTTCTTTCGCAGGTAAGAAACAGGCCATTATTTTAAGCACAGAACTGATTAATCAGTTTTTGATCAATCGAAAAAGACTCAGTTTGGTGAAACAATCTTCCACATGCTGACTGGGTACATATGATCCTAAATTTGAGTAAATTTTTTGTGTAAGTACATATGTATGTATGTATGTACTAGTGATTCACGAAAGTTCGTATTCGTATTCGAACTGTCGCATATTCGGCCATTTTCAGGCGAATACGAATATTTTTTCAGAGATTAAATAAATAAATGCATAAATCCAAACGAAATTTTAATAAATGACTAAAAATTTTAGTTTGTACGTATACATTGTATCATTTTCAAATATTATTTAATGACGATCATTAAAATTGTGGGTACTTTTATTAACTTTAAAGTACGCCAACAAGAGTGTGAAGTCCTTTTTCATAAAAATGTTTTAATATTTCATATTGCATATAATATTCGTATCCGTATCGTGAATATCGTTTCAAATATTCGTATCGTATTCCCGAAAATCAAAAATTGACATTCGTTACATCACTAGTATGTAGATAGGTACATACATATGTATGTATGTATTTATTTGAATTAAAGACTTTATTTATTTGATAGTTTTGCTTGTTTTTTTTTTTGTTAGCTTAATTCAAAATCTTATGGGTACTGTACTGAGTAAAACGCGAACACGAACTGCATATAGACAAACAACTTTCACATTAAGAAGGAACATACATACATAAATACATCATGCGTATGTGAAAATAGAAAATCACCGAAATAATATGTATTAATTTAAGTATTTTGTAGTGTCGCTCAGCTTACATACTTCTTGATTTCCGTTTAGAAACGTTTTTTAGGCTCGCATGTGCCGATACGAGTACATTGTAGTGAACAACAGTCATCATCTTCTCTACAATTTGCATAATTATCTTTGCAATTATGATTACCGATTTGCTGTAATACAAATAAAAAACAAATGGAATTTTATTTATTTTATGTGTTAAAAATAGTTTTGTAGTAACAATAATAACGAACCTCGGAATGTTGTACAAATGCTATGATGATGGCAATAATGAAGAGAATATATTGTACAAGTTTCATTGTGGCTGACTGGAATCGAGAGACGGATGAGACTGAGTTTTAATAATCTTGAAGCACTATATTTATATGAAAAATTGCCTGTTGTTCAATCGTCAACAAGAACATACATACATACATATGTATGTACGTACATACATACTAGTGATGTAACGAATATCAAATTTTGATATTCGCGAATACAAATATTGGAAATGATATTCGCGCATACGAAAATTATAAGTGAAATTTATAGCCATAAAATTGGAGTATGTTTGCGCCTGCAAAATGAAATTTGAAAAATTGTTAAAAAAAGAACTTTATACCTACTCCCTTTGGCGTATTTTAAAGTTAATAAAAACTACTCAAAATTTTAGTGATCGTCATTATACCTATAGCATTTGAAAATGATACAAAGCACAAATGTCTATAAAAAATTTAACGAGTATTTATTTTTAGCCATTTATATAAATTTCGTTTAGAACTTTTGCATATATTTATTTAGTATTTTTGGAAAAATATTCCAATTCGTATTCACCTGAATTTGGCGAATACGAATACGAATGTCTAAAAATGATGGCCATTGAATCTGTTGTGCTTTTTGGTAGTACACAGAAAAAACTAATTTTTCATTTCAAACACAAAATTCTCTGAATCAAATATTATTTTTTTCAATTTAGGTCCTACAAAGAAATTTGTAAATTCAAATGCCAAATTTTGTAATAATTTGTTTGAAAAAAAAACTTGATTTTTTTCAATTAACAAATTGTCTGATTCAACAAAAATTTTTAATGAAAATAAAAAGCAAATAAAACAAATAACTGTTCTGTACAGTGTGCAATTTCTATATTGGAACAGAAATCTTCTCTTAACAATTTTGTTACAAATGTTACTCTATATTAATTGTATGAAGTAGAATTTTTCACTCCATACTGTTTTTTGTTTTGCTTAAAACAAAATTGAAACAACTTTTCACTGGAGGAGTAAAAAATATTTACTGAACTTAAATTTAATTTCAAACAAACGTTTGTTTGAAAATTTTTTGGGAATAATTTTTTCTGTGTAAATAAATGTTTCCTTTGTTGCGAGTTTAAACTTTTTATGAAAAATCCCAAACAAATAGCTAGATTAAAATAAAAATGGCTAAAAAATAGCTAATAGCTAAACTCATTTTTCTGCTGCTATCGATAGTATCTCCATTCGATAGTTTCGATAGTATTTTTTGTTGCCATCGATACTATCGATAGTTTTTGATTCTTAAAAAATTTCCAAATGTGTACTTTTCGAATATAAAATCTTAAACTTTTTAATCATTCCTTAAAGTAAAAAGGAAGTTATTTAAAAAAATTTTTTTTCAATGTTTTAAATATACATACTATGTACAATGTACATGCATATATGTACATATATGTACATATGTAGATACGTATTAAAATTTAACGAAAAACAAAAAACATGTAGGTATACATAGATCAACAAAAAATAAATTAAAAGGCATAAAAAGTAAAGAAATTCTTTTATCATTACTTAAACTATTGCAGTTATCTAAAAAGTATTAATTTAAGATAACTCTACGTCTCCACCCGGCATGAAATTTTGTTATAACTTGATGTTATAACTGAGTTGAAAAAACAATTGCACTAACCATAATGTTATAACTTGAAAAAGGCATAAAATTTAGCAGTCTATATATAACAATAACTTGAAGTTAATGCTAAAGTTAGTCATTTCATGTCAGGTGGAGACCGCAAGTAGGGAGAATCAGATTATTTAGCGACACCGTTTATTTAAAAGTAAAGGCCCAACTATAATATGAATAAGCGAACTTAAACGACTGTGCGGTGAAAAACGTATGTGGCAAACTATAATGTACTTATGCAACTTTTCGTCAAGTTTCGTCAAATGTCATTCGCTTAAGCTAAGTTCCAAACTGAACGCACATTCCGTACGGAAAACACTTTTTGTGCATTTTTTAAAATCAAGCAAATAGCATCACAAAATATTCATTGATTTTAAATATTTTTTTAGTGTTTCTTATTTTAAACTCAGAAAAGAGAGCAAAACTTATACATATTTTCATTCTTTGTTTTACAATACACATATACACTTGAGTTTATTTATGTTCATTGTTGCCCTTTTTAGTAGTGCATGTAAGTACATTGTGGCCACCTAAAAGTCACATCTGAATTGTTTAAGTATTTGACAGACTTATCCTTCAATTATGGCATTAGCTTAAGCCAGCTTATTCATATTATAGTTGGGCCTTAAAGAGCAGGAACAGTCAAATATTCGTCAAACTGAGCCGCCGCCAAATTTATGCAAGTGTCAAAGCCGTTGGTGCACAATAATTGTATTTTTTATTCAAATTGCTTTTACTAGTTGCAAACTGAAACAAATGCAAAACTAATTAAGATATTGCCACATTTATATATTTAATGATGACCATTATTATAAAGGTTTACAAGTAATTTTGAATGTTGCATTTTTTTATTCCACAGTTCAAGGTTGGCAACCGAAACAAATAAACCGTTACCGAGTTTATAATACCGGTATACCGATATTACTGCTAAATTTATTACTTCAGACAGTGTACACTGCAAAAAATCTTTTTTTTATTAAATTACTTCGAACGGGAATTATTTTTACATAAACATATAAAAACATTTAAACTTATAAGTTTCTATACACGTTTTTATACTTTTATTAAAAAATAATTTATTAAAAAAGCAAAATAAGAAAACTGCAGTTGAAACTTTGTATATATAAAGTATACATTTTGGTTAATTAAAGAAAATAATAAAAATAAATACATACAGTGTACGTATATTATACACGAAGTACATGTATAATTGTATGTACTTGGTGATGTGCGAATATTCGTATCCGAATTTCGGAATGTTTTCTTAGATATTCGTATTCGCATTCGTCAAATTCAGACGAAACGAATATTTGAATATTTCAAATCAAGCAATAAACAATATTCTTGTAGCCAACTTAAAAACAAACAAAAACAATTTCTCGTACAATTAACATTTAGATAGTTAAAGTAAGTACTTTTCTTCACCTCAAGAGAGCAGTCTTTAACTTCAGATATAAAAGTTTCGAAAATTTTTCTCCATTATCCCTATTAACCCATTAACCCTATATTTGAATTAGACCTATTTTTTTGTTATAAGTATCAAATTCCAAAGCTGTAAACAAAAAATGTATTAAGCTACTTTAAAACAAGATAGATTTTTAAATATGTATTTCCAAAAATCTTCTTCGCCCAGCTAAAAATAAGAAGAATACTGCAAAAATACTAAAAATTGCCATTTTTAATTTAATTTTATTGGAAATCACCGGGAACTCAAAAGCAAATTATATTTGTTACTACTTTCTGTGTATTGCTTGCATCATTTTCTACCTAAGAGAGACTTTTCAGTCGAAAATATTGAGTAGCGAAATTCTTTTATAATAGCGAAATAATTAACCCACTTTTTTTTTAAAAACGGCGAAAATTTCCTTTTTTTCAAAATTTTAGTTTAAATTGCGTATAACTTTTGACTTAATTGTGATTTTGAAACCCAAAATGTAGCAGACTTCGGATAGCTAGTTTAGAAACTACAGAATTATTTGCATTTATGGCAGCAAACCTCATATTTTAGACAAATCACATATGTAGTATATCAATTAAAGAATAATAATGGGGATACATATGTATATTAAAAAAGCACTCTTGAAAACTTTAAATCTTCGCATTAGCTTGTGTATCGGGAACAGCCAATATACTAATTTTCGCGATTTCATATACAAAAACTGTGGCTTACAATGGCTTTGCTATTTTCATATTAACAGAACCTCAAATGTAGTGTCTGAACCAAAAATATATAAATCATTAACGTATGTAGCAGAAATGTCAGAAAGATTAGAAAATTCAAATTATATGATAAAAATAAATATAGAATGGCACATAAAATTTATAACACAGTCGGTCAATTATTTAGCAAACCTAAGGATAAAATACATAAACTAGATAAGTCGAACTTAGTTTATAAGATACCGTGTAATGGAAATAATAACGAAAACTGTGATAAGCTGTATATAGGTACAACCAAGAATAAATTAAAAACAAGAATAGCTGGTCATAAATCTGATCAAAAATATAGGAACATTAATTCACAAAGAACAGCATTATCATCTCATTGTGCCAATTTAAATCATAATCCTGATTTTGATAACGTATCAGTACTAAACACACAAAGTAATTGCAGAAGACGTTATATGTTAGAGATGTTACAAATTAATAATGTTAAAACAGATAAAAGAATAAATTTTAGAGTAGATACAGCTAATCTTGCTCATTCCTACAGATATTTGTTATATAAAAACATAAAACGATAAAAAATATGTTTAAGTTTATAATATTTTTAAAAAAGATTGAAAAGTTGATTATACATATGTACCTGTTAATGTATATATGTATTTACGTATACATATATATGTTTGCTCGTGTATATGTATAGGTGTTTATGCATGTATAAATGTACCTTTACGTATATGACTATGTTTTTTATGAATATGTTTATCCATGCATGTGACTTTTGGTCTATGTACAGATGTATATGCATACATGCAAAGTTGAAGCGAAATATCGATAAAAATAAATAAAATTGTAAATTTATTACTAAAAGACCTATAGCTTAAATAAAATTTATATAGGTATAATATGATTTATTAAAATATAATTTGTTTCAATGGAAAAGAGAATTTTAGCTCTTTAGTTATACCTACATAGCTGCTAATTTTAACAACATACCAATAGTAATTGTAAGAATTTTTTGTCCATAGACTGAAAAAAATAAATAAATTGTAGCAAAAACTGTGTCACTATTCATAATCACCCTTACCGCAATTTTGTAAAAAATGAATATTGTACCAGCTTGTTGGTATAATGTGTGCTTCGAGCATGAATGCTCAATCGCTTGATTGAGCGTGCATGCTGTTGTAGTGTATGGGCCGCTTTACTGCTAAGCTGATTAGTTTGCCGGAGACAGAGACGAGGGGAAAATAAACGAGTACTCAGCAGCGTGCTTTTCGCACCGTTTTTAGTGCTTTTTGAAATTTTCGACGCGAAAAATTTTGAAGTTAGTGCTCAGTGGTTTTTTAAGTTCATATCGGTGCTTTTTGTTTCGAGTCGGTGGCACTAAACCAAAAATTCGAAGAAAAATTTCCTCAACTATTTTTTCTTTAGAGGAAATGTACATATATGTATATAAAAAAAAGCTCTGAACTTAAATGGAGCATTTAAAAAAATTCTACCAAGATTGTACAAGGCTTGGTGGAAGAAATAAGCGCCATATTTCCCTTAAACTTTAACATTTAAATCATAATTAATATAAAAAATGTTTTGCCACGTCACAAAGAAGACATAATAGAAGTATTTACCCAAGTATAGTTTAATATCGATATTTTGTGTAGTCTAGGGAAAATATAATTAGTCCACTATCGAGTTTTCAGTTGAGAATTATCGGATATTTCTAATTTAATTGAATTCGAAAAATACGTTTCTTTCCTGACGAAAAATTATTAAAAATAAAATTTTTTATAATAACTACAAAAGGCTTCGTCAAACTGATTTGAGAATTTACTGATTCTTATACAATTAAAATGTGTATCGGATGCCTCAAATTTATAGTTTTAAAAATGTCAACCGATTATTATATTTTTTATATGCATATTTGTGTATAACAATTTTTTTTAATACATATATGATAATAATTAAAAATGTAGTGCTTTTTTACTTAAATTACGCGCTTTTTTAGTGATTTTAGTGCTTTTTGAAATTTAGAAGTTGACAACGCTGGTACTCAGCTTCATGTACTGTCAATACGTTTTGCTTTCTCATTCGTAATGTTAAAAAATCACACATGCATACACAAAACTATGCATAAAAAATATGAGCTGAAAATAAAACTTGAATTGTGTGGACACCGATGAAAGTTCAAAGAAGAAAAAGTGATAAGCTTAGCAATGAGACTTGACTAGTGTGAACTAAGACTTTGTTGGTATTTCGCACTAGTGATGATTATGATATGATTGCACTTTCCGGTTGATTAAAAAACAGCGCTTATAAGAATGTGTAAAGGAGAAATTGAAATATATTTCTGAAATTTTATTTTTAGTCGGAATCGGTATACTGGTACATACCGGTATAGACATAAACGGTATTCTGGATACCGGTATTTTCTAACCGAAATGGATCGGTATCTATACCGGTATCTAATTTTAGCGGTATTTGAAACGGTATCGGTATTATTACGATACCGTTTGCCAACCTTGCATTATTTTTTACTTTTGTAGTAGCGTATTTTGTCGATAGTATCGCTATCGGAAAAATATATCGATAGTCTACTTAAAATGTAAACTCAGCCTATACGAAAAACGAGAGCAAAACACACAGAAAAAATGTTTTAAATCGAAAATAAAATCGCGAGTAAAAAATTAATTTTTAATTTTTAATATCCAGGGGAAAATGCATGCAAAAACGGAATTATAGCATCGCATTGACACATTTTCATAAAACAAGTTTTATCAAAAACAACTAACAAGTATGAATAAAAAAAAGTATTTACTTGTTACTTAAAAATTTGTTTAAAAAAACACATAGTAGGTATATATTTGCGGTTTTAGAGGTATGCTTTGACAGTTATAACGGCGCGGTTTGTATCCTGGCTGCGTCGATATTTTTTTTGTGTTTTCGTGAAAAACATAGTCGTAATAATAATTTTTAAGATTAAAAATTTATTCGTATAAAAATCTAAAATGAAAAAACCAAAATGTCAAAAAACCGCCAAAATAAAAAATCGCCAAAAACTGAAAAAAATCGCTCAAACGAGAAAAAAGCACCAAAACTAAAAAAATGCCAAAAAACAAACAAAAAATCGGTAAAATGAAAAAAAAAGCATAAAATTAAAAAAAAGCAAAAACGCAAAAAACGGCAAAACTAAAAAAACCCCTATTAAAAACGCTTAAAACCGAAAAAACTCCAAAACTAAAAAATGCCAAAATTATATTTTATATAGGTTAAAGTATTAGCATAGTATTACTACGGAACCCTTCGTGCACAAGTCGGAGTCGCACTTTACTGATTTTTTTTGTAGTAAATGGATATATAAATATAAAATTAATTAAAGAACATGTTCCGTTTCATTTCTTTGAAACCGTTCCTTTGTGCTGAACAAATTCCAAAAATTCCGCGATATATACCTTTTCCAATGGGATGTTTAAATTGAGGAAATTAACAATTTTGCAAAATCAAAGATTATTAAATAAAACAAGTTACATAGTTTACTTGGTATGTAGGTACAATACTAAAACTATTTTCGAAGTTCGAAGCTTAAGCGAACATTAAATCGAATCTCATGTCAAGTGGGATATTAAATATTGTTTTATTGCTACAAGTGCAACAAACGAGCAATTTATTCATCAAGTATCAAGAAATAAAATTACTCTTAATGCACCAAACTCGTATCTCAATAAATGCGATCCATAATTAAACTTACTACTAATATCACTGTTGCGATTTTTAAGTACGTTTTGCGGGAAAAATTATGATTTAGCTATTAGCGGGAATTCTAGCTATTTTTTGTCGATCATAATTCGCTTTAAAATGTGAGCTTGTTTACCTTGCGGTTACACGTTAAATAAATTGCTTTCAGTTTTTTCACACATATGGTTTGTCAAAATTTGTTAAAATTGAAGTTGTGACGTAGGCTGCAAGCAATTTGATTTACAATTTTATGTTCAAAATACGGTCGACGAGGAAACAATTAAAAATGTTCGGCTAAATATTTTATTTCAGCAAAGAAAATTACTTCTGTCTTAATTTTTTTACAAACACAAAAATTATTTTAAAACAGCAGTTAAATTGAAAGAAAAATTTAATGAGGCGTTGAAAGAAAAATTGAAGTCCACCTGGTATTCAATTCCCAAATGTATGAGCGTGGTAGTAAAAATGTGTGAATGTATTGAATAAATTGAAGCAAAAATTTAACGTGTAGCCTCCTAGTTAGAAGCGGTGAACGTATATGAAGCAAACTATACAAAAAAAAAGATGATTGAATAGCGCCACAATTGTGCAGGTTTAAAGGTGAGGTAATGTAATGTCCAGCCTAACATCCGTCTTGATAAGTAGTGTTATACATAAGTAAATACGTTTACATTATTAATCATTTGAATATAGCTTCAGATAACTGTTATGTTTGCATGTTTTATTAGACTTAAAAAATGTAGTACTCCAAAACGGGAACTCACAATACAAAAACCAGCAGGTTTGTCAGCACTACTTTTATTCTATAACTTGAAGATATTTTTAACTGGGGAAGTCCGGAAGTAACAGAACTGATGAATTACATATGTTTCTGTACATACCAGAATCGACACAAACAAAATTGCTGCAAATAGGTATATCTGTGCAGGCCTATAATATGTATATCTTTTTTAATAAAAAAAGCCTTTTATTAACCTATTACATTACTTTTATTTGGTATTTTATACAATTTGTAGGAAAATTTGTGAAGTACGAAAGAAGTTAACAAATTACCGTAAAATTTTTGAAACAACCTAAAAATAAATGTATTTTTTAGCTATTTATCGCTAAATTTTCAAATCATTTTGAAATTTAGCTATTTTCTTGTCTACTTTAGCGATATTTCTTGGAAAAAAGTTGGCAACAGTGACTAATACATATAAATGTAATCAATTCCTTAATAATTGCATATGAACTTTTATCCAAACAGCGAAGTATAAAGAGAGGAACCGTTTCTCTTTTGCTCTCTTGAAAATTTGTATTTTTGAGAAATTTTTAGATATTTTAATTGAACTGTAGTGAATTTTAATCAGAAATAATTCATAGTTAGGCTCAAGTTCAGTAATTTCAATTCTTATTGAATGAAATATTTTTATTAATTAATGTGAGTTTCTAAAGAAGAGAAGAAAAATTAAACTTAGACTTTAAGCTGGGGGAAATACCGATACTTTTCTGTGCAGCCACGCACTTCATCAGCACCCTAGTCTATCTACTTGGGTAGAGATTCTTATTAACATCAGCTATTTAACTTAAATGTACAATGAACGGAATATGAGAAACGATTGTTGTGTATACAATTGATTTACCTTTGGTAAACACATTTATAAGTATCACTATTAATTTTCTGTTTTTTCCAATTTTTCATTTTTCTATTTAGGTTAGCACGAAATTATTTTACTCTACCTCAGTATGTTTAACTATTCTTACTTATCTTTTTACGATCATCACATTAATTATTTTTACTTATTCGATGTACCATCGGTACATGCATGTAAGTATTATTGTAGTGGTCTATGTTACCTGTTGTTGCATTCTACAGTTTTTACTTGGATTTCCAGCATTCTGAAACTGTGATGACCAAGTGAACAGTGATTGCCAAGTGAACATATTTTTGTCACGTGCCCATGATGTATTAAGTGAGAAATTTTTAGATATTTTAATTGAACTGTAGTGAATTTTAATCAGAAATAATTCATAGTTAGGCTCAAGTTCAGTAATTTCAATTCTTATTGAATGAAATATTTTTATTAATTAATGTGAGTTTCTAAAGAAGAGAAGAAAAATTAAACTTAGACTTTAAGCTGGGGGAAATACCGATACTTTTCTGTGCAGCCACGCACTTCATCAGCACCCTAGTCTATCTACTTGGGTAGAGATTCTTATTAACATCAGCTATTTAACTTAAATGTACAATGAACGGAATATGAGAAACGATTGTTGTGTATACAATTGATTTACCTTTGGTAAACACATTTATAAGTATCACTATTAATTTTCTGTTTTTTCCAATTTTTCATTTTTCTATTTAGGTTAGCACGAAATTATTTTACTCTACCTCAGTATGTTTAACTATTCTTACTTATATTTTTACGATCATCACATTAATTATTTTTACTTATTCGATGTACCATCGGTACATGCATGTAAGTATTATTGTAGTGGTCTATGTTACCTGTTGTTGCATTCTACAGTTTTTACTTGGATTTCCAGCATTCTGAAACTGTGATGACCAAGTGAACAGTGATTGCCAAGTGAACATATTTTTGTCACGTGCCCATGATGTATTAAGTGAGAAATTTTTTAGACAACAATCGTTTCTCATATTCCGTTCATTGTACATTTAAGTTAAATAGCTGATGTTAATAAGAATCTCTACCCAAGTAGATAGACTAGGGTGCTGATGAAGTGCGTGGCTGCACAGAAAAGTATCGGTATTTCCCCCAGCTTAAAGTCTAAGTTTAATTTTTCTTCTCTTCTTTAGAAACTCACATTAATTAATAAAAATATTTCATTCAATAAGAATTGAAATTACTGAACTTGAGCCTAACTATGAATTATTTCTGATTCAAATTCACTACAGTTCAATTAAAATATCTAAAAATTTCTCACTTAATACATCATGGGCACGTGACAAAAATATGTTCACTTGGCAATCACTGTTCACTTGGTCATCACAGTTTCAGAATGCTGGAAATCCAAGTAAAAACTGTAGAATGCAACAACAGGTAACATAGACCACTACAATAATACTTACATGCATGTACCGATGGTACATCGAATAAGTAAAAATAATTAATGTGATGATCGTAAAAAGATAAGTAAGAATAGTTAAACATACTGAGGTAGAGTAAAATAATTTCGTGCTAACCTAAATAGAAAAATGAAAAATTGGAAAAAACAGAAAATTAATAGTGATACTTATAAATGTGTTTACCAAAGGTAAATCAATTGTATACACAACAATCGTTTCTCATATTCCGTTCATTGTACATTTAAGTTAAATAGCTGATGTTAATAAGAATCTCTACCCAAGTAGATAGACTAGGGTGCTGATGAAGTGCGTGGCTGCACAGAAAAGTATCGGTATTTCCCCCAGCTTAAAGTCTAAGTTTAATTTTTCTTCTCTTCTTTAGAAACTCACATTAATTAATAAAAATATTTCATTCAATAAGAATTGAAATTACTGAACTTGAGCCTAACTATGAATTATTTCTGATTAAAATTCACTACAGTTCAATTAAAATATCTAAAAATTTCTCACTTAATACATCATGGGCACGTGACAAAAATATGTTCACTTGGCAATCACTGTTCACTTGGTCATCACAGTTTCAGAATGCTGGAAATCCAAGTAAAAACTGTAGAATGCAACAACAGGTAACATAGACCACTACAATAATACTTACATGCATGTACCGATGGTACATCGAATAAGTAAAAATAATTAATGTGATGATCGTAAAAAGATAAGTAAGAATAGTTAAACATACTGAGGTAGAGTAAAATAATTTCGTGCTAACCTAAATAGAAAAATGAAAAATTGGAAAAAACAGAAAATTAATAGTGATACTTATAAATGTGTTTACCAAAGGTAAATCAATTGTATACACAACAATCGTTTCTCATATTCCGTTCATTGTACATTTAAGTTAAATAGCTGATGTTAATAAGAATCTCTACCCAAGTAGATAGACTAGGGTGCTGATGAAGTGCGTGGCTGCACAGAAAAGTATCGGTATTTCCCCCAGCTTAAAGTCTAAGTTTAATTTTTCTTCTCTTCTTTAGAAACTCACATTAATTAATAAAAATATTTCATTCAATAAGAATTGAAATTACTGAACTTGAGCCTAACTATGAATTATTTCTGATTAAAATTTGTATTTTTTTTAGAAAGTAAGGCATCGATATTCAACTTATTGCTAATTTCAAAAAAATACATATATTTAAGAGAAAAATATCGAGAGGTCACTTATTAAAAATTGCACTTGAGCAAAATTATGAATTTTTCACAAAATAAATATGTACCTACATACATACATATCTCTGTGCTTATGTCTGTATCTCTATACTACATAAACGCACTTTGGTAAAGGGTATATAAGATTCGGCACAGCGGAATATAGCACTCTTACTTGTTTTTGTTCTACTTAAGACAATTTTTTTTGGTTTGTTACTATTAAGTATATTTATATAATTATTGCCACATGCCCATGGCTATTAAAGCCTGGCCCACGATGTCGACAAGAAATTTTCTTTCGCTTACTTATATTGCAAACAAAAACTAATTTTCTTATTTTGTTTTTGTTCTCAGTATAAGTAAGCGATAGAAAGTTTCTCGTCGACATCGTGGGCCAGCCAGTTAATTTTAGTTAATTTTAATTATTATTTTTCGATCTTAATTTGTTTCTATATTTATGATTTGAACGGGCTAAAGTTCGTAACGCTTTTTAAGCAAAATTACATGTGATAATTATAAATGAACAAATAACATCAAAGTTAGTTGTAAATATTCTGACAACACATAGTTGAACGGAACAGCCAGCCGTAAAACTGTTAAAACCAAAAAAAAAAAACAGCTCATTAACAAAAAAGTTGTCTATGCCAGTGGACCTTTCTGTGGACATGCCCATGTACAGGGTGGCCCAGAAAGACCGAAGTGGTGTGAATTCCTTATAACTTTTTATTTAAGACATATTTTTTTAATTTTTTGTTTTTATAATACAGTAAATTTATAGGGAATATTTTTAGATTAGTTATTAAAAATTGTATCCCGCAAGTGGTGGCCATTTTCTGCTTCGCACAAATGTGCTCTTTCCATTTCCATTATTCATAACTTATTTATGAGTGACGAAGCCCATTTCCAATTAAATGGGTTTGTTAACAAGCAAAACTTTAGGATATGGGCTAAGGAAAACCCGAGAGTACTTCATCAACGACAATTACACCCAGTTAAGTGTACTGTTTGGTGCGGTGTTTCTTCAGAAAGGATCATTGGCCCATATTTTTTGGAAAATGAAAGAGATGTCGCCATTTCCATCAATGGTGATCGATATCGGGCCATGTTGGAAAATTTTGTAAGGCCAGCCGTGGAATACCATCCGCAAATATGGTTCCAACAGGATGGAGCCACAGCGCACACTCCGAGGGCCACAATGGCTATTTTACGCGACATCTTTGGGGAAAGAATAAATTCGCGTAGAAGCAATTTTAATTGGCCTCCGCGTTCCCCGGATTTAACCGCTCCAGACTGTTTCCTTTGGAGTTATTTAAAAGGGAAAGTTTATGTTAATAAGCCTAGGACTATTGAGGAATTAAAAACCAATATTCCAGACGAAATTAACAACATAACACCGGAAGTTTTGCGAAAGGTCATGGAAAATGTGTTGAAAAGAGATCATTTGTGCGATGCAGAAAATGGCCTCCACTTGCGGGATATCATTTTTAACAACTAATCTAAGAATATTCCCTATAAATTTACTGTATTTAAAAAACAAAAAATTAAAAAAATATGTCTTAAATAAAAAGTTATAAGGAATTTACACCACTTCGGTCTTTCTGGGCCACCCTGTACAAAATCTTGTGATCTCTTTAATAACAGGTCTTTCCCAAAAAAATTACAAGAAATCCTCAGTTTTTGTGGCAATTTTTATGAACAAAGAAACTAAGAGAGGACAAATGTCGACACAACTATAATTATTAATTCTTTGTAATTTTGCGCACATACTTATGTACATACATACTTATCAATACATACAAACATACATGAGAATATACATACATATGTACATACATACATATTTATCTAGTACCCAGCGGTAAAACACAAAAGGCTTTCTTTTTGCAGGCCTTATTAAACGCCTTCTTAGGAATTTATTTGATTCAATTACAATTCTTAGCCAACTGCTAAAGAATGCCTCAAAAAAGGCCTTGACTTTCATAAACATATAAAATACACATTCCACACTCCTTCTTTGAGAAAGGAGAAAATAAGGAGTAAGATATTTTGTTTTGTTTTTACCAAAAAAGCAAAAACCATTAATTTGAAGGGCTCCCAGAATCTCTGTCGAAAAAAGCAAGAACAGAAAGCCTACCCCGCACAGTGTTGTATCGCGGCCAAAAATAGTATAATGGATGGCTTGAAACCCGAAAATATTTTGATCCCATTTAATAGTACACACTCTGAATAAAAAAATTGAGAAAGAATTATATAAAAATGTTATTTTTGACCGAAGATATAGAGCGTAAAAGTTGCACAAGTTCAATAATTTGTTTGAAAGTAAGGAAAATTTGCATGTGCTTTAAAAGTCTAAAAAATTAAATTAAATCGATTTATGTACATACGTAAACAAATTTTAATAAATTTATTCGAACAGGATTTTAATATGGAAACAGTATTTTTAATTCGAAATGTTAATGACAATAGGAATACCGTAATAATAAAGACAATAACAAAACCGAAAAAATTTTTCGGTAAAATCACAATTTTTGACAGAAGCTTAAAAAACATCTCGATATATCCCGCAGAACTTTTTACATAATTTAACTACCACAAGTACTTTTAGTAAAAAAAAATGCAACATGAGTCCGATCACATGGGAGATGTTTAAATCTAGTAATGAAATTTTTTTTTTGGGTTGGAAGTACATACTTATGCTTTTAGTATATTTTTTTAAATTAATCAATTAAAAGTCTCAAAACTTTCAATATTGTAAATACACAGGAATTTGCTGGTTTTTGTTTGTTTTTTTTAACTTAAGGCCCAACTATAATATTGTTACGTAAAAAGATTCCTACAGGGTTAATGCAAAGAACTATCTAGAAGTATTTAACTAAAGCAACAAACGTACACACATATTCGCGTGCAAACACTGTAGCAAAGAACTAAATAAGCATGCGTAACACGTAAACAAGCAAAAGCAACAACAAAAAGCGTCTGCTTATTAAGAAGATTCGCATATTTCCACACGCACATACATACATGCTAATTCAAAGGAAAGGCAAAAGGTAAACAACCACCACGCATTGCTTAGTTAATGATGTACACACGTATGCATATACACATGTATGTACATAGTTACCACATGAACTTAATTGGGCACTTAGTAAACAACATTTAAGATGATAATGATCGTCTGGACTATGCTTGAAACTTCTGGTGGTATTGGTGCACAGTATAAAAAGCGCGATGCAACCAATGGCAAGTCAGTCGTGAATAAGTCAGTTGTGAAGTTCAGTTGTGTTGTGAACGAACAAGTCAGTCAGTGCTAATTGGAAATTAGTAGAGTGAACATCGTTGAAAGTAAAAGACCTCGTGCGGTGGATAATAACGTTAATAAGTAAATAAGAAAAGACAAGTTGTAATTGGTTTAGTCAAGAATAAAAGGAAGTTCAGTTGCAAATAAGAAAATCGTGTTGTTATTTATTTTTATTTTTGAGCAATCAAAAGAACTCACACGTTTAATAAAATTTAAACGTAACAATATGAATAAGCTGGCTTAAGCTAATGCCAGAATTGAACGATAAGTCTGTCAAATACTTACGCAATTCAGATGTGACTTTTAGGTGGCCACAATGTACTTACATGCACTTAAGTATTCTTTAGCCACAGCTCATTGTTCAGAATTTTTAGTAATTTTGTTTCTTCTTATAACTACTAAATGAATGCAATTCAATCAAATTAACTTGTTGGAATATCCTAATCTATTAAAAACTCTCAAATAATTATATCCACCCCTTTATTACTTGTTTTATTTGTTTTGCCTACTAAAAAGTACAACAATGAATATATGTACATAAATAAACATGTATGTATGTGTGTATACGTGTATTGTAAAACAAAGAATGTAAATACAAGTTTTGCTTTCTTTTCTGAGTTTAAAATAAGAAACAATAAAAAAATATTTAAAATCAATGAATATTTTCTGATGTTGTTTGCTTGAGTTTGAAAAATGCACAAACAGTGTTGTCGGAGATTATACTTAGGTCGAGTTTCGAAATTATAACACTGTATCTATTTTAAACTGGTATAGATAGATAGGTGGGAGTTTTATTTCTAAATAACAAGAAATAAGTTAATTACATTTAAATCCACTAAATACAATATAAAAAATGTTTTACCGCGGTTGCAACTCAACCTCTCTCCAACTTGACAAAAACTATAATGCTGCCTTGTGGCAAAAACGTCAAATACAAAATGAAGTAAGTAAAGAACAAAGCAGAGTAAGCAAATAAACAAAACAGAGTAGGCAATGAGTGCAATCGTGCAAATTCAAATTAACGGACATTTGTAAAAATAATAAATTCAAGTTTCAAATCACCGCCATTTACGGTTATACAATTACAATAAATTCAAATTAACGGAAATAATACCATTCCACGACATCCCCTCCCCCGTGAATCAACCAGATTCACCACCAGCTACGTCCAGGATGGCCAACTTAGATACTGGCCGATACAAGCACCCCCGTGAGGTCCGAATTTCTGCCCTTCGAATTATATTATCCTTTCCAGGAATTACATGTTGGACTATTCCCTTAAGCCAGTCTTTCCTGTTAACATTTACGTCACATATCAGTACTAAGTCGCCAACTTTAATTTCCCGAGAGGGCTCACACCATTTTTCGCGTCGAGTCAATGTTGGTAAATACTCCATAATCCATCTCTTCCAAAAATGGTCTCTCATTTGACGAGCAATTCTCCATTGTTTTCGCAATACTTTAGGCTGAGAGTCAATATCATCTACTGATGGCGTTTGGGCCGTATTGGCGGTACCCAGTAAAAAGTGGTTTGGTGTTATTGGGTTCTCATCGCATGAAGAAACTGGAACATGAGTTAATGGTCGTGAGTTCACCACATTTTCAGCTTCTATTAAAAAACTCTGGAACGTATGTTCGCGGGGTGCTACGTTATGCATAGTTTGCCTCAATACCCTTTTTATACTTTGGACCATACGCTCCCAAATGCCTCCTTCTGATGGATTTAGTGGACAATTGAATATCCACTGAATATTTCTGGATGACATTTCGTCAGTAATACGATCACAATCGAAAACCTCAGCAAATCGTTTAGCCTCACCTTCTAGGCCAATAAAATTTTTTCCGTTATCGCTTCTTATTTTCAACGGCGTTCCCCTTCTATTTATGAAGTTTCTAACATGCAATCTCCAAGTGTACAGCACGTATATTCAAACAGGTGAATAGGGCAACCCATCTCTTTTCCTGCTTACGACCATTCGTGACATAAACGGGACCAAAATAATCAAGACCGGTGTTCGTGAACGGTCTTACGTATGGCGTCAGACGGTCCATTGGTAGTTGACCCATTATAGGTGGCAGAGGTTTAGCCTTTTCGATTCTACACTGCATGCAATCACTCACGACTTTCTTCAAAACTTGGCGAATTCTTGGTATCCAAAAGCGTTGCCTTATTTCCGAAATTGTGGCTTCTTGGTTTTGATGTGCCATCTTTACGTGGAACCATTGAACTATCAAAAACGTTACGCCGTGGTCGGGTGGCAATATAATAGGGTGAGTAGCATCGTATGGTAACCATGTAGCTGCCTTAAGTCGACTGTTTACTCTTCAGATACCATTTAAGTCTTTGTACGGCATTAACTCATATAAGCGTGACTTCTTTGTTAACGATTCTCCTTTCTCAATTTGACGGATGTCTGTACAAAATGATTGTGACTGGGTGTGACGTATGATTATATTTTCGGCACGATTTAATTCGTCCACAGAAAGGGTAATTCGAATGAAGTGCCTTTTCTTACATTTCACCTCAATAAATCTTCCAACCCATGCCATCGTTCTCAGCAACTTTAAATATGAAGAAAAACGCTTGACGTCATATAAATCTATTTCCATTGTTAATAACGAAAATTCTGGCAATATCTCTAACTCATTATCATGAGTGGTTTGGTCACGTCCAGAGTATTTTGGCCAGAGTGCGGGGTCTTCTCTCAAAAATTTCGGGCCGTTGAACCACCTGCAGTTGGAACTAATTTTGGTGTTGTGGCGTAATCTGGTGGCCTCAGCTACATTGTGTTGTGTTGGCAGCCATCTCCAATTGCATACATCAGTCATACTCAAGATTTCATTTATTCTGTGAGCCACAAATTGTTTATAACGACGATTGGGAGACTGAATCCACTTTATTACTGTGGTCGAATCACTCCACAGCGTACAATGAGTCAGTTCGAGTTTATGTTCCTTTTGAATTGTCTGCATTAAACGCGTGCCTAAAACTGCAGCCTGTAGTTCCATGCGAGGTACAGATAATTGCCTCATGGGCGCACATCGAGTCTTGGAACAAATAAACGAGACGTCAATAGTACCATCTGTTCCGAAAAACCTCCAATAAGCCACTGCAGCAAAGGCACTTTCACTCGCATCAACAAATATGTATAGGCTGAGACTATCGTACCGTCCATTATAAAAATAGCTTCTCGGCACCTCTACTTCTGTCACCTTGTCCAAATCCTTTTTCCATTTGAGCCACGCAGTGTTGACGTGTTCAGGCAAATTTTCGTCCCACTGTACATTGCATCTCCAAACTTCTCTCATAATGAGTTTAGCACAAATGGTTAACTGGCCAAGCAGTCCCAAGGGATCAAACACGGACATGATTATACTCAGCAGTTCCCTTTTGGTTGGAATTCTTTTGGTCGTGATAACGTCCTCATCCACTCGATTGAATGTCAACTTAAAACGAAATGTATCATTCTTAGGGTACCAATACATACCCAAAACTCTTTCTGTTGACAAGACTTCTTCATCAACTGTGTTCGTGACGATTTGATCGCTATTAAGTTCTCTGACTACATCCCGTGAGTTGGAAATGAATCCGCGTAGTTCAAACCCAGCATGGCTGTGAATTTCTTTTACCTGCATTGAGATACGAATGGCTTCATCAATTGACTCAAAACTATCGACATAGTCGTCTACGTAGTGATTCCCTAAAATTGCCCTTATGGCTCGGGAATCGTATTGCGTGTGTCTTTTGGCATTCTCCACCTTCACATATTGGGCCGAGCAGGGTGAGCAGGCTGCTCCAAATGTCATCACCAACATCTCATACACATCAGGCTGCTGGTCATTGCGCCCATCACGCCACAGAAATCTTTGGGCGCATCTATCTTCGGGGCGGATGATAACCTGGTGAAACATTTCTCTGATGTCGGCGCATACGGCAACACAACCGATCCTGAAACTAAACAAAACTGAAGGCAAAGGCTGATACTCTTGGGGCCCTTTAAGGAGAAACGAATTCAATGACACATTATCCGCAGCGGCTGCTGCATCAAAGACTAAACGTAGTTTTTCTGGTTTATTGGGATTTACCACGGCGAAATGTGGCAAGTACCAGGTTTTCGATCCGATTTCGCTGGCCTCTAATGGTGATAACTTTCGAGCGTATCCCTTTTCAATATAATCGTTAATAGCCTTTTTGTATTTGAATGCAAACACACTGTCACGACTCATTTTCCTTTCAATATTTATTAATCTTTTCATAGCCATGGGTAAGCTGTCTGGCAGTTGCACATATTCATCTTTCCAGAGTAATCCCGTTTGAAATCGTCCTTCTACGTATTGAGTCGTCGTCTTTAAAATATTCCGAGCACGAACATCTTCGTCTGTTTCGACTGCGGCCGCAGGGCGAACACCAAAACTTTCAGTAGAAAAGTACTGAGCTACCATTTCATCAAGGGACTGGTCATTAATCGCACGCACATGAAGGCATGTGGCTATGCTGTTGTTTCTGTCGTTCTTCACTGGGGCATAAACCACCCTAGTTTCGTATTTGTCGCATATGGGCCGTTGTCATAAAGTAGCATTGTCTCGGTAGCTACCCCCAGATGAGCGTTATTTAGGCCTATAAGTACTTCAGGTACAGCGCTGGAATACTCACTGATGGACAGCGCGCTCAAATTAGGCAAGATTCCATTTAGTTCGAGTCCCTCTAAGCTTTGTACTGGCAAGCTCAAATCGTTGAAAACATGTACCTCTTGTAACAAATATTTTTTTGCAGTGTCCACTCCACTAATCGTGACGTTAACCAACGTCGTTTTCTCTTTAACAGAACCATCCCGAAGCCAACCCAATTCAATATGGCTGGGCTTACCTTGGATTCCGAGTTTCAACATTAAGGACTTGTTCATCAAGGTCACTGCCGAGGCATCATCAATAATGGCATGTGTACTAATTGTGCCTTTTGGGCCATGCAGGGTTACTGGCAATATTTTAAATAGAACCTTTGAAGATTTATTCGTTGTCTTACAGTTGAGAACGGGTTTATTGCTGCTAGGTGGTTTTTCTGATTGTAAATTTGGCACTTGCTTCGCATGAAGAATTCTGTTATGCATTTTCTTACAATCAGGATACGAACGCTCACGTTTAACTCAGCAATCACGGCTTGAGTGGCCTTTTCCCAGACACGAAAAACATAGCTTGAGGCGTTTCACTTCCGACCATCTGTCATCTACACTTTTATTTAGAAATGCTTCACATTTGTAAATTTTATGGCCTTTGCCACATAAAAAACACTTATCGGTCTGCGGCACTGTTGTGTTGTTCGTATGTAAAACCATTTTACGTTTCGTTTCCGTTTGATCAATTCTATTGTCACAAATCATACATAATATGTTTGCCGTCTCATTTAACCAGTTGCTAAAATTAACTACAGTTGGATATGGTTTTAGGGGGCGGCATATCTTGCCCATTCAATTTTTTTGCTCATTTGTAACTTGGAAACCAGCTCCTCTATTAATGTAGGGTTAGCTAAATGTTGTTGTGCTCCGGCTGACTGCAAAAAAATAGACAAATTTTTAACTATAGTTGCAAAGGATATTATTTTCCCCACTGCCGACTCAGATATCGGCGCTACCTCTCTTATAACTCTTAATTGACTGGACACCAACTGCTCTGGACGACCGAAAACATAGGCCACAATTCTGGCTCCCCACTAAATTGAGGTAAGTCCTGTAATTTTCTCGGCATATGAAAGTTGTTGTTAAAACTTATTGGACGCGACTGTAAATTACTATCCAACACTGTTTGCGTTGAAGTCCCAATTGGATTTGTAGTGTGGTTGCCACTGTATATGCCGTACATATTGTTGTGTTGAAAGTTGTGACTTTGTTGTTGACAGTTGCTACTTATATTTACAGTACTTAAGTTGGCATTACCATACTCATTCAAATTGCGTCGCTGGTCATGACGTGCACCTACAGGGGCATTGCCACTTTCGACCGAAGAAAATTCAAATTCTCTTCCCAACGTTTGTTTTAAGCATGCAGTATCATGTTGTACTGCTGACGCGTTCTGAGATGTAGATGTATGTGTTTGAATGATATTACCTGACTGTTGTTGTTGATGCTGCAATTGTAGTGAATTTTCCAGCTTTCGTTCTAGCTCATCTATTCTCATCTGCATACTATTTAGCGACTGTTGATGTGGGGCGGGTGTTACTAAAGGTGTTGGTAAGGCTGACGTTGTGGTGTACACTAGATTGACGTTTCTCTGGCAAGGGGCGTATAGATTTGTGCTGGCTGCGGCGGACTCTATTGTCTTCACTTGTGTTTTTATTGGTGACGTACATGATGAAACTTGCATCGTTGGTTCTGCGTCTGCCTGGCTGGCTGACAAATTGTTGGCATCGTCCATCGGACACTAGGGGGTGGCTGGCGGTGTAGCGTACTTGTCCTCATTCATCTCACTCACTAGACTAGTAAACCTGGGGCTTCTTCTTGGCAATCCTCTTTCATCAGTCGTCTCCATAATAGGTTCACAAATTGGGTGATGTAATTTCCTCTTAGATTCAATTCAAGCAATTCCACCACGCGAAATAAAAGAAGCTTGTCGGAGATTATACTTAGGTCGAGTTTCGAAATTATAACACTGTATCTATTTTAAACTGGTATAGATAGATAGGTGGGAGTTTTATTTCTAAATAACAAGAAATAAGTTAATTACATTCAAATCCACTAAATACAATATAAAAAATGTTTTACCGCGGTTGCAACTCAACCTCTCTCCAACTTGACAAAAACTATAATGCTGCCTTGTGGCAAAGACGTCAAATACAAAATGAAGTAAGTAAAGAACAAAGCAGAGTAAGCAAATAAACAAAACAGAGTAGGCAATGAGTGCAATCGTGCAAATTCAAATTAACGGACATTTGTAAAAATAATAAATTCAAGTTTCAAATCACCGCCATTTACGGTTATACAATTACAATAAATTCAAATTAACGGAAATAATACCATTCCACGACAAGTGTTTTCCGTACGGAATGTGCGTTCAGTTTGGCACTTAGCTTAAGCAAATGACATTTGACGAAACTTGACGAAAAGTTCTATAAGTTCATTATAGTTTGCCACATACGTTTTATATGTAACCGCACAGTTGCTTAAGTTCGTTTATTCATATTATAGTTGGGCCTTTATTTGGTTAGTAAATGGGCACACTGCAGTATATGTATTTATAGGAATAAAATTTAGACACTTGGTAGAATTTCATTATGAATACGAGCATTACTGATTTCTGAAAATTCAATGCACCTAATCATATAATAAATCATTTAGGCACTTTATAAAAATTTAAAAAAATTATTTTTACTGAAATTTTAATAGTACTGCCCATCTATGGTAAATGCCTTTACTTTTACTTTTTTATTTTTAATTCCTGTTGTTCATCGTTTAGTTGTTGCTGTTCTTGTTGTTGTGTACGCATTGCAATTAAAATCAGGGGGCGAATTACGGCACTCGTTATCTAACGAAAATACGAAATATTTCAATAGAGTTTATATGGAAACATTTTAAAATTTCGAACCGTATCGAATGCCGTAATTTGACCTCAGGGCTATCGTGAATAAAATTCCACATGAAATTTTTCCGTGGAATTATTTCCAACTAATAGCAAGTAGTAGGGATAACAAAAAATTTCAATTGGAAAAGGGAAAAATTTAACGTAGAATTTTATTCATGATCGCCCTGAATAAAGCAATTATCAAGTTAAGTAAAACAAAAAAAAAACCAGCCAATTCCTATGTATTTACAATATTTTAAATAAGCTTGTTTCTTTCAAACACTAATACACTCATACATAGCTCCCACCGATTTGTGATTGTATTGATAAAAAGAATTTTACCCCCTAGCGTATAGACGTTTACACATCAAATGCCTTAAGTACAAATATTTAATATTGGCTTATGGTAACTAAAATAAGATATATAAATTTTTTACTCTACTGTATTTAAAAAACTATGGAAAAATGCATCTATAGCAGTGGAATTATTAGTTGTGGGGGTTTGTGGAGAATTGCTCATATGCAAGTGGAAAACGTCAAATAAAAATTTTTAAAAAGCTTGCGACTGTGGGTTTGCAAAATTTGTATTAAAATCTCCACCCATAATAATTGGCATGAGATGGAGATTTTTACCCAATTGTCGTGCACCAGCTTCAGTGTAAGGCAATAGTACGTAATGAAGATATGTTATAATTTAATATTATAAATTCTTTATAAAGACTGCTATATATCTTTTAAACAAATATTTGACATTTAAAACGCTCTTTTATTTATATTTATTTTATATTTTTCAACTTTTTAACAAAATTATCCCCACTGGCAACACTTTTACACTTCGCAAGCAATTTCCATTAAAATTAACTCCTGAAGGTATGCTTTAAAATTCGGATGCGCTTATTTTTTTTAGCTGTTAAGTTCCTTTGTACTTCTTGTTGTGCGCCAAGTTGCAACTTTTAAACTTATTGCATTTTTTTAATGTCAGCTCATATGAAAATAAGTGATATTTTTAATTGTTAGATTGAAGTAAGAAATTGTTTCCATCTTCCTTGGCACACAAAAATATATGTAGAAATTGGATTGGAATTACATAAGATAAGGAGATAAAGGTGAACAAAAAATTAAACTGTTAAAACCAAAAATAGCCAGCTCTTGCAAGAAAAACCACCGACCCAAAAAAAAATTTAAAATAAAAATTACGCTTAGTTTGAAACCGAATATTTTTTTAGTGGAACAGAAAGCTCTTTAGGAAGTGTTCCATTATGGTTTTTGGGATCTGAATTCTTCTTAACAAAATCAAAGAAAAATTTTAGAAGAATAAGAACCTACAACAAAACCTACTACATATGTACGTATATACATATGTAAGTGACGTCCACTTAAAATTTTTAGTTTAAATGCATTTTGAATAAAAGAATAGGTTTTTATATTTATTTTTTATGTAATTTAGGAGCTCAGTACAAGCAAACCTCGAGGTCAACTAACGACAGCATATCAGGATGGTTCAGATAGAACCATAAAAGAAATACGGAAAGAAATCCACGCAGTGTATACAAAATTATTTAATTAGACGAATATGAATCGCTAAGTCTGAAAGATTGATGATTATGAATGTATGGAATTTAATTAAGATTTTTTTTCACGTTTTTGACTTCTTGAACCAACGACATTTTTACTCCGATTTTTATAAAACTTGACCAAACCTTTTAGTGTATAAAATTCAATAAATATACAGTTTCATGAAGCTCGCAACTTTTTTCCCACACTTTATACAATTTTTTCATTTTTAAGATATATGGGAAGGATGCGAATCCTTGCAGAAAAAGTTTTTATATTTTATATTTGGTTACCTTTCACCAATTAAATATGTGAGCCAAATTTCAACTTTTTACAATAACTCTTTCTATTCTTGGCTGCTCGTTATATGAAAACATGAAAATGTGCCCGCAATGACAACACTTGTAAAAAAGATACAAGTATATAATGGAGCGAGCAGGCTTTGTACATTCATAAGAAGGAATGTACAGGCCTTCTAGAAGGCATCCTTGCTACTTCTTTTACCCGCTCTGTATATGTAATAGAGCGAGCAACATCATGAGCATGCCCACGTGTTTTCGGTTTAGTAAAATTCATAAGTATATGTATGTAAAATGTAAAAATACATACGTTTACTTAAATTACAATACTAACCTGAATCGCTTTTTTTGCATGGTTTGCCAAATAACTGAAAATTCAGGTAAAAATTTATTAGTCTGTAAAAATATAAGTATTTAAGTAAGTAAATGAAACAACCGTTTTCACAACCGAGGGCATTAAGTAAATAATTTTCAGGATTGGTTTTCAAATAACGCAGGTACACAGGTACAGATGCACAATTACCTGGAATACAAGTAATATACATATGTATGTATGTACACACATTTGTAAGTAAGTACATATTAAATAGTATTTAAAGTAGGAGACAAGAAGCAAATTTCTGCAGTTACTGTTTCATACTCGTATACATAATAATGGCTCGCGAGGTCTTAGTGATATTTTTGATAATAGCGTCAAGCAACTGTTTGCAATTTCTATATCCTATTGCTAAAACTGAATGTGATAACACACCTTCATCAATTGAAGGTAGTGCAAAAGTGCGTGACTCTATACAACATCCTTATAATTTATTCAAAACTCGAAAGGATTTTGTTAGATTGGCAGAGCAATATATACAAAATTATAAACCCTACAACTATCTAATATATAAGCCTTATAATCCTGCCATCAAAAGTAATAAAGAATATGTTAATACCTATACAATAAATTTTCTTAATACTCTGCAAATATTGCATAACAAACCATCTGCTGTACGCAACATCACGGGATTTTTTACGTCATCAGCACCGGTAAATATACCCACTGTATCAACAACGGAAGGGTTTCAGGAAGAAAATGATGAGATGGAAACTACTTCCTCTTTTTCTGTAGAGAGTCTTGAAAATTCTACGCTTAACAATGCCGTTTTAATTAATTTGACGGAAGTGAGTCCAACGTTGGATAACATAATTACATCCACCACGTTTCCAATAACAAGTGAACAGTTTACAACTGAAAGGGAAGGCGGCATGAACTTACAACCTAGTACAATAGGTGAAAGTGTATATACAACCGAAACAACTAGTACCATGACTCACCAAACGACCGAAATTTCAGCCGCTGACTTGCAAGCTTTAACAGAAACTTCCGAAGAAAGTGAAAAAGATTCAAATGAGGTGGAGTTAGAGAAGATGACATCAACAATGGATAATTCAATTAGATCCATCACGATGCCATCAGTTATTGAAGAATTCATAAGTGAAAGTGTTAACTTACGACCAACAACCACCGAATTTGTAGATGCAAGCGAAACAACGGAAAGTTCTGCTACCGAATTGAAAACTTCAACACAAGACTGCAAAGAAAATGAAAATACGTACACAGAGTTGGAGTTGGAAAGTGCTAAATCAACGATGGATAATTCAATTACATCCATCACGCAGCCAACTATTATTGAAGAACTTTTAAGTGAAAGTATCATTTTACCACCAACAACCACTGAATTTGTAGATACAATCGAAACAACGAAAAGTTTCAGTACTGAATTACAAACTTCAACACAAAATCACAAAGAAGAGGAAGATTCAACCGAAGTGACATCAGGAAATACTGGTAATTTATCTAAATATACTACAATACGAGAATTTATTGAACCATCAACAACACCTGAAACGATAGATAATATCGAAACAACTAATATCATACTTGACTCAGTGATGGACAGTATTCGCACCGAGATGCAAACTTCAACAGATAAATACCAAGAAAATGGGGAAAGTTCAATTATATCCACCACAAATTCACCAATTATTGAAGAATTTATAAGTGAAACTGTTTGTTTACAACCAACAGTTACCGAATGTTTAGATAAAATAGAAACAACTAGTTCCACATATGAATATACAACGGAAAGTTCCTCCACCGAAACTTCACTTGAATACCTAACGGAGCTAGAAAAATCAACAGCAGCTTTATTTACTGTTGAAATGATAACAAGCAAAAAAGGCATCGAGTTCAGTTTTGAGTCTACAACTGAACAAATTGATTCATCTCTTCCTCTTGATATTGCTGGCGTATATTCCAAGACAGATGAAGATAATTTGTTATCATATACAACCAAAACTCAAGACCCAACAATTGATTTAGATGGAAATAGTCCAACTGCGAGTTACATTGACGCTTCTAGTACCGAAAATCCAAAAACGGAATCATATGGAACAACTTCAACGGTGGACTACACAACATTCAACGATCTCAGCACAGAAATTCATTCTTCAACGGCGGAAGTGTATGAAGAAAGCACAACCATGCAAAATATAGAAATAACATACAAATTGACAATTCCTTCATCTTCAATAGCAGCTCTTTATGATACTGATTCCTGGCCCCCGAATTCATTTCCTTTATCTGCAAAAAGTACTACTGAGGCACCAAATCCAATTGCTGTGAACACACTGACACAATTTGTGCAAACCACCACAGAAAGTTCTGAAGATTTTATAAGTGAACTTTTTGAAAATGAATCTACAACGGAAACTGAGATTTTAGAATCAACTGAACGATTTTTTGGAACTAAGGAGGAATCTTTAAATGCATTTGCTACCGAAATTGACGAAACAACTACAGAAAAATTAGCATTGTCAGAAACTCAAAATTTTAAAGAGTTTGCAAGGGAAATATTAGGAGAAAAGTTTGTTGAAATTATAAGTGGATTGACAACAACGGAAAT
Source organism: Tachina fera (assembly GCA_905220375.1). NCBI lineage: Eukaryota > Metazoa > Arthropoda > Insecta > Diptera > Tachinidae > Tachina > Tachina fera. The sequence continues at coordinate 76,479,252 of LR999963.1, forward strand.
TCCCAGCATTTCTTCCACCACTAGCAGCCAGCAAGTAACAACAGCACACTTGACAACCACGGAACAGACTGTGTCTCAGTCGAAACAAGCGAAATCGGTCACAAGACCTGTAATGAATAATTTAGAAACTTCAGAAATTTTCACTGCGAGGGATCTACTACATTCCAAAAAGACATCAACTGCTGAACTGGAGGACACAAGCTTGGCTGTAAATACCTCAACGAAAAAAACTCCTGAAGAAAAACTGCAAACGAAAGGATTTAATCGCAAACCAAAAAAATTCAAATACCACACGGATGTAATGCCAACATTGGGTGATCATTATTAAATTGTACACAACTACATAGTTATAGGCTAAAATTAAATACTTTATTTGAATAATATCTATGTACATAAGTAGTTCTTAATACAATTTTATAATATAAATAAAACAATACTGAAGAGTAATTTATTGGACGTTAAGTCTGTAATGTTTTAAAATAAAGAATTTTTGTTCATTGTTAGATAAGCAACGTCTATATGCATTTCTGTATATAAGTAAATGCATGTTGGTTAAAATCTACTGATAAATTTCTTAAGCAGAAACTAAATGCTTAACTAACATCGAGTAAAACTTCTTTATGATAAAACTTTAAAATATTTTTTATATTAAACTTTTTTCTAAAACAAAATTTAACACAAAGCAAAACAAACAAAAAATGGGTAAGTTTCATTAAGGACCTTTTGTAGAATCCAACACTAAGCGTTGAAAATTTTTATACGGAAAAACTTTGAATTATAATAATAACACATACAAAATTTTACCAAAGCCTTTTGCGTTGCGTTTTACAAAAAATTTTGTTACAGGAGAAGCAAAAAAAAAAAAAACCCAGATAAAAATGTTGTATCAATCAAAGAGACGATATTGAATTTTTTGTAATTTCTCGTGATTTTATAATCAAACATTATTTTGCAGTTTGTATTTGTAGGTACCAGGTGCGGATCCGGCTTAAGCTTTTGGAGGGGGAAATTTTTGGTGAACTTTTTTTTAATGTTTATTAATTTGTAGCAATTTATTTTGCTACATACATAAATATGTATGTGCCCTTAATTATGAAAGTGGTTAAGTCATATACATACATATGTATTTCTTTGGCCGAGGTATTTAGTAAATTACATTTGAACAAATCAAAAAATATTTTAATATTATGAAACATTTTATTTTTGACTTGAAGTAGTCTCCATTAATATAAATTTATTTAATATACTTATATTAAATATTTCTTGAAGTTTTTTTAAGATTTATTTAAAGTTTCGAAGCATAATTAAGGGCACATATTTTTACATATTCCATACTGCATTAAAATGTTTCACCAGTTTTTCTATTAAAAAATACCTATCGTCGTTGGCTTAGTCAGCAAACTGTGTGAGGACAAAAAAATTTTCCCGGCGAACAATTCCAACAAGAGCAAGTAATAGGAAAAAAAATGTTAATTGGAAAAGGGAGACATTTCTCCCGAAATTTTATTGATAATTGTCTGTGTAAGTCCACTTTGTATGAAAATTGCAGGGGCCGAAAATAATAAGTATTCTTTAAAGAAAAAAGCAAATACGAGCAAACATTGAACAACGTAACCAATGACATCATTTTAGTTGTTTTCAACTAGATTTTTCGACATGAATGATTTTAAAATTTATGATTTTTGTTTTTTAAGCAAAAATAAAAATCAATTTTTGATTTTTAATTTTTCTAACAGAAATGGAAGTTAGATTATGTTAAAAATAAATTCGTTTATACATTCATATGTATGTACATAACTAATACGATGAGATCAGTATATGGGGATTCCACCATGTTTTCCCCATTGGAAAATACCGAAAATGCTTTTATTTCTTTTTTTTGGATGCGGAATACAAGAAATTGATTTATATTAAAAAAAATAAAAATCACAAAATAACAGTTATGATGTATGGCACATCATAACCGCCAAAAGCTTAAGCGACATAATTTTTGAAGTTAATTTTTTGACCAAAATCGATCATTTGCGATAGTAAATATGTAGTCGATTTTCGTAAAAAAAACGAATATTAAAAAAAATGTGCCGCTTAAGCTATTTTCGCGGTTAGGGCTCGACGAGTATTTCTGCTCAAATATATAAAAATCAAATATATGTATAAGTTATATTTTATATTTTTTTTGATTTATATTATAAAATGCATAACAATTACTGTCCCTGGAAAATTGAGATTTTAATGTTATATACTAGTGTGCATGATATGAGATATGATAAGTGCAAAGTTATACGAGTAGTAACTGTGCATAAGAAATATTGTAAGGGCTCAGTTAGCCGACTGTAATGTAATGTAACTGGAACATAGAAAACAGCTGACCGATATTTTTATACGAAAAGTAGGTTACATTACATTACATTCACATAACAATATCGATCAACCGTTTCCTACTGTTACAGTTGTATTACGTTACAGTCGGCTACAGCCTAAAGCCTCAGTTAGCCGACTGTAATGTAAAGTAACTGCAACGTAGGAAACAGCTGTTCGATATTTTTATATGGAAAGTAGGTTACGTTACATTACATCTCTATAACCATTTTCATTACTTTTCACATAACAATATCGATCAGCTGTTTCCTACTGTTGCAGTTACTTTACATTACAGTCGGCTAACTGAGCCTTTGAGCCCTACATTAACTATGAGTTTTTAATTTTATGTTAAACAAGGCGGGAAACATTTTTGGGCAACATGCTATTCCCCTAACTTTTCGTTGTATGGGTTTTAAAAAAAACACAACTAATTTTTAGCTCCGATGTTGTTATTTTCCATAAATATTTACTACATGTAGGTCTTTAAGGACACCTAAGCTACATACTCAACTTGAAGACATAAATCATGCAATATGTAAAATAAATTTTAGGATTAACTTCTTAATTTTTACAATTGGTATTCGGCATAGCAAATCTTTCTCAGCGAAAAAAATAAGCATTTTTAACATCAGCGTACAACTGGTCGTGCTATATGGCTCTGATACTTGCAACGGGCGTTAAATGCAACAAACCTCAGGTAGTAACCAATAAATGTCCTGCGACGTACTATATGCCGAATATTTTGTTTGACGATCTGTCATGTGAATTTAAGGTGTTAGAGATATTTATATTTGCTTATAACCAAACTTTGTTTAAAGTTGAGATAACTTGCGTATAACTTGATTGTTTGATTGTGCTTAAACTACCGAATTCTAATGCAATTTTATATACGGGAAGAAGAAAGAGAAGTAACAGCAATGCGTGTTACTACTTTTGAGCTATTATAATTTTGCTCTGAACATTTTCAACTTGAATTTCTTTAGTTATAATATTTATCTGGACAAAGTTGAAATGACTTGCTATATCATATAAATGTATGTATGTTGGTATATCATATATATATATATATATATATATATATATATATATATATATATATTTATATATGACTTGCCATATCCTATGAATGTATTTATGTAAGTATGTATATCGTTTGCAAAACGGTTTTACAGAAAATCTTTTTTTTTAGTTTTTTCATTAATCTACTTTACAAATAATTGGGTTTTTTTATTTCAAAAGCTATTAACACAAGCACAAATCATTTATTCGCGAAATAAATAAAACATATTTTTATAATTTCGAGGGAGGAAATATGATTTTTTCCCCTTTCCTGAATCCGTTCCTGGTAGGTACTGTTAGAAGGTGATACAATTTTCTGTTTTGTTCTTTTATAATTTTGTACCAACTATAGCAACAAAATGTACTTCTTAGACCAGGGGTTCCCAACAAATTAAGTACACGGACCCCTTGTAGAAATTAATTTTTGTCACGGAGCCCTTTTGAGTGTTCTCGCTATACCTTCATAGTGAACGGTGGATTAGCGGAATTTTAAATACTTAAAAAACAAACAAAAAATATACAAAAAATATTCGTAGTACATATTATTCGTAGTAGGTACATACATACATACTGACTTTTTTAAATAAGTTAAGGCTTCATTAGTCTTTACTTTCTGTTGCTGTTCTGTGCCGTTCTTTTCCGTATAAAATATTTTGCAATTACTTTTTCTGTGAAAAAAAATCTGCTGGCAACTTATAGAATTGATTCCACTTGTACAAAAAGTATCACAACGCACTACTACATACACACTTTTGGCTGTCACTTAACGTTGAATTCTATTTTCTACAGATCTGTCCGCAACAGCACAGAACGAAAAAGTAAAAACTAACCAAGGCGAATTCAGTATCAGGTGACCTTATCAGTACAACAATTTTACAACACAAAAAACAACATGTACGGCCTGGCCCACGATGTCGACAAGAAATTATCTTTCGCTTAGTTATACTGAAAACAAAAACAAAATAAGAAAATTTGTTTTTGTTTTCAATATAAGTAAGCGAAAGATAATTTCTTGTCGACATCGTGGGCCAAGCCGGTAGTTTGCTATGCTACAAAACCAATCTGTCAAAAGATTTCTGAGCAAATTTTGACATTTTGGTTCAAATTGCTCAATTTTGTATCAACAGCTGATAATCAGCCGGGCTGATAAGGTCACCTGATACTGAATGCGCCTTGAAACTAACCACACATACAGACTTTCAACTAAACAGAAACAAAACAGCTGATTCAGAACAGAACAGCACGTACCATCTAATTCTGCCTTTAGCTTTATTTGATTTGCTAATATTCTTTACATAGTAGTAATAACAAAAACAAAAAAAAACCGAAAACAAAAAAAAACACATAAATTGCCCTTGAGGAATACTCTATATGAGTACCTCAAGAAAAATTGTGAAGTGAGCTCTAACGGCAGAAATGCTTTTTTTACTGAGAGTTCTGAAGCTATTAATGAAGACAATAAAAATAAAAAACCTGATGACAGCCTTTTCTAACGGCAAAGCCATTACTTCGCCAGCGATCAAACTCGCTTTGTCGAATGATAACTAGTGATTCGTTAACATTGCCGTTACCTAGTACTTTTACATTTAACTCAGCAATATCATCCGCTTCGGGCTCGTGGTCATCACTTAACCAAGTTATCAACAGTAGCCCCAAACTCAAGGTCCAAGTCGGAATGGACAGATATATAACTGTAAAAAATCGCGGGCGAAGCCCAAATTCTACTAAAATTGCATCTGCCCCAAAGATATCTAGGGATAACAGCGCATCCTCTACAAATCCTCAAAACCGTTTTCAAATATTGCAAGATGACAACGACAAACCCGATGTACCCACGAACAAAACCTCCAAGCTGCCACCAATATATTTGAGAGAAAAAAATTCAAACGCTCTTATCAAAAAATTAATCGCCGTCATTGGTGAGAATAAATTTCATATTGTTCCAATAAAACGTGGCAACATCGATGAAACGAAAATTCAAATTTATGACGAAAAAGATTTCCGCAAAATGGTTTCTGAATTTGAAAAAAAAACAAGTACCAGCCTAAGAGCGCTAAAGGCCTGCAGATCGTATGTAAGGGCATATATTCTTATGTTGATCCCAAGGAAATAAAAGATGCACTCGTCTTCCAGGGACTTAAGGTAAAAAATGTATCCAATATAATTAATAGGGAGAAGATCACCCAACCTCTTTTTCACGTTGAACTTGAGCCGAATGATATAAAATTGAAAAAAATGAGACGCACCTAATTTATAATTTAAAATGCCTCTTATACCGAAAAATCACAGTCGAAGAGCCACATAAGCGTTCAGGTTCTATACAGTGCCATAATTATCAAGAATATGGCCATACAGAAACATACTGCAATTTACCTTCTGTTTGCGTTGTGTGGGGTGAAGTACACGGCACTGCTAGTTGCAATAAGCCAAAAGATCTAAGTGATAAAAAATGCAGTAATTGTGGAGGTAATCACACCGCTAACTACAGAGGTTGTCCTGTATATTCTTTCGTTAAACAGGCTATTAGTCAAAACCCTAAATTAGCTCCAGCTCAACCATTAAACGCGTACTCCGTCACTTTTGCTCAAGTGAGCCAACCAGTTACTTCACGTGTATCGTATGCCTATGCTGCTAAGGCTGATTCTATTCCCACACATAATGTTTCACGGCCAAATAATTCAACGAGTTTGCATTAACTTTAACTTTAACTTTAGTCGCCTTGAAGCTACTATTGAGAATCTGGTGCTAACTATAAACAACTTTACAATAAATATGACTAACATGATGCAAGAAATGCTGCGAATGCAGAATACACTGCTTCGAGCATTAGTTAACAAACCATGAACACGTTAAAAATATGTTTCTGGAACGCAAAAGGCATTCGCCAACATAAAAATGAACTTGAGAACTTCCTCACGGAAAAAAATATTGATATAATGTTAGTCTCAGACACTCATTTGACTAAAAAAAATTAATTTAAAATTTGTGGCTACACGTTATGTGGTACAAAGGACACGAGAGGAAGAGCATGCGGTGGATCTGCAATTTCAATAAAGTCAAGACTCAAGCATTACAGTCTTGACAACATTTGTGAAGAACGGCAACGAATATTTGTGGCGAAAATTTTTTCACAAATTTTGTGATATCATCAATTTACTCCCCTCCCAGATTCGCAATTACTGAGAATCAATACGAGGATTTCTACAAATCTCTTGGCCCTTGTTTCGTAGCAGCTGGCGACTATAATGCAAAACATAATTTCTGGGGTTCGCGTCTTATCACACCCAGAGGTCGAGCGTTGTTGAAAACAAGTTCAAAAATGGGCTGAGCCTACTTACATACATAAAATTCCGGATGTTATAGATTTTGGCGTAATGAAAAATATTTCTAGGGAATTAATTCACGTTGAAGCTTCCCTGGATTTCGTCCGATCACTATCCCACGATCGTTACAATTTGTTGCCCACTCATGCTGCTGAACATGCCACTACCTCCCTTCCGCAGACTTTGTTTAATAGAATTTATTTTACGGATATTGAACGTTTCGTATGTGAAAAAGAAGAGCCAGAAAGGAATGGCAACAGCACAGATCACCTCAACACCTCTAAGAGTTGCTTACATCTGAAAAAACTGCATCTCTTAAAAATTATCTGGAATATATCAGAAAACTTAAAACCCCCGTTGAGTTTAAACCACCTCTGCGCACATCTACTGGAGGTTGGGCAAGAAGTGGTACTGAAAAAGGTAACATATTTAAAATCCGTATTTACCCCAAACACATGTACCGGTGTTGCTGATTTTCCGAGTGTAGTTGCTCTACACCCTCGACCCATAAAGTTTAAGACGCGTGATGTTAAAAAACTAATTGCTGAGCTTAATCCGAAGAAAGCCCCAGGTATTGATGGAATCAGTAACAAGATGGTGATGAACATGCCTCATATTGCAATAAGAATCCTGCTATTTATTTTTAATACCATTTTACGAATGCAGTATTTTCCACATAACTAGAAACTTGCCAATATAAAAATGATTCCGAAGCCGGGCAAAGATCTTACCAAGGCTGAGTCATATAGGCCTATAAGCTTACTATCAACAACCTCAAAGCTTTTCGAAAAGCTGCTCATGACTAAATTGTTCAGAATTTTAGCTGATAATGGGTACATCCCGGACCACAAGCGTTTACATTTATGTGCATCACATTTAACCTTACATCTGCGATTTGTACAGTCGGGTAATGGAGCCTTTTGAAAACCAAAATAATATGTTTCGTATGTATGTATGTATATTATCAGCGTTTATTAAGTTAGATTCTGTAAAAGTTACAGTAATTGGACTATTCTATCAAAATTCATGAGCAGAAATGTACTTAGCATAATTTGTCAAATGAAAAAAAATCTATTTTAAGTGATTTAGTTTGGAATTAAGTGGTTTTTTTACCAATTTAAATTTTTCTCCAAAATAAAACAAGCTAAGCGTACTTAGAAAGAACCTTACTCAGAGGAGTAGGTAATAGATTTGTGGTTTTAAGTCCCTTTTAACTATGATCTACGACAAATTTATAAAGTTCAAATAAACTAAAAAAATTATATTGCAATTATTATTTGATTACAAAAAGTCTTAAGTTGTTATCTAATAACATTCCTGAGATATCATCAATAAACTCTGAAGGTGTTTATATCAAAACTGGACTGAGCATGTTTTATAATGGATCCGCCGAAATGTAAACATTATTATTTTTAATTAAAGCCACTAAATCTTAGAAAAAAGCGACAATGGTCTTTTGTCCGCAAATTGTAAAGGACTACAATAAAAACATGGGAGGCGGCGATCTATTGGATATTTCCATGAGCTGCCATAAAATATCTCTAAACAGCAGAAAGTGGCCAAAAAGATTATTTTAACACCTAGTAGACATGACGTGCATCAATGCATGGATTCTTTACAAAAGAATTCACCAACATCAAGCAAAAACAAAAAATTTACGATTCATAGACATAAGCCGAATTCGCAAGTACCGCCTCCTTAAGATGTGAGACTAGACGGAACACAGCATTAGACGTTGATAAGGCAAGATGCCGGGTTGCACAGGTCAAACGAAGATGTTTTGTAGTAAGTGTGAATTAAATTTATGTCTCACGGCTGATAAAAACTGCTTTTTTAATTACCACAACGAATAAAAATAAATAATTTTAATTTATGTCTATATACATACATATATGCATAAAACTTATGAGAAATAAACTTTTGTTATTCAAATCCTAAACAGTATTTGTTTATCTAATGTGTTGTTATTTTAGCGGGGAGTGCATATTGTATCTTAAAAGATACAACCAATTTCTTCATAAAATATTCTTCATAAAATATTATATATTAATTTAAAGCTTATGAAGGTATATGTAGTGAAATTATAATTATGTATGCTACACTCACCTAATTTTTTAGAAACACTGTTGTGATTCAGGCAAATGTCGATAGGTAATATTATTGTATTTGTATTAAATAACTTCTTTTCATGCAAAATTAATCAATTTTTAGTGATTAATTTTTAATCCACTTACATTAAAAAGTTCTTAACACTAAAACCGAAAAGTTTTAAAACGCATTTTTTCACATACTATATAAAAAGATAATTTATATAATTACAAAATTCGCGCGAATTTTTAATTTACAACCCATTTGCACTCAACCAGTTTTTTTTCACAAACACTATAATGATTGAAGTATTATCAACATAGATAACATTATTGTAATTATATAAATTATCTTTTTATATAGTATGTGAAAAAATGCGTTTTAAAACTTTTCGGTTTTAGTGTTAAGAACTTTTTAATGTAAGTGGATTAAAAATTAATCACTAAAAAGTTTTGACCAAAAATAATTATAATCTCACTACATATCTTCATAAATTTTAAATTGTCAAAAAATTACTTATCAGCATCCTACAAGTCTTGCTCGTGTAACAACTGCACTTAACGAATTTCATAACGCTTGTTCGTAGTCGGTTATAAATATATTTGGATCCAAATTAAATATATTTTCCGTAATATATTCAAAGAGTGATTTGCAAGTTTCATTTGTTTTTTTGTCCATCAGAACAAAGAATATGGGAAAAATCTAGAAAAGAAATAGTTATTTCTGTCGCTAGAATAAATTTTACTTACTTACCTCTTCACAGTATTGTATGTAAATAAAAAGAAACTGCTTAAAGCAGCCATGTGGTACTATTTTAAACGTAGCATCTCTTAGTTGGAGATATATTTGGTTTTATTAATTATATTGCTTTCAATGATGAAAACATTTCATATCATGAAATAAATAAATAGAAAAATACATTCTGATGCTACTTTGGTTTCATAAAATGTGTTTTTATGCAATTTTAATTTGAATAGATTTTTTCAGTTGCAGACTCAAAACTGAACTCAATACCTTTCTTGTTTGTTATCATTTCAACAGCTGATGTTGATTTTTCTAGTTCTGTTTGGTATTCAAGTGAAGTCTCAGCCGCGGAACTTTCCGTTGTATATTCATGTGTGGTACTAGTTGTTTCTATTTTATCTGAAAATTCGGTGGCTGTTGGTTGTAAACAAACAGTTTCACTTATAAATTCGTCAATAATTGGTGGATTTGTGGTGGATATAACTGAACTTTCCCCATTTTCTTGGTAATTCACTGTTGAAGTTTGCAACGCGGTAGGAAAACTGTCCATCGATGAGTCAAGTATGATACTAGTTGTTTCGATTGTTGGTGTTGTTGCTGGTTCAATAAATGCTGGTATAGTAGTATATATAATTAAATGGTCAGTATTTCCTGATGTCTTTTCGGTTGAATTTTCCTCTTCTTTGTAATTTTGTGTTGAAGTAGTAAAAGTCTTCGTTGTTTCAATTTTTTCTAAAAATTCAGTGGTTAATGGTGGTAAAACGGTACTTTCAATTAAAAGTTCTTCAACAATTGATGGCATCGTGATGGATGTAATTGAGTTATCATTCGTAGTTGATGTAGTACTTTCTAATTCATACTCAGTGGAACTCTTTTCATTTTCTTTGTAATATTGTGTTGAAGTTTCCAATTCAGTAACGGAACTCTCCGTTGTTGTACTTGCATCTACAAATTCGGTGGTTGTTGGTCTTAAGTTAACAATTTCACTTGTAAGTTCTTCAATAATTGATGGCATCTTGATTGGTGTTGATGTTGTACTTTCTAATTCCACCTCATATGAACCTTCTTTGTTTTCCTTGTAGTATTGTGTGGAAGTTTTCAATTCAGTAGCAGAACTTTCCGTTGTTTCGCTTTCATCTAAAAATTCGGTGGTTGTTGGTCGTAAGTGAACACTTTCATTTATAACTTCTTCAGTGATTGATGGCATCGTGATGGATTTAATTGAATTATCCATTGTTGATGTCATCTTCTCTAACTCCACCTCACTTGAATCTTTTTCACTTTCTTCGGAAATTTCTGTTAAAGCTTGCTCAGTTATGATACTAGTCATTTTGGTTGTATCTACTCTTTCAACTGTTGTAGGTTGTAAATTCATGCCTTCCCTTTCACTTGTAAACTCTTCATTAATTGTCGGAAGTGTTGTGGATGCAATTGTGTTATCCAACGTTGGATTCATATCCGTTAAATTAATAAAAACGGAAGAGTTAAGTGTAGAGTTTTCGAGGCTCTCTGCAGAAAAAACGGTAGTAGTGTCTGTATGATCATTTTCTTCCTTAAGTCCTTCCGATGTCGATACACTGGTTGTATTTACCGTTGCTGATAAAGTGAAAAATTCCGTAATGTTTCGTACAGCAGATGGTTTGTTATGTAATATTTGTAGAGTATTAAGAAAATTTATTGTATTAACATGTTCTTTATTACTATTGATGGCAGAATTATAAGGCTTATATATTTGGTAGTTGTAGGGTTTATGAAATTTTATATATTGCTCTGACAATCTAACAAAATCCTTTCGAGTTTTGAACAAATTATATGGATGTTGTATGGAGTCACGCACTTTGGCACCATTTTCAACCGATGAAGGTGCATTATCACTTTGAGTTTTATCAATTGGATATGGAAATTTCAAACAGTTGCTTGATGTTATTATCAAAAATATGACTAAGACCTCGCAAGACATTATTATAAGAGTATGAAATAGTAACTGTTGAATTTTACTTCTTGTCTCTTACTTTAAATACTATTTAGTATATTATTTGTATTCCAAATAATTTTGTGTCTGTACCTGCTTTATTGGAAACGAAACCTAGAAATTATTTACTTAATGTCCTTCGTTGTAAAAAAGGTTTTTCCTTTACTGACTATGTAGATGCTTTTATGTTTATGGCACAGAGGATAAAGGCTAAAGGACTAGTAACGTTTTACCTGACTTTTCAATTATTTGGCAAAAAAAAAAATGCAAGATAAGCTATTCAGCTCAGAATTGTTATTTAAGAAAACAGGTATTTTTCAAGATAATTCTTGTTCAGAGTGCCAAATAGTGAATACATACCTACACATATACCTACATACTAGTGATGCGCAAATATTCGTATTCGAACTCCTAAATATCCTGCTATTTAGAGTATGTTTCCAATATACATACGTTCTTCGCTCTGTATTTATGCTTCGCACCCCAATCATAAGCGAAGCAACTTGCTTCGCCACGCAGAGAATTATTCGAGCCAAAAAGGTGGCCAATAGAAGGGGAAAAAGTTCCCCTTAGAGGAGCTAATGCCATCTCAGAAAAATTTAATTTTTTTTCCTAAACTTTTTTCGTACTTTTGTTTAGTAAATGCAACTTTTAACGTCAGCGAATGTTCAAAATTCTAAACTTGGACCCAGGAGACCGTAAAATGCAATTTTCCTCCCCGCTTCCTTTTGTGGGCGGTGACAAAAATTTTATTTCCAAAAATAATATATATATTAAAAAAATTTACTATTTATGCCTTCATGTCATATAAATTGAACTTATGAGCAAAGCATTTCCTTGCAAGATGAGCAAAAACAGAAAGAAAAGTGAAATATTCAAAAAATTACATACAAAAAATGGCGGAAACTTCCGCTTCTATTGTATCTAAAAATAGAATTTTATATTTAATTGTGGTGTAAAAAATAATTTTAAATGTAACTACCTTCACTTTTAAAAACCTTCTTCTTGTTTTTTGTTTGCAAAAAAGTTCATGATTTTTTCTCTCCTTAATTTTTAAACGATTTGCTTCAATACTAAAAATAGCTATTTATCAAATCTCGCAGCAAACAAATCAACCCTTCATCAATACCTCCTCGGAGACATAAGTTAAATGATAACAATTTTGAAATGCTTGTTTTTATTTAATTTATTCAAGTGAAACATTTTTGTAAATTTTTCAATTGAACTTTTAGTGATTTTTAATCAGAAATAATTTTTAGTCAGGCTTAAGTTCAGTAATTTCAATTCTTATTGAATGAAATATTTTTATTAATAAATTGTGAGTATCTAAAGAAGAGAAGAAAAATTAAACTTAGACTTTAAGCTGGGGGAAATACCGATACTTTTCTGTGCAGCCACGCACATTAATTATTCATTAATTTGTTATTATTTGGTATGAAGTATTAATTTCAAGTTTTAAAATTAAAATTTATTTAAAATGTTATCATATTGTAAAAATTCTATATTGATTGAAAGACAAAAAAATCCCATATATTAAATATTGCGTTTTTTTCACTCCAATAAATAATTTTTATTGAAAATTTTTTTAAATCAATACCAATAATAGCGGAAATCACTCTTCGTTGCATGCTGCCCTTGCAAGTCCTGCAGATATTACAAATATAGGATACGTGCTATATTATGCAAGACCACAACAACAAAGTACATGCAACTGAGATTTGCATCACTTGATTAAATATGCATAACCATATTGCTTATTGAAAATTGCAAATGTTCTCAATGCTAAAACAGCTGTGTTTTTCGTTTTTTTTTTTCAATAAAACCAAGTAAACCTCTGCATTTAAAAAATTTAACGACTGCAGAGCCGCCACAAATTAATTAATTAATTTTCTGAGAACTGGAAAAAGACACTCACGCTTTGTAGCACAAAATCATGCTATGTTTGCTAAAATTGCAGATGTGCAACAAGGGGTGATTTCCGCTAATGTTGATTTTTTATTGCAATTTTGCAATCACCAATCAAAATCCAAAAAGTTATTGTAATCATGTTGAAATATCAATCAGTAAATATTGCAGATTGCACAATATTGCAATACTCCCATCTATGATTTTCAAATATTATTTAATGAAGACTATTAAAATTATGGATATTTTTTTATTACCTGTAAAGTACGCTAACAGGACTATGAAGTTCTTTTTCAAAATTTTTTTTCATATGTATATAATTTTGCAGCCACAAATAGAGCCACAATTTAGTATCTACATATGTATATTACAGATAATTTATAGACTCTATAAATTTAATTATTTATTTTCGTATTCATATTCGCGAATATTGTTATAATTATTCGTATTCGAGAATATCAATAATTGACACTCGGCACATCTCTGTTACATACATATGTATACTAAATAAAAATGTATGTATGTATGTGTGTATGCAGAGTTGGGCAAAATACATGGCTTGCGGTATTTAAAATACAAAATACAGAATACTTGCTGGTCATGTATTTAAAATACAAAATACTTTCAGGAAAATATAACAAAAATAACAATTTTCGAACTAAATCAGACGAGGAAAAATGTACATATATACATACATATACATACATATGTACATATGTATGTATTAATAGAAAAACAAATCCATAAGTGAGTTTTTTAAATTCCCTGTAGTAAATAAAATAGTCGATTGACAAAAAACACTAGCTATAAATTAATTATTTTGCAAGTGACTACAAATTGGTTTAAATCTCATGCAGATATCAACCAAACATATTGAATAGAAGCACGCGTAAGAAATAAATAAAAGCAAAATAAGTAAATGAAAAGAAAATAAAAAAAATCAAAAGAAACACGCCATGAAATCAAATGCAAAATGTTTGTGTTGAAAAAAAAATAATAATTTCAATACTTAATACCTATGTATAATATTTTCTATGAGCAGGAAAAACTTTCGTTTTAAATATAAAAATACTAATTATTTCTATATATCAATATACATATATTCATTATATATAGTATATACATATGTATGTATGTACATATATGATATACAAATGTGTATGAAGATTTACATAAATATTTATTTAACTATAATAGAAATTAAGTGACTTCAGAGTGGTTGAAAAATAAGTAGTTAGTAGTCAATTTAAAAGTCATGCAGAGATGGCTAATTGACTACTGCCTCTGACATGCCTATGTTAAAATAGTGAGTCGGCGATAAGGAAAAAAGTCACTTACGTACCTTTTCACAATGTATGGTTAAAAGATAACAGGGAATTTAGCGGCAAGTTTTGTATGAAGAACTGTCAGTTAAAGTGCCCGTTAACTCTTAACCATACATTGTGAAAAGGGACGTTAATCAACCAGTTGTGGTTATTAAAAAACCAATTTCAAGGTACTTACAAATGAGTTTGAGTTCCTATAGGGTTGTTTAATTTTTTAATTTTGTTTTTAATTGAGTAAAAATTTTCTTTGCTTAGACGTATTTTCATTTGTGCTTTGTAGTCTTATTTGTTGTATGCTTTTAGTAAGTAAAAGGTAAAAATTAATAGTTTTGAAATTTTTAAAATGAAAACCGTTTTCAGTTTAAAACAAATTATAATCACTTTTTTAATTCTAATATTCTTTTTCACAATCTGTTTCTTAGTTCAATACTACAAATTATTTCTATTAATTTTGTAAAACTCACTTGTATATTTCACTAAGTATACATTTTCTTTTGTTTGTTTTGATTATTGTGCTAAAAATTTAATAGGAACACTACCAGAGAAACAAGCCGCCTTAAAAAGTCGGCGGCGGCGGCTTGGACTAAAAAAGTCGGCTTGAGCCGGCTGACATTTTTAGCCGATGGTTTTGATTTGTACGCTGAACCAAAAAAATATCTAAAAACAATAATTTTGCGTTTTCGTTTTAGATATGCTGCTTTTTAAAAATCAGTTTTAAAATAAGAATGTTTCTTTAATATTAATATATTACATTGTTATTTTTATAACGAAGCAGTTTTCAAACAACAACAAAAATTAAACATTTTAAGAAACCGCAAATCAAAATATGTGATAGTATCTTCTGAGCGGGTGGACCGATTTCCTTCAAATATAGCTAAGAACACTACCCATCAAGTTAGCTTTAAAACAGAAAGAAGTAAAACTTATAACACCACTTTTTTGGTTGGGCGTTAAAAATATAGACCTTCATTTTAAAAATTAGTTTTTTTGTTAAATATTTTAAAAATAATTTGATCTTTTTATAATAAAAATTTTCATTTTTGAAATTTAAAAAATATTTTATTATAATATCAAGAATGGAATTTTTTAAAATCCAAAACTATTTTCCCCTAGTAACATTTTATATTTGGGTCGCATTGAAAATGTGGATTAATTTATGAACATGCAAAGCGAATCCAAATGATATCATATCGTGAATAAAATATAAAAATTTTTGTTCCCATGAAATTTTCATTCCGCATGAAGTAAAAATTTTCTATACCGAATTTCATGGGAACGGTGGTTCTAATGAAATTAATGAATAAATCTTTACTCATACATACATAAGTAGTTATATGTATGTATATATTTTTTGACTTATGCTTATAATTTTTGATTCCATAGTAAATGTAAAATGAAAGTAAATTTTTAAAAGATTTAATTTCAAAACGAACCATCGGTAATTTTAAATTTCTTCATTATTAATTAATAAGATTTAATTTTTAATTTAAAACTCTCCATTATTAATTCTTAACGCACCAAGATTAGAATGTTTTTTTATTCAAAATGTTTATTGAACTACTTTTGCATAAAAACAAAATTTTTATTATTATAACAATATAAAACAAAACAGGCTTTTGCAGTTCAGAGTTTTTGTTTAAGAAGGGACTCCAAAAGAGAACGTATGTATGTAAGTGTTGTCGCAGCTACGGTACCGTTCACATAAACATTTTCTTGTTATGTGGAAGCAAAAACAAATATCTTTCCGGGACGCTCGCTATCATATTAAATACGAAATTTGAAAAAATATAAAAAATAAAATTCAAAATATCGGCTGAGTAATAAGCCGATAAGCCGTGTGGTTCGGCGGCGGCTCGGCTTGTTGGAAAAAATCGGCTGACTGGCTAGCCGGCAGCCGATTTTTAAAAAAAAATTTTTTTTGGTAAAATTTTCTACTCTTTTCTGTCAAAATTTTATTTTGTAGTGAAAGAAACAGTAGTATGGGGAAGCAATATTTTGCTACCATTATGAAGTAAGACTTTAAAAAACAGCATTGTGCATGTTCCGGCTTCCGAATCGATTTCACACTTTTTCTTGTGAGTTCTGATGTTAAATCACATGCTACACGTGTTTAAGTTGAAACTTAGAATGTACTAATTATTAGTATGTGTTCTGACAACCAAATTTAGGACAAAAGAAATAAAATTTTTTTAATTTTCATTCACTTGTAAGCAGTCTTGTAAAAGAAAAACGAAACAACAAAATTAAAAAAATTTAAATCTTAAATATCCAATTTTTTTCTGCTAAATTTTAATGCTGGAACAAATACTATTGATTTGCATATTCCGAATTTCAACTTAAACAGGTGTAACATGTGTTTTAACATCCTCACTGGATGCTAATTTTAATAAAAACTTGGTTTGGTAATTATGACGCACGCTGTTCAGATTACATCAATTGAGGTTGAAAAAGAAAATTTTCAATGTATAAAAGTTTATTTAGATGTAACCGGCTGCGATTTTTATTTAAAAAGCTAAGTGAAGAGTTTTTGTTTATTGCAATAACAATTATAAAAAACCTTGTCTTATTCTTCAAAATACAGTTCATGATCGCTTTTGAAGTAAAGTTAAATTTTCGCTCTTAGTTAATTTTTTTGTTGTTTCCTTTTTCTGTTTATTTTATTTTTGTCTTGTTTTGTAAATTTTGTTGAATTGCTGAATTAAAATTAGTTTTTCATTTCCAAATAATCCAATTTATGTTATTTTTAAGAGCATATTTTTTGAGTTTTTACTGCATATTTCGAAGATTTTAGTGCATATTGAATGCGCATAAAACACTTTTTTTGGAGCATATTTCTGGTTCCCCTGCTTATTACATTTGGAGTATAATAATAAGTCTGGCAGTACTGTAGCAATGTACAATTCAAACCACTCGGAAATAATAACACAAACTTGAAATTTTGCTAGTACTGAACATACTCTAAGAGACCTGCGCCGAGCGATTTAATCGGCGGCGGCTGACTCCTCAAAAATCATCGGCGGGGGCAGAAAATCGGCTGTCAGCCGGCTGAAACAACTTCAGGTTTAACCATGATACACTAATATAAAGGTAGAGAAATTCGAATATAATAGGAAACAATCAAATGAAATAAAATAATATAATAGGAAAGAAGTAAACATAAATTCAGTTCATAGCTTCAAATACTTAAATTAGTGAACTAAATATGTTTTAAATTTTTTTTTCATTATAATGGAGAAATCTAGTACGTTCGAAGATAAAATGTAATGGCTCGATTATGGATAGCAACCGAACTGTAGTTGCCTTGCTAGTTGCCGAAATGGTATTACGGATGGCAACTGGCAACTAACAGCTGTTAATTTCAGTTGTCATATATATATAACCACAAATTTGTAGTTGCTACATAGTAAAAAGAGAAAAAATTAAAAATTAAGTGCTATATTATTTATATTTTCGAGTTTCTTCTTTGAATATTAAAAAGAAAATATGATTTATTGTTAAAAAAAGAGATGTTAAAACCTATTTTAGGCCGTCTAATATAATTAACATTTTGCATTTCCTTCTCTTCATCAGCAATTAATTCAACGTAACTAATTACTTTTAGGATAAGTATTGTTTTAAGCACTTTTACTTGATGATTTTGTCTTAAACACTTGTATTTCTTATATATTGCTTTTTTGTTCTCATTATTTTCAGTTGCCAATCTGTCATAATCGTATTTTCGATAACTTTTTGGCAACTGTAGGAAGTTGCCATACATAATACCAATTTTTGTTTCAGTTGCGTTGCTAGGTAACTCGGCAGCTGAAATTCGGTTGTTATCCATAATCGAGCCATAAAATTAAATAAATAAAAATAGTGACAGCAATTATTTGTTTAGTGGTAGTAAATTCTATAAACAGACAGAACTGATGTTTCGTTTGTTGCCAGCATAATATATCCAGCTCAGAAAATTATGATGCCAATACAAATATATGAGATTTGAAAATTTCTATGGTTGCAATGCTTCTGTTATTTTCATATTTAGCTGTTTTTAAATTTTATCTTTGTAAAACTTAAATTTTATATCCGATAGTTCTGCAAATTTCTTCCAGTTTTCAGTATTTTAAATTTTTAACATTTTCGTATTTTTTAATCACCCGCTAATTGCAAAAGCATCGCAGTCACCGACTGCTCCCTATGAAATAACACAAAAAAGCAGCAAACATCGATTCACATTTTGATATTTGAGAAATTGCAACTAGCAACATTGCTACAAAATATTTTAAAATTTGAGTGATATATATATTTAGCTTAATATAGAAAGAACTTAACTCTTTAATTTTTGGAAATCGAAAATTTTATATACATACATATATAAGATATATCGTTCTGGTGGTTTACGGCACAGTATACTAACAATACATACCATAAGCACCCGACGATTTATCTATCGAAATATATAAGAAACTCATAACGATATTAAATAATAATAAATTCAAATCTAAATTATTTCCAAGGTACATAAAAAACAGTTTTTCAAGCGAAAACTTATTAAAAAGCCGCTAATTAGCCGCAAAAAAATCAGCGGCGGCGGCTGGTGAAATCCATTTGGCGGCTCGGCTAAGCCAGCTATCAGCCGATCGGCGCAGGTCTCTGCATACTCTTCATCATAGACTACTAAGTTCATATTCTTTGCTCTTCATAAATTTTAAAAATTGTGAAAAACGCTTTGTTAATTCATTATTCCTTTTAAATATGAAAGCTAAAGGAAAACAAAAATCACTACCTAAATTGAAAGCGATTCTGGCAAATCCAAACACAAAAAGATGGTAAGTGGAATAGTGAAGTCAAAAGTACTCATATCTAAGCTTGTATGCCATAGTCCTGTTTTAGATGAAAAAGAACTGGGACAATTGAAACTTTTGTTGCAAAATACCATTGCAGAAAGTAAACTCGAACCAAAAGTTTTTGCCACACAAAACGGTATCTGTCTGGGTTTGGAGAGTTCGCTGCGTAATATAAACAACCAAAAAAGCAGTTGCGTCTTCATATCATTGAGCATAAAACCAAATTATGTGGTTGGTTTAATAGCAAGAAATGCAGAAACCAAAGACGAAAAACAGCCGGTATATGCGCAACCAAAGCTGGAAAACTTCATAGGGGAAATATTTGGTGTACAGGCTTTGTGTATGGTATTTTCAAAAAAATTATTAAAAACTTCCGCTAGCGTAAGCAAATGGGTAGAGGAAAGAAAGAAACCTATTAGGATTGAAAATGTTACGTCTGGAATGAAGAAAACTTTGAAGAAAAAAATTAAGAAACTTAAGGTAGAGAAACCCGATACGATAACAGAAATTAACATCAAATCGGTAAATTTACCAAATGCCTGGAACGGAGATTTTATATCCTTTGGCAATTCTAACTACAATGCACACAATTCAAAGCTAGACAATGTGAAAGCAGTCGATGCTCTATCAGAAATTATTGACAAAATACCCACATCATCAAAAGCTTTGTCTGAAGCTGCAAGCAAAATGGAAAAAATGCAGGTGGATAAAGATATCGAAGGTACTAATAAGCATAACATCACAAAGGAAGTCGACAGTTCAGATTCGGATGACTTTTTGAAAGAATATAAAAGTCTTATAGTGCACAAAATAAAAGGTAATCCAAATAAGAATCCTAAAAAGAAACGTAAAAAGAATAAAAAGAAAAACCAAACAAACTAAAATATTTTGACTAAAAATTTTATTTGAAATTTTGTCAATGCAATTAAGGGCTTAAAAGTAAAGGAGTAAAATTATAACTAAACAAATGAAAAAAGGTCTGCAAACACCCGGTAAAAATTGTACTTATTCTTTTGGGTGTAAATTTCTAGGTATGTTAGTCATTTGACTTTTTAATTAGTTTTTTTATGCTTGGGCAAACTTGAGAGACTTGTGCAAATTGCACAGCTTAAGTTTACGAGACAAAATTATTGGCCAAACTTAACAGGTTTGTGTAAATAAATTTCTATAAAATTTTTGACATTTTATTTAAGAGGGTGTAAAAATGAACAATTGCACAGTTTGCAAAACTTGAACATTCTCATGAAAACCCTTCATACTTGTTAAAAAAAAAATAGTGCAAAAACAAATGAACTTTAATTGTAATTGATTGTAACAACTGCCAAAAAGGACTAAATATTAGTTTTTGTGGTCAATTGCAGGAGTGAGAGTACGAGACGCATGTTCAATTACTTTTTCTGATTTGTCAGGAAAATATGACAAATAAAAGCTCCAATGCCTTTTCCAGAAGCATCTGCTGCTACTTTTATTGGTACATCTGGGTTGTAGTGAGTTAAAAGAATATCAGAATTTAAAATATCTGCTGACATTCTATTGACCACTCATACTTGGTGTTATCTTTAAGAAGTCTATCGAGAGGCGTTCTTAAATTGGTCATATTTTTAACATATATTCCGTAATAATTTATAGATCCTAAAAACGATCTAAGCTCAGATAGATTTGATGGAGGTGGTAGATTTAAAATTGCTTGTATTTTGGTTTTATCAGGACGTAAACCCGATGAAGACATAACGTTTCCAATGTATTTTACCTCCTTCACAAAAAATGTGCATTTTTCCAACTTAATATGAAAACTGTACTCACGGAGTCTTTGAAGAACTTTTTTTTACGTTTTCTATGTGTTTTTCTACCGTTTTACCACCAATAATTATATCATCAATGTAGCTTGCTGTGTCATCTATACCAATTAACATAGTGTCCATTAATTGTTGAAATGCGCCTGGAGCACTCTTAACACCTGGAGCTAGACGATTGAATGTATACAAGCCTTTGTGAGTGTTGATGGTAAGAAGTTTTGCTGATTCTGGTGAAACTTCAGTTTGCAAATACGCATCTGACAAGTCAACATGCGTAAATAAGCAGCTTTTCCCAACTTTGGCATACAAATCTTCAGGTCGATGTAATGGGTACATATGTGGTTCCAGACAAGTGTTAAGACCTGATGAATAGTCTCCACAAATGCGAATTGTACCATTAGGTTTTTTTACGGCAACAATGGGTGCTGCCCACTCTGAGTAATCAACTGGTGTGATTATACCTAATGATTCTAATCGTTGCAACTCCTCTTCTATCAAATGAAGCATAGCATAAGCAACTGGTCTCTTTGCACGAAAAACTGGTTTTGAATTAGGTTTTAGATAAAGTTGCACTTGCGTTTTTGTACATTTGGATGGAAAACTTTGCAAAATGTCTGAATACTCGGTTTTAATGTTATTTAACATAGAACCATCGAATTTGTTTTGTTTGATTTGGGAACAAACACTATTCAACGGTTTATCCCACAAGTGAAAAACTTCAATCCAATCTGAACCAAAAATTGAGAGAGTATCAATGTTTACAACTAGTAAATTGCAAAGTTTTACATCACCTTGTAGCCGAACTTGACATGAAAATTCGGCAATAATCTTGATTTTGTCCTTAGAGGCGCTTATGACAAAACGATTTGTTAGTTTTCTGCCAGGTTTACCCATTTTACACCATAATGCTTTGCCTATAATTGACACATCTGATGCTGTATCGATTTGCATTTTGACATCGAAACTTGTTTCTGAGGAAGAATTCTGTATGTTGACTGTAATAAATTTTCTTCTTGCTGCATACAAAATCCGGTTGATTTGAACAATATTGGATTTTGCTTTTGACTGTTTTGGATTCTTGTTTTTCCACTTCTTTCCCTGGTTGAATTTTTCTGTTGATTTCGGGTGTTTCCAGTAACCTTCTTTATGTCCTATATTTTGACATTGTGTACACATGTGTTTTGCGTAGTTGCAATATTTGGAATAGTGCATTGCACCACAGTTCCAACAGGGTGTTTTCGGCTTTGACTTACCATTTTGAACGGCATATTGCTTTGTGTTAGACTGTATTGCATTTATAGACGAACTCGGTTTAACTTCTACCATAGCTGTGTCATGTTTTAAGTTAATTAACCGCTGAGAGCTAGAAATTAGTTTGTTGATGTTTTGGTTGGAATCATCTTCTAGAGCTGATAAGCATCTCATGCGAATTTCTGAATCTGTATGAGACTGTAAACCACAAACAAACACCAAGCATTTAAATTGATCAGAGCTCAATTCAGATAATTTAAAGTTTTCATAAATTTTGTTGACACGAGCTCCATAAGAAATTAAATCTTCTTGTGACATTTTAGAAGTTTGAAGACAATTGTATCGAATACTTAACATAGATGCTTGTATTCCATACATATCCTTCAGGATTTTAACTGAATCCTCGAACGATATATCACTTGGATTTCTTGGAAGAATATATGCTGAATATGGTTATTGTATTGAGTTTTCTCATAAGGAGTCTCACACGAGAAGCATCGTCCAAATCTTTCCCTTCTACGAGAAAAATATCTTCGTAAGGAGTATACCAATTGCTAAATGTTACAGAATTTTCTTGGTCATAGCAAAACTCCGAAATACTATTTGCTAATTTCTCCATAACAGAATCTTGATTGTTGTTTGATGCATTTCCTTGCGTAAGGCTTGCAAGAAGTTTGCTTTGCATCTCCAATAATTCCAGGATTTTTAAATCTTGAGCCATATCCTCGTCGCCAATTTGTTAGAGTTTTTAAATTAAAACACAAAATATTTTTTTACAAAATATTAAAAATTAAGTTTAATTTAATTAAAGTTTCAAAACAAGAATGAATAATTAAAAATGAAAATTTTATGACATGAATGAAAATAATTCAATGCCAACATGATTATAAATAATTATTATTGATGAAGTTTAATTATTTGCAAGTGTCTCCAACAGCCACTTAAAAAATTATTTCTCAATGTAGATGCTTTAGGTTTTCTTCAGTTTTTTGCTCCTATAAAATATCGAAAATTCGAGTTCCGCCTTCTTTGTATTAAGCCATCGATATGTACTAGTGATGTAATAAATGTCAAATTTTGATACTCGCGAATACAAATATTTGAAACGATACTCGAGAATACGCATACGAATATTATATCTGAAATTTATAGCCATGAAATTGGGGATATGTTGCCCCTGCAAAATGAAATATGAAAAAATTGTTAGGAAAAAGAACTTCATTGTGCCGGTATAAAAATTATGGCGATTTCTGAAGAAAATATGTTACACTATACATGTGTAACATTTTTACATTTTACATTTTTGCTACATATTCTGTTACTACAATCGAACAAAAATAAGCTGCTTTTATTTACAATGGTTACATTTTCTCATTAATGTCCTTCATTAGCGATTTTTAAGGCTATTTGAGAGGTTTTCCGTACACTCCAAGTAAAAAAAGAGACTCCAAAAAAGTCATGAAAATGTAGAGTTTACGATGCGGAAGTAGTGCAAATTTCGATCCGATCTAATGATTTTTACATAGGGTTGTCATTGCAAGAAGTTCTCCTTTTCGATGCCTGGTTACTGATTGGAAGCGATATTAAGAAAAATTCCCTTTTTTGTGTTCTATGATAATATTTTCATCTAGGGAAAAGGGTAAATAGATACCTATTTTAACAATTCGTTTCTTTTTATACGAATTTAAGCCCGAAACAGTGTTTTCATGAAAATTTAAGCAAATAACTTTTAAATTTTAGACTAAAAATAATTCATAAATTTCTTTAAAAAAAATAAATTTTTTTTAAATTCTGGTGAGTATTTTCTAACACTATGGAGGAGTTACAAGGTTTTGTGTGACTAAAATAAACTTCTACATGGTTTTTTGCTCACTCTCGGCAAATTAAAAATATCGATTTTTTGGTAGCAATGAAAATGTACTTCCGCTAGAATGACTTCCATTTTTTTTTTTCACTGGGACTATTATGATTTGTAAACAGACATTGACATAACTAATTACGTTTAAATAAACTCAAACAGTCACAATATTTATTTATATTAACTTTTGTGGTAATAATTTTTCTATTTTCTATTTAAGAAACATTCTTTCGAAATTATATGCATGACATGCGAAATAAAACCTTCGTTAACACAGTTGGAAAAAATGGCAGTATGTACACCTTGAATAAAGCGAGGGTCATGTTACAATTATACTAGGTACATGCAGAACTACAACAAAATTACAACACCAAAAAACACATGTATTTTGTTGGTATAAACAAACCCCAAATTGTCGGAAACAACTGTCTTTTGTTTATAAAAATAACAATTACAGGGTAACTAAAGTACAATTGCAGACGCGGCATTCCTGCATGATTATAGTTATTCAGTGTTGCCAGTGTGGGTGTAGTTAGACAGTGTGTAATTTCTACTCACATGTGTAGGCGATGTAATTGAATTCTTGTATAATATGTGTGTAATTCTACTTTGGGTTCTATTTTTATTTATTATTGTTTTAATTTTAACCTACACAAAAGATGTGTAGTGTAATTTTCTTCAATGTGTAATTGGAGACACAGCCATGTGTAAATTCATTGGCAACACTGTAATCATTTTGTTTACACACATACATTAACATTTTTGCAGCTTGTAAACAAAGTTTGACAACTAGGTGCAATGTATACAGTGACAGGCTGGGCTTGTGCATGTACCTAGTATAATTGTATCATGGCGAGGGTAAAATATGTAACATATTTACATGTTTTTCATGCAACATATTCAGAACAGAAATAGAAAATTTTTCCCACATTTGTATTTTTTGTACAAACGAACACAGAAATGTAAAACATGTAACATATATGCAACATATTTGTCAGAAAAGGAATCGATATTAGTCTCGTGTGTGACAGACCCTTGAGATAATTTTTGTTTGTTTCTTACTGTTAATTAATTAATTTCTATTCGAATGTAATTTCAATCACTAGTGCGGGAATTAGCCCCAAGATTACATATACATATCTATATGTATGTACATACATTAATATGTCTACAAAAGTAGTTCAGCCCCCATTTTATGTAAGTCTTAGCGACTAAAGCTAAAGCTAAATTCTATCGCTAAAATACTGAACAAATAGAAAATTCAAAATGTTTGGCGATGACATAAAACACGAAAATTTCGGTGAATTACATTTTTGAGTCAATGTTTGATTTAGCAATACACATTTCAAAATTGCATTCGTAGCCGAATATCGAAAAATCGGCTTTATAAATTTTTAGCGATAGAGATTTAGCTTTAGCGACTTACAGAATAGGGGGGCAGGTCTACCGTAGCTTTGATAACTTTGATAATTATTGTTAAAAATTAGGAGTCCTTGTAAGTTATTCTAAAAAAAGTGAAACAATTTTTTCTTTACTTAAAAAAACATAACTGTTACGGTCCCTGATCACTTATTTTTTTACATTGTTGGACGTAATTACGAGTGTCGTATGTCGACTTTGACTACGACGCTTTTGCATTACACTTAAGAACATTGCAAAACGTTTTCTTTCATCTAGTACAAAACTCCAAAATCTTGCAATAAGTCAAGGATGTGTACATACATAAGTAAATATTAATATTTTTTTCTTTTTTATTTCAGGAATTTAGTTGCTGTTTTTCGTCATCGTCGTGACGCGTCGGCAGAAAAAAAATAAAACAATCGTACATGTTGAAACTCTTATTAGGACAAATTAGTACTGCTTAGTGGTTATGCTGACTTCAATAAACATGCTTATGTGTCATTCACCAAGGTATTTATATATTTATTGTCAATATAATGATTTTGTTTTTTAGTTTTTATGAAAGTTTTTGGACTGGGTTTTCCCGATTTTTATAATTTTTTCTTAAAATGTATATTTTCACATTTTTGGAAAACGTAACTCTATCTTACATGGCAATAATATACACGATCAAATGAAAATCATCAATAAAATATTTTTTAAAATTAATTGTTATGTAAAAAAGAGTTAGTTAAATAGCTGAAATATTATTTCATTTAAAGTAAGAAGTATACAAGTTTAAACTTCCCCAGTTTGCCCGTTAGTCATATATAATATATGAAGCGATTTTATAATTTCAAATAGCTAAAATATTACGTGCAAATGCTCATTCAAGGAGTTTCGGAAAAACTTTTCCAAATTTCTTTTAAAATACTATCGGTGGTAAAGAGTAAAAGGGTTCTATTTAAAAATACTAAAAATTAGAAATTGTTATTAATTCATGCCCTATTTAAATCATATAAGTGATAAAGTGAAATTTATATCGAATTATTATTCGCGTTCTTCATATTCGGTTGTCGTAGTTAAAAAAAGAGAAAATTATTCGAGTTTATATTTCTTTATATTTCTTATATCGATTCGATAACGAGGCGTACACATTGAAATTCGTTATTGTCACACTAATATTTTTACAAAATAATAGCGGAATTCACTGTTCGTATTAAATTTAAAACCCTTTTAAATATACTACGATTTTAAATGTCCAAGCGTGAGCGATTTTTTCTTTTGTATTGTAAAAATCGTTTATTGTTCAATTCAAACCCAGAAGAAAAAAGAAGGAGTGCGGATGCCTTCTAAAAGGCCTCTGTACTCCTTCTTTTGGATGTACAAGGCCTGCTCGCCCCATCCCATCTTCATATCTTTTTTAAACACGTTGTCAATGCGAGGTAGGCCTTCCATTCTCGCTTCTTTCGCAGATATTCTAAAAGGCCTTCCAGAGAATGGCTGTTAAAAGGCCTTAGATAGAAGGGCTGTTAAATGGACTTTCAGAGAATGGCTGTAAAAAGGCCTTCAAATAAAGGTCATATTGAAAGGGGTTTAATAAAGGTTTTCAACTGCTGTCGCATGCGAAAGGGTTGAACACATTGAAAGAAAACTTCTGAAAATAAGAATCCATACTTATATTATTTATATTCATACATAATATTGATCGAACAAAACAACTGTCTTATTCAACGTACACAACTCAACTAAAATAATTTACGTATTCTTTTGCTTAATTGTTCTGTATTTGGCATTTGTACATGGAATTTTGTGTTTTATAACGGCATCTGAATTCTTTTCCTTTGGCAAAAAAAAAAGCAAAACAAAATACTTTACTCCTTCTGTTCTCCCTTCTTATAGAAGCGAATGTGGAATGTGTATCCCATCTTTTTTTACTAAAGAGCCGAAGTCTTCTGTAAGGCCTTCTTTTAGGCCACGATTTACCAAAGCTACAATATGTAAAATATCTACAATAGCCAACCGTGAATACCGCCAATATTAATTAATATAATTAATTAATAAATTAATAATTATATAATTAATAAATTAATTATAATTAATATCCGGTTCTTAATTTTGTCTAATCAAATACCTGCAGTTGCGCTTAGAAATATAATAGAATAGAAAACGTTTAATTAGAAGAGAACATCCAAATTGTATGAAAACCGTAATGAAAATATGTGCCAAGAACGAAATGTTTTGCCGGCTATGCTAAATTCGATGGAAAAAGAAGCCAATGGACCTCATTACCATCATTCCAAAACAGCTATTCATTTTATTTCTATTTTGTCAACATTTTTATTTTAATGACTTGTTAATATTTTCTGTTGCGAAAAATTTATAAAAAGAATAAGGAAATCGGTTGAACTTGCAGGGCATCTCTGAAACTTCCCGCCACTTGTTAAGTAAAAAAATCATTTGCAAAAAATTACATAGTAAATTTTACGGTATCCGATACACTTTTTAGGTCGATAAGAATTAGTGAATATTTAAAATCGATTTGACGAAGGTTATACGAAAAAAAGGTTTTTTTCGAAACTTTTTGTCAACGATATTTATTTCTCGAACGAATCATGCGATTTTAATTAAATGGGCAGCAATCAACGTTTCTTTCTTAGGTTAAGAGATGATTACATTTTGAACTTGATTGGCTTAATAGGTTAAAATTTGTCAAAAAAACATTTTTGTGGGAATTTTATTTTCGAAAAATTTCGAAGTCTACGAAACCCAATCGATTGAATTCATTATCTTACAACACCTAAGTGAGCTCCGTTAAGTTTAAGATAAATACGAACACACTCACACACATACATACGTACATCCATATTAACATCATCTCAAAAATAGTACGAATAGATTTCCAGAACCTCTAAACGTCGATACATAATGAAAGCTTGATTTTCCTATTGAGATAACAAAATATGTTTTTCCTTTCATTTTATTTTCTCTCTAACTTAGATATATTTAATTCACTTGTGTGTACCAGTATCAGTTGTAAGTCCTAGTTTACATTATGCAAGTCTTATTGCTAAGCTGATTAGTTTGTTAGGAGAGACAGACGAGGGGAACAGAAAAAGAAGAGTTCAATACATAAATAGTCAGGTGGTTATTGGTTTGCCACAGTAATAATGTATTTTAAAAAGGGATCGCTAATAACGATTATTTTCCAAATTTAAACTGAAAAAATTACACTTATAGGAATAAGGAATATACATACATAAATACATACATACATACATATATACCAAGGTACTCCATGTTACATGGACTACCTATGTACATATATGTAGATGCAATGATTTTTAGTTTTTTGATTTTTATTTATTCCTCAGAAAATGACAGTTATTTCTTGATTTTTATTTGTTCCTCAGAAAATAATAGTTATTCTGTGACTTTTATTTGTTCCTCACAAGATACCATTTACTTTCCGATTTTAAATTATTTGCTGAAAACAATTTTAATTTTTAGAGTAAAAAATTAATTTAATTTAACATATAAGATTTTTTTACAGACTCAGGCAATAAATTCAATTTTAAAACGAATAATATTAATTTTAAGGCAAAAATTACGATTTTACATTTTACAAATTAAGAAAAAAACTAAAGGTAACTGTGCATAAAACAAGAGATTTGTGACTATTCAAAATGTGTGGTTGAAGTCAACTGACGATTTGTTACAGCAACAATGAAATGCATATAGACAAAGCTGAACCATCAGCAAATAAATTTCAAGTTGGAATAAATAAAAATAAAAAAATAATGATTAAAAAGTAATTTTTAAAATAAAAATTACAACCGTTACGGTTCCTGATTTTAAATATTCTGTGCGGCAAACCAGTAACCACCCGACGACATAGCCTTGGGGTTTACAAAATAAAGCCTAATATTATTATTAAATATGTTTCCGTAGGCATTAATAAATTTTCTTCGATTAGTGCTATCACACGGAACTCTAGCGGCAATTAGATGAATCAGCACAACGGGTTTTGTCTGTACTAAATGCTAAATAAATTTATGTAGGGGTGAGTACACATCTGGAAAGGTGTCACTTTCAAAATGTGTGCAACACAGTGTTGCCAGAATTTCTAAGGCTAAAATCTGCAAAATTTAACAACTTTTCACGAAAAAATCTTCAAAATCTGCATTTTATTTTTAATATCTTCAAAGCTATTTTTAAAACAACTTTTTTATATATTATTAAAAAAATCTACATAAATATGGACGTACATGTGTAATATAAATATTTTTTCATTAATCCATATTCATAAAATTTAAACTCGGGTTAAAATGTATTTAATCTAAATTTAAAAAAAATAAATTTTTAAATTATTTTCAATCACATTTTTTTATGAATAGCAACCTTTAATGTTCGAAGAATGTGCATTTCGTTTCTCCTTAAGAAACTCATCAGCAGACTTCAACCAAAAATTTTTTGAAATAAGGCAAAAAACTTCATGTTTATAGAACGACTATCAATGTGTTATTAAAAATTTCGTACAAAACGTTTAACAAACAAATTTCCATAAAAAATTCGTTTTGTAAACCAGCAGCAAAAAAAAGCTTAAAAGCTTCAAGCAAAAATCTTTACAAGATAATATCTTCGATTTGGGACATTGGTTGAAGTGTACTGATAAGCTTGACGGTTTTTTCACACGCAAAGTTTACTTTGCAAAGTCTTGGGTTTATTAAAGAAAAAATGATATAGAATAAGATCTCTTTCTCTTCTCTCTTACAAACTTTAGACTTTGCAAAGTAAACTTTTGTGTGGAATCATCAATCACATCTTTATTTAGGAGAAACGAAACAAATAAAAATTCTTCATACTTATGTGCAAACAATATAAAATGAATGAGAAAAGAAATCGTATATATAAAAAACTATACAAAAAGTGATTTAATTTGTTACATAAATATCCAAAGGACTTCGAAGTTTTGTTTTATTCAAGTTCATTTGACTCAAAATTGATTGCCAAAGTTACTTCTTCTGTTGCTTTAATGCTGTCTTCTAAGTTCAAAAATTCTAACTCTCTAAACTGTGAGTCGTTCACACATAAAAGAAACAAAAAGTAGTAACAGTAATAGCAAAAATTTAAAAAAAAATCACTATAATTGGAGTTGAAAAATCTGCGTTTTTATGCCAAAAATCTTTAAATCTGGATTTCGTCTTTTTGGAGGGTAAAAATCTGCAAAATCCAGATAAATCTGCATTTCTCGCAACCGTGGTGCAACACCGTTCTCATTCACCCCTATCGTAAATAAAATGTGAAATTTTTGTTCCCATGAAATTTTCTTTCCACATGAAGGAAAATTGGCTATCGCGAATTTCATCGGAACGTTTGTTCTCGCTATCAATCTGAAGAGAATATTTTCAGGGAAAAACTGTTCACGATAGGTGTGATTATTTTTTTTTTTATATGGAAATCAATGCCACACAAGAACAAATATCGAAAATGACAAACGTTGCCACTGGTATATTGTATTACAACGCCAAAAAATGCCCTAATGTGTACTCGTCATAAGGTATGAGTTAAATATGTGCTCAGTTAAATTTGAATGAACAAGTTTAGGTATTCTTACAACCTTTGTATGATGGGGATTATAAAAATTTTGAAAAGATTACAAGAATTAATTATATCATGGTTATATTTTTTCCAAAGTCGTACCAAATTTAAAAAAGTAAGGATGTTTTTCATAAAAAGTGTTTTATATTAATATTAGTGACCTGCACAAGACCATTTATAAGACCTTTCAAGACATGAGAGATTTTTCAGCGAAATATTCTAAAACAAACGCTAAACAACACTGTTGGCAAGACAAATAACTGAAAGAAATGTCTTGCAAACAGTGTTGTTTACCGTTTGGTTTAGAATATTTCGCTGTAGTAAAGCATTTAAAAAATCTGTCAAGTCTTGAAAGGTCTTATAAATGGTCTTGTGCAGGTCACTAATTTATATCGCTATGATTTAAGATAACTCATTAGCTTAAACGGTGTTATTTATCATAAACATCGACTTTATGTCTACTCCCTAAAATGTTGACCCCATTTGACATGTTTCTAATTTAAAATATAAATTAAGTAATAATAAGTGAGTTATTTGCAAACTACGAGTATTTCAAAATCCGATTATTTGCGTTTTGCGAGTAATGCCTCTTTTTAGAAGATAGATTCTGTATAAAAACCACTGAACTGCTGATGAAATGAATGAAAATGAAGATGATTTTTGCATTTAAATTTAACAAAAAATTAAAATTTAATCAATTACCCAATGTTTTGTTAAAATTAAGGGCCTCACCAGTCTTTGAAGCAATTTCCACAACTACTGGTGCTTTCTTGTCACAGCCTGTTGATATTTACCTTACTCACTTCACTTACTTTATATAATAGAAGATACTCACTCAGACGTTTCAAATCCATATTTTTAATGAACAAACTTTCTCTGCGAACTGAATTTGCAAACTGAAATTTCAAATGACTACAATATTTCCTTGACATTCATATAGTCAAAACAACGTAAACATCGCATAGGCTACTATTTTTGTCAATTGTTGATGAAACTTTCGAGTTTTTATTGAAAATAAAAAAATCTTATGTGTTGTATATAAATGGTCGGAATAAAACTATTTCTCAAACAATAGTGTATATTATTATAAGCTATTTTATGAGTTAAAGTTTCGATAAATTGTATTTATTTCTACAGGCTAAAATGGATTATAATACGTATACACTTTTATTCTTTTAACAACTTTGGAGTGGTAATTTCGAGTAAAATAGCTCATATTAGTTTACAGACTTATTGAAGGAAATTTTTGAACAAGAAGTTATACACTATTTTTCCAATGACATTTTGACCCACTTTGTGGAAGTAGAATTTTGACCAGACATAGAATCAATGATGGAGATCCTAAATATGCAATAAAAAATTAGTCGCGTATGAGCACATACGATATTGGTATATTGAGGCGACGATATACATATGTGTGTATGTTAAGAAAAAATTTTTGAAGTATAAATAATTTCACTAAAAAATATGAAATATGGTGGCAAGATCAAACGAATTGAAGTAGAATAAAAATTAAAAATATCTAAACTTTAACTTAACTACTCTTTTGACCTTGGCAGCATACGACTTAAGTAAATTTTTTCAGTGTACATGAAAACATATACATACATATACGTATAAGCATGTATAATGCAACTGTATATGTTATGAGATATGATAAAAATGGATTCTGCAATAAGCTTTTTGTTCTGTTTGAATTTTTTTTTATTTAGTTATGCTTTTCATTAATAAAAAAAGATTAAAAAAAAGAGGTGCTGCTTTTTTTCTTAAACAACTTTTTTGTGCGACTTTATTTTTACAAAACGACTTTTTTGCGATGATGGCGGGACAGGCCTAAAATATTTTGTCAACACTGATTCAAAAGTGAGAATAACTCTATTATATTTAAGTCCAAACACACGATATCGACAACGTTCGACTTTATTAGTGATTCAAAAGTGAGTTATAACCGATGTTATTCTCCACTCAGACTGCTGTGGCGGACAGAACAAAAACAGTTTCTTTGCTACACGATTGATTTATATCAACAATACTTTGAAGCTAAATTCGAGGTTAAGTAATGGAATTCCTCGTGGCTCGCAGTAATTTTTTTTCAATTTACATGGTGTAAGGAAGCGAAATTGTTTAGATAAGCCATTCGAGCTGTTTTTACCCCACCCTCATAACTTTGTTCGCCGCAATTGTAAAATTATAAAATTTAAACCATAATTAGAAAAAATTCATGTAACCTCATATGCGTTCCTCAGATATGGAGGTGCAAAAAGTGCATATTTTAAGACATACTCACTGACTCCCACATCAATATTACGAAGCACTTCCGCTATAGCTAGAGGCCTGAAATTTGGTACACAAGTAGATCTAGGTGAGCGACAAACTAGAAAACTCTGAAAACCTGAACATTTTAACCAGGTGGGTGGGGTTACGCCCATAAAAATAAAATTATGTGAGTAAAATCTTAGAAAAATCTGAAAACTCGAAAGTTTGAACCAAGGGTCCGGGGCTACGCCAATAAAGTTTAGAATTTAATACACATATTTAAAGCGTTTAACTCAACCGATTTTATTGAAATTTTGCACACATGTTACAATAATAAAAGGCTATAAATTTTTGTTAAAAAAAGTGTGCGTTAACAAGCCCTTACAATTTAAACCTCCTATTTCATGTACTTCCGGTCAGCACATTTAAATGTACTATTTATGTGACTACTATTATCCGCTTCCAAGGAAACTAAACGGGAAAGATAAACACTAGCCGAAGAACTTTTTGGATTAAAAAAAAGTAGGCGGAAACACGTCCATAAAAATAAAAAATTAAAATTTGCGCTAGTGAGCTGAAATTTGATAAACTAGTATTATAGATAAGAAAATTACTAGAAAAATCTGCAAACTCAAAAATTTTACCATGGTGGGAGGGGGGGGGGGGGTGCGCCCATAAGGCTCAGAATTTAAAATAAAAATCTAAGGCCTTTAACTTAAGCAATTTTATTTAAATTTGGAATACATGTTGCAATAATGCAAGGCTATAAATCTACGTTGTAAAAAGTGGGCCTTGACACGCCCATACATTTTAAGCCTATTATTTAATATACATTTGAATATACTACATATTTATAAATTTATTACTATCCGTTTCCAACGAAACTCGACAAGAAAGATAACTACTGGCCAAACAAAATCTTGAGATTGAAAAAGTGGGCGGTGGCACGCCCATAAGAATAAAAAAATTTAATTAACGGTCGTAAGCTGAAATCTTATAAATAAATGGGTCTAGATTAGGAACTAGCTAAAAAATTTAAAATCCTGAAAATAATAGCCAGGGGGCGGGGCTACATCCACACAGCTCAGAATTAAAAAAAAAAATCCAATGAGCTTAACACAAGCGATTTTATTGTAATTTGGGTTACATGTTGCAATAATACAAGTTTATAAATTTTCTTTAAACAAAATGAGTGTTAAAAACCCACAAAATTTGGTCCCCAATTTGATGTATGTACATCGTATCAGCACATTTAAGTATATTTATTATTAAACATTTCCAGCAAAACTCAACAGGAAAGATAAACACCCGCCAAAGAAAAACTTGAGTTTGAAAAAGTGGCTTGATCACTCAAATAAGAATAAAAAAACCCAGCTAAAAAAATATGTATGGAGCATATATGATATCCCATATATGGTTCGGATCCGAAAAATGAGGGTATATGGGCATATATGATTATATATATTCATACATTTCCATACATGTGCGTGTAAATTCCCTCCACAGTATGCAAAGTTCATATTCATACACTCTTGATTCACAAAAGCGCACTGCTGTGCAATAAATTAAATTACTAAAATTAAATTTGTTTAGACTTGAGAGAGACGTTGTATTTAGTGAAACATTTGTTTGGACAAATAATTCAAAACGAACTAAAAGTCATTTCATTCATCAAAAGGTGAATGAATTATTTAAAAAACAAATAAATCATATTCGTACATAACATTTAGCTTAAGAAATCAGATTAAAAACTTATGCAATTAATTATAAAAGAAAAAATAATCCGTCTAACAATAGTTTTCAATACAGTAAT
The DNA here is from genome assembly GCA_905220375.1 of Tachina fera. Taxonomy (NCBI): domain Eukaryota; kingdom Metazoa; phylum Arthropoda; class Insecta; order Diptera; family Tachinidae; genus Tachina; species Tachina fera. The sequence goes on from LR999963.1 coordinate 76,514,810, forward strand.
ATGAACTTTGTTTCTTATCTAGAGAATTTTGTTATTTTCTATAAAACTAATGACTTGATTATCCTTTTGATTATTTTATATATTAAATAGGGCCACAATGTATAAAGTCATACAAGAAAAAGTTTTTCTTTTTTAAACGTTGAGGGTACGCATATAAACTTTGCATACCGTATGTATTTTCTAATGGATTTTCAATTCAGCAGTGATAAAATTCCAAGCTTTTTTGATTGCGAAAACGATCTTATGTGAGATATCATGTATGCATATATTCTTATATGACTCCATATATAAAATCTTATATTTATATTGGATCCACATATGAAGAGCTTCATAATTAAATTTTCATATATGAGATCATATGTTATAATACATTTCATATATTAGTCCATATATTAGTTCATATATAATAGTTTTGCCATGTATAATCCCATATATTTCCATACATGAATTCATACATATTCATATATAGTTATATACATACATTCATATATTAAAAATATATGGACCATATATAATTTTTTTTAGCTGGGAATTTAAATTTTTGCTAATGAGGTGAAATTTGATAGACAGGTAGGTCTAAGCTAGAAACTGACTAGAAAAATCTTAAAGCCAGTAAAATATAGCAATAGGGGTGGGGCTACGCCCATTAAGCTTATAACTACAACATGAAATTTAAATCGTTGGCGTAAGAAGTTTTATTGGAATTTGGCATACATGTTTTAATAATGAAAGGCTATAAATTTTCCTCTAAAAAAGTGGGCAATATAATTTAAGTCTCTTCTTTTATGTACTTTGGATCAGCAGATTTATACTACTTATGTAGATATTATTGTCAGTTTCCATCGAAACTTGACACGCATGATGGGCACTGACTAAAAAAATTTTTTCTTTTAAAAAAAGGAACAGGAATACGCCATAAAAATAAAATAATTAAATTTGCGCTACAGAGCTGAAATTTGATACGCCAGTAGGTCAAGATAAGAAACCAACTAGACAAATCTAAAAAGCCAAATGTTTAAAACAAGAGTGACAGGGGCCACGCTAATATAGTACTGAAAATTTTAACTGAAACCTTAACTTAAAACTACCATCTTGAAAAGAGGACGATGATAATTGTCCGGAGTGTGGGGTTGTTATAACCCAGTGAAAAAAAATGGAAGTCATTCTAGCGGAAGTACATTTTCATTGCTTCCAAAAAATCGATATTTTTAATTTGCCGAGAGTGAACAAAAAACCATGTAGAAGCTTATTTTAGTCACACAAAACCTTGTAACTCCTCCATTGTGTTAGAAAATACTCACCAGAATTTAAAAAAAAATTATTTTTTTAAAGATATTTATCAATTATTTTTAATCTAAAATTTAAAAGTTATTTGCTTAAATTTACATGAAAACACTGTTTCAGGCTTAAATTCGTATAAAAAGAAACGAATTGTTAAAACAGGCAACTATTTACCATTTTTCCTAGATGAGGGGGGGGGGGGGTGCGCCCATAAGGCTCAGAATTTAAAATAAAAATCTAAGGCCTTTAACTTAAGCAATTTTATTTAAATTTGGAATACATGTTGCAATAATGCAAGGCTATAAATCTACGTTGTAAAAAGTGGGCCTTGACACGCCCATACATTTTAAGCCTATTATTTAATATACATTTGAATATACTACATATTTATAAATTTATTACTATCCGTTTCCAACGAAACTCGACAAGAAAGATAACTACTGGCCAAACAAAATCTTGAGATTGAAAAAGTGGGCGGTGGCACGCCCATAAGAATAAAAAAATTTAATTAACGGTCGTAAGCTGAAATCTTATAAATAAATGGGTCTAGATTAGGAACTAGCTAAAAAATTTAAAATCCTGAAAATAATAGCCAGGGGGCGGGGCTACATCCACACAGCTCAGAATTAAAAAAAAAAAATCCAATGAGCTTAACACAAGCGATTTTATTGTAATTTGGGTTACATGTTGCAATAATACAAGTTTATAAATTTTCTTTAAACAAAATGAGTGTTAAAAACCCACAAAATTTGGTCCCCAATTTGATGTATGTACATCGTATCAGCACATTTAAGTATATTTATTATTAAACATTTCCAGCAAAACTCAACAGGAAAGATAAACACCCGCCAAAGAAAAACTTGAGTTTGAAAAAGTGGCTTGATCACTCAAATAAGAATAAAAAAACCCAGCTAAAAAAATATGTATGGAGCATATATGATATCCCATATATGGTTCGGATCCGAAAAATGAGGGTATATGGGCATATATGATTATATATATTCATACATTTCCATACATGTGCGTGTAAATTCCCTCCACAGTATGCAAAGTTCATATTCATACACTCTTGATTCACAAAAGCGCACTGCTGTGCAATAAATTAAATTACTAAAATTAAATTTGTTTAGACTTGAGAGAGACGTTGTATTTAGTGAAACATTTGTTTGGACAAATAATTCAAAACGAACTAAAAGTCATTTCATTCATCAAAAGGTGAATGAATTATTTAAAAAACAAATAAATCATATTCGTACATAACATTTAGCTTAAGAAATCAGATTAAAAACTTATGCAATTAATTATAAAAGAAAAAATAATCCGTCTAACAATAGTTTTCAATACAGTAATATGAACTTTGTTTCTTATCTAGAGAATTTTGTTATTTTCTATAAAACTAATGACTTGATTATCCTTTTGATTATTTTATATATTAAATAGGGCCACAATGTATAAAGTCATACAAGAAAAAGTTTTTCTTTTTTAAACGTTGAGGGTACGCATATAAACTTTGCATACCGTATGTATTTTCTAATGGATTTTCAATTCAGCAGTGATAAAATTCCAAGCTTTTTTGATTGCGAAAACGATCTTATGTGAGATATCATGTATGCATATATTCTTATATGACTCCATATATAAAATCTTATATTTATATTGGATCCACATATGAAGAGCTTCATAATTAAATTTTCATATATGAGATCATATGTTATAATACATTTCATATATTAGTCCATATATTAGTTCATATATAATAGTTTTGCCATGTATAATCCCATATATTTCCATACATGAATTCATACATATTCATATATAGTTATATACATACATTCATATATTAAAAATATATGGACCATATATAATTTTTTTTAGCTGGGAATTTAAATTTTTGCTAATGAGGTGAAATTTGATAGACAGGTAGGTCTAAGCTAGAAACTGACTAGAAAAATCTTAAAGCCAGTAAAATATAGCAATAGGGGTGGGGCTACGCCCATTAAGCTTATAACTACAACATGAAATTTAAATCGTTGGCGTAAGAAGTTTTATTGGAATTTGGCATACATGTTTTAATAATGAAAGGCTATAAATTTTCCTCTAAAAAAGTGGGCAATATAATTTAAGTCTCTTCTTTTATGTACTTTGGATCAGCAGATTTATACTACTTATGTAGATATTATTGTCAGTTTCCATCGAAACTTGACACGCATGATGGGCACTGACTAAAAAAATTTTTTCTTTTAAAAAAAGGAACAGGAATACGCCATAAAAATAAAATAATTAAATTTGCGCTACAGAGCTGAAATTTGATACGCCAGTAGGTCAAGATAAGAAACCAACTAGACAAATCTAAAAAGCCAAATGTTTAAAACAAGAGTGACAGGGGCCACGCTAATATAGTACTGAAAATTTTAACTGAAACCTTAACTTAAAACTACCATCTTGAAAAGAGGACGATGATAATTGTCCGGAGTGTGGGGTTGTTATAACCCAGTGAAAAAAAATGGAAGTCATTCTAGCGGAAGTACATTTTCATTGCTTCCAAAAAATCGATATTTTTAATTTGCCGAGAGTGAACAAAAAACCATGTAGAAGCTTATTTTAGTCACACAAAACCTTGTAACTCCTCCATTGTGTTAGAAAATACTCACCAGAATTTAAAAAAAAATTATTTTTTTAAAGATATTTATCAATTATTTTTAATCTAAAATTTAAAAGTTATTTGCTTAAATTTACATGAAAACACTGTTTCAGGCTTAAATTCGTATAAAAAGAAACGAATTGTTAAAACAGGCAACTATTTACCATTTTTCCTAGATGAAAATATTATCATAGAACACAAAAAAGGGAATTTTTCTTAATATCGCTTCCAATTCAGTGACCAGGCATCGAAAAAGAGAACTTCTTGCAATGACAACCCTATGTAAAAATCATTAGATCGGATCGAAATTTGCACTACTTCCGCATCGTAAACTCTACATTTTCATGACTTTTTTGGAGTCTCTTTTTTTATTGGGAATATTTAAAGGTAGAATTTGAATTAGAGAGTTTAAATTCGATACCCCTTAATTTAAGGGGTGCGTACGGGAAAAATCTGAAAGCACTGGTTGTTACATTAAGGATGTGGGGCCATGTTTATAAAAACTTAGCGCTATGTTATACGGCAGAGAACTGAAATTTGGAAACAAAATTGACTTAGGTAAGTTACCAACTAGAAAATATATAAAACACAAGCTACTCTATTGAATCTTTACATGCACATTTCACTTATCCTAGCCTCTAATTTGACATTTTCAAAAGTACTACGCCTAAGCAGACTTTAGAAAAATAGGCGGGGTCACTTCCGCTAAAATGTACACTGTGTTTTACATATTTATACTCTGATGATTCTTAAAAAATTAAGTACATCAGTCGGTCCTTGTAATGATACAATGGTGCACATATCAGACTCTAACCCATTATTGTATGTAGGTCTGGCCTTTTAAACTGACGCAGTCATTATGAATAGAAATATAACAGATTAGAAATTTAAAGTTTAATAAGATTTATTAAGAAAACCTTTCAAAAGGTAGTCAGATCCTCATAAAAACATAAATGTGAAAAAAGGCCAAGTTCCTTTCCAAAATTTCGGCCATAAAAAGTAGTGAGATAAAAATGTTGACCAATTTCTTAATTCTTTAATTTTAACATTTTCTATTTTTTACAATATGGATTGTTATTTTATATCTTTTTTGCACATTATTCTTATGTATTTTTTTAAATTATTGTTCAATACATTTAAATTCACCTTTTGATTTGATTTTTTAAAATAATTTTTATAAACATTTAGGGTCTTATTCAAAAAAACTTAACAACGCTTTGGCAAGCAATATTAAGTAAAGTTGTATTCAAAAAAAAAATATTATATCAAAATTCTAAAGTAGGCATCCACGTTTGTTAAGAGTACTTTAAGTTGATATTTCCAAAATGTGTATTTTTTACCTAAAATATTTTTGTTAATATAGCACATATATTGATTCATGTTACATCTGAAAATGAAGCTGGAAGTGCTAGCTCTTCGCTTAGGTTTATTATTTCTGTCATGTAATGGAAAACATCACCAAATTATCCAATTGATTCGAAATACATAGCAAAATCCATAAAAAAATATTAAAATAAATACAATTATACAAAAATGTTTTAGTGATGTACATTCAAACAAAACGAATCGAAAAAAGCTGGATATTCAAATACTCATTTCGTTCGAATGAAATAAATTGAGATAATTTTTCTATGTTCATCATATTTTTTTACTTTTACTTCATAAAAATGTTTATCTGTTTTGCTTCCATGTCAGAAGCTCATATTTTTTAAATTAGGTTGCTTAACTTCAACATAATAAAAATTTATTTAATGAAATAAAAAATTATTTCAACACTCGAATGAAATTGTATTCGATGTTGTACATCATAAGCTGTGAATTGGTTGTTGAACACTGTGGTGTTACCAGAATTTATTATTAAATCAAAAAATAATTAAAGTTGTCTTTTGAATACAATTTCTTAATAAAGCAATGTTAGCCTTAAAGTGCTTGGTAACTACTATGAACTTTAAAGCTCAAATAAAAAAATTTTTTGAATAAGAGGGTTAAATTTTGCTTTACGTAACTTTTATTTTCAACAAACCAATAAAACAAGAAGAAGAATAGTTGTGTGTATATGAAAAAATGTTTTCTACGCAATAAGAACAATACTAATAGACGCTCTGTTGACAATGTCACCAAAATATTTGACAAAAGTGGTGACTTGGGGACACTTAACCCCACGTTTCCTTCAGGGATAATTTCGTGCTAACTTAAATAGAAAAATGAACAAAAAAAATGGAACAACAGAAAATTAATAGTGATACTTATAAATGTGTTTACCAAAGGTAAATCAATTGTATACACAACAATCGTTTCTCATATTCCGTTTCATTGAAAATTTAACTTAAATAGCTGATGTTAATAAGAATCTCTACCCAAGTAGATGGACTAGGGTGCTGATGAAGTGCGTGGCTACAGAGAAAAGTATCGGTATTTCCGCCAGCTTAAAGTCTAAGAAACATTAAACTTCTTCTCTTCTTTGGAAACTCACATTAATTAATAAAAATATTTCATATTTCAATAAGAATTGAAATTACTGAACTTAAGCCTGACTAAAAATTATTTCTGATTATGAAATATTTTTTGGTTGAACATATGTATATAAATGTACATACATATGTACATATATAATAAAACATACTCACAATTTTACTTCAATTACATGAGCATTTTTTTATTTGAGGAAATCTGTTATAATCCTCAACACACTTTTTCTATCATCTCTGATTTATGTTAAATCTCTTTCTTGTAATTAATCACTTTAATTATGTGTGATTAATCATAATTTCTTAAAATTACCAAAATAGAAACAACTACGAAATAATTAAATCACTCTGTTGACACTTTAAAAGACAAATACCATACACGCCCGATGGCAATAATTTAAAATTTTATAAAATGTGTATTAGTAAGTTTAAAACAGAATTATAAATTCCATACAAATAAATCATGTCAACCCCCTAATTATAACAAATATACACAGATACTTTCACACATAGATACTTTCACACACACATATACGCATATCTGAATGTATGAGCTACTGAAATACATACTATTTGACATCTTATACCACCACATTTTACAACAACAGATGACATAAACAAGGTCATCATTAAAAATGTTTAAAACCTCTTTGAAATTTAATGAAATTAAATCAACCGTTCAACGCTTCTAAGATGTGTTTAAGATCCTATAAAAAATAAACCCCTTTTTAGCTTGGGTATTAGTGAATTAGTGGTATTTTGTGTCAATTTCAATTTCAGTTAGAATTTAAGTAATAACGAGCTGGTCACGCCTTGGGTTCGAATTCACAGTCTTTAGCTAACTAATGAAGGTGGTTTAACCAATAAAATTAATACGAAAAATCTTTAGTTAAACCACAGGCTTTAGTTAACTATAGACTGTCAATTAGGTCCTTCAAATGAGTACATATCCATTGTCGGACTTTTTGTATAGAACATTCGCGTATGTCGCATTGTTCTGAAAATAGCTCCACCAAAAAAAATTTGCAGTTTTTCAAGTACTACGCAAGTTTAGATTCACACTCCTCCTCCTCCTAAGTTATAAAAATGTATGTACAGGGTGTCCGCCGAGAAGGTATACTACTTTGTTTTGCCGCCATTTTGTTAAACATTACTCGTGACAGTTTATATTTGGCAGTCGTAAAGTAGACACGTGGCAAATTTATTATGGAAAAATATTCGATAAACCAACGTATTTTAATCGTGAAAACATTTTATCAAAATCAATCATCGATTACTATGACGATGAGAAACTTACGTGAAATTTTTGGGAGAAACAACCGGAATCGTCTGATTTTACAGCTCCGGACTTCTTTTGGTGGGGATATCTGAAAAGCAAGATTTATGCAAACAAACCAGAAACGCTTGAGCAACTAACAAAATATTTGTGATGAAATTAATGAAATACCGCGTGAAAATGTAATGAAAAATGTGCTCAAAAGGACACTGATTTGTGGGGCTAAAAGAGGCGGACATTTATCTGATAATGTATTCCATACATAATTGCCGACATTAAATAAAACATTTATCAATATAGTATCCATTCTCTTTCATTTAATCAAAAATTATAAACAAACAAAGTAGTATACCTTCCTGGTGGACACCCTGAAAGCATTTATTTTATTCGCTCCAACGGCAGTTGCTGATAGACTGGTCATAAAAAAATCACACGTGTACAAAAACTGCACTGATAGCGGGCAAACCGGGCATGCGCATTGCACATTTTACCCACTTCACTATAATAAACACTTTTGACACCATGACTTTCAAATGCTGCGTGTTTCGAATAAAATTTATATAACCATTTTTGTTTAGCATAAATGGCACAACATTCTTTCTGTACATAATTGTGACTTAACTGTGGCCTATAATTGTCATTTAATGGGATAAAACAAAGTTTTTTGGAAAAATCTTTTTCAACTTTTTTCACTTCGACCGTTGAAAAAAGTTTTTCCAAAACAAAACTTACTTTCATCCCACACAGTTACTTTCGTATCTCTTTTAAATCTCACCTTCAAAACACATTTACTAGTATGAGAATATTTTATACTAATTTCGATTTAAAAAAGAAAAAAAAAAAACTGAAACATATTTGTGCAAATTGGAATTAAAAATGTTCACTTCCGGTTTTGATGTGCGTTACGCGTGTAAAGAAATTTATATAACTCATAAGATTTTTGAGATACCGTTTTCAATGAGATCATCCTAGGCTAGTTTTGCTAAAAACTAGAACAAAAAACGAACCAAAGCGAAAAAATTTTTAATGTAAATTGATAATTTCCGGTTATGCAGTACATTGTAATAATGTAACATGTAAGGAAATTTGCATAACTTTAAACGTATTGCAAAGCGACTTCCGGATCTTTGCAGTGTCTTCCAGCAGAGATTTTTGCTACATAGTCGAGCAGCTATTATCCCAATAAGCAATTTTGCTTGAAATTAAGTGTAAAACAATTGTTATTTAAGTCACATATGGGCATTTCCAGCAAAAGGTAAACCATGACCAAACATTTTAATGTTATTGAAAAGCTTTGCTTGATCGATAGTATCATAAAAAACCCTTAAAATAATTTGATTGTAATGTATTTATAGGCCATCTCAGTTGTAGGGAAGAAAACTCTGGCTGCCAAAAATTAATTTCTATTTTTCTAACACAAAAAAGCCAAATTTTGTAAATAGAAACGTTTTTTTTCCTAGAAATATAAGCAATCAAAACAAGAACAATATTAATATGAAAGTTCACTTACCATTTTCTTATTGAAAATTCCAAAAGGGAATCGTATATTCTTCCATCAACCTCACTTGCCACTTACTGCTACAAAACTGTGGAGTTCCCGTGGCCAAGTGTGAAAATTGCTCCATACACGTCCCCAATTGGTTGTTGTTTTGATTTTTTGATGCTAAAAATATAAGCAATCAAAACAAGAACAATATTAACATGAAAGCTTACCTAGCTATAATTTCTCTTTGTAATTTTACAGGCCACCATGGCCCAACTGTACTCCACGACAGACTTGCTGCTACCGAGCTGCGGAGTTCCCGTGTCCAAGTGTGGAAATTGCTCCATGCATGCCACCAATTGCCTGAACTGCAGCCCTGTTGTCCCTTTGATGCTAAAAATATAAATTATTAAAAGAAGAACAATCCCAGTGAAAAAAAATGGAAGTCATTCTATTGGAACTACATTTTCATTGCTTCTAAAAAATCGATATTTTTAATTTGCCGAGAGTGAGCTAAAAACAATATAGAACCTTATTTTAGTCATACAAAACCTTGTAACTCCTCCATAGTGTTGGAAAATACTCACCAGAATTAAAAAAAGTAATAATTTTTTTTAAAGAAATTTATGAACTAGTTTTAGTCTAAAATTTCAAAGTTATTTGCTTAAATTTACATGAAAACACTGTTTAGGGTTTAAATTCGTATAAAAAGAAACGAATTGTTAAAATAGGTAACTACTTACAATTTTTCCTAGATGAAAATGTTATCATAGAACACAAAAAAGGGGATTTTTCTTAATATCGCTTCCAATTCAGTGACCAGGCATCGAAAAAGAGAACTTCCTGCAATGACAACCCTATGTAAAAATCATTAGATCCGATCGAAATTTTCACTACTTCCAGATCGCAAACTCTACATTTTCATGACTTTTTTGGAGTCTCTTTTTTTGCTGGGATGTTAATATGGTAGTTTAAGTACCTTTTTTTGTTGGAAGCTCCAATTTTTTATCTTATCTTATCTTAACTTTTATCTTATTTACTTTTGTTAATTATTTAAATTTTTTTGTGTTTTGTTTATGTTTTTGTTTGAAACGACTACAATTTTTTAGTCGTCCCCCTTGACGTTTATTGTGAGTCAAATCGCTTTCTACAAACCCAAATAAACGTAACAGCTGTTACGTTTTTCGACAAAAATCGTCAACACTCGTGTTCTAAAACCCCAAAAAATAAATAATATTAACATTTTAGCGATTATTATAGACGAGTCGCGTTCTACAAACAGGCTATTAGATATCTTCTTCTTCTTGACTTACAGTCATGTCAAGGCTGAAACACTCACTTTTTTAATATGTATAAAGGACGATTTTTTAACAAACTTTCTTTTTGGCCACACTGTGTTTGGCAACTCAGCTGTGTTTATGTAGCATCAGCGTTGTCAACTCGGTGCTTTTCGCACCGTTTCTAGTGCTTTTTGAAATTTTCGACGCGAGAAATTTTGAAGTTAGTGCTCAGTGCTTTTTAAATTAATTTTTAGTGCTTTTTGTTTCGTGGCGGTGGCACTAGACCCAAAATTCAAAAATAAATTTTCATATCTTTTTTTTTCGAGGAAGGCTATCGTTCAAAAAGCAGAACATTTCCAAAAATTCGAATAAGGTTGTACAATGCTTGCAGAAATACCCTCAAACTTTAACATTTTAAGCATAATTAATGTAAACAAGACATTAAGCAAGTAGGTACCCAAATATAGTTTAATAGCATCATCTTGTCTAGTTACTATAACAATGGATGCAGAATGGAGAAACTTTGAGTCCAATGTCGAGTTTTGGGCAGAAGTAAAATCTAATAAGTTTATGTCAAGTTTGAGGCATTATAAAAAACTGCATTTCCATCAATCTTTTGTCACTTCAATGTTTAAGCGCGCAGAAGTAGATTTTTTACCCCTACGACTTTATTTAAGTCTAACAAACGTAACAATATATCCTTACACTTTGTTATAACTTCGTTTCATAATAAAAAAGGTCTGAAACGAGAAAATTGAATTGTGAATATACTTTTTTATACACTAAGGGGAAAAACGTGCTAAAATCAAGATTTTACGCTCAAAACTCAAATCATTTTAATATTTATAGTCTGTTAAATGGGAAAATTATTGATTCAAGAATAAAATTTTGATTTTTTTAAGATCAAATTCAAGATTTTTTTCTTAATAAAAATCTTAAATTAAGATCATATTCTAAACAATTTAAGGATATAATCTTAAAATTAATATTACGTTCTTGATTTTAAGACTGCGCTATTAAAGTTTAAGACCATGTTTTTGATTTTAAGAATTCATTCTATAAATTAAGAATTTATGTTAAATTTGAGAACGTCAATCTTACTGATCAAATTTCAAGATTGAAATATTAAGATCTCTGCAATCTAAATTGAAGAATTTTGTTCTTAAATTTAGATCGTTTTATTCTCTTAGGCCCAAATTCACAGTCATTAAGTTAGCTAATAGCAATAGCTTAATCAATAATATTTGATTTAAAGCTATTGGTTTAACATTAGTTAAACCGCCAAACGTCATTGGTTAAGAAATAGTTTTATACAACAGCTGCTTCGTTGTAAACTCTATCAGTATTGATGTTTTGTGAACAACATAATATCCTGCGGTGAACAATTTTTGATACATTTGATACATATGTACGTTGTAAAGCATCTTCTTTGTGTTTAGCTGTAATACATTCTTTTATTTATTTTTATACCCTTTACCAAAAAATGGTAAAAGGGTATATATATGTTTGTCATTCCGTTTGTAATTTCTATAATATTAATAAGCGACACAAAGTATATATATTCTGGATCCTTATGCATAGGCAAGACGAACAAGCGATGTCCGTCTGTCCGTCTGTCTGTACGTGAAATCGGTTTTCCCAAGCTCCCAGAAGAGCTAGAGACTTCGTTCTTGGACTGGTGTGTCAGAAATTTTCCGAAAAATGTTGCTATTGAAACTCAGCAAAATCGAGCAGACGGTTTCAGAGCTGGAAAACTCAAACTCAATTTACCCATAGAAAATAACTACCGCAAACAAGTTCTTATTACTTTTTTATTAAATTAACTTATTTTATACTTCGGTATGAATAAAATTGGTATTTATAATTTAAAAAAAAATTTAAAAATTTAACAAATTAAAAAACGTTTCCAGGGTTGGAAAACTTTAACTTTTTTCCTAATAATTAAACATATTTCATGTTTTAGGAAGAAGGCTATTTTCTCAGGAACGGTAAAAGCTACGGGTCTGAAATTTAGACAGTGTATGTAGAACTTTGGTCGCTACAACAACAAATATATAAAAGCTAAAAATTAAAGGGTGTTCCAAAATGAGTAACGAAAACTTTTAAAATCCCATGTAATATACATACAATTGTATGTATGTACATATATGTATATTGACACTTTAAACTTGTAAAATTAGTGTATTTTTATATAGGCTACAACAATTAACACTAAAATTAAAAAAAATTAAATTAAAGGGTAGTCCATCAGTTAATGAAATTTTGACCATGTAATTTTGACAAATTGCTATATCTTGGAAACTGTAAGAGGTAAACTCTTGAAATTTTCAAAAACGGTCAAACTAAAAAATCCGAAAATTATAAAATAGCCAAAAATTAAAAAAAATCCCCAAAACAAAAAAAATCGCCAAAATGAAAAAAAACGCTAAAATTAAAATAAACGCCAAAAACCGAAAAAAAAATCGCCAAAACAAAAAAAATGCTTATGTGAACAAAAATCGCCAAAAATTAAAAAAATCGCTTATATGAAAAAAAATCGGCAAAATCAAAAAATCGCCAAAACGAAAAAATATCGCCAAAATTAAAAAAACGCCAAAAACCGAAAAAAATCGCCAAATCGAGAAAAAAGTGTCAAAACAAAAAAAAAATTCCCACAATGACAAAAATCCGCAAAAATCGCCAAAACAAAAAAAAAATGCTTACATAAACAAAAATCGTCAAAAATTGCCAAAAAGAAATAAAAACGCCAAAAAACGAAAAAATCACCAAAACAAAAAACAAATTGCCTATATGAAAAAAATCGCCAAAAAATAAAAAAATTGCCTAAATGAAAAAAATTGTCAAAATCAAAAAAATTGCCAGAACGAAAAAAAATCGCCAAAATAGAAAAAAACGCCAAAACCCGAAATAAATCGTCAAAACGAGAAAAAAGTGTCAAAACTAAAAAAATTGCCACAAAAAAATAAAAAAAATTAAATATATAAAAAATAAAAAAATCGCCTAAATGAAAAAAATCGTCAAAATCAAAAAAATCGCCAGAACCAAAAAAATCGCCAAAATTAAAAAAACCCCAAAAACCGAAAAAAATTGCCAATACCAAAAAAAAAAAATTGCATATATGAAAAAAATCGCCAAAATTTAAAAAACACCAAATTAAACATAATGTCAAAAACCTAAAAATTGCACTAGAAAAAAAGTATGAATTTTTTCACAAAATGAATATGTACCTACATATCTCTGTGCTTATGTATATGTCTCTATACTACATAAACGCACTTTGGTAAAGGGTATATAAGATTCGGCACAGCCGAATATAGCACTCTTACTTGTCTATTATGTTTTTGGTTTTCCCGAACCAATTTCTGCACTAAGTTAATATCTTTCACGATAAACTTAGATGACCGAGCACTTATTTTGATCAATTTTTAAGAAATTATATAATAAATGTAATCAAAAAGTATTAGTTAAACAATAGTTATAATTTTATTTTACTAATAATTAATTAGAATTAAAACGTGTATCGGATGCCTCAAATTTGAAGTTTTAGGTATAAAATGCCAGGTCAACCGATCCCTATATATCTTATATACATATTTATGTATAACAATTTTTTTAATATAAAAAAAAATAATTAAATTTAGTGCTTTTTTATTAAATTACGCGTTTTTTCATAGTTTCAGTGCTTTTTGAAATTTAAAAGTTGACAACACTGTGTAGCATGTTACTATTAAACATGTTCAGTTTGGTCTATTATTTAATCATATTATTAAATTTCATTGTGCTCGGTTAAGAAAGTGCATCAGTGCACTACTTCTATTTTATGTTCAGTTTGAGCGACCTTCTGAGAGGGCTATTAGGAATCTTGTCATTAAATTTCGCACCAAAATTATATTATTAAACATTAAACCACGACCACACAAACGTAGAGTGCAGACAAAGGAAAATATCGGTTTAACGCCATTAGACTATTTTTTGTAGGGCTAGGTTAAGCCTCATGTCTCTGGAGACAAGCGCGCAACGGTTTACGCACTGAACGAAAATATTGTAGAATTTATTCGTAAGATACTGGGCGACATTATGGAGAAATTATGCAAAAATTGGACCCAGCGTATGGACCATTTCATACATATCCGCGGTAAAAATTTACATGAAATCATCGCTAAACATTGAATTATATAGAACGTTCTACCGACTCAAATAAAGATTTTATACATTTCTATACATTTTTAGTTTTTTTTAATCAAATCCGAAAGTTCGTAAAAAATTACCCTATACACACATATATACATACATACATATTGATATACATATCTACAATGTAGATACTACATACAAACACAGCAAAAGTGTGAAGATTTCATTTGTTTTAAAGTATAACAAACCCATTATATTTTTCCCAGCAGCTATAGTCATTATTTTTGTATATTGAAGAATTCGTTTCAAGTGAAAATTTTTTATTGTTGGTTGTCTAGTGCGTGGTTCAGTGGTGGTTGATCTCGTACTAATATCTTCATCAAATTGTGTCAACTTTTCTTTTTCTTGCCTTCGTATAACGTAACAGGAGTTGATTAGTACCAAATGATGAGGATTATGTGTGGAATATTGACAGGCATAATTTCGTTATTTGTTTTGTAATTATTATACCCTTTACCAAAAAATGGTAAAAGGGTATATATAGGTTTGCCATTCCGTTTGTAATTTCTACAATATTAATAAGCGACACATAAAGTATATATATTCTGGATCCTTATGCATAGGGAAGACGAACAAGCGATGTCCGTCTGTCCGTCTGTCTGTACGTGAAATCGGTTTTCTGAAGCTCCTAGAACAGCTAGAGACTTCGTTCTTGGACTGGTGTGTCAGAAATTATCCGAAAAATTTTGCTATTGAAAATCAGCAAAATCGGGCAGACGGTTTCAGAGCTGGAAAACTCAAACTCTATTTTCCCATACAAAATAACTACCGAAAACAATTTTTTATTACTTTTTTTTATTAAATTAACTTATTTTATACTTCGGTATGAATAAAATTGGTATTTATAATATAAAAAAAATTTTTTAAATTTAACAAAATAAAAAAACGTTTCCAGGGTTGGAAAACTTTAATTTTTTTCCTAATAATTAAACATATTTCATGTTTTAGGAAGAAGGCTATTTTCTCAGGAACGGTAAAAGCTACGGGTCTGAAATTTGGACAGAGTATGTAGAACTTTGATAGCTACAACAAAAAATATATAAAACCTAAAAATTAAAGGGTGTCCCAAAATGAGTGTATGTATGTACATATGTATATTGACACTTGAAATTTTTAAAATTAGTGTATTTTTATATAGGCTACAACAATTAACACTAAAATTAAAAAAATTTAAATTAAAGGGTGGTCCATCAGTTAATGAAATTTTGACTATGTAATTTTGACAAATTGCCATATCTTGGAAACTGTAAGAGTTAAACTCTTGAAATTTTCAAAAACGGTCAAACTAAAAAATTGAAAATTATAAAATCGCCAAAAATGTTTAAAAATCGCCAAAACGAAAAAAATCGCCAAAATGAAAAAAACGCTAAAATGAAAAAAAACGCCAAAAACCGAAAAAAATCGCTAAATCGAGAAAAACGTGTCAAAACTAAAAAAAATACCACAATGACAAAAAACGCCAAAAACCGCAAAAATCGCCAAAACAAAAAAAAAATGCTTATATGTTTAAAAATCGCCAAAAATTAAAAAAAAATCGCCTAAATGAAAAAAAATCGCCAAAAACCAAAAAAACGCCAAAACTAAAATAAATCGCCAAAATTAAAAAAAAAACGCCAAAAACCGAAAAAATTGCCTATATGAAAAAAATCGCCAAAAATTAAAAAATCGCTTATATGAAAAAAATCAGCAAAATATAAAAAATCTTCAAACCCAAAAAAAAAAACCCAAAATAAAAAATGCCAAAAACCGAAAAAAAATCGCCAAAACGAGAAAATAGTGTCATAACAAAAAAAATTCCCACAATGACAAAAATCCGCAAAAATCGCCAAAACAAAAAAAATGCTTATGAAAATCGTTAAAATGAAAAAAACGCCAAAAACCGAAAAAAATCGCCGAAACGAGAAAAACGTATGAAAACTAAAAAAATTCCCACAATGAAAAAAACGCCAAAAACCGGAAAAATCGCCAAAACAAAAAAAATTGCTTATATGAACAAAAATTAAAAAAAAATCGCCTAAATGAAAAAAATCACCAAAATGAAAACAATCGCCAAAACGAAAATAAATCGCCAAAATTCGAAAAATAACGCCAAAAACCGAAAAAAATCGCCAAAACAAAAAAAAAATTGCCTATCCCAGCTAAAAAAATTATATATGGTCCATATATTTTTAATATATGAATGTATATAACTATATATGAATATGTATGAATTCATGTATGGAAATATATGGGATTATACATGGCAAAACTATTATATATGAACTAATATATGGACTAATATATGAAATGTATTATAACATATGAGCTCATATATGGAAAATTTAATTATGAAGCTCTTCATATGTGGATCCATATATAAATATAAGGTTTTATATATGGAGCCATATAAGAATGTATACATACATGATATCTCACATAAGATAGTTTTTGCAATCAAAAAAGCTTGGAATTTTATCACTGCTGAAATGGAAATCCATTAGAAAATTCATACGGTATGCAAAGTTTATATGCGTACCCTCAAAGTTTAAGAAAGAAAAACTTTTTGTTACAAAAAAAAACATTCTTGTATGATTTTATACATTGTGGCCCTATTTAATATATCAAATAATCAGAAGGATAATCCAGTCATTAATTTTATAGAAAATAAAAAAATTCTGTAGATAAGAAACAAAGTTTATATTACTGTATTGAAAACTATTGTTAGACGGATTATTTTTTCTTTTATAAATAATTGCATTAGTTTTTAATCTGATTTCTTAAGCTAAATGTTATGTACGAATATGATTTATGTGTTTTTAAAACAATTGATTCACCTTTTGATGAATGAAATGACTTTTATTCGTTTTGAATTATTTGTCCAAACAAATGTTTCATTAAATACAACCTCTTTCTCAAGTCTAAAAAAATTTAATTTTAATAATTTAATTTATTGCACAGCAGTGCCTTTTGTGAATCAAGAGTGTATGAATATGAATTTTGCACATACATGAATGAAAATGTATGAATATATATAATCATATATGACCATATACCCTCATTTTTCGGATCCGAACCATATATGGGATATCATATATGCTCCATATATACATATTTTTTTAGCTGGGATATGAAAAAAAAAATCGCCAAAAATTAAAAAAATCGCTTAAATGAAAAAAAGTCGGCAAAATAAAAAAAAACGCAAGAACGAAAAAAATCGCCAAAAACCCAAAAAACTGCCAAAACGAGAAAAAAGTGTCAAAACTAAAAAATTGCCACAAAGAAATAACAACGCCAAAAACCGAAAAAAATCGCCAAAATAAAAAAAGTTGCCTATATGAAAAAAAATCGCAAAAAAAGATTGCCTAAATGAAAAAATCCTCAAAATCAAAAAAATCGCCAGAACGAAGAAAAAATCGCCAAAATTAAAAAAAACGCCAAAAACCGAAAAAAATCGCCAAACCAAAAAAAAAAAAAAGAATTGCCTATATGAAAAAAAACGTAAAAAATGTATCTCTATACTACATAAACGCACTTTGGTAAAGGGTATATAAGATTCGGCACAGCCCAATATAGCACTCTTACTTGTTATTATTATGTATTATTTAAAATTGTATAAAGCGTACATGAGTTTAAAATTAAAAAGCCATACTTTTTTAAATGAGTTTATAAAATCAGTATGTATGCACATACATATGTTTTAATACACTCCTTATGAATATGTATGTATGTATGTACTTGAATATATCGAGCCCTATTTTTGATTTTATCATGGGTGACATCTTTTAAAAATTAACTTTCTTATTGAAATTAAAATTTTATGGTAACTGCCTAAGAATTTGTTACACAATAATGCACCAACCATAGCTGTGTAAAGAACCGAATAATGTCAAAAGCACAAAAATCTTTGTACCAATACCAAAACAAAATGAAGTTTCTGACATTCGTTAGCTACAAAGCACATAGAGCAAAAAATTATCAGCTGAAGTAGCGCTGCCACCTGTTTAAATACACCTTGGTCCTACCCAAACTTTAGAATTATCAAACTTTGAAATATGTTGAAAAATAATAAAAAACCTTCTCCTGAAAACTTTAATTTATGTGGCTTACAATAAAATTAAAAATAGGGCTCGATATGTAGAAAAAACAATTTTTTCATTACCTTCAAAGTATGTTTCAATAAGAACCTGGATATTTTCGATTTCTTAAGAAGTCATACTGAAAACTTCCACATAAAAACAGTTTTTATGCACTATATTACATTACGTTTTTCAAGTTGTATGTTGTACTTCTCATTTGGTTAATATCAAAACTACTGTAAGCTCATATTTTATTGAGCGTTGTTTTTAAAGATTTTTGAAATGATTTTTCATTTGTAAATTGCTTAATAGTCCATTCAGGGTGAAACGAAATTAAGTAATATCAAGCTCAAATTACAAACGAAATCAAAAGTGTTCATTCATCTACTTAATTACATTTGACTTGATTTCGCAAATATCTTATTCAATGCGGCAGACATTGAAGTACTTTTTCCGCTCAATAAATTCTTTTGTTTACACTTATACAAATTTTTCTTGCAAAACTCGTCATAAATATAATAATTTTTAATCTTATTTTATTTTCATATTAAATTTAAAAATTTTCATTTCTTTTATTTATTGTTTCTCATAGTTGTAAATTTATTTATGTTTGAAAAGAAAGTAGTTTTAGTACAAAAACAGCGTTGTATATTGTAATTTCGTGCTAATTTCATCGAAATTAAGTAAAATAGTTTAATTTGAAAAATGTCAAAATATATATGGGAAATTATTTAATTTCAACTTCATTTCGAACGAAATCACGAAAAAATTTAATTTGGCGTCAGTCTGCATAGACTATAATACCCTATTCAGGCTGACATGACAATGCAATACTAAACTTCTGTCTGTCTGTCAAACTTGATTAATTTACATACAGTTTTTAATTTTTGGTCACCAACTTGTATGTACAATTACACGTGACATCGGCCATGATTGCTTACAACAGCTGATATGTTCAAATATTAAAGCCGCTGGAAATTTCTTTGGTAGCGTTGCTGAAGTGCCGGCTTCACTGAAGTGCTGGCGTCATATTTAAGTTTTTTTCTTTTTAATCGGCAAAATATGGAGCTTGTATCAACACTTGTATCATTGTTATTAAAATTTTAAAATGAGATAAAAAATAATTAATTTATCACTAATGCAAATACTTTAAACGGACGGCTAATGATATCGGAGACATTCAACCGTCGATAAATGTTTTCACATGACACAGACATTTGAAAACACATGTGTGAACATAAGAAAATAGAACATGCTCTAATTGAAAATTTGTCTTATGTTTTTGCTTGTGTATTTTACACAAGCAAAGTTTTTGAGGTCACCAACTACATGTTTTTACCGAATTATCTAAAATTTGACAGGCGCAATGTAAAAAACAAGTAGTGTATAGGCACCTTAAGTAGTTTTAAGCCGAAATTACAAGCGAATGAATGACATTTGAGTTCATTTCACACACTACGTAACGTAGTACTTTTTTTTAAGTTAAATAAAGATTTGGTGACTTTAAAATAAATTAGTCCCAAAGAATTACCTTCAACATTCCCATTCATCAATAAACTTTGATGGCGCTTATCTCAAAACTGGCTTTTTGAAACTACATTATGTGTGGATTTTTAATGTCAAATTGTTTAGCATAAGTTTGCCACTTATGCTAACATCATGCTGGTTTTTCATTATGCATAGGGCCGACAATGTTTAAGGCCATTTTATCAACTTGCCTTTAGTTAAAGTTAGGATTTTGTCTGCCCGATAAATATCTTTGCATTATTACAAATGAATTTTTTATTGCTATTATTATCAATAATAGTAATATTTAATGGATAAAAAAATTATATATGAAGGTTTTATAATGCAAACCGAATTATCGGGCAGACAAAATCCTGCCTTTGGCTAAAGGAAAGTTGTGAAAATGGTTAGCGACAATACATCCCTTTTCGCGCTATGTTATATACATAGATAAAAAACATTTCATTTTATCCAGTTGTGCTGTCTACCAACATAAAATACTCTCACGCAAATTTATTGTACAATGTAAATTTTTGCACAATAACATTGCAAATGTATGGGTAACATATTTCAAATATACATACATATATACACTCAAAATAAAAATCAATCCATCCGTACTTAGATCACTAAAAAGCGATGTCATAAGTACGGTAAGTACGGATTTACTCAAATCAAGTACAAAAGGCTTAATTCAAGTACGGACTTAATTTTATCCATATTTGATCCCGATTCCGTACTTGAAATAAATCCAAAACCAGATTGGTTTCAGAAAACCAGAGATAGAATTAATGTGAAAATACGATTGATTCAAGAATTTCTTAGTTGATTTAATGCGAATCCGTACTTGAAATACTACCAAAACTAGATTGATTTAAGAAAATCTTAGATTGAGTTAATCTAAAAAAGGGCTCGATCTTATCCCTAATCCGTACTTGAAATAATCCAAAGACAAGATTCATTTAAGAAACAATTAGTTTGAATTAATCTCAAAATTAGGTTGTTTTAAGAAATGCTAACTTGATTTATTGAATAAAAAGATTAAATAGAATTTTTAATTAACTTTTTATTGAATTTCTATGGTAATAAAAATTCTATTGTATTGTATTGTATTGTTTCCTTTACTTTCCTCTGTTACATGTATCGCTAACAGTGTTGGCAGAAAATTATGATGGGAGAATGCTTAATGAGTCCAAAATTTTTGTTCTGTAGCAGAAAAAAATTCTAGATTTTAGATTTGTGTAGGTTATTTTAATAGTTTGTTGAATGCTTTTTTTACTAAATAATAATAGGCACTTGGCCTGCACAATATTGCCTCTTTGTCAATAATGAATAAATTATCTGTTTTGCTCTCAACTAAAGCCCACGTTTCTAAGCTGATTACATTTATAATCGTCATCGCTCTAAAAGTGCAACCCCATCAGTGCTCTAAGGGAAACTATGTCATCAAGAGGCTAGGGGTTCTTGGTCACCTAGAGCGATAACATATTTCTGAGTCCGGTCTTACAGCGAGTTGAGCATAAGAAAATATTTATTCAATGAGAACTCATGAGGCATGCATATGCAGAAAGTTTTCGTACCTATTACTATTTTTAACTAATATGTACGTATCTATATTTTTTATTTGTAGTTTGATGGTGCAACAACAAAAAAAACTACAGATTAAAATAAACATACATATAATAATATAATGTTAGCCTTAACAAGTGTGTACCAAGGCGAATTCAGTATCAGGTGACCTTATCAGCCCGGCTGATTATCAGCTGTTGATACAAAATTGAGCAATTTGAACCAAAATGTCAAAATTTGCTCAGAAATCTTTTGACAGATTGGTTTTGTAGCATAGCAAACTACATGTTGTTTTTTGTGTTGTAAAATTGTTGTACTGATAAGGTCACCTGATACTGAATTCGCCTTGGTGTGTACTTTGTTTTTTTATTATTTGCAAATACGAGAATAGAAGCAATTATTGTACTGGGTTCACAGACGACAATTTTAGTTGAGCAACTCTTGAGCTTATGGAATATGAAAGAAAAAATAATGAGGATGAGAACTATCATATTCTCCTCTCCCGCTTATGAACTTAAACGTTGCTCAAGTGAAATTGCAGTGATTGAAATGGGACTTATTAAAAACAACACACACTCGATAAAAAAACCATATTTATTACTTACTCTTTAAATATTCAAGAACATCTTCGCAATTTAAGCCCCTCAGAAGCTGGAGCAGTTTAAAGTCGTCATTTGCTTCCACTTTTTATTTATTTGTTAATATTTATGTTAAAGTTTTATTTTATTTACCTTTTTAGGATTAAAAACACACTTTTGCACACGACTGTTAAAAATAAACCGCACTTATTTACGGCGGTAGGAACTAAGTCCCCAATTAAGTAAGTCCCCAAAACATAAATGAACTAAGTTCCTAAAGTTTGGGGAGTTAGTTCGCTATGAACTAAGTCCCCAAACATAAAAATGAGCTTGGCCCCCAAAAATTTAACTAAGAAGAAGAGAACTAATTCCCCAAAAGTCGTTGTTTTTTTTCATATAAAACTTTGGGGGCTTTGTTCATATTTGTTTTGGGGTGTTTGGTCATTAAAGATGTATCACCTACCGAGACTGGTAGTAGGAACTAAGTCCCCAATGAACTAAAACCCCAATAAGCATTTGGTATCCATCAATAGTATTTTGGATCTTAATGCCACAAAAGAACTTTTTATTAAATCAGGCGGTAATAAAGGAAGTGCCAAAATTTTGTGGTAAAGTATTGACGCATATTTTGATGACCTAATAAAATCTAATAAGGATTTATGTTTTGTCACATTTCGTCTAACTGCCTGGAAGAAATATAACCTATAATTAAGAAACCATATTTTGAGATTTATATATTAATTTAAAACTTATGAAGGTATGTAGTGAAATTATAATTATGTATGCTACACTCACCTAATTTTTTAGAAACACTGTTGCGATTCAGGCAAATTTCAATAGGTAATATTATTGTATTTGTATTTCGCGCGAAATTTTAATTTACAACCCATTTGCACTCAACCAGTTTTTTTTCACAAACACTATAATGATTGAAGTTTCATCAACATAGATAACATTATTGTAATTATATAAATTATCTTTTTATATAGTATGTGATAAAATGCGTTTTAAAACTTTTCGGTTTTAGTGTTAAGAACTTTTTAATGTAAGTGGATTAAAAATTAATCACCAAAAAGTTTTGACCAAAAATAATTATAATTTCACTACATATCTTCATAAATTTTAAATTGTCAAAATATTACTTATCAGCATCCTACAAGTCTTGCTCGTGTAAAAACTGCACTTAACGAATTTCTTAGCGCTTGTTCGTAGTCGGTTATAAATATATTTGGATCCAAATTAAATATATTTTCCGTAATATATTCAAAGAGTGCTTTGCAAGTTTCATTTGTTTTTTTGTCCATCAGAACAAAGAATATGGGAAAAATCTAGAAAAGAAATTGTTATTTCTGTCGCTAGAATAAACTTTACTTACTTACCTCTTCACAATATTGTATGTAAATATAAAGAAGCTGCTTAAAGCAGCCATGTGGTACTATTTTAAACGTAGCATCAATGAGATATGTTCTCTTAGTTGGAGATATATTTGGTTTTATTAATTATATTGCTTTCAATGATGAAAACAAGCAGAATGAAAAATTTTCCTCCTTAATTGCCGCGGTGAAGAAATGCTTGGGTTTTGCCCTGTCCTTCGACAAGCCAAAGCCGTTCCACACGCTTTCAATATTAAATGCTTCGGTGATATCTATAACTCTTTCTGTTAGTTGGGAATTAGTTCGTTTTTTGGGACTTAACATAGAGGACTTACTTCCTATGGCCTTCAGACGGTAGGAACTAAGTCCCCAATGAACTAAGTCCCCAAAACATAAATGAACTAAGTCCCTAAAGTTTGGGGAGTTAGTTCGCTATGAACTAAGTCCCCAAACATAAAAATGAACTTGGCCCCCAAAAATTTAACTAAAAGAGAACTAATTCTCCAAAAATTGTTTTTGTTGCCATCCATATAAAACTTTAGGGACTTAGTTCATTTATGTTTTGGGGACTTAGTTCATTGGGGACTTAGTTCCTACCGCCTTATTTACACTTAAATAAAACAAATTTCCGTTAAAAAGTACAAACATTAAACTAATTGTATTTATGTAAATGTATTTATTTTTTAATTAAATTTTTTAATTTTATTGAATTTCTATCATAAGCACACTAATGAATTAGAAATTTGTTGGAAAACAAGGTTTAATTTTTCTTTTCATATGTGTATAAAGTTTGTACACGCAGTCCAAATTTAAATAAGTTTTTTTTACTCAATTTTAAAACTGTGTCCTTGATTTAAAATTTTTTACATAATTTAAGCACTTCATACTTAATTTAAGAAACTTCAGGATTGGTTTCCTAAAGTAATCCTGTTTCCGGCTGGGTTTAAGTAAAAGTTAGTTCTATTCGTACTTCAATTTTAAAATACTATTCGTATTAAAAGTAAGTAGAAAAAACTTGAATTTAGTACGGCTTTTTTCTTTCTTGTACATACTCATAAATAAATATATTGCAAAATTTGTTTGTTTTTTGGATTTTTCATTGCCATTAATATATTTTTTATTACATCATAAAATGGCAAATAAAGCAAAAAACATATGTATGTATAATCAAACTAATTCTGACCATTCAAAATAAGATTGATGAATACCATCATTCTTCTTGCTTTCAATTTGGCCATTAAAATGAAATCATGCAAAATATGTATTTATCGTTACTAAATGTCAACAGCAAATGTGTCTTCTATAGCAGAACATTTTGATCGCCAATGTTTACACAAGTGATAAAATTTGCCACACAACAATAAACAAAAACATTTACATATCCCGAGTTAAGGAAGTACAACAGCACCATAAAGAATGATAAAGCAAACAAAATCGAAAAGGACCAATAATTGCAATACTCATCAAAAATCCATTAACCACAAAATACATACGAGTACAAGCCACGCATGGACATCTTGTGTGTCAATACAACTACACTGACGCGAAACAACCAATCAGTGAATAAGGACTTTTGATATGAATTTAATGATTTCTGAACTTTTGCTAAAAACTGATTTCAGTTTGTTTCTTTCTTTACTTAAGACCGATGAGGAATTGCACATTGACAGCATAATGAATGTTCGCTGAACCTGGAAAGAAAAACGATAATTTTGTCATCAACAAAGAAAAAAGAAAGTTAATCAATCAAAAGCAAAAGTCCAAAAATAACAAATTTTGGAATATTTCTTAAACGGTAGAGTGTGAGAAACTAAAGTTTTCTTGTAAAATTATGGTAATGTGATTACATTTGGTGAATCACACACATGTGCGTATAAACATAAATATTAATATTAACGAAATTATTAGAAATTTAATTTAAGTATTAATTTTCTCAACAAAGTGAAGATACGAAAATGAAAGAAAACGGCAGCTAAGATGTTAACATATCGCTCATATATATTTTACTAGTGTAATAACTGAAAAAATTAGTTTTTTGATTTAATAATGCAATGTTTGCATAACAAGTTGTTTTGAAAGAGTTGTTTTGAATAAAATATTTGAAAATGTTTCCATTATATTGCAAGTGTTTTAAGCGAATTACTTTGACGTTTATGTTGACACTTTCGCTCATAATTAATTTATATATGTAATATTATTTAATTTTTGTTTTTTATTTATTTATTTTACAAATGCGTGAGAGAAAACGCAGCGAAGCACTACTTTTGCACAAAACAATTATTAAAATCGGTTCATATTGACAAACGAAAGTCACTCTTTTGAATTTGGAATAAGCCAATATTGCATTTCTATTTAGTAATCGAACAAATACAGTGTTTCACAAATGGTTTAAGCTAAACCCATATTTGGTTTTGCACGAAAGCAGATTTTTGATCCTAAACTCGTATATGGAAGAAAATGCATTATAAAGTTTCCTAATAATCTGTTGGTGTACGTAGACATTAGACCGGTCGTAGATTTTTTTTAAATTCTTGCTGCCTTATTCATCAAAAATATTTCTGTTTAATAAGTCGCTGTCCAGATTTGCAATTTTTGTTGCAGCAATTCTTGAGTTTATGGGTGAGAGAGGTGCGAAGATTGAGGAGGGGTACACAGTTTCATATGCTCGGCAATTCCCTTTTGATTTGAAATTCGTACTGTTTTATATCAAGTTTTTAGTTGTATCTGACGTATTTTATAATAATTTTATTTATTC
Source organism: Tachina fera (assembly GCA_905220375.1). Classification (NCBI taxonomy): domain Eukaryota; kingdom Metazoa; phylum Arthropoda; class Insecta; order Diptera; family Tachinidae; genus Tachina; species Tachina fera. Next base: position 76,541,269 of record LR999963.1, read on the forward strand.
AGTTGTGTGAAAAATAAAAAATATAACAAAAAATAAATAGAATTGTTAATTTTTCAGGAACATTTTGTGGTGTAATAGAAATTTTTTAATGCATAATTGCAAATTAGAATTTCATAATGTAAGTGTCCACATTATGCAATTTCAAAGCAGAAATTTAAGAAATTGCAGTAACAAAAATTGCAAGCAAGTCTGGACGAGGACTAAGGGGTTTATGAAACAAATTTTCTATGGAAATTTGTTTCAGTTGTGTTCCTAGCATAAGATGCACACCGCGTTATCAAATCGGTGTGAGCTGTGTATGAGTGTATTAGTGTAATCATACGAAGAAGAAGTTCAAAGAAACTTAAAAGCTGCATAGAAATACACTCATCCGAATTTTAAAGCATACCTTCAGGAGTTCATTTTAATCCTCGTAATTATGCTTGTGTTTAAAGGAGGTTTTTTAACGCAAGCGCAAGCAACTCATGTAAATGCATGTGTGCGTTTGTATGTGCGCAGAAAAATTAGAGAGAAAAAAGCACAAGCACCACAAATTCTTCAGTCACGAACTATTTTATTCTTTACTCTTATACCTGCAATAAGTTAAACAGATGTATTGCCGAACACGTTGTTTGTTTCAGAAGATTTCACTGTAGTAAAGCATTTGAAATTGTCCTCATGTCTTAAAAGTTCTTCTAAGACGTCTTTCGCAGTTCATTAGTATGCATGTATTCTTTTTGCATTATTTTTATATAAAGACATGATAATAAATTATATTTTCAAACATCGATGTTTTTAAGAATGATGTTGCATCCCTAGCCGTGAGTGAGCCTTTTTTATTATCAGGTGAATTAAATAAAAATCAAACATTTGCTTACTTTTGTAGGTCATATTACACGCAAATTTCGTTATCCTGATGTCCAATTGATACAATGTTTAACAAAGTATGTATTAAACTAAAATTTCTAAACTCAAATTACACATTTCAAAAAGCATTCCTAAATAAAAGTTACCATTATATGTATGTGGCAACGTTTTCCTCTCTGTTTACAAAAAAACAGTACTCAAATAATTTGGATAAAAATCATAATTAATTTTAAACGTCAAATGTGGTTTTACCTTTGTATTATTGTATCATGGTAAATACTATTTTTATACTAAAAAAAAAAAAAAAAGTTACAGAAGTCCTTGTGAAGAAATACCCAAAAACTGTGCCAAATCACCCAAAAAAAATTAAGAAAACGTTATTATGTATTAAAGTATTCACAAACACATAGATATTTCTGCATAGGTGGCCTTTGGCCGCGCTTGTGGACTTTGTCGAGGATCCTCCATGGTATTTCCCGAAACAACGTAGCCTAACAAAGATTTTCTGTATTGCGAAGTTTTCCTGCCTAATAACGTTTTCTTGTACTGTAGGCCTTCGGCTGAGCCTAAGGATTTTTTCCATCATGGTATTTCCTGACACGGCTCAGCCTAAAAAATATTTTCTGCATTGCAAAGTTTTCCTGCTTTATAACGTTTTGATGCGCTGCCGGTCTTTGGCAAGGTGAAAGGATTTTAAGCTCTATGGCATGTCAAATCTTGGCTTCGCTTGCAATAATTTTCTAAATCACTTTTACTGCTATAAAAGTCAAGTTATTGTGGAGATGGAACACATTGGAGAGAGAAGCTTTCAATTATTTTTTACAATATATGTACATATGCAAGATGTATCTAACTAGGTGGCAGCGCTACTTCAGCTGATAATTTTTTGCTCTATGTGATTTGTAGCTAACGAATGTCAAAAACTTCGTTTTGTTTTGGTTTTGGTAAAATTTTTTTTGTGCTTTTGACATTCTTCGGTTCTTTACACAGCTATGGTTGCCGTATTCTTGTATAACAAATCCTTACACAGTCACCTATATAATTACACCATGTACATTAGACTGTCCCTTAACAAGGATGTTTTTTGTTTTTTTGCTAAAAAGTTTAACGGTACCCGCTATTTTTTTTTTCTATTTGACTTCAGTAAAACTCGTGTAATTTTACGCCCCTACGAGCACGCCTTCCCTAAGCGACGGGGCCTTGAAAAGTAAAATATGCCTTTCTATTCGTATTATATTTGGTACTAGAAATAATTATTATTATATTTTATTAATTATTATGTATATTATTATTAATTATTATGTATATTATTATTAATTATTATGTATATTATTATTATATTTATTATTATATTTATTTAATTTATTTATTTAATTATTATTATAGTTACTTGAACGAACAACAAAACTACCTTCAAATTTGTAGGTTTCCGTAGTAAAAGCCATTACACATATCTGCAATCAGTTTTTATAAGGATGATTTGTGTTTCTTGTTCGCAAAGACAAAAAAAGGACAACAGCTGATTTTTTGCGGCCACCTGGTAAAATGACTTTGCATTCAAACAAAATAGCAACGAAAAATAAGGAAGGGGGTTTCCCGTAAATAGTAGAAATAAAAAAATTAATGGTGCATAAAGACTAGTAAGACAGCAATGTAAATGTGTTTTTATATTTAATTGTGTTTTTAGTGCCTAAAAGTGAAATTGTATTGATTTTTGGTTAAAAATTTAAAGACTAAACAAAATGCCGCAAGAACTACGTAGCAGTAATAAATATAAAGTAAATTTAATTGGAAATGTTAACTACCAAATCACGGGCAAGAAACTTCCATCAAACCGACAAGTTCTTGCCGTTTTATTTTATAATATTCGTCAAGGAAAATTAACTGTGCGAGAAAGTTCTAATCTAACTATAAAAGAATGCATGATTTTTTAGGAAAAAGCTAGAATACCCACTAAAATATTAAGAAATAGTGTGGAAAAATTAGTTAAATTACACGGCGTTTGGCAAAATTTGCAAAAAACCCAAAAAAGACAACTCCAGTGCTAAAAGACAAAGAAGATTCATTTGTAAATACACTGGACAATCTCTTCGACAAAGCGCATGTTGATGCCTTAAATATAATGAAAATCGAAGAAGACAAAGTTTTTTACAGCAGCAGCGAAAACCTGTTAGACCGGGTTCTTTGGTGGGAGTGAATTACAGTCTGTGGCAAAAAGAGGAGAGAACAAACTCGAGGCTATTAGCAGAAAGAAACAGTCAACTAAAGGAAAATAAAACAACAGCGATATCTCCAAATTCCAGCTTCTTGTCAAATTCCTCATCCACCAGCTTAATTCAAGAGCACCAAGATCGTAGGTCACCATTTTGTGGAGAAAATTTATTGCCTTTGCAAAAAAGGGGAAAAAGGATTTTCTTTCTCCGAAACTTGTGGCTGCCCTCGATATATGTCAGTTAAGTATGCGCGATTCTGTGTATATTTTAGAAGCACCATTAGAAGCACTCGGTCATAATGTAGATGAATTTATTATAAATAAAACTTCCATGCAAAGAATAAGAACAGAGATGAGAAAAGAATGTGCCAAAAAAATAAAAGAAGATTTTAAAAATAATGTTCCAGAAGTGGTCACTATTCATTGGGATTGGAAATTATTCATTGGGATGGGGTTTATCAAAATAAGAAAAACCTAAATTTTTACTTCAAAACCAATACAACAATAACAAAAATCTCATATTTTACTTTTCAAGGCCCCGTCGCTTAGGGAAGGCGTGGTCGTAGGGGCGTAAAATTACACATGAGTTTTACTGAAGTCAAATAGAAAAAAATAGCGGGTACCGCTTCAACATTTCCAACATTTAAATTTAAGGGACACTCTAATGTACATATGTATGAAAAATTCTATATTCGATTTTGATGCTTGCCAGAGTTTTTGGGTGTATTTTTCCCCCTTTAATTTTAAAATGTTTAAAAAATATTGCGTGATTTTTCATATGAAAAATTACTTAAAATTTTTATGAAAAAAATTTTGGGAGACTTTTTATTTTTAGTTTTGGGCGATTTTTTATGGAAACATTTTTTCATATGAAAAATCTCCCAAATTTTAAAATGAAAGATTACAAAAAAAAATTATGAACTGCAAAAAAATGTTTGGACGATTTTTAATTTTTATTTTTGGAATCTTTTCATAGAGCCATTTCATTCACACTATTACGATGGCTCTCAAACGGCTGCTTCTAATTAATTTTTTCATATTAATAACATTTTGGTTAATAGCAATTTTTGTGCATTAAATCAGGGATCGGATCGTTTCGGATTTAAGTGGGTACTACTGTATTCATTTATTTCAAATTTAAGTCTAAAAGTTATTTTTCCGATTCTAATACATATTTGCCATTCTTTTAACTTCAGTCAACAAATGACATTTATACAAATTTGTAATCCTTGGCCTTGTACTAAAACACTAAGGGTAGTTTACGCCTGATTGGTTATTATTGATGTCTCTTCCAATGTCCCATCGTATTTCTTATTTCATTTTTCGTTTTTCCATTTCTTTGTGTTAAGTCAACTACAGAGAACATGTTAAGTAAGCTTTTTCAACCATTGATGCCATTATTTTCATCATCATTTGCTGTTGCTGCCTGCCACTGCTGTTATAATTTGTTGGAGTTGCTGCTATTGTAAAGACCATAACTTTTATGTTCATTAAGTGTGTCTGTGCTAAGACTTGGAAATTGTCTTTTGAATGTTTCAATTACACGCCTTCTTAAGCACTGCATTGCTTTAACATCATCACACCAACACGCACAAATTGTATTCAGGGCAGTGCAACATTTTATAAAATGTCTAAATGTAATGGCGTTTTCCTTTCTGTTAAAAAGCAAAATTACCGGTATCATTTAGGAAATCCTACAACTTGAAACTCTTCTGTAACAGATTTCATACTGAAAATGTTGCCCTTATTTTTAGGAAATAAATACAATAAGTTAACACCCCAGTAAAAAAAGAGACTCCAAAAAAGTCATGAAAATGTAGAGTTTACGATGCGGAAGTAGTGCAAATTTCGATCCGATCTAATGATTTTTACATAGGGTTGTCATTGCAAGAAGTTCTCTTTTTCGATGCCTGGTCACTGAATTGGAAGCGATATTAAGAAAAATTCCCTTTTTTGTGCTCTACGATAATATTTTCATCTAGGAAAAATGGTAAATAGTTATCTATTTTAACAATTCGTTTCTTTTTATACGAATTTAACCCCGAAACAGTGTTTTCATGTAAATTTAAGCAAATAACTTTTAAATTTTAGACTAAAAATAGTTCATAAATTTCTTTAAAAAAACTATTTTTTTTTAAATTCTGGTGAGTATTTTCTAACACTATGGAGGAGTTACAAGGTTTTGTGTGACTAAAATAAGCTTCTACATGGTTTTTTGCTCACTCTCGGCAAATTAAAAATATCGTTTTTTTGGAAGCAATGAAAATGTACTTCCACTAGAATGACTTTCATTTTTTTCACTGGGACTTTAACTATCCGATGAACTACATATTGCTCAGAAAATGTGCCTTTGGATTACGTGACTACGTTCATGAGCAAGTACAATTTGTAGGAGAATTATTTCACGTAATGTGATTGGACTATGCGGCTTTTGCTTAGGAAGTGCTAGGACGTATGAAACTATTTTTATTTTTATTGTCGAAACTATAACTTTTGTAAAACGTACTTACTAATTATGGCTCTTTTCAAAACAAGATAATTAAAAGCATTTTTTAATAAAAAATCCGTTTCAACACGTCTTAATATTTTTGCCGGGGTTTTCCAGTCATCATCACCAGTCCATTCATCAACACCATCTTTTGGTATATTTTTGTCACATCAACGGAATCGTTTTCGGAAAATTTTGTCGTCACTTTTTGTGGGATTTTCAACAAAAAGTGTTGGCTAGTGTCTGACCTGGTGTCCCTAAAAGTAACTGATCGGTTCTTTCAAGAGGTATCTAGGAATTTTTTTATAATTTCTTGTTGCGTCTGTGAAATGGTTTTTCTACAATTTATGTCGGGTGGAGTTTATTATAAAATAGGGAAATTTTTTGTACATATTAGAGATTTTCTTTAAAGATCACAGTAGCTTGAAAACTGATGCGGTAAAGCTATGCTTTCGGTTTCAGTTTTGGTTTATACATTAGTTCCTGTTGTTCCTACAACAAGCCTAGGGATTCGACTAATTCGTTCCAGTTCTGCCTGTTCGCTGCTATGATCTTGACTTCGTTCCACAATTTGTTTGCTGCCTCCTCCAGTTCTTCGGCTACCTAGAGGTTTAAATTCTATTGCACTCTTCGTAACATCGTCATGAGGTCTGCGCAGCGCGTGTCGGATCCACCTCCATTTACGTTCTTTAATTTCAGTTTCTCTTGGCGACTGACTAGTCTCAGCCCATAGTCGTTGGTTGCTGATAACGTTTGGCCAGAATATTTGTAGAATTTTGGGGCAAGCAACGGTTAATAGATGTTTGAACAGTATTGAGATCGCGACGGTTTGTGCTCCAGCTTGCCCTGCCTTATAATGCCATCGATTTAACACAGCTATCAAACATGTTAATTTTCGTTGGTCTGGATATATGGTGTGAGTTCCAGACTGAATTGAGCAGACACAAAGATTTCCTGGCCTAATTTATGCGGTTCTACACATCTTCTTTTGAACCACCGGTTGTCGATATTATACTGCCCAGGTAACAACAAGTGTCAACGTTTTCCAGCTGATGGTTATTTAGGAGGAATTGCTGAGTGCTGGCGGTGTTGATTTGCATTACTTTTGTTTTTGCAGTATTGATCTTCAGTTTCTAGAACTTTAAGTTTGGCCTCCATATACTCTAATTCGTGAGAAATCAAGCAGATACCATCGGCACAGTTCAAGTCCTCATACTTTTTGCTGAAGCCCGAAGTGATGTCCCTGGATGCTTTTGTAACCCTTGTCAGTATCTTATCAAGAATTTTATTAAATAAAAGAGGGGAGAGAGGGCAGCCCTGTCTAACAACTATGTTGAAGTTGATTGGGCTGTTGATGGCAGTTTCGTGCAGAACGCAGCATTTTGCATTATTATATATATGCCCTGGATCAAAGATATGAGCTTTTCAGGGATCCTTTTACATCTTAGATAATTCCAGATTGCAAAAGGGTATCGAAAACTTTTTCAAAATCGATAAAGATTAAATAGAGTGGAGATCTCCATTCAACTGATTGCCTTATTATTATTCGTATGCTGTTGATGTGGTCAACGCCAGATTTTGTAGGGTGGAATCCTGCTTGTTCGCTTCGGATTTCGCGGATCAGAGCATTGGATGAGACTAATGTTTTCTTTTTGCAAAGCAACAATTTTTCCTGATTACGCCCACTCCTGTTCATTCCACATAAATAAATTTTATGTTTGAGTAGATATTTAGTTAGCCCTGCACTCATGTAAAAAGTGTCACATCCGTCCATATTCCAGCTGGCCTTTGCAAAGCTGGATGACGACACTGCTGACAATACTGGTTTATCAAGACGCTGTATCTGATGTTCGCACTCAATTACACAAATCACATAGTTCTATACATATCTCTCATCTGTTCAAATGTCGCTAATTTTTAGTTTAGTATTGAGGAAAACTTGTCCTACCGCTAAAGCCCCATTCAGACTATTATACAAGTATTAATACTTTTGTGGAAAATGCAGCTCTGACATGTTGAGTTGTTATTGGTTTTTTTTTTGAAATTTTTGAAACAAATATAAGACCAGGGATGTATTTTCGTCAAAAGTATTAATACTTGTATTATAGTCTGAGCGGCCCTTAACCAGCATCATATACACGTCGATAATGAAAAGTTCACCAGGGCAATTACGGCAATCGTTATCGAACAATACTACGAGATATTTAAATAGAGTTTATACGGAAATATTTTAAAATTTCGAAACGTATCGAATACCGTAATTTGACCCCAGGTGTCGGTAGACGCTTTCAGTACTTGTGCTCTGTAACTTGTGGAAAACATTTTCTCTTCGAGATTAATCAAGCGATTAAACTAGTTATCCTGTTATCCACAGGTTGTTTCATATAAAAACTAAAATAACGTTACCAAAAACTTCATCGAGAAAGTGTTATTCTGTCTTTATCAGAATGATGACTAGTTTTTCGCTCTAAAAAAGTTCTCGCCAAGATTACAAGATCAAAAACTGGTTTTACTTTATCTACATAAATTATACAGCAGGTCTCTGCGAGATTCACTGACTACAAAGTGCCAAAAATGGATGGATGGATCGATGAAAGGCCTTTGTACGTCATATTGGCATTGTGAAATGTTGTTTGGTAATGTGGGAAACTTCACAATACACATCAACATGTATAAAGCAATAAATCTTAGCATTTCCTCTGGTGTAACGTCTGTGCTACGTGCGGGCATATTTTGGTTGATTTCGGACAATAAATAAGCACAACATTTGATTTGATTTGAAATGTCTTTGTTATTCTGATCTGACAATATCAACTTCTTGAGTCCAAACGTTTTTCCCTGAAACTTTTTTATTTCTTCTTTGGGCTGTTCTACTGCAAGCCGCTGCTGTGACCTGGTTGCGATCGATCTATGACAATAGTGACTGCCAATTAATAAGCCTTACCTGGGCCACAACCGTTGACGTCATCATCAGTAAAAATACTTCTTTCTCCAATTTAATTATCCGAGTTAGCATTGTCGCTAGAATCAGGGTCGTTTTCATTGTATATATAGTTACTTTCTGCCAAAATACGACGTAAATCTTCAGTTGTTAGGATTTTCTTTCATTTGACGATCGCTTGGGAGGCGTTTTTGAAAATACAATATGACAGCACAAGGAAATTACAACAATATTTGCTATGCAACTACCCAAGTCATATTCATATAAGACCTTGGATCCAAATTAGGTCTTCTCAAGTGCTCAGATGACTATTTTCGCCGCTTGTAATTTGAATATACATACGTTAGATATCAGTACATATTTTTGACATAAAAAGTATAAATTTTTCAAAGCGAATTGAGTCGAGTATACCTTATATTAATTTATCTTGCATATGAGGAATACTCGCCTTAATTCGCTTTCAAAAATTCATATTTTGGATGTAAAAAAAATACTGCACTGAAAATGAGTGCTATGCTAAGAAAATATTGCAAATAAGTAATTATAAATATCTGCAAAGTTTCGGGACAAAAATAACTGAACTGAATTACTTAGAATTAGAATGAACTGAAAAAGTTAGAATTTGTTGTTCTCCACACAAAGTGAAGTTAGGACATGCCAGTTCCAATAAATTTCTTTTCCATATACGACTAAATAGAAGAAAAAGAAAATAATTTAAGAGCAGATTTATATGAACTCAATAATACATAAAGTTCTTCATCTTAAATATATCTTAAGTATTACAACAACTACTAAAGCTTCACCAGGATGCGTCTTGCTATCGTTATATATATTCGTATCATTATGTATATGGTATACAATATACATAAATATGTATGTATGTAATAGTATACTCTACATAATCTTAAACATCTTTATCTATTCTTTTTCTTGTTCTTTGTAACAACAATTTTCTTAGACTAATACTTGTACTAATAGTAGTAAAAATGTTTGTCATGTTTGTATGTTTTTAAAAAGACATTTATTGGATAATGATACAAATTACCAACATAAAAGCTGAATAATTTACGGCTTTCGTTCTTTAACTCCGTAGCAATATGTGGGCCTGTGTTTTGTTCTTTTGGTAGAGTGGAAGGCATTCTTGTATTTAGTGCATGGTTTTATTCTATCACCATAAACTATTTTTACTTTTTGTATGCTGAAAAAAATATTTGGCAGCTATGAAGGAGTAGACATTTAAAAGAGTTCTTGTAAATGTTTGTCGTCTTATTTGACCAACCTAAACGTAATTCAAAATGTTTAAGGTTGGCTTATGCAGCGGGAAGACAATTGGATGACAAGGAATCACTAATTCAAGACATTAAATACTACACAGAAAAAAGCAAAAACAAGATTCAATTAAAAAAAACAAAGATTCAGTTAAAAAATTAATTAGTTTTCAACCAATCACGGAATTTGTAGTATTAACTCATCCATTTTAATTGACATTTTTTTTTGGTTTTTTCAATTAAAAAAATATTACATTAACTAAAAATTTAATTGATGGTTTTCTAAAGATTCAATTAAAATTTAATTGAAATATTTTTGAAGATTCAATTAAAAAATTAATTGAAATACTTTTTAGGATTCAATTAAATAACTTATTACCATTTTTTAAAGATTCAGTTAAAATATTAATTGAAATATAAAAAATCTAAGAGCATAAAAATATAAAAAATTGTAAAAATATAAAAATGTTATGTACATACATATGTATGTATGTATATATCTCCATATAAAAAATTTACAAAAATGGAAACATTTGTGTATTGTACCAAAAACCTAACTGATGCATCGCATGGCTTTTGAAGTTTGAATGGAGGAAAAAAGTACAATGGCCGTATCCGGTCTTGCGTAAGTGTAAATGCAGAATATTTTATGATTGGATTTTAAAGAAAGGCTTCGATGATTTCCATATCTACATACGCAAAACGCTTTGCATCGAACCCCTAATACCGCCAATGTACTAACTTTACCATCCACATTTGGTCTATAAACTTGCATTTTTTATCATAATTGTCTTGTTATTTCTCAACAAAAGAGAACAAAATGAATTTCTGTTTTTTTTATTATCATATTTAATTTTTTATTCAACTTATGTCAAAATTACTAAGAATCAAAAAAAAAAAAATATTAAGCTGAGTAGTTTTTTCTCCCATATAAAATATCAAAACCAATTAAAAGATTAATTGAGTATTTTAATTGAAAATATTTTTTCAAAACAATGTGACATACTACAAAAAACAGCTCGATTTGCATACATAAAAACAAAAGTTACTTTATTTACATACAATTGACATGTAAAAATTGTTACCCATTTCAGAGTATTCTGAGTTAAGCTCTGTTGATAGCACTTTTTTGTTAGAGCAGCAAAGTCAATTAAAATAAACATATATTCAATTAAAATTTTAATCAAAAGTATTATTTTTTCTAAGCAATCACTTAATTAAAAAAAATTCAACAATAATTTTTTCTGTTTAGATAAAAAAAACACAAAAAGTAAAATATCGTAAGCGACAAAATTTTTTAAATTCCTCAATTAATATGAAAAAAAAAAATTTATAGTAAGCGCCATAACTAGTGCCAAACATGAAAATAAAAAATTCTTGCTCTCAATCGCTGGTCAAAACAAAATTTTCACAAACTGCATTAAAACATTTTAAATTGTATCCATACATTTGGAAATAATGAAACAAAAAAAAAACGCTCTCCTGTAAAGTTTGTTCATTGTCGCTTACGATAATGCACCGAAAATGGAATACAAATTTCATGTATGGGCCGGCGCTTCAAAGCCTATTTTGGAGTTGCTCGACCGCGTACAAGAGAGGGCGAAGAAGCTCATTGGTAAAAGTAGGCTATCCAACTCTATTGTCTCATTGGAGCATCGACGCAATGTGGGGTGCATTTCCTTGTTCTATCGTTACTACAATGAAATGTGTTTTAATGAAATTAGGGAACTTGTTCCTGCAACCCAAAAATTTTTACGCACAACACGAGCTTCATTCAGGCTACATCCTTTTGTAGTCGATTGGCCAATAAATCGCACTCCGCATTACAGATAGAATTCCTTTTTTAGTCGTACTATTCGTATGTGGAATAAACTACCTGCGGAAGTGTTTCCTGTCACTTTAAACGTCGGAAGGTTTAAATCGAATGTCCACAGACACTACTTCCTCTATCCTCCTTCCCATAACCTATTTTCCTAGTTCTAGCACAATGCATTGCATGAGTAGGGGTTATCCCCTGAGTGCTGGTCTTACTTAAAAAAAATAATGTTGCGCTCAAGGCTCAATATGATGTCTCATATATGGTTCGAATCCGAAAAATACCCTCATTTTGGACATATATGATAATACATATAAATTCATAAATTTTTATACATGTGTAAATATTCGCTATAAACTATGCAAAGTTTATATTTATTCAAAAAATTGCACTGCTGTGCAATAAATTCAATTACTAAAATTAAATTTTTGTAAGATTTTCTACATTGAACTAAAGTAATTTTATTCATTACTTCAAAAGAAAAGGTGAATCGATTAATTAAAAAACACAAAGCTCTTATTCGTACATAAAATTTAATTTAAGAAATCATATTAAAAACTAATGCAACTAATTATAAAATAAAAAAATAATTCGTTTTTATACTAACACTAGTTTTCAATATAATTTTTGCAGTATTGTGAACTTTGCTTCTTAGAAATACCCAGAGAATTTTGTTATTTTCTATAAAATGAATGAATTAATTAATTATCCTTTTTGTTATTTGATTTATGAAATAGGGCCACAATATATAAAATGTTTTTTTAATACAAGTTTTTCTTTTGAGGTTAAACGTACCCAGCATAAAATTACCATCAGAACTACTTGCTTTTTAATGACTTACTTTTCTAATTACCAAATTTCATTAATCGCTTACAAATCACAAATTTACAAAAATTTTGTACAAGTTGCTAAATGAATAAAAAAGTAAGTACTTTTCAAGAATCGACTATTTTAGTTAAAATCATTAAGTTGGTAATCCAGTAGGGAAGAGCTTCCACCAAATATGCTTAATTCCAAACCCGACTAACTTTTTTGAAATTTTTTGCTGGGTATATAAACTTTGCATGCTGTATGTATTTGCAAACACATGCCCAACTCACCAGTGATAAAGAAGAATTAATAAAATTCAACATTTTTTTGACTCCAAAAACGACTTTATGTGAGATATCGTGTGTTGCCAGCTAGCTCCATATAATTTTAATATATGAATGTATATAAATATATATGAATATGTATGAATACGTATGAATACGTATGAATTTATGTATGGAAATGTATAGGATTATACATCCGAAAAGTATTATATATGAATTGATATATGGACGAAAATATGAAATGTATTAGAATATATGAGCTCATATACATATGTATATATAATTATAAAGCTCTGGATATGTTGGTCCATATATAGAAATAAGATGTATGGAGCCATATAAGTATATCAGAATATGCATACGTTATATCTCACATGAAATCGTTTTGAAATAAAAAAGCTGGTATTTTATTAACTGTTTTATCACTGGTGAATTGGAAATATATTAGAAAATACATACAGCATTGAAAGTTTATATGTATATGCATTAGTGATGCACGAATATTCGTATTCGTATTCGAATTGTCGAATATGCGACCATTTTCAGGCGAATACGAATGTATTCGTATTCGTCAAATTCAGGAGGATTCAAATACGAATGTATTCGTATTCGCCAAATTCAGTCGAATACGAATACGAATATTTTTCCAAATAAATTAAATAAATAAATGCATAAGTCCTAAATGAAATTTAAATAAATTACTAAAAATTTTAGTTTGTACAATTACATAAATTTTTTTATAGAAATTTGTGCTTTGTATAATTTTTAAATATTATTCAATGACGATCATTAAAATTTTGGGTACTTTTTATTAACTTTAAAGTACGCCAACAAGAGTGTGAAGTCCTATTTCATAAGAATTTTTTAATATATCATATATCGTATTCGTATACGTATTCGCGAATATCGTTTCAAATATTCGTACTCGTATTCACGAATATCAAAAATTGACATTCGTTACATCACCAATATGTACGTATGTATAGCCTCAATGTTCAAAAACAAAAACTTGTATTTAAAAAACTAATCTTAAAATAAATATACTTAATATTAACAAACCAAAAAAGTTTGTCTTAAGTAGAACAAAAATAAGCAAATTAACTAACATGTGCATAATTAGTAAAGAATAAACGACAATGGTAAGTCTGTTGTAAATAAGAGATGGTAAATTTGGGCTTTCATTACAAAACACGTTTCAGCAAAATTGAAATACGATGAAATAAAACAATTCACGTATTCCATTTGCAAGAAAGTTTCGTATATAAGGCAGAAATCTACATCAACTGACACCACACACAGTGGACCAACACAGAAGAACGCTGATGATGAAGGTTTAGTGGCCTTCGAAAACGGCTGGCTGTTCCGTTCAACTATGTGTTGTCAGAATATTTACAACTAACTTTGATGTTATTTGTTCATTAACAATTATCACATGTAATTTGGCTTAAAAAGCGTTACGAACTTTAGCCCGTTCAAATCATAAAAAAACTAATCTTATTGTATGATTTTATAGACAATGTCCCTGTTTAGTAAATGAAATAATCAAAAGGATGATCAGTAATTAATTTGATAGAAAAGCCCAGAATCCTCTAGATATTTTTAAGAAACAAAGTTCATATTACTGCCAATAATATTGTATATTGAAAACTAGTGTTGGTATAAAAACGGATTATATTTTGTTTGCATTAGTTTTTAATCTGATTTCATAAATTAAATTTTATGTTTTGTGTTCGATTCACCTTGTCTCTTAAAATGATGAAGAAAATGTCTTCTAGTTCGTTTTGAATTATTTTGTGCAAACAAATGTTTCGTTAAATTCAACCTCCGTGTTTCAAACTTAAAAAATTAGTTTTGGTAATATAATTTATTGCACAGCAGTGCGCTTTTTTCCAATAAAGAGAGCACCATGAATTTTGCATACGATACCGTATAGGAAATATTTACACATACATGTATGAAAATGTATGAATATATATAATCATATATGCCCATATACCCTCATTTTTCGGATCTGAACCATGCATGGGATATCATATGTGCTCCATGCATATTTTTTTTAGCTGGTTGCATAAATTTTTATATCATTATATGTCTCCACATATTGCATATTATTTGTATATATGAAGAGCTTCACAATTAAATTTCCATATATAAGCTAAATATATTATAATACATTTTATATATTTGTCCATACATATGTATATCAATTTATATATAATACTTGTCGAATGTATAATAATATACATTTCCATACATTAATTCATATATATATTCATATATATTTATATACATTCTTATATTAAAAATATATGGACCATACATATTTTTTTAGCTGGGACGTAATAATTTCAACTTTTTTGTCTATTTTAGTTTTCTAAATTTATATTCATTTGGTCACGCATTAAATAAAAATAAAAATTACAATTAATTTACATATACACATACATATTAGATTACTTTAACATCCGCCTTATGAGAACAAAATGTTCACTGCGATACTTTATTGCAGATTATAGTCTATTATAGTCTAGCCCAAAATGTGAACAATAAATAAAAAAATAAAAATTTTAAATGTTTTCATAAGATTTTGAAAGGGATAGCGAAACACAACGGGTTGCATATTGCATGTATGTATGTATTTATGTATGTCCTTAGTTTAATAGTTTCTTTTGTTATAGTTGTTGTAGTTTTCTCATGTTTTCTTCTTCTTTTATGTTATATGATTATGTATGTACATACTTATGTATATGCTACTCTAAATATTTTAGATCCTTCTTCTTCATCTTATACTACCATTTCATGTTACAGTTAATTTTATTGTTAAAAGCTGGGTTAAATACTCTATAATACACTTGAATGCACTTCATTTTCCAGAGTTACGACTATTGCAAAAATAGAAAGGGACCCTTAGTTGGCGGATGGGTGCATGTGTATGTGTGTGTGCGTGCGTGTGCGTGCCTAAGAGTTCTCATGTATTACAGTAAATTTTCTTGAAAATGTCAAGATTTTCTATTGATTAAAATCAAATTTGTTTTATTGGTCGTATGTAAATATAATTTAGTTTTATTGAAAGGATTTTGCACTACACTAATTTGTACAATAAATATAAGCGCACAAACACAGGCATCATGTATAAAAGTCTGTCATCTAGAAGTAAATAAATTAAAGAAATTATGGAGATTACATAGTAAATATTTAATGTCATTGATTTTGGGAGAATACAATTTCTACAATTACATACATACATACATACTTATGTACGTCGTGGAATAAAGCTAAAGGAAATATGTAATTACAATTTAAATGTTTTATAGATTATAAGTATAGTAATTTTGTCTTGGCATCAATTGTGTTTTCCTTGTAATTAAGCTTATAGGTGCGGTTTTGTGCAGAATAGGTTAGATAGCAGGGATATGCAAAGTAAAAATTAGTAAATTGTGTTTCATATTATCACGTTCTTAACTGGATTTTGGCATTGTGAGTTCGTTGACTTTAAAATTGTATGGGCCTACCCGTAGTTTAGTATTATCAAAGTGCCAAAATTTTAAAATTTTATCGAATCAGCTCGATATCGAAAGCAATGATTAGACCTCAGGTTTGTAAAAAAAACCTGCCTATCCTGTCAGCTGTTAAATATCTGTCATCTGAACTGTAAAAGGTTTGCCATTAAGGGTTCACTCAGACTATTATACATATATAAAGGCTTTCATCACGAGAGAGAAATCTAAAGGCATTTGTTTTGACACTTTTTTCTCGTTTTGGCGATATTTTTCGGTTTTTGGCGTTTTTTTAATTTTTTATTTAAGCGATTTTTTTAATTTTTGGCGATTTTTTTTTTTCATATTGGCAACTTTTTTTGTTTTCGCGATTTTTTTTTGGTTTTTGGTTTTTTTTTTTAATTTTGGCGATTTATTTTCGTTTTGGCGTTTTTTTTTTTGATTTTAGCGATTTATTTTCATTCAGGCGATTTTTTTTAATTTTTGGCGATTTTTGATCATATAAGCATTTTACTTTGTTTTTGCGATTTTTGCGGATTTTTGTCATTGTGGGATTTTTTTTTTGTTTTGACACTTTGTTCTCGTTTTGGCGATTTTTTTAGGTTTTTGGCGTTATTTTAATTTTGGGGATTTTTCTTCGTTATGGCGATTTTTTTGATTTTTACCTGATTTACATTAAGCATTTTTTTCATGAAATTAGTTGCATGAAAAAATTTTATTTAGCAATAGGAGGCCTGGAAGAGAAATTTATATCAAAAACGTTGCCCAAAATGCATCAGAGAATCATTCTACGTCCTTTTTTATATAAAATTATCTTTTATATCGCTACAATTAGCAAATAGAAAAAGTTGCGTGCAACAAAATTCATGAAATTTCATGAAAAAATGCTTAGTGTAAATCAGGTATTTGTTGATTTTTTTCTTCATATAAGCGATTTTTTTAATTTTTGGCGATTTTTTTTTTCATATAGTAAATTTTTTTTGTTTTGGTGATTTTTTCCGTTTTTAACGATTTTTTTTTAATTTTTGCGATTTACTTTCGTTTTGACGTTTTTTTTTGGGTTTTTGACGATTTTTTTTCATTTAGGCGATTTTTTTCTAATTTTCAGCGATTTTTTTTCATATAAGCATTGTTTTTTGTTTTTGCGATTTATTTTCGGTTTTTGGCGTTTTTTAATTTTGGCGATTTTTTTGATTTTGCCGATTTTTTTTCATGTAAGCGATTTTTTTAATTTTTGGCGATTTTTTTCATATAGGCAATTTTTTTTTGTTTTGGCGATTTTTTTTAGGTTTTTGGCGTTTTTTTTTAATTTGGCGATTTATTTTCTTTTTTGCAATTTTTTTTTACTTTGGCAATTTTTTTTTATTTAGGCGATTTTTTTTAATTTGTGGTGATTTTTGTTCATATAAGCATTTTTTTTGTTTTGACGATTTTTGCGGATTTTGGCGTTTTTTTTTTCATTGTGGAAATTTATTTTTAGTATTAAAACGTTTTCTCGTTTTGGCGATTTTTTTCTGTTTTTTTTAATTTTAGGGTTTTTTTATTTTGGCGACTTTTTTCGTTTTGACGATTTTTTAAAATTTTTGGAGATTTTATAATTTTCGGATTTTTTAGTTTGACCGTTTTTGAAAATTTCAAGAGTTTAACTCTTACAGTTTCCAAGATATAGCAATTTGTCAAAATTACATAGTCAAAATTTCATTAACTGATGGACAACCCTTTAATTTAAATTTTTTTAATTTTAGTGTTAATTGTTGTAGCCTATATAAAAATACACTAATTTTACAAATTTCAAGTGTCAATATACATATGTACACACATACATACAATTGTATGTATATTATATGAGACTTTAAACGTTTTCGTCACTCATTTTGGAACACCCTTTAATTTTTAGCTTTTATATATTTGTTGTTGTAGCGAGCAAAGTTCTACATACACTGTCCAAATTTCAGACCCGTTCCTGAGAAAATAGCCTTCTTCCTAAAACTAGAAATATGTTTAATTATTAGGAAAAAAGTTAAAGTTTTCCAACCCTGGAAACGTTTTTTTAATTTGTTAAATTTTAAAAATTTTTGTTAATTATAAATACCAATTTTATTCATACCGAAGTATAAAATAAGTTAATTTAAAAAAAAGTAATAAAAACTTGTTTTCGGTAGTTATTTTGTATGGGAAAATAGAGTTTGAGTTTTCCAGCTCTGAAACCGTCTGCCCGATTTTGCTGATTTTTCGGAAAATTTCTGACACACCAGTCCAAGAACGAAGTCTAGCTGTTCTGGGAGCTTGGGAAAACCGATTTCACGTACAGACAGACAGACAGACGGACATCGCTTTTTCGTCTTCCCTATGCATAAGGATCCAGAATATATATAATTTATGTGTTGCTTATTAATATTGTAGACATTACAAACGGTAACCTATATTTGGTAAAGGGTATAATAAAGACATACAATTTTTATTTAGTTTTAACTGTGTCTTCTAATAAAAACAAGAATAAATAAAAATTACAAGTTTCCTTCTTGATTTTTTCAAAAAGTTCTTATTAAATTAATAAGACTTCCTTCTTAAAAAAAAAAACAATAGAGATATCTTATTAATTTTTTTTATTTTATTAGGCACTGTTTTCTCTATGTACCATAAACGACGGCACGGCGTCGAAACAGACGTCTTGTTAGTTTGTTTATTACTTGATTTTGTAATAATGCAACTCTGACCAGACGAAAAAGTGTTAGAGTTAAGAAAAATTTAAAAAAATTTTCAATTATTATGGGATGTCAAATTCTTATCGTATTATTTACAATTCGTTATGACATTTTGCATTCACAATATCGCAATTGCACGTATTATTTGCATTTTTGACATGTTTTAATATAATAGTATAAAAGTCTGAACTGCCACTTACAAATATTAATAATTTTTTAACCGAAGAACTCTTAAAAAATAGTTAAAATTTACTAAAGTGTGGCCTTTTTTTGAGCATTGCGGGGTGGTTACGGTCGTCATATTCGACCTACTGTGCAAGGAGTTATTAAAATTATAAAGATATTTGAAAAGACTAGAAGCGTTACAGATGTTGCCTGGCCTATTCTTCATCGTAATGTGCACAGGACCGAACATATCACTTCTGTTAGTCGAAATGTGACGGATAATGCGAAAAACTGTTACCGTCACTTCAGAGCACTATAGCGGTGTGATAACTGAGCTTTTTTGGGCCCCAATTAAAGATTAATAACTGGACGGTATGTGGTTTTAACGGTACCACGAGCCACACAACAAGACCGATTTTGGCTTTATTCCATGGAAAGCTTCTAGAACGCCTAATTTCACGTTTCACGGCGACGTCAAACTCAAACGTAAAATTTTTTTTGGAGCGGATAACTCCCTGACTTTGAAGCATTTGAAAACCAACATTCATCAAGTATCTCTAACTCTATCGCTTGACTTTAAGAACTGAATATACAATCTTCATTTTTAGTGATTGTATCTAGACCAATATATTGGGTGTTTTTTTATTGAGGTATAGAACCTTAAGTTGGCATCACTTTTTTAACTGGCGGCCATTTTGTCAGCTGTCAAGTGATTAATATTTAGTTTGGTTTGCCATTTCATCATGAACAGGTTGACAAAAGAACAACGCTTGCAAATCGTGCAAATTTATTTCGAAAATAATGGTTCAGTTCGCGAAGTTTACCGCAAGCTCCGTCCATTTTATGGTCGACATAATCGTCCATCAGAGCAATTAATTCGGTTAACCATGGATCGATTTCGCACTATGTTTACTCTATGTGATAATACGCATCCGCAGAGACGTCGAACAGTGCGCACCGAAGAAACAATTGCCGCTGTAGAGCAAAGTGTTGAAGAGGACCCGAATGAATCGATTCGCCACCGTGCACAGCAATTGGAGCTTTGTCCATCAACTTTATGGAAGATTTTGCGCAAAGATCTTGGCTTGCGACCTTACAAGATCCAGCTTGTGCAAGAATTAAAGCCGCGAGACCATGCTTTTGGTGTATGGGCCGAAAATGAGATTGATGTCGATGCTGATTTTCATCGCAAAATTTTGTTCAGTGATGAGGCTCATTTTTGGTTGAATGGCTACGTCAACAAGCAAAATTGCCGCATTTGGAGTGAAGAGAATCCATATGAGACCCTTGAGACGCCATTACATCCACAAAAACTGACTGTTTGTTGTGCTCTACTTCTTCCGAAATAATGCTGGAGAGTCAGTTACCGTTAATGGAGACCGGTATAGAGCCATGATAACCGACTATTTTGTTCCCGAATTGGATGACATGAATGTGGATGAGTTGTGGTTCCAACAAGACGGCGCTACATGCCACACAGCGCACGTTACAATCGATTTATTGAAGGAAACATTCGATGAGCGCATAATTTCGCGGAATGGACCTGTCAATTGGCCACCAAGATCATGTGATTTGACACCATTGGATTATTTTCTTTGGGGATATGTGAAGTCGCTCGTCTACGCCAACAAACCAGAAACGTTA
The DNA here is from genome assembly GCA_905220375.1 of Tachina fera. NCBI lineage: Eukaryota > Metazoa > Arthropoda > Insecta > Diptera > Tachinidae > Tachina > Tachina fera. Next base: position 76,561,945 of record LR999963.1, read on the forward strand.
GGGGACTTGGAAGCCAACATTCGTGGCGTTATTGCCAACATACGGCCCCATATGCTCGAAAAAGTGCTTGAAAATTGGACCTGTAGAATTGGCTTTATTCGAGCCAGCTGCGGCGGCCACATGCCCGAAATCATATTTAAACATTAATGTCATAAAATTATCCTTTTAATAAAGCCAAATTGATGGACATTAAAACGATTTTTTTGTTTTGTTTTGTTCTATACCTCTAAAAAAACACCCTGTAAAAGATAGTAAAATGCAAGATTTTACGAATGTACATGTAAAAAAGATCATAACAAAGCATAACACGGGCGGCCTTTTGATGATCTCTGATCGGGATTTCGGGAACTTTGAACACCAGTGCTATAATTTTAAATTTGTTTCTATTTTATTTTGCATAAACAAATTCTCTTCAACTTAAACATCTGCCCACAAGTACTAATTCAATCATCGTATAAAATAATCAACCATATTATATCCAAAAGTTTTGGGGGTGTTACTATTTCTGACCTTTTTTCTTTTGAAATACCATATAAAGTAATAAATTTTAGGCTAAATCTGTTTCAATCCATTTAATTTACGCAATTTAAATAAACATAAATACATATACATATATACGTTTAATCTTTTACATACACATTATAAAAATAATTATGCATAAACCAAATTTCTATCTGTGTTTGCATAGTTTTGTTAATTTTTGTTATTGCATTTCTCTATAAAAGTAGACAAATTACTTGAAAATCCACAATTAATAAATGACCTGGAAAATTTCAAATTTTAAAATTTACAATAAAAACAACTGCTATAACAATAAGAATATAATAACAATACATTTAGAAAAATCTACACAATACACAACTAATGTAACATAATTGTGATGGAGTAGGACAGACAATCAAATTAAATGACCAATAAACTTGAATGTGTTTTAAAAAATTTAACCACTAAAAATTTGCTAAAGCAATTCAACATTTACATATGTATAAAAGTGTAGAGAAAAACATACATATGTATGTATGTACACATATGATTACAGATTTTTTTCCAAGTTTAAAATCCGATTTACCACAAGAGTTGGTTAATTTTAATGGAGAACTTGTATTCGTACGTATTTTTTTTTTGGTACATGATTTAAATACCCATTTGGAATCGAAGTAAGTTAGTAGTAATTTGAATCGATCTGTTATATTTTAAATGCCTTCAATTTTGAAAAATAATTTAGGGCCAGTGTTATGACTTAACGATTAAGTTTCGGATAGTTATTCCTAAAACATAAAGTATGTTTAATTACAAGAAAAACTATTAAAGTTTTCCAACCCTGGAAACATCTTTTAATGTTTTTATTTTTTAAATTTTTTTTGTTTAATTAGAAGTACCAATTTTATTCATACTGAAGTATAGGTATATAGGTATATAGGTATATAGGTATATAGGTATATAGGTTAATTTAATAAAAATGTAAAAAAAAACTTGTTTTCGGTAGTTATTTTGTATAGGAAAATAGAGTTTGAGTTTTCCAGCTCTGAAACCGTCTGCTCGATTTTGCTGATTTTCAATAGCAAAATTTTTCGGGAGCTTCGTCTGGGAGCTTCGGAAAACCGATTTCACGTACAGACAGACGGACAGATAGACAGACGGACATAGCTTCTTCGTCTTCCCTACGCATAAAGATCCAGAATATATATACTTTATGTGTGGCTTATTAATATTGTGGAAATTACACACGTAATGACAAACCTATATATACCCTTTTACCATTTTTTGGTAAAGGGTATAAAGATAAAATGTTTGAAGCATATTTTTTAGTCGAAAAAGTGACCACTCGACTTACTAAAAATTGCACTAGGACAAAAAATTATAAATATTTTCACAAAACAAATATGTATGTATGTGCCTGTATTCTAGATACACGTATGTCTTTAAAAGGTATATAAGATTCGGCACAGCCGCCGAATATAGCACTCTTACTTGTTTTTTATTAAGTTCTTCTTGCTTTTTAAAGAATGTTCAATACAAAAATTAATTGATTCAATTAAACGATAAATTGAAACACAATCCGGTTTTGTTTCGTTGAACTTTTTTATCTTTTTATGTTCAAATATTTAGTAATTCTCAACTATTTTTCGGAATTTTTATTATATTTTAATAGTTTCTAATCATTTTCAATAATTTTGTTGTAGTTTTTTTGTAACTAAACCACTACACTCTTGTTTTTTCTGATGAAAATTTCAACTGTTAAATTGTTAAATCTTACCATTAAATTAATTGTTAGTTGAACATATTTTCAACAATTTTTTTGATTCAATCAATTAAAAACTTTAGTTTTAAATCAAAAATTCCACTGACTGCATATAATTAATTATATTTTGTCAATTTTAATATAGAAGAATAAGTTCATAGTCTGTGTCATATTTATATGTAATTTAAGCAAATAGTAATTTTTTAATTTTTTTGCTTATAATTGTCAGAGATGGGCATAATGCACTATATTTTTAGTGCACTAAAAATTTAATAATTAGTGGTAGTGCTATTAAAATTTCACTATCACTAAAATTTAGTGGTACACAGAAAAAAGTAAAAACAAGATTCAATTAAAAAAACAAAGATTCAGTTAAAAAATTAATTAGTTTTCAACCAATCACGGAAATTGTAGTATTAACTCATCCATTTTAATTGAACATTTTTTTGGTTTTTTCAATTAAAAAAATATTACATTCAGTAAAAATTTAATTGATGGTTTTCTAAAGATTCCATTAAAATTTAATTGAAATATTTTTGAAGATTCAATTAAAAAATTAATTGAAATATTTTTTAGGATTCAATTAAATAACTTAAATATAAAAAATCTAAGAGTATAAAAATATAAAAAATTGTAAAAATATAAAAATTGTTATGTACATATGATGTATGTATGTATATATCTACATATAAAAAATTTACATAAATGGAAACATTTGTGTATTGTACCAAAAACCTAACTGGTGCATCGCATGGCTTTTGAAGTTTGAATGGAGGAAAAAAGTACAATGGCCGTATCCGGTCTTGCGTAAGTGTAAATGCAGAATATTTTATGATTGGATTTTAAAGAAAGGCTTCGATGATTTCCATATCTCCATACGCAAAACGTTTTGCATCGAACCCCTAATACCGCCAATGTACTAACTTTACCATCCACATTTGGTCTATAAGCTTGCATTTTTTATCACTATTATTTTGTTATATCTCAACATAAGGGAACAAAATGAATTTCTGTTTTTTTTTATTTTCATATTTAATTTTTTATTCAACTTATGTCAAAATTACTAAGAATCAAAAAAAAAATTAAGCTGAGTAGTTTTTTCTCCCATGTAAAATATCAAAACCAATTAAAAGATTAATTGAGTATTTTAATTTGAAATATTTTTTCAAAACAATGTGGCATACTACAAAAAACAGCTCGATTTTCATACATAAAAACAAAAGTTACATTATTTACATACAATTGACATGTAAAAATTGTTATCCATTTCAGAGTATTCTGAGTTAAGCTCTGTTGATAGCACTTTTTTTGTTAGAGCAGCAAAGTCAATTAAAATAAACATATATTCAATTAAAATTTTAATCAAAAGTATTATTTTTTCTAAGCAATCACTTAATTAAAAAAAATTCAACAATAATCTTTTCTGTGTAGTGCAATTTTTGTTAAATACCACTAAATGGTTAGTGGTACTGCAATTTGATGTTTCACTACCACTAACCATTTAGTGGTACTGAAATTTAAATACCACTACCACTAATTATTTAATTTTAAGTGCACTAAAAATCTAGTGCAATATGCCCATCCCTGATAATTGTTATTGATATTAAAAATACATAAGTATATAATAATAGAACACTGGTACTGTTAAAAATATATATTTTTTTTGACCCTAAGAATTTTTGCTAACCACTTATGATATTACATGGGGTCAAATTTATCCCTTAGAGACAATACTCGTACATTAAATTATTTTTTTGGTTGCATTACACAAACAACACAACAAAAGGAGGACTTCAATAATGTCGCTTTTTCAATTCAATTCTATCAATAAATATTATGCTTATTGTACGGTTTATCTTTCTGGTTTGGTTCTGTAGATATGCGAACGTGTAACAACATTTATATAACATTTTCCCATTACTGTTTTAGCACCAACAACCTTACACTACCATATACTACCAAACAGTTCTGCAGAGCCCTCCCTTGCTGTTTCTTGCATTATTAAATTTACTGCCTTGCAGGAGTTTGTGCGAATACTTGTATCGAATTTGCAGGCAATGAAATCCCTCTTCTCTATGTAACTGAGTAGACAATTATAGATTAGTATAATTTTTTGTATTTCCTTGATTTGTATTTGCCGTATTAAATTTCTGTGATTTCTTGTGGCATTTTAGACCGGACATATTCATTCACCGCATGATGTTTACAGCAAGCAAAAAAAAAGTAGAAATATCAAATATCAATGGGAGTGAAAAAACTTCTTTACGAAAATTGAGTTTGGCGTATAATTAGATAGATTATTAGATTGAAATGGGTGTTAATAATGTGTTTTGTAAATTTAATTTAATTTGATTGAATTTGATACAGTATAATTCATAAAAGACAATAAGGTTTCTGTATTTATGATTTATTTGAACGGGCAAAAGTTGGTATCTCTTTTTAAACAAATAACATCAAGGTTAGTTGTAAATATTCTGACAACACATAGTTGAACGGAACAGATAGCCGTTTTCGACGGCCAGTAAACCTTCATCATCAGCGTTCTTCTGTGTTGGTCCACTGTGTGTGGTGTCAGTTGATGTAGATTTCTGCCTTATATACGAAACTTTCTTGCAAATGGAATACGTGAATTATTTTGATTCATCGTATTTCAATTTTCGCTGAAACATGTTTTGTAATGAAAGCTCAAATTTATCATCTCTAATTTACAACAGACTTATCATTGTTGTTTATTCTTTACTAATTATGCACATATTAGTTAATTTGCTTATTTTTGTTCTACTTAAGACAAACTTTTTTGGTTTGTTATTATTAAGTATATGTATTTAATTTTTGCCACAGGCCCATGGCTATTAATTTTAGTTAATTTTTAATTATTATTTTTCGAACTGAATTTGTTTCTATATTTGTGATTTATTTGAACGGGCTAAAGTTCGTATCGATTTTTTAAGCCAAATTATAGGTTTGTTCATTTACTAAACATTGTTACGAATTTGTAACAATTGTTACTGGAAAGCGTTCATTAACTCAAAAAGTTTTTAAGGAGAGCGTCAAAAAAAAAAAAATTGGAAGACAAAAAAATTCCTACAAATTATTACTAGTTAAATTTTTACTTGCAAGAATTATTCAACCACCTGTTGTGTGTTTTGTTGTCAAATTAATTATTTAGGGTCTTATGCAAAAAAACTTAACAACGCTTTGCAAAGCAATGTTAAGTAAAGTTCTATTCTAAAAAAAATTATTACATCAAATTTCTAAAGTAGGTCCCCACGTTTGTAAAGACTACTTTAAGTTGATATTTTCAAAATCTGTATTTTGTACCTCAAATATATTTGTTAATAAAGCACACAATCATTCATGTTACATTTGAAAATGAAGCTAGAATTGTTAGATCTTAGCTTAGATTTACTATTTCTGTCATGTAATGGAAAACATCATCAAATTATTCAACTGATGCAAAATACATGGTAAAATCCATAAAAAAAAGTATTAACATAAATACAATTGTACAAAAATGTTTTAGTGATGTACATACAATCAAAACAAATCGAAAAGAGCTCGATATTCAAATACTCATTTCATTCGAATAAAAGAAATTGTGATAATTATTCTTTGTTCCTCATATTTTTTTAGGTATACTTCATAGAAATGTTTATCTATTATCCTAACGTGTCAGAAGGTCATATTGTTTAAATTAGGTTGCTTTACTTCAAGAAAATAAAAATGTATTTAATAAAATAAAAAAAAAATTTGACTACCCGAATGAAATTTTATTCGATTTTGTACATCTTAAGCTGTGAAGGGGTTGTTGAACACGGTGGTGTTACCAGTATTTATTATTAAATAACAAAATAATTAAAGCTGTGTTTTGCATACAATTTCTTAACAAAGCAATATTAGCCTTAAAGTGCTTGGCAACTAATATGAACTTTAAAGCTAAAGTAAAATATTTTTTTGCATAAGGGGGTTAAAAAATATCAAAAAAGGAAATCTGAAAAATGTGCATTTCTTTGTTAAAAAAAAACAGGTAAACGTGTGTAAAAAGAAAGCAGGTTTTCTTAATGTATTGTTTTTCTTTCATTTAGCCACAAAAATTCAATTTTAATGGCAAATAATTTTGTTAGTTTCTTATATATGATCAGGGGTGGAAAGTGGAATTTTTGTATTTTTTATTTATTTAAAATTAAAAGATTATGAAAATATCATAAAAATAGTAAATAATACATGAAAATTTGTAAAGAATTTCATACTAAATGTCAATTCCTAAATTTTCAATTTAAAATATTATCAAACAAAATACATCAGAAAAAGTACAATTGTATCATGATTTCCATTCATGGTTTTGTTATGAATAAATTTTTTTGCAAGTTCTTACAGGTAAGGCGTTCATTTACTTTGTCATGTTTAGGAGAGTAAATTTTTTAAATTTCTGCCCTACTCTCTCGTTGCTAGTTTCTGCTGGGAAAGTAAAAGAACAGACCTAATAAGTTTTCGAATGGGTGATTTTTTATAATTTTGTTGTTGAAAATGTTAAAAAAAGTAGAAAATTTGCAGAAGTAAATGAAATATTTTAGCATACTTTTCGCATGATCTTGGCTGTCTATGGACTGCTTCAAAACGCGTGTTGAGGGGCATTTGGGTAGTCTTATTGAAACCACATGACTGACATTTAAAAATTTACAGCGAAAAAATAAATAAAAAAATTGTCCGAAAATACTCATAGAAGTTTTATTTAAAATATTTTTTTAATGTGCATTCGAATTTCTCAATTATATATTTTTGTTTGCAAGTACATTTTAAATTTTTATATTGTCACACTTTTCCTATTGTGTGTATGCACTAATTTAAGAGCGAGTGAGAACGAAAAGGGTACAACCTAGCAAAAAATGTTCAAGATTTTGTAATGGGTAGTACTGTTTTAATGGCTTACAAAGTAATGAGTGGTACATATTTATGTAATTATTTTATATGTGTAATAATGACTGTCCTGTAATGAATAAGATGACAACTTATTTATACCATTACGTGGAAGTACTTATTGTACTAGTTTCCAGTTTATAAGAAAACGTATATCTAAAGAAAAAAATGCTCATTAACTTTTGAATAATTTTTAACAAAAAGTAATCTAAAAATATTTGCATTTTGTATGCAAAAAATAAACCATTATATTTTAAATACTTTTAATAATCTATTAACTTTTGGGTGTTTGTTGGCAAAAAGTATAGGATACTGCATACTTTTTGAACTTCTCAAACAAAAATAATGGGTTATTCAGTCAAATTGTAAGTACGTAATATTTCACGAATGGTCCTCTAAGCTTAAAAATACTTTCCGGATTATTAATCTACACAAAAAAATTTCTTTCATGTAGATAAAGTCGCATTAATGAATATATCAGGACTGTGATTGTGAGGATGTTGAAAATCGTGAGATTCTAGATAAGTCCTTAAAATATTTTTGATTATAACTTTTTTTAACCTAATCCTTATGTATTTTTGCTTACGATATTGCTGTTGAGATTGCAGGGAGAATTACTAAAGCAACAACTTTCAATTTTCTAGTGTGAAGAGTGAGAAAGAAGTGTAAAATGTACCCAGTGAAAAAAATGGAAGTCATTCTAGTGGAACTATATTTTCATTGCTTCCAAAAAATCGATATTTTTAATTTGCCGAGAGTGAGCAAAAAACCATCTAGAAGCTTACTTTAGTCACACAAAACCTTGTAACTCATCCATAGTGTTAGAAAATACTCACCAGAATTTAAAAAAAAAATAGTTTTTTTAAAGAAATTTATGAACTATTTTTAGTCTAAAATTTAAAAGTTATTTGCTTAAATTTACATGAAAACACTGTTTCGGACTTAAATTCGTATAAAAAGAAACGAATTGTTAAAAAAGGCAACTATTTACCATTTTTCCTAGATGAAAATATTATCATAGAACACAAAAAAGGGAATTTTTCTTAATATCGCTTCCAATTCAGTGACCAGGCATTGAAAAAGAGAACTTCTTGCAATGACAACCTCATGTAAAAATCATTAGATCGGATAGAAATTTTCACCAATTCTAGATCGTAAACTCTACATTTTCATGACTTTTTGGAGTGTCTTTTTTTACTGGGTATATATTTCTATTTCAACACTCTCCCGGATATTCAAGAAATAGTGCAACAAAAATTTTAAGTCTGGACCGGGACTAAGTTTAAATAAATGTTTTTAAGTCCAACAAAATTTTTACAAAAATCTAGTAAAAATTACTTAATATGTGTAAAAAATAAATATTTCATATCCTTAAAACTACTTCATAAAAATACACAAAAAATTTCTTACATTTAAGGATATGTTTACTGATTCAAAGGAAATATTTACTAAAAGTAGGAAAATTGATATAAGCCTAGGAAAATAAAATAAACTTTACAATAAGGTTTACTCCTGATTAGTTCATGAAATTTGACTTACTTAAAAGATGTAAAGAGGTATTCTAAATTCTAGAAAAATATTTATCAGTTTTAACTATTTTTTCTTTAAGGTATAGCATATACTATTAATTTGCGAGTTATATCAATCAAGAGCGTGGCTTTTGGGAATTCAGTCACTATGGAGGGTTTCTCGAGTCGGGATTGCATATTTGTGCGTCCGATAGTTCGTAAAAATGGCAATTCGGCAACTAAAGTGCGTATACTAGAGGCTTGCCTCACTTAAATGATACGACAAGCATACAACTCATTCGAAAAAGGAATAAATGAATTATGAATGATTTTTAAAGAACTATCTATCACGAAATGGCATAAATCATGTAGTCTACGTGGTAAGTCATCGTAATATATTTTACTAGCCGATTTAATGTAAATTCTTAAATTTTTTAAAAGAAATTTTAATCAATCCACTATAGTGGATCAAAAAAGGTCATATTTATATATATTCTCAAAAGAAAGTTTATATTTAAGTCCTTCAATGTTACAGACAGGAGGTTTGGTCCTATTTACATGTAACGCTAATGAAATAATCAGTGACTTCAGTGTGACTTTGGTGAAAGTATTAGATATGTATATGTTTAATTACAATCCTTTTTATAGGACTAGCCGTGAAATGTATTGTGCTAGAATTAGGAAAACACATAATGGGTAAGTGTGGACATTTAATTTGAAGCACTCAAAGTGATAGGAGAAACTTCTTTCTGCTGCTAGTAATTTGATTAATTTTCTATGTACCCTTAATTGCTCCTGCATACGATTCTCCAAGCAGGCAATATAGTTGTATACCCTTCTGTCATCAGTGAGCTTTTTCGCCCTCTCCTGTTCACTATTGACCAGCCTTATAATAGTCTTTGAAGCATTGGCGCATACATGAGGGCAGTATTCTATTTTCGGTAGGATATGAATGGTATAAATATTAAGATCAGATCTCTTTCAAACTTCTTTTGAGAAATATGCTAGATTACATAAACATCACATTGAATTTTCGTATCTTGAATTTTCGTGCTTTAGTAAGATTTTAAAACCTTATCACTTTGGTATCTGATGGATGCCAAAATGGACCAAAAAGTCCATAAATCATCCCAGACTGTTGACAACCACCCTTAAATAGCCGAAAACGGTTTCAAGCCAAATGGTTTTTTTTCCATTAGAGGCAGATTGAAAATAATTTAAATACAATTTAACTTTAGCCTTTAGGCTCAATATTTAGCAAAACTTGTACTATTAAAGATTTGGCAGATTCGGTATTAATTGTTCGTTTTAAGCAAACAACACATCATTAGAAATTGTAATGTAAACCTCGCCTTAGGATAAGGGTTAAATGGTGGTTGATTTTTCTAGATGATGCTTATTTATGGTATTGTACATTTATTGCATTATAATACAAAATCATTTTTTTATTGCCATTATGTAAAAATTGTTTAAGGTACTTTCGCCTTATTGAAGTTTCAAAGTTGGTATTATATTTGTTTGCGAAAATGCGTGTTTGCATAAACAATTCAATTACAATTGTTAAACAAATAACTGAATTAAAATGATATGAGGGGAAATAATTGACAACTTAGAACAATTTACTATAAACATACTTGCAGTTTTATTTACAGTGGCTCCGTTGGTGGTTAATGCGCAAGTGAATGAAAAATTTTTTGATTTTTAATAGTTATTTATTTTATTTTTAGACAATTCAAACAAGTTTTGATTAAAAACATCCTTTCTTTGCAAATATTTCAATATGTTTTACTTACTCCAAATATTACTTGAAATTGATTAAGATTCATTGCTTACTTTTGAGCAATTAGTAAATAAAAACACAAGCTATGAAAGGATTCCCCTTTTCTAAAATTTTTCCCTCGTCATATGATGCACAAAAAATTTGTTATTTTAGTGCTGGTGTGTTTTCTGATAAAATTAAAGAATAACAAAAGATATATTGGGGGTTATTTTGTTGTACTGGTAACTTTTAAGAGTAAATAAGAATCTAGTTTTTGCGGTTGGAAAAGTTTAATAAGTTTAACTTCCCACAGTTTGAAAGTGTATAAAGTCAGTCAGATTCTATGAAATTAAGTTTAAGTTTATTTTTATATTTATTTTATTTCGATAACAAGAAATTACTTAATACAAAAGCAATTTCGTATATTCTAGAATGAAAAAAATTATGTGTTCAAATCGCTTTTAGTATATTAAAAAAGCAAGGAAGGAAGGGAGGTAAGAAGGCAGGTAGCTAGGTAGGAAGAAAGGCAAAAGGAATGAAGGAAGGAATGAATGAAGGACAGAAGAAAGGAAGGAAGGTAGAAAGGAACTAAGAAAGGAAGGAAGGAAGGAAGAAGAAAGGAAAGAAGGAACGAAGGAAGGTAGGATGGTAGCAAGGTAGGAAAGAAGGAAGGAAGGAAAAAAGAAAGGCAGGAAGGAAAAAAGAAAGGCAGGAAGGAAGGAAGGAAGGAAGGAAGGACGGAAGGAAGGAAGGAAGGACGGAAGGAAGGAAGGAAGCAAGTTATTCTTTTAAATAGAAATACCACTCAAGCGAATAATCTCTACAATAAAACTTACATTTTACCTTCTTTGTGAAAGTGTAGAGAGGACAAATTGTGAGATAAGAAATCTTCATTCTTTTAAAACTCTGTAATTGCGCGATTTATTTAATGCCCAGAACAGAGTTGTAACGCCTTCTGGTATAGAGGGTGCAGCATAAAAGATTAAATCTAGGCGCACTGTAGTGCGCCAGGTCAAGTTCCGGCCAATACACGCAGTGTGTATATTTACAGGAAGCCATTCGAGCTGTTTTTACTCCCTCATAACTTTGTTCCCCGCAATCTTAAAATTATAAAATTTCAATTTCATTTCATAATTAAAATAAATTCATGTTATCATATGTGAGGTTTGAAAGTGTTACAATGAAAGGTTCCGGAGATATAGAGGTGCAAAAAGTGCATATTTTAAGACATACTCACTGACCTACTGACTCACTCATCAATATTATGAAGCACTTCCGCTATAACTAGAGGCCTGAAATTTGGTACACAAGTAGATATAGGTGAGCGATGAACTAGAAAAATCTGAAAATCCGAAAATTTTAAACAAGGGGGTGGGGCTACGTCCAGAAAAATTTAACTTTGTGCTAGTGAGCTGAAATTTGGTACACAACTACAACTACGTGAGTTATCACCTACAAAAATCTGAAAACCCGAAAATTTTTACCAAGGGTCCGGGGCTACGCCCATAAAGCTCAGAATTAAAAACACAAAAACGCATATCTAAAGCGTTTAACTCAAGCGATTTTATTAAAATTTGGCACACATGTTGCAATAATACAAGGTTATAAATTTTTGTTAAAAAAAAATGGGCGTCAACATGCCCATACAATTTAAACCTCCTATTTCATGTACTTCCGGTCAGCACGTTTAAATGTACTATTTATGTAACTACTATTATCCGTTTCAAACGAAACTAAACAGGAAAGCCCAAAGAAAATTTTGGATTAAAAAAAGTAGGCTGAAGTTAGTTATAGATTTGAAAATTACTAGAAAAATCTGAAAACTCAAAAATTTTACCAAGGTGGGCGGGACTGCGATTATAAGGCTCAAAATTTAAAATACAAATCTAAGGCCTTTCACTGAAGCGATTTTATTGAAATTTGGCATACATGTTGCAATAATGCAAGGCTATAAATTTACGTTAAACAAAATGGGAGTTAAAATCCCACAAAATTTGCATTTCTATTTCATGTATGTACTTCCAATCGGCACATTTAAATATACTATTTATGTATTCATTATTACATATTCGCAGCAAAACTCAACAGGAGAGATAAACACTCGCCAAAGAAAATCTTGAGTTTGAAAACTTGGGCTTGATCACGCAAATAAGAATAAAAAATTTCAATTTTCGCTAATGAGGTGATATTTGATAGACAATTAGGTCTAAGCTAGAAACTTACTAGAAAAATCTTAAAGCCAGGAAAATATAGCCATAAGGGCGGGCGGGGCTACTCCCATTAAGGTTAGAACTAACACAAAAAACTTAATTCGTTGGCGTAAGCAGTTTTATTGAGATTTGGCATACGTGTTTTAATAATGAAACATGACAAAAAAAATTTAAGTCTCTTCTTTCGTGTACTTCGGATCAGCAGATTTATACTACTTATGTAAATATTATTATTATTATCCGTACGCCATAAAAATAAAATAATTAAATTTGGGCTAGAGAGCTGAAATTTGATACGCCAGTAGGTAAAGATGAAAAAAATCTAAACAGCCAAATATTTAAACCAGAAGTGGCAGGGGCCACGCATATATTGTTCTGAAGCTTTTAACTGAAACTTTAACTTAAAAATATTATCTTAAAAAGAGGATGATGACAAGTGAGCGCTGCTCATAACAAAATCTTGTGTTTATGAAAGTGACGGTGAGTGGGGGTAAAAGGGGTAAAGCTAGAATTTTAACTACAGAGTTTAAATTCGATACCCCTTAAGTTAAGGGGTGAGTTGCGTACAGGAAAAATCCGAAAGCACTGGTTGGTACATTAGGGATGTGGGGCCATGTTTATAAAAACTTAAATCAATGTTATACGTCAGAGAACTGAAATTTTGAAAAAAAAATTTACTTAGGTAAGTTAAAAACTAGAAAATATATAAAACACAAGCTACTCTATTGAATCTTTACATGCATATTTCACTTATGCTAGCCTTTAATTTTGCATTTTCAAAAGTACTACATCTAAGCAGACTTTAGAAAAATAGGCGGGGTCACTTCCACTAAAATTTACACTATATTTTGCATATTTCTACTCTGATGATTCTTTAAAAATTAAGTACATCAGTCGGTCCTTGTAATGACACAATGGTGCACATATCACACTCTAACCCATTATTGTATTTAGGTCTGGCCATTTAAACTGACGCAGTCATTATGAATAGAACTATAACAGATTAGAAATCTTAAATTTAATAAGCTTTATTAAGAAAACCTTTCAAAAAGTAGTCAGATCATCACAAAAACATATGTGTGAAAAAAGGCGAAGTTCCTTTCCAAAATTTCGGCCATTAAAAGTAGTGAGATAAAAATGTTGACCAAGTTCTTGTTTGACACAATACCTATCACTGTAATATGCTATGCATTATATAAATTTGTAACTGGAAGAGTGTCATATGATTTGTAGATAGTCTGCTAACTTGGCAATATTTTTACCTTTCTAAAAAAGAAGAGAATAATGCATACTTGTTTATTTCTTTATATCGGGAAAAATATTGTCAAGTTCGTAGATTATGTACAAAACATATGACACTCTTCCAGTTACAAATTTATATAATGCATAGCATATTACAGTGTGAGGTATTGTGTCAAACAATAACTTGATCAAAATTATTATCTCACTACTTTTAATGGCCGAAATTTTGGAAAGGAACTTGGCCTTTTTTTCACATATATGTTTTTGTGAGGATATGTTTTAACAGTATTCTTCCACTATTTCTCAAAAGGTCGCATTTAATCGATCACCTTTCTTTTTTTAAATGAAGGAAGTTCTCAATGATATTGTTTTTTCTTATGTTCGTTATTTTATAACACCGTCATTTGTTAACTCAATTAAAAAATTATTAAATTTTTATTATGAGTAGCCCCTTTAGCGCCACGGACGCTAAAATCTAATATTAAATTTTATGACTTTCTAATTATTAAGTTCTTGCAAAGCTTTAGCCTAGCTTTTAGTCTTCAAGACAGAACTAACGGACATTTAGTAAAGTGGGCAGTGGCACCCGCTCTAAAATTTTCTTTTAGATTTAGTGCAATATTACGCAACCGATGCTGCAAATTGCCTTGTGCTTTTGTAGTGGCATAGTGAGGCATTTGGGCGAGCTTTCTTCCAATAAAATTTAATATTACTGGTACTGGCAAAACTAGCATTATAAAAAAAAATACTTTTAACTTCACGCCTCATGCGTAAGTTTTCTAAATGTCAAACTTTGTAAATACATACACATTTTTTGTGAATTTTGTATAACTTTGTAAATGTAAAACATTATTTCGCGTTTTAAAAAGTAAAATGGCATCTTTTCTTTTTCTTGATGATGACAGTTGGAAAAATTGCTCTTGGTGGCAAAATAAAAAAAAAATTTAACAAGACTAAAATTGTAACTTGAAACTGAAAAAATAAAACTGAAATTCAAATTTAGCGAAATTAAAAACAATAAACTCTTCGTTTAGAATCCTTCATAGTTACCATGGACCAGGGGAAAATTCTCAGCTAGCAATTACATTCGATATACTTCTATCCAATAGATTCCTACGAATCTTTGGATATATATTACTTTATTTAGTCTATTACAAAATTTTGTTTAGAAATTTTGTTGAATTCACGCCTCTTAGAACTTAATATTATATTCTATGTGCTTCAGACCAACGGATTCCTATGAAATTTGGAAGATCTTCTATTGTGTCATAAGATGACACAATCTTGTATTAAAAAATATGGGTGTCCCGCCTACAACCAGTAAAATGTTACATCACATACATATGTATGTACTTTTATCCAACTGGTTCCTCTGGAACTTGGCAGATATGCTCTTGAGCAAAGACCGCTCTAAAATATAAATAAAAAAATGTTTTAGTTAGGTATTTTAGTATAAAAAAAAATTAAATTTCTAGACATCTTTTGATTTTCCTGATTTTCAATACCAATCTATTTCATTCTGAAATATAAAATATGGTAAAGTAGTAAAGAAAAATTCAATTGGTTTTAGTTACTTTTAAATGCGAAACAAAGCTTAAATTTTCCAGCACTGAAATTGTAATTTTAGTAGTTTTTCAATACTAATGTATTTAGGACCGATTCTGATACTTCAGTCCAAGATCGAAGACTTTATCTTCTCTGGATGCTTCGGAAAACCGATTTCACGTGTAGAGAGACGACCAGCGCTTATTCGAATTACCTATTCATAAGTGGCCAGAATATATATACTTTATGGATCCATAAATAAATATTGCGGAAATAACAGATGAAATGGCAAACTTATGCACATACACGAGCACGATATCTTAACCACTTTTGGCGCAGGGTGTAAAAGGCGCTGCCACGATTTGCAGTTATATTTACATTTTACTTTAAACTCAATTTATTTTATTGGTTTTAAGCTTGTCTTAAGCAAACAATTTTATTTAAAATTATTAAAACGTTGTTATCCCTGCTATAAACACCATATACACATACAAACTTAGAAATGTATGTTTGTATGTATGTATGTATGCATATAAAAAATTATTTTATTGTTCATTATTGAACAAAAATATTATTGTGGTTAAATTATTATGATTGTTATTTTTATGATTGCGGTTAATAAACTCCCCTTTGAATTTTTAAGCACTATAAAGGAAAAAAGTAACGGTAGCACTCCTGGAAAAGAATGCATTTAATATTAGTGGTGTTCAGCGTTTGGTACAAATTGTTCCATACATTTTTGTTGTTATTTAAAAACCAAAATTTTACAACGATAAAATAAAGATAAAACTGCTAATCATCTTAAGTAATATTAATTTAGTTTCTCTAATGGCAGAAAGCCACATATGTATATATACTGAAAGAATTTTCGGCAGAAATTCAATGAATTTCGACATTAATCTAATGAAAAATTCATTAAAATTCGTTAAAATTATTTTATTGAAAACTCTATCAAATTTATTTAACAGTGTAATTAATGCAGTGCTATAACTTCATCGAAACAATAAAATAATTTCATGAAAAGAATAATATAAAGGGGTTTCATAATAATTAGAAAATAATGTTGTCATAAATCCAATAAAATATTCTAACGAAACCAGAATATTAAGGAAGCAATTTCAATGAAATTGTAAATGATGAAGATTTAGTGGCCTTCGAAAACGGTTAACTGTTCCGTTAAACTATGTGTTGTTGTCAGAATATTTACAACTAACTTTGATGTTATTTTGTTCATTAATAATTATCACATGTAATTTGGCTTAAAAAGCGTTACGAACTTTAGCCTGTTCAAATCATAAATATAGAAAGAAAGTAAGTTCGAAAAATGATAATTAAAATTAACTAAAATTAATAGCCATGGGCCTGTGGCAAAAATTAAATAAATATACTTAATAGTAACAACCCAAAAAAGTTTGTCTTAAGTATAACAAAAATGAGTAAATTAACTAACATGTGCATAATTAGTAAAGAATAAATGACAATGGTAAATCTGTTGTAAATTCAGCAAAATTAAAATACGATGAATCACAACAATTCACGTATTCCATTTGCAAAAAAGTTTTGTATATAGGGCACAAATCTACATCAACTGACACCACACATAATGGACCAACACAGAAGAACGCTGATGATGAAGGTTTAGTGGCCTTCGAAAATGGCAACTATGTGTTGTCAGAATAATTTCAACTAATTTTGATGTTATTTTGTTCATTAACAATTATCAAATGTAATTTGGCTTAAAAAGCGTTACGAACTTTAGCCCGTTCAAATCATAAATATAGAAATTGTTTCACAATATTCATGAAATTTTCATTGGAAGCAAAATTCGTTCGGTGTAAAGGTACTCTATTAAATTTCACAAGATATTTTGTTTTAAAAATTACTTGTTGCCTTAATACCATATGTGCAATAAAAAACGCCTCAAATATCCGAATGCCACTATTATTTTAATTTTTCATAAATGGTAGAGCAAAATAAACGAATGTTGACTGAAATCCCCAAGGGCCATCAACAAACGTGTATGAAAATATGATTGCATTATATCCTGTATATAGTGGTATGATGGAATCGTTATATATAAAATTATTTGTTTGTTGGGTTGTCCGGCTGGCTGATGGTTTCGTTCATTCGTTCGTTTGCTTTTGTTGGTTGATGATGGTCTTTTGGGATTTTCTTAATTTTAAATGTTTGCATTTGCGCACATAATGAAATAATAACCTCATCACACCAGAATCTTGGGATGCTGGATGATTTTAACTTTCAACATATAAATAATATTTATTTTTGTGGGACTGTAAGCAGAATAAGAAATAATATCTTAAGTTTCCTTTTTTTTAATAAAACTAATCATATTTTTTATATGGACTTTTCCTCTTTCCCAGAAATTTCAGTATGATTTTATCCTGCATTTGAGATATAATTTTATGTATTTTGAAAACGTTTTAACTTTTTACTTTGTCCTTCCTCCCTAAGTGAGGGTAATTGCAATTAATTTCTTGTTTTGTTTAAAAAGTGGACATTTGTTATTGTTGTTCTTTTTTATTATTGTTGTTTTATTTATTTTGCGGTTTATAAGGGTACGTTTTGCTACTCATTTCATTAATTTGATTTTTTATAAAAACTTTTGTTTACACATTATGTTGAGATAAAATCATTTAAAATAATTTTAAACCCTGATTTGTGTTTTTTTATTGTTCGGAAAACATTTTTTTTTTCAGTTTTAGCCATTAGTTTGATTGGCTTGCGCCAGCAATTTAGATTTTTATTGCTGATAAATCTGTCGTATATTTTTCATAGTAAATTATTAGTTTTCAGATATTTTTTGTTTAGGTGTTAATGAAAGTGTTAAGAAAGGGTTTGGAGAAAATATTAATATCGTTTTACAAGTAATAATAATACAAAATGAGGGTGATATAATGCTATGACATGCGATCATGAACGAGATTTTGTTTCAACATACGGAAGTTTGCTGAACAAAATATTGAAATCATTTATTCGAAAGGAAAAAAAATTCAGCAGTGTCTTTGCTATCCCAATAAATTACACTTCGAAAATAAAATGAAATTATTAGACATAATTTCTGGGCACTGGCAATCGAACTCTTGTACGGAAATTAAGTCTTTTTCTACCCTTCAGCAAAAATTGTAAATGGTATTTGAATATATACATATTGTATAAAGGTTTATCATTCCGCCTGGAACCATAGTTTTGATTTTTCTAATTTTTAATACTAATTTTTTTCTTTCTAAAATATGCAATATATTTAATTGCCAAAGAAATAATTAGTTTTATTTACCAGAAAAAATTTAATTATTCCAGGTCTGGAGAGCTATATTTTTTTTATAATTTTTATCTCTAAGACATAACGTACAAATACTTTATAAACAAAAAGAAAAAATAATTTGATAATGAAAAAAATTTATTTTCCCACCCTAGAATCATCCTTGCAGATTTTTCTGATAATTTATTCCAATCTAGTAGTACTTAATATATATATATATATATATATATATATATATATATATATATATATATATATGTATATATATAAAGTATGTTAGTTTGAGTTAATTTTAATTATAATTTTTCGAACTTCATTTTTTTCTATATCTATGATTTGAACAGGCTAAAGCTGTGGCAAAAATTAAATAAATATACTTAATAGTAACAAATTAAAAAAGTTTGCCTTAAGTAGAACAAAAATAAGCAAATTAACTAACATGTGTATATTTAGTAAAGAATGGCAAGACTGTTGTTAATAAGAGCTGGTAAATTTGAGCTTTAATTACAAAACACCTTTTTCAGCAAATTGAAATACGATGAATCAAACCAATTCACAATTTGTATTTGCAAATAAGTTTCGTTTATAAGGCAGAACTCTACATTAGCTGACCCCACACAAAGTTTAACAAACATAGAAGAACTCTGATGATGAAGGTTTAGTGGCCTTCGAAAACGGCTGGCTGTTCCGTTCAACTATGTGTTGTCAGAATATTTACAACTAACTTTGATGTTATTTGTTTAAAAAGAGATACCAACTTTAGCCAAAAATTACATAGTCAAAATTACATAAACTGATAGAACACCCTTTAATTTAAATTTTGATAAATTTTAGTGTGAATTGTTCTAGTCTGTATAAAAATATAGTTATTTTACAAATTTCAAGTGTCTGTATACATACATATGTATGTACATACAATTGTATATATGTATGTATAATACATGGGGACGGTTTCCAAGATATAGGACCACCCTTAATCTAAATTTTTTTAATTTTAGTGTTAATTATTGTAGTCTATAAAAAAATACAGTAATTTTACAATTTTCAAGTGTATACACATATTTATATACATGCAATTGTGAGAAAATAGCCTTCTTCCTAAAACATGAAATATGTTTAATTTTTAAGTTTTCCAACCCTGGAAGTCTTTTAAATTTTTTTTAATTTGAAATAATTTCTTTTGTACTGAAGTATAAAATAAGTTTATCTAATGAAAATAAATAAAAAATAGATTTCGGTAGTTAATTTTTTGTATAACAAAGAGTGCAAGTTTCCCAATTCTGGAATCAGCTTTTTGATTTTTAGATTGCTTACATCAATCTCTTTTTTTAAGAACATGCCTAATTTATAGAAAAAAGGGAAAATTTGTTTTAGTAAGTTATTTTTGTGTTAGAAGAAAAAATGTTAAGGTTTTCCAACCCTGGAAAAGAAGTTAATTTTTTTTATTTTTTTTTAATTTGAAATAATAATTTTATTCGTAGTGAAATATAAAATATGTTTACTTAATAAAAATAATTCAAAAATTTATTTATGTTAGTTAATTTTATATATCACAAAAATTTTAAATTTTTCATCCCTGGAATCATCCTTTTTGATTTTTGTAATATCTTACTATAATCTCTTTCTTTTATCAATATAAGATATATTTAATTTATAGAAAAAAAGGAAAAATTTGTTTTAGTAAGATACTTTTGTATAAGAAAAAAAGTTAAAGTTTTCCAACCCTGGAAACATATTTTTTAATTTTTTTGTTAATTTTTGTTTAAATTAAAAATCCCAATTTTATTCAAACTGAAGTATAAGATAAGTTTGTTTAATAAAAAAACAATAAAAACTAGTTTTCGGTTTTTATTTTGTATGCGAAATAGAGTTTGAGATTTTCAGCGCTAAAACCGTCTATTCGATTTAGCTGGTTTTCAATACCAAGTTTTCTCAGACTATGTCTGACACATCGGTCCAATAACGAAGTCTCTAGCTTTTCTGGGAGCTTCGGAAAACCGATTTCACGTACAGACAGACGTCTGTCGTCTTCCCTATGCATAAGGATCCAGAATATATATACTTTATGTGTCGCTTATTAATATTGTGGAAATTACACACGGAATGACAAACCTATATATACCCTTTTACCATTTTTTGGTAAATGGTATAAAAGTAGTTTTATTTAGTTACTTTAACATCAAAAAAAGTTCAGTTTCCAGCCTTGGAGCTTTATTATTTTCTACATCAAAATTTTCTTTCCAAAACGTAAAATATATATATATATATATAATTTATAAAGAAAAAGATAAAAATTAATTAGACTTACGTCCCTTTTCACAATGTATGGTTAAGAGTTAACGTGAACTTTAACTGACAGTTCTTCATACAAAACTTGCCGTTAAAGTCCCTGTTATCTTTTAACCATACATTGTGAAAAGGTACCTTAGTTATATTATTTTTTTTACAAATGTTGTGATATCCAGTTTTAATTTTATTAATTGATAATTTTTAATTTAAGTTCGTAATGTCCAGTTTTATTTAAATATATATTTTTCATACTAATATGTAAAAAATTATATACATACCTTATTTAAATAAAGAAAGCTCCTGAAGAATTTGAAAAAAAAGCCAACGAAACGTTGATCGAATAACGATGTAAAAAACAAACACACATCAAAAAGGATTTGTTTTATTAAAAATTTAAAACAAAAATTTACCAAAGATTAGCCTAGGGAAACCCCCACCAATACCTAAACAACACATTGGTCAAACAACAATATAAACACCCTAAAAAAAATTATGTTCGAGATGCCATGCCCACTTTTATTTTATTCCGACTTTGGTTGTGCCACGCCCACTTGCCAAATTCCTAATACTATTTCTTTAATTACGAATATTAAAACAAAAACTACACAAATCGGTTCTGTCGTCCTCAGATTTTAGATAAATTAAAAAAGTGGGAGTGACCAATTGTTTTTGTCAAAACCTAAGTTAGACAAATATTTAAAAAAATAGCGAAATCAGTGCAACCGTTCTTAATTGATGCGATTACCAATAAACGACATTTTATTTTTATATCTTTACAAAAATTATTTTGTTTATAGACGTTTTTGTTTATTTAAATTCATTTCTTTTGAGCTCAAAACTGTGTTTTCCACATATCGCTTTCTCAAATATATTTATTTTGAAATCCCGCTTTTTGATCACTCATGTCCCGCTTTTTGCAAAAACCATCTGGTCACGTTACTCAAGCTAGACGTGGTATGGTTCATAAAATATTTGATTCAAAAAATAAAATGAAACCCTGCAGCGTTAAAACCATCACCCAGCAAACAAAGACCAAAAAACACACGCATATAAATATGCTTAACAACAATGCAACAATTGT
Organism: Tachina fera; assembly: GCA_905220375.1. Classification (NCBI taxonomy): domain Eukaryota; kingdom Metazoa; phylum Arthropoda; class Insecta; order Diptera; family Tachinidae; genus Tachina; species Tachina fera. The sequence goes on from LR999963.1 coordinate 76,584,018, forward strand.
ATAACCATAGAAGGATATCAGCAGGATGTACGTTTAGGCAGCTAATAAACACCACTAATACGACATGAACATACTGATGCACCCAAACAATTTTCAAGTGGCACAAATCAGGGTGAGCAAATGCGTTTATAAGAGGTAAATTTTGAAGAATGAATCAGACACAAGATAGATAAATAAGGGACGAATGCGATTTACATACAAAAGTTTATTACATATACACGCAATTTCATTTAATAATTTATCATTTTTGCTAGAAGGCAATAAAATCAAATTGGAAACACAATTATTTAAATATTGAGGAACATTTTGTGAAACAGTGATTTGTTCTGTAATATTCACAAAAAAGATTTTTAAAATCTTTGGTTGCAAATAATTTTTAATTTAAAAGAAACATTTTCTAATTCATTAACGACCGTATGTATATTGAAAAATTGACATGAAGTCAGCATAGAGTTTAATTATAATACACTAAAGCTACGGTCACACTTCTCAAACATTCATTTGCCCAGAAAAGCATAACCAACAAACACTAATGAAAAAATTTTTGATCCAGACACCTGTTTATCAAATTAAATTCCGAACACAACTAATAGATAATATCATAGAATACATTATTGCCTACTCTCTAACTTAACAAACTTTTCTCTGAAATGAAAGATTTTTCATTAGCATTTAGTGGTTACGCGTTTTTGGGCAAATGTTTGACAACTGCGACCGTACCTTTACAAACTGATTAAAAAAAATTAAAATTTATGTAAATGTTTTCATGAAAAAAGTATTTTTACACTTGTCCCACGTGACCAACTTTATGTAGATACCACGTTCACAAATCTTTATATTTTCAGCAAGGGTTTTTAATTTTAATTATATTAAATATCTCTGTTTGAATTGAATATTTGATGAGCTTTCTGTATGTACTTTCGACGATAACAGATGTTGTTTTTCAATGTCGCACATGACATCGAAATATGCGATTTTTCGAGCCAAAAATTTTGAATTATTTGCTATTTTTGTGTCTTTGACAAAATTTTAGAGAGCAAAAGGCACTCACGCTCACTCTCACTTTAAGAACGTTTATCAAAACGCAACGTGCAAAAGAAGCACCCAAAGGAAGAAAGTTGCTATTTTGAAATATTTTATACAAGATTGAGATGGCAACCACTTGGTTCCCTCTCTGAACCACAATTGCGCATCATGCCGTTCACACGACACACTAGTGGTTCATTTCGACAAATCTTTTTGATTAATATACATTAGAGTGGCCGTTAGTTTTATGGAGAATTTTTTTGTTGATTTCTTTTATTCTCACCCCCGCAAATAGCAGCGATGCCAACTTAGCTATTTTAGAGCTAAATTTAGCTTTTTTTGATTGCTTCTAACTCGAAATTTATCGCTTTAGCTCTTTTTTAATAAAAAGAGCGAACAAAGCTCTTTTCAATTGTGGAAACGGCACGTTTGGCACTTTTTGGATCTTATAGTAAATTTTCCCGTTTTTACCCTATTTTTTCTGCTTTTGGGCATTTACATTTTTGGCAACTATGTTTTTGCAAATGCAAATACTTTTTTCGCAATTATATAAGATACATATATTTATGTATTTAGGTTTTTCAAATTGTAAAACCCCGTTTTTATTGTAAAGTGTTCGTTTCTGAGTAATTAGAAAATTTTCCACAAATTATTGAAATGGATTCTTACTGCCAAAAATATAGAAAAGCTTGGAAATCAAATCCCGCGTTTAAAAAATGGATTAAACCAACAAAAGATCCTTCTAAAGCTAACTCTTTTTGAAAATGATTGTTCTTATTTTGTAACTTAACGTATATACAAGTATATGTAAATGTGGTTATATTGTTAATGCAGACAAATATTTGCATCAATTGCTGTGAAATTATTTTATTTTAAATTATTATTTTTTATTTTTTCTTACTATTATTTTTATTAATGTAAAAAAATCTTGAAGTGCAAATTGAATAATAAATATGTACATTCATAGAATTAAAACGGAAAAATCTTGAGTTTTTAAATTTAGCTCTTTTTAGCTCTTTTTAGCTACTCAGTTGGCTCGTTTTGCCTTTGAATTGTTGGCATCACTGCCAAATAGGTTCAGTCTTATGTAAAAAAAAATACAAAAAAATTTCATAGCGATAAGTTGTGTTTTAGGGGGTGCGTCCTCCCGGCCCTCAAAGTTAGCCCTCAAGCCCATATATTCAATATAATTTTTTTTATGGTTTAGTTTTTTTATGACTATACTTAATATATGTATGAAATAATTTAATAGATATTAAACCTTATTGTAAACGCTTAGTAAAATAATTTCAATATAAATGCAGTTTTTGGTAAATATAATTTTTGACATTTTGTTGGTTATTTTCTTCATTATTTCTTAAAATATTATTTTTAGCAAAAAACTTTCTTTGAGAGTAATGTTATAGAGTAGAAGAGCTAAAATATTGCCATATATCGTATTTTTGTAAAATGATTTTTTAAAAGATAGTCATATGCAAAAAACTATATTTAAAAATGGGATTGAAGGCCAACTTTGAGTGGGGGATGCACCCCCTAAAACACAACTTATCGCTATGAAATTTGTTTGTATTTTTTTTTACATAAAACTGAACCGATTTGGGGGTGAGAATAAGAGAAATCAAGAAAAAAATAAATGACGGCCACTCTAATATACATACAGGGAAAGTGGAAATTTCCGTCACAAATAATTAAAGTACATTTCAAATGTTCTGTATGTTACCCTGGAAAAAATATGACAAAATGAAAGAAAAGATACTCGAACTGATGTAACAAGTTCCAATGATAGAAAAAAACGTTCATAAAAATTATTAGAAAATGAGAAATTTTTAGATTCTTTAATTGAACTGTAGTGAATTTTAATCAGAAATAATTCATAGTTAGGCTCAAGTTCAGTAATTTCAATTCTTATTGAATGAAATAGTTTTATTAATTAATGTGAGTTTCTAAAGAGAGAAGAAAAATTAAACTTACACTTTAAGCTGGGGGAAATACCGATACTTTTCTGTGCAGCCACGCACTTCATCAGCACCCTAGTCTATCTACTTGGGTAGAGATTCTTATTAACATCAGCTATTTAACTTAAATTTACAATGAAACGGAATATGGGAAACGATTGTTGTGTATAAAATTTACCAAAGGTAAATCAATTGTATACACAATTTACCAAAGGTAAATCAATTATGTACACAACAATCGTTTCTCATATTCCGTTTCATTGTAAATTTAAGTTAAAAAGCTGATGTCAATAAGAATCTCTACCCAAGTAGATAGACTAGGGTGCTGATGAAGTGCGTGGCTGCACAGAAAAGTATCGGTATTTCCCCCAGCTTAAAGTCTAAGCTTAATTTTTCTTCTCTACTTTAGAAACTCACATTAATTAATAAAAATATTTCATTCAATAAGAATTGAAATTACTGAACTTGAGCCTAACTATGAATTATTTCTAATTATTAGAAAATTATTTAGTGTTTTATAAATATTTTGCGCCAAAAGTCACAAGTACCACTGTGCTACATACACATACATACATACAAACACACACGTACACCAAAATACTAAACATAAAAAGGAGGGCTGATATGATATAATTTTAAAAAGCCTGCATACAATTAAAAGGAGTTAATGTCAAGTACTGCTCTCTTACGTTGCTGTTATTTTAATATAATATTATCGTGAAACAGTTTGAATACTGCAAAAATAAATTATAAATTACACAAACAAAAAAAGGTTTCTTTTTACGCCAGTAAAACAAATGCTTTTAAGGTATTTTCTAAAATTAAATGAAGTGAACAAATTCAAATTTTTCAAAATGCAAAGCAAAAGTGCTCGTATGTGTGTATGTTTGTAGACTTTTGAATGAGTATATCTAAGCTACCATCAGTATAAAAATTAATTGTTAATGTAAGGTAGCTATGTTAACTCGTCTCATTTGAAATTATTGTAAAATTTGACATTAACATGTGTGAATACATTTAAACAGACAACAGAAACAAAGAAAGAAATTTGTCAACTCTATTTGAATTGAATAGGAGAGGGGAAGGGTTGTTGATTTTGTTTTCCTTGCAAGAAATATATTTTCATTGTTTGTTTGCTATAAAATATTTTGATTTATTTAAATACAACCCTCTCGTTTAGCAAACATTTTTTTATATAAATCAATTTCACTGAATTAAAATAAAATTGTACACACTTATGTATGTACGAGCATGTATATACATTATAAATTTCAATCTTTTTTGTCACGGAAGTGTTGGCAAGTCTGCTTAAACTAATTTAATTTGGTTTTCTTCTCTTCAAATTTACAATGACTGATTTATCAATTGTCTATTTTTCTCCAAGTATTTTATTAGAATTTCAAATAGAATTGATTTCGATTAAATAATGTCAATATTCCAAATTTTTTTTTTTGTGAAATATTTACGAGAATTGTAAATCCCATATGTCTAAAACTCTATTGACTTTATAATGTTTCGTTTGTATTGTACGTATGTTATTAGTATGTTGAGGTCCTCTTTTGGTATTTGCTTAGGTCGTTTTTTAAATTTCGCTAAATAAATATTTAAATCATTTTGGCATTCAAATAGAGATTTAGTAGATTTTTTTAATGACACTTTTTTGGGTTTGTGTGGTTGTGTGTTTGTTTTTTATTGTTTAGTATTTTTGTTAGATTATGGTTTTTTATATAAAAATTTATGTTCTCATGCCAAGTCACATTTAATTAGACCAGCAAATTGTACAGTGACCGCATTGAAGTTTTGAAAAACGAAAAGTGCATTTAATGGTAAATACACTGAAAAAAGAAACAACATAATAAGAGTTTACGCAATTTTAAGTGAAAAATTAAAAGCAAAATTTACAGCAATTATCACTTTTGTACAAGAACTATGCAATAAAATCGAATTTTGAAACAAATTTTAATTTCCAAAAACTATATACTTATGCCGGGTTTACATCGTGTGTGTCATGTGCCACACAAGCGTTAAGTTAAACGTTTCATGAATAACTAATAGACAATTTTATAGAATCCAAAGTGATTGGAAACAGTTTAAATCAATAAACACATGTCTGAATCAAACAGTTTTTCATTAGTAATTAGTGGTTACGCTTTCTTTGGCACAAGGCACACAAGAAATGCCAGATGTAAACTCAGCCTTACGTTCCTTACGTTAATTTTAGAGTTGAGTAAAGTCGTTTCTTTTGTCTAATCGTTCCGAACAATCCGAAAGACTCAAGGAACTAGGTCGTTCGATACCCATTTCAAAGAAGTATCAAGATGAGGGGGTTTTCAAATGCTTTAAGAGTACTGTAGTGAAATTTTGAAAAACAACTACTGACAGATACTGTTTGCAAGAAATTTTTTTAAGTTGTTGTAGGTATCTAAATAATAGCCTTTTCACACTTACTCACATCTTTCATCTTTCATCAATTTGCCCAGATGATAACATCTTCCCATAAGAATTATACAGGGCTGATTGTTCAACATCTTTCAACATCTTCAGAAGATGTTCCTATCTCACTTTGTTCCATTCAACATCTTTCGATTATTTTAGTGTCATCACTAGAAAAAATGTAAGCAACTATATACATACATACCTGCATACATACTACCCTGCTAACATTTTTGGAAATTTTTAATTAAATTTGATTCTTTTTTAATACTTTCAAGTGATCAAAAAACAATCTTCCAAATGCTAGCAGGGTATAAACATATGTATGTACTTGCATTCAGGCCTACGTTTTGGAATATTATTCCCACAGAAAGATCTGTAACTACTCCAAGATTTTATTATATACATGTGTACATATGTATATTTATGTACATATATAATAAAATCTTGTATATATTTTTCCAAATCGAAATAAATGCCATAAAAGTAATTGCAAATTTCTACAAGCTGCTCGGATTCGAAATTTTTGCACATAAAGAAAGTACTCGAAATAGTAAATTTTCATCATCATCGTCCGCAAGCATAATTTCTACTAATTCTGCATATTGTAGCATTAATTGTTTCTGCTCCTCAACGAGAGAAATTGATTTAATTAATTTCTACTGAATTTTTAAATTCCATTTTATTTTTGAATTTTTAGTTGCTCACACTTGTAAAAATAGTATTATAATAATGACAGATGAAAGATGTTGTAGTGTAAACAGGTTTTTTAATTTTCAACATGTTCCACGCATTCCTCAAAGATGTGAGTAAGTGTAAGAACCCTATAAAGAAGCAAATACTTTGTGATGTTTGCTTCTTCCTACGCATGGTTTCGATACAAACGTTGTGTGCGCTACCACAGCACCCTGTTGGAGAATGTGTGCTTGACTACCATTATTAACTTATAGCTAACTTTTCTTAAGGTCAAACTATAATATGAATAAGCTGGCTTAAGCTAATGCCAGAAGTGAACGATAAGTCTGTCAAGTACTTAAGCAATTCAGATGTGACTTTTAGGTGGCCGCCTTAAGACTGACTAAAGGCCCAACTATAATAGGAATAAGCGAACTTAAGCAAATGTGCGGTTACATATAAAACGTATGTGGCAAACTATAATGTACTTATGGAACTTTTCGTCAAGTTTCGTCAAATGTCATTTGCTTAAGCTAAGTGCCAAACTGAACGCACATTCCGTACGGAAAACACTGTTTGTGCATTTTTTAAACTCAAGCAAACTGCATCACAAAATTGATTGATGATTTTAAATATATTTTATTGTTTCTTATTTTAAACTCAGAAAAGAAAGCAAAACATTTATTTTCATTCTTTGTTTTACAATACACACATACATACACGCATACACATGAGTTTATATATGTATGTTCATTGTTGTACTTTTTAGTAGGAAAAACTAGTAAAACAAGTAACAAATTGGTGGATATAATTGTACGTAAATTTTTAATGGATTAGGATATTCCAACAAGTTAATTTGATTGAATTGCATTCATTTAGAAGTTAAAAGAAGAAACAAAATTAATACAAAATTGTGAACAATGCCTATATGTGCAGCTGTGGCTAAATAATACTTAAGTGCATGTAAGTGCATTGTGGCCACCTAAAAGTCACATCTGAATTGCTTAAGTATTTGACAGACTTAGCGTCAAATTCTGGCAGTAGCTTAAGCCAGCTTATTCATATTATAGTTGGGCCTTAACAGCTAGCTACAATGTCATCCTGAACAAACCCAAAATTAATTCTTAAGTTGAGTACGTAATCGAATTTGATGAGAGCTAACAAATTTATTCTCAGCTACTTTGAAACTAATTTTAATTTTATATTAATATACTGCTGTTGTTATTTTAAATAGTACCTTAACTGAGTGGTAGCGCATTGAGTACACAAAGTGTGATGGCACCCAACCCAAGAAAAAAATTTTTAATATACTAACTACCAGGTGACTTAAAAAAATCAACTTTAAGTTAGCTGAAAGTAATGAAGAGTGAGACAATTGACTATCGCCTAGGACATCGCAATGTTAAAATAGTCAATTGATTACATTGAAAAGTAATCCCAGTGTCAGTCAGTACTTCTTGCGAAATAGTTAGCTTAAAGTTAGTTTAAAGTTAAAATAATTTCCGACAGGGCATCTACATCTTGCACACACACTCAAACGTACGTTACGAAAAATAACAAGCACAGCCTCATCATTCTTGTGGTATTTAGAGTGATTGAATTTTTTTTTGTCAAACTTTCCAAAGTTTTGTTACTTGTAAGCACTCATATACACGAACATCACAACATCCATCGTGCTTCGCATACTAAATACGACAGCATTTAGTTTTGGTATGATATAATATATACTAGGGAAATACATTTAGAAACCAAGACGTATTTACATTTGAAATCTGTTTGTGCAGGGCTCTAGTCTATGCCAAGTTTCATAAGAATTGGTTAAGTAGAAGCATGTGAAATGTTATATTAAGTTTTAATAGGCGTGGTTCCTTCCAATTTATAGCACAAGATGATCTGATTACAAAAGCCCCTAGTATTTGCCAAGTTTCGTGCCAATCGAATGAGTAGAAGTAACTCGATGGATTAATGTAAGAAAGGCGGAACTCGAATTTTCGAAGCAAAAAATTTAAGAAAAACTAAAGCATTTACATGCAGGAATAATTTTTTAAGTTGCCATAAATTCTTGATTTTGAACTGTAACGCAGTAAGATATTCATGGAGGATGCAATTACATGTTGTCTCCCAGAAAACGTTAAAACGCGATTTCCAAAAAATTGACACACGCCCTTTTGATATTAAGTCACCGACATGTAATATAATACTATACTTGAATGGGCGTGAACTCGCCCACTTTTTCTAGGCATAACTATGTTACTTTCAAAGCTCAAGGTGTGCGCCAAACTTTGTAAATATCTATTACATATGTATAATGACGTAAAATATCATATTAAATTTTAAGGGGCGTCGCTCCGGCCACTTTTTTACCCTCGAGTTCTCACAAAAAAACTCACGATTTTTAAATCGAAATTGTGTGCCATTTAACAATAAATAATCTCTTCACAACTATGGGTGTGTGCCGGTGGCCAAAAATCCAGCTGTACCCATTTCTACCTCAAACGTCCCAAAGTTGGTAACATACATATTTGTCTTAATAATTTTTTTTATATGTATGTTTAGCGATGCACGAATACTCGTTTTCGTATTCGAATTGCCGACTATTGGGCCACTTTTAAACATTCGTATTCGTATTCGTATTTGCCAAATCTAGTTGAATACGAATACGAATATTTTTCCAAGAAAATTAAATAAATAAATGCATAAATTCTAAACGAAATTAAAAAAAATGGCTAAAAATAAGTTTTAATTAAATTGTTTATAGAAAATTGTGCTTTGTATCATTTTCAAATGATATTTAATGACGATGATTAAAATTTTGGGTAGTTTTTATTATCTTTAAAGAACGCAAATAGAAGTATGGAGTTCTGTTTCCTAAAACTTTTCTAATATTTCATTTTGCAGTAGCAAACTTAACCCCAATTTTATGGCTATAAATTTCACATATAATATTCGTATTCGTATATGCGTGAATTTCGTTTCAAATATTCGTATTCGTATTCGCAAATATCAAAATTTGACATTCGTGGCATGAAAATGGCTGAATATTCTACAATTCGAATACGAATATTCGTGCATCACTAATATATATATATATATATATATATATATATATATATATATATATATATATATATATACATATATTGATTAATCTATTAATATCTTTTCTTTTTTCAGGTATGTCAAATAAATTTATGTATTACGATTTAACAAGTAAGTGAAACATCTTTTTAAATAGTCACAGAATAAAGTCGGTTCGTTTTAGAAACAACTTAAAATTAAAAACCTGTTTCTAAATATTTTTCTACTATAGTCAAAAACAAAGTGTGTGTTAAGTTGAACCGACTTTAACTGGGTGCCAAAACAAATATTGGAAACTTTTCATATGATCGAAAACAAAATATAAGAAAGTGGCATCACTCTCTCTCATCTCTCACGTCTGACTTTGTGTAATGAAAAAGCAGCGATGCCAACTACTTACAACCCAATCGCGCTATTGCCCTTCTCAAAACTCGCTAAGTTACAACATTGTCAACTATTTATAGTTCATATTTAAAAAAATTGCGTTCTAAAACCAAAGAAGTAGAATTTTTTGTTGACTATGGTTATGGGACATTATCTTTATGCATCGTTATAAAACGGTACGCAAACGAGAATATACCCTATTATTTCTTTTTAACCCTTATGTGAATGGCACTAAAAAAACACCTTTAACAGCATTGCAAGGTACCCGGGTAATTGGAAACTAAAATTTTTTTCGAAAATAAAAAGAAAAATAAGAAAAGGAAAATACATTTTCACATTTTTTTATTTATGTATGTGCGAGTACATCTGAAAAAATATATTTTTTGCTTGTTTTTTTTGCCAAATACATTTTTTTTTCTAAAATATTAATAACGACTTCCTTTAATCTTTTTTTTTAGCAACATGTTACTAAAAATCAAGGTTGGAAACCGAAACAAATAACGGTTTCGGTATTCATACCGGTACAACTATTTTTTAAATTTCGGTATCGGTATTTTTTTATTTCGGTATCGATATTACCGGTACATACCGTTACCGAGTTTATAATACCGATATAACTGCTAAATTTGTTAATTCAGACAGTGGACATTTTTTTTAAATACATTTATTTATTTATTGTATCTTCAATTATGAACTAACAATAAGTATTCAAATCTTAAATTTAAAATATAAGTATTAGGCCCGACCACTGTCGGACATAAAATTAGTGATAGTGACAGTGGACATATTAAAAAATCTTTTTTTTTTTTTAAATTACTTCGAAAACGGAGTATTTTTACATTAACATAAAAAGTATTTAAACTTATATGTTTCTACATACGTTTATATATTTTTATTAAAAAATAATTTATTAAAAAAGTATAATAAGAAAACTGCAGTTGAAACTTTGAATATATAAAGTACTCATTTTGGTTAATTAAACAAAATAATAAAAGTAAATACATACAGTGTATGTATTATTTATACTACACACGAAGTACATGTAGAATTGTATGCACTTAGTAAAATTCGAAAATTCGTATTCGAATTCTCGAATATTCGTCCGTTTTAAATAAAGTCGCCAAATTCAGACGAAACTAATATTTCAATATTTCAATTCAAATTTTGTGTAATTTTGTTTGGAATTGCCGGGAACTCAAAAGCAAATTCTATTTCTTATTACTTTCTACATAAGAAAGACTTTTCAGCCAACAATATTTATTGGCAAATGTTATGTTTAATGTTACAAATTATATCCCTTATTCATAATAAGTTTCATTTTCTAAATCTAACAACGTTTGCCTTCTCCATTAGCAGAACAGTGGACAAAGGTTGGTAAAAAGGTAAATTTTTTTAAACTTTTTCTCGAATATTTCCTAAACTATAAGCGAAAACCCATAAATGTTCTACACTTTTTTATAGCTTTTGGATAGAAAAAAATCCACTTTCAAAAATTTTTTTATCTGATCAAAAACATGAGCTTGGCATCGATTTTAATTTTTCATTAACTAAAGTTTACCCATTTTGGTGCTTTGCGACTCCGCCCCTTTTAAGGATATATAGCCTAAATTCCAGACTTGAGCTCTTTGACACCTCCTCAAATGCTGTATAAAATTTCATAAAAAATCAGACAGCTAGTTTATCTATGTATGTATGTATCGGGTACTTTAGGCCCCACCACCTGTCATATTTTAGACAGCGCACATATGTAGTATATCAATCTTCAAAACTTTAAATCTCCGGATTACCTTGTGTATCTGCAACAACCAATATACTAACTTTCGCAATTTCATATAAATAAGTTATTTATTTAAAAAGTTATTATTTAAAATAACTGTCTTTGTAAGGGCTTTGCTCTTTTGACCAATTTAGAACATTTATATGTCTAGAGATACGTGTTTCGTTCCTAAAGGCACTAAGCACCTCATGAAGTTCGTTAGTGTTTCGCACTGGTGATGATTATGATGATTGCACTTTTCGGTTGTAAAGGCGAAAAAAAACGTGTTTATATAAGAAAGTTAATTGAAATATATTTTTGAAATTTTATTTTTGGTGAGAATCGGTATACCGGTACATACCGGTATAGACCTAAACGGTATTCCTAACCGAAATGTGTTTCGGTATCGGTATCGATACCGGTATCTAATTATAGCGGTATTTGAATCGGTATCGGTATTTTTACGATACCGTTTGCCAACCTTGCTAAATATATACATGCAATAATCGTTTTTCATATCTAATGTACATATCGCTCATTTACTTCAATAGTGGGAGAACTAAAAAAAAACAATTTTGCAGAAAACGCGTTTTAAGTTTCCAATTTGCATACAACTCAATGGAGAAATGAGAAATAAAAAAATCTTCTCTCAGGAGGTGATGGTACAAGCTATTTATATAAAATTTTTACACAAGATAAAATACAAAATGCCGCATCTTTCTGCATTATTAACTCAAAAAAAAATCATTTTTTGAGTTATGCCACTATTGAAGTAAATTAGCGATATGTAGGTACCCAGGTACCTTGCCATTCTGTTAAGCGTGTAATGAAAATTGGATCAGCACGCCTTTTCAAAATAATTTTTAAGCTAAAAAATAATCAGGGCTATCATGAATAAAATTATACGTGAAATTTTTCCACTTTCCAATTAGAATTTTTTGTTTTTCATATTATTTGCTATTAGTTGGAAATAATTCCACGGAAAAATTTCACGTGGAATTTTATTCGCGATAGCCCTGAATGATAATTTAAAATTAATTAATAGTTAGGAGTTCTCAAGAATTTTCAAATATGTGCACCATCTATAAAAAAACTAAGCTGAAAACGCGAAAGGTACCCGGCTACTAGACTTGGGTTGAACTCGTTCACTAGTTCATTTTTGCCACAAACCAATGATCAAACCCATTTAAATTACATGGGTTTGATCATAGGTTTGTGGCAAAAATGAACTAGTGAACGAGTTCGACCCAAGTCTACCGGCTACTTTGCTTGCCATTCACATAAAGTTTAAATTTATTTGCAAATTTTTAAAGTGTATATCTTCATTTTTTTTTACAAATACTCGTAGGACATATTTTTTAAGCAACTAAGCCTGCTTTTTTGTTTCGCTAGTTCATTTTTTCATTTCCTACTTCATATTTACGGGAATATAAATTGAAGTTTATATCAGCCCTGACGTGACAAATCTCGTTTAAATTAATGAGTTTATATACAGCGATGCAATGGTGGTATTGCTCCGTGGTATTGCATGAAACAAAAGAAAAATGTTGTTACAAATAAAAGACAAAATTTAGAAAAAAATAAATACTAAATATTTAATGAGTTTGCTTTAATATTGAGAAAACGCTTTTTAGTTTCTTCCCAGTCCCAGGAAAAATTTGTTAAATAATAATTTTCCATGCAGATGATCAGACTTAATTTTGACTGTTTAACATACAAAAAAAAGGCAACAGTTGGATTTTTTCTATCTTGTTTTTTTTCGTAATTGAAGACACATTTAGATTCAAGCATGCAAAATTAGTGAAATTCGAAACCTTATTAATAATTCTCCATAAACCAGAACGCGTACAAATTTTCTTTTTTCGAAAAGAATTTCCTTCAATTTCAAATTATAATTATGTATGTGCATAGTATTTTGCTAAGTTATGAAAACTGAAATGAACACAAATACAATGTTACACACATAAAATTGTTACGCTTTTAAAAAAAAAATAGTGTATTTTTCCCACTAGAAACACTTAAAATTAGTTGAGAGAAATCCTGTAATTGGAGTTGACAAAAATTTATGTTTAAATGTTGTTCACATTATCAAAATTAGTTTTGCTTTTACCAAGGCTGCAATATTTATTTATTCATTCATTTACTTGACGTTCCTCTACAGTATGAAGAGAAATGATTAGAATGCGCCCAAGCTGCCAGTATAGAGAGGAAGTTGTGGTAATTGAGTTTTCCACACCCTAATAAATTTCATTATTGTTGCCTGCCAGTTTATCGAAATGATTGCAAAATGCTATTGAAACTATGATTTTGTTTTAAGTTTTAAACGTCTTGAGTTGTTAACTAAAAGGAGAAGAGGAGTGCATTTTTTATGAGAAATACTTCTTCTTTTAACTGTTTTAATAATTGTCTTTGCTTTGCATTTAACACATTCATACGATGATTTTTCCCTGTTTCTGGTTTTGATTTTTTTTCATACAAAAATTGTAAGAGTGCTTTTTATTGTAACAGATTTTTAAAAAATCAAGTTGTTCAAGTTGTTTTTAGGGTTCCGCACACCAAAGGTGAAAAAAGGAACCCTATTGTTTTCGTTACGCTGTCCGTCTGTCCGTCACACGGTATTTTCTCAGGAACCGTAAGAGCTACGGACCTGAAATTTGGACAGAGTATGTAGAACCTTGGCCACTACAACAACAAATACATGAGAATTAGAAATTAAAGGGTGTTCCAAAACCAGCGACGAAAAATGCTAAAATCACATGTAATATACATACAATTGTACATAGGTATGTATATTGACACTTGAAATTTGTAAAATTAGTGTATTTTTATATAGACTACAACAATAAACATTAAAATATTAAAAAATTTAAATTAAAGGGTGGTCCATCAGTTAATGCAATTTTGATGTAATTAATAATAATTGATGATTATGTAATTTTAACAAATTGCTATATCTTGGAAACCGTAAGAGGCAAACTCTTGAAATTTTCAAAAACGGTAAAACTAAAAAATCCGAAAATTATAAAATCGCCAAACCGGAAAAAATCGCCAAAACCTGAAAAAAAATCGCCAAAAATTAAAAAAAATCGCCAAATCGAAAAAAATCGACAAAATTAAAAAAAATTCTTGCACTAAAATAAATCGCCAAATTCGAAAAAATCGTTTAAATGAAAAAAAATCGCCAATATGAAAAAAACGTCAAAAACCGAAAAAAGTCACCAAAACGCGAAAAATGCGCCAAAACCAAAATAATTGTTTATTTGAAAAAAAAACGCAAAATTAAAAAAAATCGCCAAATTTAAAAAAATCGCCAAAAAGAAAAAAATCGCCAAAATTTAAAATAAATGCCAAAAACCGAAAAAAAATCCTCAAAGCGAAAAAAAAGTGTCAAAACTAAAAAAATCGCCAAAACCAAAAAAAATCACCTATATAAAAAAAACGCCAAAATTTCAAAAAAATCGCCAAAATAAAAAAAACGCCAAAATAAAAAAATCGCCAAAATAAAAAAAAACCCCAAAATATTAAAAATCGCCAAAATTAAAAAAACTTCAAAAACCAAAAAAAAAAATCGCCAAAACGTGAAAAAAAGTGCCAAAACTCAGAAAGCGGCAATAAATTTAAAAAACCCCCAAACTAAAAAAACGCTTAAAACCGAAAAAACCCAAAAACGAAAAAAATGCCAAAACTATCGTTTATATTGTTCGTATTGAATTACATATATCGTGCCCGTACGGAACCCTTCGTGCGGAGGTCAAAGTCGCACTTCACTGAATTTATTTTGGTTATAAGAAAATAGTTTAATGTCAATTGAAATTTTTGTTTCTCAAAGAAGAATATTTTTTTCGTACAACTGAATTTTTCACGTTAAAGAATTTTTGAAAATTTTTCGGTATTGAAGTCAAATCGCTTTATTTCTTTGCTCTTCACATTTGTCTAAAAAGAATCAGACTTGTATAAATATTAGTTGGCTATTTTTAACTGACATCAAAAAAAGGGAAGGTTAAGAATTCGTCTCTATTTTTTTTTTGGGGTGTTACTTCATAACTCGGTACAGTTTAGACCGATTGTAAAAGTTTTTTTTTCTGTCTGAAATTGTATAGCCGCCTATTGGTTCCATTGTAAAAAAAGTGGGCGGATACACGTCCACAATGTTCAAATATGAAAGAAAAATATATCGGATCAGTTTTTAACTTTATTATTCATCCGAACAGATCCAAAAATGCACCAACTTTAAGGACTATGTAATGTGAGATATTAAGTGACTCTTCAATAATATATATTCAGTCGTCGGCAATCTATACCACTGCATTTTGCAAGTGTGTGAGTTATACTCTCAAATTTATTATTAACGTCAATTTAATGGTTAGTTAAAAGATGTTTTTGTGGGAAATTTTCTTAAAATAATTTAAATATATCGAGAGCATATATTCCAACACACAAAAAAGTATTGACGACAACATGTCGACGATCTTTTTGGTATAATAAAATGTAATAGAGTTGAAGATACACTTAAAGCTTTAAATGAATTTAACAGACAAATTCAGTTCACAATGGAAAAAGAAAATAACGGCCAATTACCTTATTTGGACACATTAGTAAAAAGATCCGGAAAAATAATAATAATTGATTGGTATCAAAAGCCCACAGCGTCTGGTAGATTGATCAACTTTTACTCTAAACACCCGAGAAATATAATAATTAACACTGCTACCAATTTTATCACCAGAGTGTTAGATACAAGTAACACACAGTTTCATAAAAAGAATAAAGAAATAATAAGAAATATTTTAAGTAAAAATGATTTTCCTACGGAATTAGTAGACAAACTTATAGAAAAAACTATTACAAAACGAAGACAAATTAATAACAACACTGAGAATAGTACAAAGGTCTACAAATCAATTAACTACATCGAAGGATTATCGGAAAAGTTAAAATACTCAGACATTTATGATAAAGACAAATACATTCTAGCAATGAAATCCAACAATACAACAAATATATTGTTTAACAATATGAAATCAAAGATAGATATTATGGATGAATCTAATGTTATATATGAAATAAAGTGCAATGGCGACTAGACTGATATATGCCAAAAAGTATATGTCGGTACGACAAAAACAAAATTAAAAACAAGATTAGCATCGCATAAATCAGACTTAAAAACAAATAACAAACCGCTGACACAAAAAATATTAGAGAGAGAGAAAAACTATACCAAGCGATACATGCAGGAGATGTTACATATAATAAATATACCAAATGATGAAAGAATTAACTATAAAACGGATACTGATAATTGCGCACACATATACAGACACATAATACGCAAACATAGGACTAAAAGAAAACATATCAACAGTAGGTGACAGAACTTAAAAAGAAATAGATCCACTGCTAGGATAAAATTTTTCAAAATAAAAGTAATTATAATATATAGTGATAAAGCTAAATATTATTTAATTATATATTAAATCATTATTGTTTTTAGTTTAATAATACCCTGAAGATGGCCAACAAAGTTGGTCGAAATATCGGAAATAAATAAATAAAAATTAATAAAAAGTAATTTTATTTATTTATTAAAACGGACCTCAAGCCGAACACATACATATGTATACACGCCAGTTGTTACAATAAAGGTCTACAATATTATACACTCACAATTAATTAAATTTTCACCTATAAACAATTTGATAATATCAATTAAGTTTTTCCACTCAAATTAATTAATACAATTAAAAATTTAATCAATACAATTAAGTTCTTAATTGAAAATATTAATTGGTGAATACTTTTTTCTGTGAAATACGTCAACTCGAAAAAGCTAACTTTTCAGTAGAGCAAAGAAATTAGTTAATTCGCTCATTATTGTAAAAATAAAAGATTTGCCTTCCATAATATGGTTTAAATATGCTTACTAACTTATAGGTCTGCAAAAAATATTTTATTTTCCACTGGTTTGCGTATTTTTATGAGACATCATATTTGAGTCCATCAAAAAACATATATTTTCTTAAAGTTAGCATATTTTGTCGAAAAAAATATATGATTATTTTGAATATATACTTTGCGACTGCCAAATATGAACTTTCAAGAATAATGTTTACCAAAATGGCGGCAAAACAAATTAGTATACCTTCCTGGCGGACACCCTGTACATATATATGTACGTATATTGTATGTAAGGAAGAAATTAGAAAATAATTCATAAATATTTAAATAATTGTTAACTATTTATTTGACCTTTTTATAATTATATTTTATTGTATACATATGTAAGTATGTATGTATATATAAATATTATAATAAAAGTTCAAATCGACACTTCGTCTTATGCTAGAATTAAACCAACTGTATTGCCTTTTTTTGTTGCTTTCTGCTAAGGGCAGGATGCAGCTCTTTAGTATTCCATTAAACTCAGACATGCCCTTAATCATTTGACTACCCCAGCCAGTATAGAGTTTATTTTTTAAATTTATTGGAATGAGCATTTCGTATACAGTAAAGTTGAAGGTTTATTGAGTGTATTTTATTATGCGACAAATATTTTCATCACACTGCACTTCATGCAGCAAATTACGAGCAGACAAACAAACACTTTTACTAAACACTAATATGATAAACATTTTTAATTAACTTTGTTTCGTTGTTTTTAACAACTCATTAAAAACAAAAGTGTTGAAATGTTTGAGAGCATGTTGCCATAAAACTTTGCCTTTGAGTATAAAAGACAAGAAACAAGAAAAAATAAACGAAAGTAAAACTGAAACTGTATGCCAGTGAAATTAAGAAGGCATATAAAAACTGTCATAGTAATAAAAATAGAATTTATAAATGAGTAAAACAAATTGGTAAATCTTACTAAGGAGGAACCTTTTCAGCCTCACAGTCAAGCTGTTCAAATATTTTCGGGCTAAATTTGTAGTTTGAGTTTGGAAGCACATGCCAAAATGACCACTTGAAGGGATCAAATTAAGAACAGTTGACACATTAAGGGCCAATTTCACCAACTCTATTTAAATATCAATTCATATTTAAATTTAGATTTTCATGAATTTTTGTATGGAAAAATGATTTTTAAATATGAATTGATATTTAAATAAGTTGGTGAAATTGGCTCTAAGAGTCAATCGGCATAATCACACGTAGATTTGTTCAAAAATGAAAAACTAATAAAATTAGCATAAACAAACACTTATGTACATCCATATATGGGAAAACAAAAGCAAGACGAGGGCTAGAAAATAAAAAAAAAAGAATAATGATGCAAAACAAAAATATGTTTAAGTGGCATATGTACGATTAAATACATATCAAGTGGTACCAACCCAGCAAAAATTTTTCTTCCAAAAAACCGGTTTTTACTATTATAAAATAAAAGTGCGTTGACAAACCTGCTGATATCGCTGGCGAGTTCTCGGTTTGGAGCACTACATTTTTGCTCACTATTAAATTGATTTTTCCTGTAGTTTGCTTCATATACTAACGTTCACTGCTTTTTAACAAGCTCGTATTTTAAAGCGAGGTATGATGCGCTTTATTGCTCTATTGCTTCAAAAAACATGAACATTTTTTACTTGGAGGCTAATTGTTAATAAAACTAATTTTAGTAAAATTTTACTTTTTCTCTTACTTGGGCATTGCGATTGTCATATTTGCCTCAAAATAATTAAAACAATTGGAGGTGTTTTTATGCGTTTTCACAGAAAAGTCTACCTTTTGTCACGTTACTTGGTAGTACATTTAGCTTTTTTGTCAAAGAAAGACTTATGGCATGTTTCCCACCTGCGAAAGAAAACGTTCGACTTAAAATTTATATTGAAAATAACAATAAAATATGAAAATTTGTTTTTGTTTCCAATATAAATTTTAAGTCGAAAGTTTTCTTTCGCAGGTGGGAAACAGGCCATTATATTTTATTTCCTTTTCTGCATGTTGGTTTAGAGCGTAGTTAGCTGTACACTTAGTAAGAGATAGGAAAAATCAAATGGATGGCTATTGGTGACGTAGGGTGGAAAAAAGAAAACTTTTCTGTGGAAATTGCCAAAGAAATATCCGCGAAAGACTACAGGTAAAGTTACTTCTTCAACTCTCATATTATTTGTCGATCTGGTAACTCTATATTCATTTATTTTACTCTATTTGATTTGTAAAATTCTTATGAATAGTATGAAACTAGCCAGGCAGACGCCAGTCGTTAAGCAGCTCTGGGTCGGGGAACATCTCTCGCGTCATCGTAATTATTTCTTAAGTGCGGTCAGGCTTGTGTGTGTTGTTTGGCCTTCGAGAGTTTTTCGTCTCGCTCGCACTGGTTGACTGATCTGCCACGGATAACCGTATAATCTTGCGGTTTTTTGTGGAATTTCCTTAACAACCACGTTGACTACTTCCTATGTGAAGGCATAGGTCGTGTACAGTCAGTCACAAAACCTTATAAAATTCTGTTAATACCATCTTGGCAATAGGTTCTACGTTACTCCGCCCATATTTGTGCAACACCATATTATGCAAATTTACTTTGCATTAATATGTTTAATAAATAAATAAATAATACCCAGGCAGAAATTGCCAACCGTACGAAAATTGTAGCACTGGGAAAGCACTTTTACTCAAGAAGACAGAACAGTTTACCAACGTTACGGTTTACAATCTGAAAAATTATTTGCCAATGCTTTTCAGTAAATTAAAATTTTTTTAAGTTAATTTTAATTATTATTTTTTCGAGCTTAATTTGTTTCTACATTTATGATTTGAACGGGAAGAAATTTACATCAACTCATACCACACACAGTGGACCAAACACAGAAGAACTCTGTTGATGAAGATTTAGTGGCCTTCGAAAAGGGCTGGCTGTTCCGTTCAACTATGTGTTGTCAGAATATTTACAACTAACTTTGATGTTATTTTGTTCATTAATAATTATCACATGTAATTTGGCTTAAAAAGCGTTACGAACTTTATCCCGTTTAAATAAAAAATATAGAAACAAATTAAGTTCGAAAAAATACAAATTAAAATTAACTTAAATTAATAGTCATGGGCCTGTGGTAAAAATTAAATAAATGTACTTAATAGTAACAAACCAAAAAAGTTTGTCCTAAGTAGAACAAAAATAAGCAAATTAACTAATATGTGCATAATTAGTAAAGAATAAACGACAATGGTAGGACTGTTGTAAATTAGAGATGGTAAATTTGAGCTTTCATTACAAAATACCTTTCAGCAAATTGAAATACGAGGAATCAAAGCAATTCACATATTCCATTTGCCAAAAAGGTTCGTATATAGGGAAGACATTTACATCAACTGACACCACACACAGTGGACTAACACAGAAGAACGCTGATGATGAAGGTTTAGTGGCCTTCGAAAACGGCTAGTTGTTCCGTTCAACTATATGTTGTTGTCAGAATGTTTACAACTAACTTTGATGTTAATTGTTCATTAATAATTATCACATGTAATTTGGCTCAAAAAGCGATACGAACTTTATCCCATTCAAATCGTATATATAAAATTTTTGTTTATTTTTTATTTCTTTTCGTTTTTATTTATTTTTATATTAATGTACATTAAGTTCTTTATGCAAACAGTGATAGTAGCTGTTCCATTTTGGCATTTGGTAAGAATACACTTAACATCTACCATGCTTAGGTCTATTTAAATTTTTTCTGGTATAAATCTTTAACGATATATGTATAAACCTACGTCCCTGGATGACAGTGAATACGTAAGAAATCAAGAGTTTCTTTAAATATAATGACTTTTGAGTAAATTGTACAAAACAGTTTGCTACCAAAAATTTCTGATGTAACCATTACATTTCCATTAGAAAAGAAGATAAGATAAATTCAGTGAAGTGCGACTTTGACCCGCGCACGAAGGGTTCCGCACGGACACGAGATATGTAATTAAAAACGAACTTTAGCCTATATAAAATATAGTTTTTTAATTTTTTTTAGTTTTTTTTTTAATTTTTGCGATTTTTTATTTAGGCGATTTTTTTCATATAGGTGATTTTTTTTTGGTTTTGGCGATTTTATTAGTTTTGACACTGTTTTTCTCGTTTTGGGGATATATTTTTGGTTTTTGGCGTTTTATTATTTTTTGGCTATTTTTTTCTTTTAGGCGATTTTGTTTAATTTTGGCGACTGACACTTTTTTCTCATTTTGGCGATTTTGTTCGGTTTTTGGCGATTTTTTTTTTCATATTAACAATTATTTTGTTATTGGCGCCTTTTTCGCGTTTTTGCGATTTCTTTCGGGTTTTGAGTTTTTTCATTTGGACGATTATTTCGAATCTTGCGACTTATTTTAGTGTTAGAAATTTTTTTTAATTTTGTTGATTTTTTTCGTTTTGGCGATTTTTTTCAATCTTTGGCGATTTTTTTTTGGTTTGGCAATTTTATAATTTTCGGATTTTTTAGTTTTACCGTTTTTGAAAATTTCAAGAGTTTACCTCTTGCGGTTTCCAACATATAGCAAGTTGTCAAAATGACATAGTCAAAATTGCATTAACTGATGGACCACCCTTTAATTTAAATTTTTTTTCAATTTTAGTGTTAATTGTTTCTATATAAAAATTTACTAATTTTACAAATTTCAAGTGTCAATATACATGATGAAGTTCTTTCATTGCATTGATGACACTGTTTAATACATTTGACATAGTTTTCATTATTCAAAATTATTTTTAACGAAACTTGTTTCATTAATCCAACGAAGCGTGACGTTGTTTGAATTTTAATGAATTTGTTCATTGGATTAATTTTCAAATTCATAGAACTTATGCCACAAATTCTTTTATTGTAGAGGATACATACATACATAAGTACATAGATATGTAGGTACATATTTATTTTGTGGAAAAATTAATAATTTTTGCTCTAGTGCAGGGCCAAACATTTCATTCAACAATTGTGCAGAGAGCACTTCACACATATTCTTATGCTCATTAATTTAGTCGTCAATGAACAAGCGACGATTACACATGCGCGGATGCTTACAGTTTTTGTTGATGCTTTTGTTGTTGTGGTTTTATTTTTTTAGGTAACCAGCAAACATTTTGTATAAATAATGGCATGCGAAAAATATTTCGCTATTCAAAGTGCATTTGGTAACGTGCAATAATATACATTGTTACATGTTATAAAACATTTAAGAACGACACTGAATATGTTATTAAAAGACATTATGAGACGTTTCATAGCTAAATGAATGTTTTTGAAAGTACAGAAAAAGAAATGCTTTTTAATAAAAACAAAGGCATTGACATTGAAAAAATGAAAGCATGGTTGCTTGCAGTGGAGCAAAATGAAGCACATTTCGAAAATAAAAAACTCCTCTTGGACATTGTCAAACATGGCAGGCCATTTTCTGATGGTATATTTGTAAAAAATATGTTTGATAAAGTTTTACAAAGACTTAATTACAAAACTACGTTAATACAATATCTTCCCTTGTCTCCTCAGACGGTGGTACGGCGTATTTCCCAAATAGGAGATTCATTAGAATGTATTATTAGGGAAAAATTTATGAATTGCGAATTCATGTCCTTTTGTCTGGATGAAAGCACAGACATAAATGACCTTTGTCAACTCGTTATATGTATTCGTTGTGTAAGTCGCAACTACGAAGTTTTTGAAACTATGTTTTCCTTGGAAACATTTCACGGAAACGTAACTGGCAAACTTTTATTCGATGTAGTTAGCGATAAGCTTTTTTCTGTTACAGATACAAAAAAAATTGTTGGTGTCTGTACAGATGGAGCAAATGTAATGGCAGGCAAATGTGAAGGTTTCATTGGGCAAATGAATAAAAATGGAATTTCAATTCATAGCTTTCATTGCATCATTCATCAGGCCGCTCTTGCATCCAAATTTATCACTAATTATCTTGCCATGAAAACTGCGGAACGCATTATTAATAAAATACGAGGAGGTCATCACGCCCTCACACATAGAAAGTTTGTAAACTTTTTGAAAAACAAAAACGCAGCATATAATGATCTAAAAATGTTCACGGATGTTCGTTGGCTAAGCCGTGGTGATTGCTTAAATAGATTGTTTGATTTAAAAGAAGAAGTGCTACAGTTTTTAGAAAAGGAAAAGATAGATGATTGTGGAGTGCAGGCCTTACAAGACAAAGAATTTATTTTGGATCTAGCTTTTTTGGCCGATACCACTAGTTTTTTAAATGAATTCAATTTAGAGCTGCAAGGTAAGGAAAAGAATTTATGCGATTTGTATCGAATTCTTTTTAACTTTAAGACAAATATATTTTTACTCCTTTCCGAAATTCAATCAAATGATTTTTCTAGTTTTCCAAAAACTTATCTCATATATGACAAACAGAAGAACGTAACTAAATTTGAATACACTATTTGAAACACTTTTATATAACTTTCAAGACAGGTTTAAAGACTTCGAAAAAATACAACCATTGCTTGAAATTTTTGAAAGTCCATTCACTTGTGACGTAACCAACTACAATTTTGATATACAAAGCGAACTGATTATACTTCGAAGTGAATTAAATGCGGCAGAGAAAACGAATGTTACAGACTTCTGGAAAAATTTGGATACATTGGTATATCCCGAACTCGAAAAAAATGCTATGAAATGTTTATCGTTTTTTCCATCTACTTACTTGTGTGAGCAAATTCTGACCTCAAACTAATTTATTCAAAGCAACGCAATAGCCTAAGTTCTTCGCATTTGAAGCATATTTTAATGATAAGAAATTGCCACAAGAGTATTAACACCGAAAATCTTACTGCAAAACTTTAAAATATGATCAGTTCCGTATTCGTAGTTACGATTTACACAGTGAATACAAAAATCATGAGTTCGCAATTCATTAATTATTCCCTATAATGCATAATGTTTGTTGGGTTGCAGGGTGTTTTCTCACTAACACAACCTCATTTTATGTCGTGGCTGGCTCTGATCTAGTGCAATTTTTAGTAAGTAAATATTTTTCGATTAAATATTTTTTTTTTATTTTTATTTAAGAACAAACACAACCCGCAAAGCGATTAGCTTGTCTGCAGAAAACACACAGAGTCTATGGTGGGAATCGAACCCACGACCTCTGGACTGAGAGGATAGCATCGCTACCACTCACCCACTGGGGCACTCAATTAGCAATAAGTTGAATATCGATGCCTTACTTTCTTAAAATATACAAGTTATCAGGAGAGCAAAAAAGAAACGAATCATCTCTTTATACTTCGGTGTTTGGATAAAAGTTCATATGCAATTATTGAGGAATTGATTACATCTATGTAAATTAGTAGTTATAATACACTTATCTTTTTTAATTTAATTATGAAGCGCATTTATTGAAATACGAGTTTGCTGCATTAAGAGTAATTTTAATTCATGATACTTGATGAATAAGTTATTCGTTTGTTGCACTGATAGCTCCACTGAATGAATTTTCGGCAAAAATGTAATGAATGTCGACATTAATCTAATGAAAAATGCATTAAAATTCAACCAACGTCACGCTTCGTTGGATTAATGAAACCAGTTTCGCTAAAATTATTTTATTGAAAACTTTATCAAATTTATTTAACAGTGTAATTAATGCAGTGCTATAACTGCATCGAAACAATAAAATAAATCCATGAAACGAATGAAATAACTTAAATATAAAGGGGTTTCTTAATAATTAGAAAATATTGTTGTCATAAATCCAATGAAATATTCTAACGAAACCAGAATATCAAGGAAGTAATTCCAATGAAATTGTTTCACAATATTCATGAAATTTTCATTGGATTTGTGAAATTATCATTAGATTTGTGAAACATTTTTAATGAAATTGTTTCGTTGGTTTTATGAAGAAAAATTCTTTCTGTGTATACAAACAAATAACGCCGTTATATCAAAACTATCCAATGAAAACCATCTTTAATGTCCTACTTGACCTGAGATTCAACAAAGACGAATGATTAATAAAGCGAATTTCGAAACAAAATTGTTCAATATTTGTTCGCAAATCTAAAAAAAAATCGAATGTTCGCTAAAGCTTAGTAGATGTTCAAACTTCTCCCTTCTTTTTTTAATAATCTTATAAAATAGTTTTAGTATTGTACCTCCATTCCAAGTAAACTAACTTGTTTTATTCAATAATCTTTGATTTAACAAAGTTGTTAAGTGTCTCAATTTAAAAATCCCACTGCAAAAGGTATATATCGTGGTATTATGTAAACGTTTATTACTAAAGAGTTTTTTAGAATTTGTTCAGCACAAAGCAATGGCGTTCAGGGATATGAAACGGAACATGTTCTGTAATTAATTTTATAGTTAGGACTGTACTTTAACGATAAATTTTATTTCCATCTCCATTTACTAAAAATAAAAGCAGTAAAATGCGACTCTGACTTGCGCACGAAGGGTTCCGTACGGACACTATATATGTAATTCTATATGAACTTTAGCCTATATAAAATATATTTTTGGCATTTTTATCGTTTTGGGGGTTTTTCGGTTTTAAAACGTTCTTTAATAAGGTTTTTTCGTTCTGGCGTTTTTTTTTGAGTTTTTGGCATTTATTTTTATTTGATGCTTTTTTTTAGTTTTGGTACTTTTTTCTCGTTTTAGCGATTTTTTTAAGTTTCTGGCGTTAATTTTTATTTTGGCGATTTTTTCATTTTGGTAATATTTTTCATTTTAGCAATTTTTTTGATTTTGGCGATTTATTTTAGAGCTAAATTTTTTCCAATTTGCTGCTTTTTTTTGTTTTGGTGATTTTTTTCGGGCTTTGGAGTTTTTTTTAATTTAGTGCTTTTTTAGTTTTGGTGCTTTGGTGCTTTTTTTCTCAATTTAGAGTTTTTTTTTAGGTTTTTGGTTTGTTTTTTAATTGATGATTTTTTCTTGCTTTAGCGATTTCTTTTAAGTTTTTGGCGTTTATTTTATTTTGATGATTTTTTTTTCATTTGGGCAATTTTTCTCATTTAAGCGATTTTTTTATTTTGCAATTTATTTAAATGCTAGATTTTTCTTTTGTTTTGGCGATTTTTTCCATTTTAACGATTTTTTCATTTTGGTGATTTTCTAATTTTCGGATTTTTTTAACGTGCAGTTTTTTGAAAATTTCAAGACTTTGCCCTTTCCGGTTTCCAAGATACATCAAGTCATAGTCAAAATTACGTAAGCTGATAGAACACCCTTTAATTTTAATTTTTATTATTTTATTTATTTTTTATTTTATTTTTAGTGTTAATTCTTGTAGTCTTTATAAAAATACAGTAATTTTACATGCTTCAAGTGTCTATATACATACATATGTACATGGAATTGTATATATGCATTATACATTTGATTTTAACATTTTTCGTTGCTCGTTTTGGAACACCGTATAATTTTTAACTTTAATATATATTTTATAATTGTTGTAGCGACCAAAGTTCTACAAACTTTGTCCAAATCTCAGGTCCGCAGCTCTTACGGTTCCTGAGAAAATAGCCTTCTTCCTAAAACATGAAATATGTTTAATTCTTTTATATTTTTTAACTTGTTTTTTTTTAATTTGAAATACTAATTTTATTCGTAGTAAAGTATAAAATAAGTTTATTTAATAAAAATAAATAAAAACTAGTTTTCGGTAGTTAATTTTTTATATCATAAAGAGTGTAAGTTTCCCAACCCTGGAATCAACCTTTTTGATTTTTCTGATTTCTTACATCAATCTCTTTCTTTTAAGAACATAAGATATGATGAATTTATAGAAAAAACAAGGAAAAATTTGTTTTAGTAAGTTACTTTTGTATAACAAAAAAGTTAAGGTTTTCCAACCCTGGAAACGTCTTTTTAATTTTTTAATTTTTGTTTTAATTTGAAATGCCAACTTTATTCGCAGTGAATTATAAATTTATTTAATAAAAATAAATAGATAATTAATTTATGGTAGTTAATTTTATATATCACAAACATTTAAAGTTTTCCAACCCTGGAATCAACCTTTTTGATTTTTCTGATTTCTTACATCAATCTCTTTCTTTTAAGAACATAAAATATGATGAATTTATAGAAAAATAAAGAAAAATTTGTTTTAGTAAGTTACTTTTGTATAACAAAAAAGTTAAGGTTTTCCAACCCTGGAAACGTTTTCATAATTTTTTATTTTTTGTTTTAATTTGAAATGCCAATTTTATTCGTAGTGAAGTATAAATTTATTTAATAAAAATAAATAGATAATTAATTTATGGTAGTTAATTTTATATATCACAAAAATTTAAAGTTTTCCAACCCTGGAATCATCCTTTTTGATTTTTCTGATTTCTTACATCAATCTCTTTCTTTTATAAATACAAGATATGATTAATTTATAGGAAAAAAATAAAAAATTGTCTTAGTAAATTACTTTTGTATTAGAAAAAAAGTTAAGGTTTTCCAACCCTGGAAACCTTTTTTTAATTATTTAAATTTTTTAAAATTAATTTTTAATTATAAATACCAATTTTATTTATACTGAAGTATAAAATAAGTTTATTTAATAAGAAAATAATAAAAACTAGTTATCGGTAGTTATTTTGTATGGCAAAATTGAGTTTGAGTTTTCCAGCTCTGAAACCGTCTACTTGATTTAGTTGATTTTCAATACCAAAATTTTTCAGACTATTTCTGATACACCAGTCTAAGAACGAAGTCTCTAGCTTTTCTGGGAGCTTCGGAAAACCGATTTCATTTACAGACAGGCGAACAGACGGACATCGCTTGTTCGTCTTGCCTATGCATAAGGATCCAGAATATATATACTTTATGTGTCGCTTATTAATATTGTGGAAATTACACACGGAGTGACAAACATATATTGTGGTAAAGGGTATAAAAAATATATATAAACATTAGAGCAATTCAACTTGTATGGGAGAGAAAAAAGTGATTTTGTTACCCCTCTGAAAATAAAGCTTGACATGTTTTATGATGATTCCCAAAATATTTTGGTTCTAACAATGACCATCTGTGAGCTGTACCATTTTTTATAAAATCACTTTTTTCTCTTCCATACAAGTTGAGTCACTCTAATGTACATACGCAGAAAAAAAATTAAATATTGATTAATAAATATTCTCAATTTAACATTTAATTTATTTAATTAAGTGTTTGTTTGTTTTAGGTAATTTAAGTGTAAAAATTAATTATTCTGGGGCTAAAAATTCAATTGACATTTGGATATTGCAAAATAACATTTTATTTAATTTGTTTTGTGTTTACTATGTATTCTTTTTTTTTATAAATGCCAAGTTTCAAAATTAAGAATCCTCTTGTTCTATATAAAAATCAAAACTCTTCTGAAGTGTTTTAACTAACGAAAAGCCTAACAATTCCGATTCCACTAAACTAAAGTGGCAGTCACTCATAGACATGGAAGATTCATTTAAAAAATACAGCTTAATAAGCTTATTTCGCTAAGCCCAAAAACAATTTATATGTTACATTATCTTAGAATTTTTTTTGAAGACAACACCGATTCATTATTAGTTTATAGACAAGAATATCTTAAAATTGCCATTCTTACCGCCTCTCGCTTACTCGTAAAATATATTTGCTTTTAAGTTAACTAATAAATAGTCAATAAGCATGAAAAGAATACATATTTTTTTATTCTTCTAATGTTGGTTACGTGACACTTTATGGTTGTTTTTGGTTAAGCAAAAGAAATCTTTTAATACAACATAAAAAATAAACTTTCAAATAAGTGAGTTGATAAATACTTTTTATTCTTGCCCGTATAATACTCCACCTACACACAGGATGTCAAAGGAATTTTAACACATTTTTAAGCATTTTATTTTATGTTGTATCTTTCATTGTGGGTGACATGTTTAATCCTTAAAGGCTTTTTAAGTATGATTATATACTTTTTTTTATAAAATAAAAAATAAAATTGACCAAAGCCCATTATGTTCTTTTTCTCTCTAAGAAGTACAAAAAGTTTTAAAACAGCTTTTATTTTTTTTTAGCTTTTTCAACCAATTTTCTACCCAAAAAGGTAATGATAAAATGTCTAACTTGGCCATTATCGGCCTTGTTGAGTTTTAATTGTGTGTCCAAAAATAGCTTACATTATCCTTAAAAAAGGATTAATGTATGCCAGAGAAAATAGAAAAAAAATGCAGGAAATATGATGTTTTTTCGTCTCATATTAGAGATACACTTGGAAAAGGCCAAGAAATTCTAAAGATTTTGAAAAATTTTCTGCATTTAAGTGAAACAGCATAAGATATCAAACTAATTGCGTGGTAACAATCAGGTTTTGATCTGAACAGATCATTACCATATGGAACCATATCAGATTTTATATGATGATAACGTGGCACTTTTAATTATAAATTCTTCTTTCAATAGGATATTTGTATCGACTGTGCAGCCATATTTATTCCCTTTTTTCAAAGACTATGGGCCTAACCTTATAAAACAACGCCAAGCTTTGCAAAGTTTTATATGAAAAAAATTTAATTTTCAAAAACAAAATTCATACAAAATTTGTCAAGGCTAAGCGTTGCGTTTTTTTTGAAATTAGTTCCTATTATAAATGACTTCAAAAAATTAAGAACTATGAGTATTATAATAATTGTTTGACACCCTAAGTTTCCTTGCTATATATGTATGTATAACTTTTTTACGGTGACTGAGGGCCATATCTCGGCAATGATCCATAGAATTTTATGTTCCAATTCGGTCATTGTGACTCCTTTTTTCTTACATTCCAGTAACATTGAGAAACGCTAGAGAAAATTATCGAAAATAATTAACATCGTTCGAGGCGTAACGCGTTCCCAAAATCTTTTCTCTTAACATAACCATTGTGCTTGTCGTCGATGGTAAAGCTTTTGTTGGAATGTTTTCAATTTCAGTGCGGTAAGAAAAAAAATTTGTAAAATTTTCAAGTGCTGATTTGAAATCATAATCAAAACAAAGTATAAATGAAACCAAAGATGCCAGATATGATAAACGAGTACCCAGAAAATCGAATTAACTATGTTTATTTTAGTACTAACCAAATGAGAATTACATAGAAAATTCCCAAGTAAAGTTTAGAAGCCCCAAAAAATGCTTCAAAATGTTTGACAAAATGCCATGAAAAGGTATAATAAATGGCACAAAATGCCAAAACTGAATTATTGTTTTTCTTTTCCGTTTTTCTTTTCCATTGTATGAGTTCCACTGTGATTAAAACATAAAGGGCTTAACGCCTACTGCGCATGCAGGAACTTCTAGGAAGAAACTGGAATCTGCAACCGAAGATAGTACTGGAATTACAAATTAATTTCCTATGGTTGTGTGGTAATGTGGAAGGCATTGAGAAAAGTGATCCAGAGGTCCGCCCCGTTAATCATCACAGGTGCCCCTATTCACCTTTCATGTGAATGGACAGATTACACTTTGTTTATTTTTTTAGGCATTTCTTCTACATATTATAAAATTTTGGGTTACTAAGCTTGTAGTCGCACACCACACAATAAAGCACTGAGAAATCTCATTTTTATATTTACGGAAACTTTTTTACCAATCGTAAATTAAATTCTTGCCCTGTTAGATATTTTTTTTTTATATTGAATACATATGTATGTATGAAAGCAAATGAGCGAAATTATGACTTATTAGGACTAGGATTCTCTAACCTGTACAATCTTACGACTCTTGAGGAAATACAACCCTGGTTGATAGAGTTTATGAAAGAGACAAGAATTCATTGGACCACTGTTATATATTTTAAAAGTCGTACGATTCTATAGGATAGTGCTTCTCGTTACTTTCATAGAATTCTATTATAGATTTTATAACGAAAACTGAAATATAAAAAAATTATGAATACGGGAAAAAAAGATTTTGATTGTTATTACAAAAGATTAATTAAAAATTCTATGAATTATTAATTTCAGCAGCGTGATTCTGGTCAAATAAAACACTCCTTTCTTATAGATTGCAAAATGATATTTTATGTTAAGTTGGAATAAAAATGGCTTTTTGTGTCCATAACTGAAGCGTAGCCGCGATTGTCGTAGTCAAAGACAATTTTTACAAAACCACTTTTTTCACAGATTACCGGTAACTTTACTCTCTTGCATTGTTCAGGGTCATTGTACAGGTTTCAAAACTTAAGTCAAATAAAACACATAGAGCTATGATTTCAATGAAACTCATATTTCATTACAGTGGTTGGACCTTTCTATTAATTAGGAAATACACTTTTTTTCCCCAGATATCAAGGTATGTCGCCGATAACTTGAAAGCTCCAGCGTAAGGTAATTATCCGCGTAGACACGGTATTAGGCGTGACCTCACAAAAAATGTCTAACGGCGTCAAATCGCATGATCCTGATGGCTACTTCATGTCGCCAAAACATGAAAGTACGCATATTGGAAACTTCTGCAATAAAACCAAAGTCGGTTGTGGTGTGTTGAAACGATATATTCTCTAGTTCATACTCTTCAGTTGAAAGCCAAAAGAAATACGGTTATCATGCGACTATATGGTTTCTGTATGTGATAAATGTGTTACTCAAGAAAACAAGTTAAGCGACCACTGTTGTTCCAATTTTGTGCTATGTCTTGATCTATGATTGTTTAACTGTACTGTCACATTCCTGGAAGCTTAAATACTAGGGTATGCAATTAATAGGGCTTTTGCTTTAATTGGTTAGTTAAATAATTATTCGAGGTTTCGGCTTAATCGTTTAATTTCGACATTAACCGGTTAACCCGTTAATAAAGTTTTTTTTCATAATTTCAAGTAATTCCTACAATTAAAAGTGCATAAATTACACTATGCAACAAAAATTGTTTTTGTGGCATCGAACAATAGTCACCAATTACGGATATTTTCAGTAAATATGACATAACTTTTTATTTTTTTTGCTAAAATTTGAAAACGGTTCTTAACACGTTCGCTGCCATGTGACCCACCGGTGGTTCACACGAATTTTTTCCGTGAGGCCATGTGTACCACAGGTGGGTCACATGCTACATAATAGTACATATAAGACTGTTTTCATTACGGCCTGTGAATCAAACACTTTTTTCTCTTCATTGGCATCTAGCTGAAAGCTTTATTTTTGCTATACAAAAACAAATAGTTGATTTGAGATACTATTTTAGAAGTTTTTAAATTTAATTTTATTCGAAAAAATTATAAGAAAATTTATTTCATGGCTTTATAACTTAAAAAAATCACTTCATTTTAATAGAAAAAAGAAAAGAATTATTATTTTTACTGATGTTTGGTAAAACATTCCAAGCAAAATGCAGGATTGCCTTCACAATCACTGCAAAAGGTTGATACTTTTTTTTGCTTTTTTCGCAGCAACGCTTCAATTTTTGATAAGTTGTCATAAGAACTCAAACATCGTTTTCTTGTTTTTCTGTTTGTACAGGGTGGCCCAGAAAGACCGAAGTGGTGTGAATTCCTTATAACTTTTTATTTAAGATATATTTTTTTAATTTTTTGTTTTTAAAATGCAGTAAATTTATAGGGAATATTTTTAGATTAGTTATTAAAAATGATATCCCGCAAGTGGTGGACATTTTCTGCTTCGCACAAATGTGTTCTTTCCATTTCCATTACTCATAACTTAGTTATGAGTGACGAAGCCCATTTCCAATTAAATGGGCTCGTTAACAAACAAAACTTTAGGATATGGGATATTGAAAACCCGAGAATACTTCATCAACGACAATTACACCCAGTTAAGTATACTGTTTGATGCGGTGTTTCTTCAGAAAGGATCATTGGCCCATATTTTTTTGAAAATGAACGAGGTGTCGCCATTTTCATCAATGGTGATCGATATCGGGCCATGTTGGAAAATTTTGAAAGGCCAGCCGTGGAAAACCATCCGCAAATATGGTTCCAACAGGATGGAGCCACAGCGCACACTTCGAGGGCCACAATGGCTCTTTTACGCGACATCTTTGGTGAAAAAATAATGTCGCGTAGAAGCTATTTTAATTGGCCTCCGCGTTCCCCGGATTTAACTGCTCCAGACTGTTTCCTTTGGAGTTATTTAAAAGGGAAAGTTTATGTTAATAAGCCTAGGACTATTGAGGAATTAAAAACCAATATTCGAGACGAAATTAACAACATAACACCGGAAGTTTTGCGAAAGGTCATGGAAAATGTGTTGGAAAGAGCACATTTGTGCGAAGCAGAAAATGGCCACCACTTGCGGGATATAATTTTTAACAACTAATTTTAAAATATTCCCTATAAATTTAATGTATTTAAAAAACAAAAAACTAAAAAAATATGTCTTAAATAAAAAGTTATAAGGATTTCACACCACTTCGGTCTTTCTGGGCCACCCTGTACTATCTCTTGTGTCGAATTCTTTCAATTTGTGTTTTTGATTTGAAGTTGACGGCTGCTGCTCAAGTTTTATATCACAAAGATCTTCACAAATGGATTGCCTGAACTCGAGGATCGGAATATTTTTAGTATTTTTATAAATTACTAAGGCGTTTACAACTGCTGTTGAAAGCAGATATTCGAACGCAATTTTGTGGTACCAGCTAATGGTTTTCCTCAAGGGAGTGAAATATCAGGCCATTTGGTCGGATACGTCGATACCTTGTTTTGCATGATTGTAATCTATAATAACCTTCAGCTTCGTTATTTCCTCCCCTTGTCTTGTTTTCTTTCCTGTTGGAGCTTGCTCTAGACCATGCTTTGTGCTAAGCATAAGCACTTCACGCTTGTCCTTTCATTTTGATATTACAATAGAAGAATTTTCACGCCCAATGATTTCAGATCTTTTTAGCTAAGCCATGGTAACTTCTTTGGGATTTCCTATTCTGTTTTTTCGAAGAGTTCCAATAAGGTGAGTTTTACGAGCAATCAGTATTTTAGCTAAAGAAACCGACGTGTAGAAGTTGTCAGTTGCTAAATAAATCAATGCCATATTCGTGTTGAGCGACCCTAAATTAGCTAAGAAATAATCTAATATTTGAGGTTATGGGATAAAGATAAAAAAATTGTTGCATAGTGTTATTTATTATTTAGAGTTTGTTAGTCAAACAAAAAAAAATTACATACACATACACATAAGAATTAAAAAAAAATATTAAAATAAAATATTATTATTATCATTAAAAACTAACAAGTTTGTGGGGTCATTGAATTAGATATTTCAATAGTTTAAAGAGATATTTTTATACAATCTTTCAGAAAAGTAATTTTGTTTAAATGTTTATGATTTTAGTTTTGATAAAAGTTGACTTGGAAAAACCCTTTTACTTATCCGTTCTTTTCCTTTTCTCTAAACATATAAAATCTTTCATTGCGCTCTCAGAGTCCTATTTTTTTCAAATTCTTATAGCTGCTAATTGTTTCGGTTAATTTTGTTAGAACATTTCTTGTACTATTATTGATGGTTCCTTCTGTTGGCTGATCATTATCTGCTCAGCGACGAACATTCTAAAAAAATGTATTTCTGTAATTCTGAGCTTTCGTTTTTGTACTATGTTTTAAAACACTGTTGCTAGAAGAAATTATTTCAAAGTTTAGGTATGAAATAATTGAGGACGGTCTCATTAACTATAGTCCTTAATTATGTATATCGTTAAGGCACGGTCACACTTGTCAAAAATTTGCCCAAAAACACACTATGAAACACACTACAAACACTAATGAAAAAAGTTTTGATCCCGACACTTGTTTATCAAATTAAGGAAAAACTATAAAAACTGATAATTTGAAAGAAAACCCGTTTTTTTAAACAAAACACTGCTTGACTCAGCAGTTAAAAAAGCTGCTCATTGGCAACGCTGGTCATGCATATTATGTAGAATACAGTTCCAGCTAGCTTTCGAATGAATTTTTGAGAAACAATTTTGAGAACAATCATGGTCGACAAATACTTGATCTAAATTTTCGTTCCAGTAATTTTTATCGAAAAACTAATCGTTTGGCCAAAAAATAAAAAAAATCCATTTATGTGACCTTTGACCTTGAATGAAATTTTTTCCACACACGCGTTCAATGATGACTTGTCAGGATTTCATTAGAGTAGTATACCCTACGTACCTGAAAAAAAAATCCAGCTTGTTTTGAATTAATGCAGGAGTTTTTTTTTTTTTAATAAGCTTATGTGAAATATTTTTGTGGCAATTGGACGATTATCTTGAAATTTACTTGTAATAGTTGCTTAAGCTGGAAAAAATGGTCTTCTCATTTTTCCCAGTGTAAAAGTTGATATAAAATTTTGTTCAAACTTTTGTCGAAAATACTACTTTATAATAATTTATGCCCTTCATCATAAGGTATGTGCATTCTGCATTACTGCAATCGTGGCACTCGAAACTTTATGCAAGAATATGATCTGGGGACAAATGACTGCATTCGAGATCAAACCAAATTTTAAAATATTTCCACATAACGCCATTGAAATACTTTTGAAGTTCGTTCGATAACGAATCCGTAATTGGCTCTCAGCTTCCTAAAAGTACTCAACTTATCAAGGATATATAGCAGTCAAAAAAGTTATTGAAGTAGCCCACTCTTACAGCTTCATTGCCCAGTATTTAACGTCCATTTGCTTGGTCATTTAATGATCAAATTATTTCTCATATACAATGGATAAAGTTTTAAATTTTTTTTTGTTTATTTCATTTAGTTCCTAAAAGTTTTTCTTCCAAATATTTTGTTGTCAATTATTTTTTGTGTTATTCTTAATTTAAATGGAACAAAACTTTTCAGTTTTATATTTAAATGGGCAAAAATGGAGTGTGAGTAATTGAAACATTTATGCTGCTAATTGTAAATGTCTGGAACTTGAATTTTTTTCTTTTTGTCGTTGTAGTTTAAGCACTTATGCTAATTAGTATTTGTAGTCCAATTAAAATTATTCTAGGCAAAGAAAGAAATAAATCGATAAATGTTTAATGCTGCCAGCATAAAATAATAAGCATGTATGTTGAAAAAAAAAACTAAGTTGAGATAAATGCCTTTAGAGTGGGAAAAATCATGTTTTTCGAGTAAATTTTTTTAAATGTACAGGAAACAAGGTTTTAAATACTTCCCGTATTAATTTTTTACTCCCGCAAAATATTTCTTATAATGCCTTAAGCTCAAGAGTAAAAAGTTCTGCATACATAAAATACAAGTAAATGTAAAGCTTTCAAAATGTTAAGTTTTTATCCCACTATTTCAACTATTCTAGGCAAATATCATTATAAAATAATTGCTTGAAAACAACCAAAACAACATCTCACAATAAATATTTGCAAGACAGTAGAAAAAAGTTGTGTTTTCCTCATGGTAAACGCAATTCAATTTTAAAACTAACAACTTAATCCTTTATTTAATTTGAAACCCATTAAAAGGACATTGCTTATCCTTTTTAAGTGAATACAAACAGATTTTTTATGTAAATAAAGAAAACGAGATCGATTTTCGATTTGAGACGCACAGATTTATACAATCTCATACGCAGTCAATCTCACCCAATCTTAAGTACATTTAAGCACACATACACACTCGCGCTCACACAAAGAACACAGCAACATATCACATTAAAAATGTGTGAGTGAAGGAATAAATGATAGAAATGAATTTATTTGCAAAGAGTAAAAGCAATTGGAAAAAAGTAACGATAAATTCTAAGAAGTTGGATAGATTTCGAACTCAATTGACATTTGGAACCGCACTTAAGTGGAAGAAGTCTGTTTTTTACAAACACATACACACATATTACAAACACTCGAGGAAAGAAATTGGTAAGAAGTTTGCAAAGTTTATGTGTGAATGCATATACTTTGCAATTTATTGCTGCACAGCGTAATTCATATATAGCAAAAATATGATAATTAGTAGTCGAACAGATCGACTGCTTTTTACGAATTAGAGTAAAATTTCGATTAAACAAGTTTAAGATAAAAAAACAAACGTTTTACTCTATAGAAGGTCATTTAGAAAAATGAGGAACATAGTTGGAGAATGAAAGGAGACTTGCCTTGAAATCGTTTGATGAGATCCCATCTACAATAACAACTCTTATATAGCGTATTTTTTTAGAGTGTCATTTAAGAGGTGATAGTTGCTTTTTGTTAAATTTGCTTTGAAATTTCATTATGAAAATCGGCTTACACCAGAGCGACGCATGCAAATTGCTGAAATTTTTAATCAAAATAATTGTTCTATTAGTCAAACTCATAGTACAAAATTTTATTTTCCAATGAATGGGAATTGTCGCATTGGGAGTGAGGAGAATCCACAAGCTTTTGTCGAAACACCATTATATCCACCTTATAAGCTGGCGGAGTCATTGGCCCATATGTCTCCAGAAAAGATGATGGTCAAACATTAACATGTTAATGTCAATAGTGAATGGTATAGAAACATGATTCGAAATTTTTTCTTGCATATATGTGGTTCCAACAGCACAATGTCACATGTCACACAGCGGGCGGTACAATTGATATATTCAAAGAAAATTTTTGGCCCAATTAATTGACGGCCAAGATTATGTGATTTAACCCCATTGCATTATTTTCTTTAAGGTTATGTTAAGTCGATAAACCACAAATAATTGAACACCTGGAAATCAACATTAGAAGAGTTATCGGCGAAATACGGCAGCAAAGGTTGTTGAAAATGGGTGTTCCAGATTGCGCCTTCTACGCGCCAGCTGTCGCGGCCACATGACAGAAAACATATTTAAACATTACTTTCATAAAATCTTCTTTCCAATAAAGCCCATTTCATTGCTATTAAAAATATATTTCCTTGTTGTATTATGATTTAAACTTGTGTCAATCTATAAAAAATACCCTTTAATGCGATTTTTGAGAAAGTTCGAGAGAAGTTATACTTTAAAGTCACCTCCTTACTTTTGCCAAAATGATGGATTGAGTTACACCATTTCGCCGAGATCTGTGCCAGTAGGTCACCACACAGAAAAAATTATTCTTGAATTTTTTTCAATTAAGTTATTGCTTAGAAAAAATAATATTTTTTATTAATATTTTAATTGAATATATGTTTATTTTAATTGAATTTACTGCTCTATCAAAAAAGTGTTATCAACAGAGTTTAACTGGGAATAGTATGATATGGTTAACAATTATTGTATGTAAATATTATAATTTTTCTTTTTATGTGTAAAAATCGAGCTGTTTTTTATAGTATGCCACATTGTTTTGAAAATATATTTTCAATTAAATTACCCAATTAATCTTTTAATTGGTTTTGAACTAAAAACTAAAAAACTACTCAGCTTATATATTTTTTTTTTGATTCATAGTAATTTTGACATGCGTGGAATAAAAATAAAATATTAAAAAAAAACAGAAATTCATTTTGTTCCCTTATTTCAAAGTCGTCGTCCATACAGTGAAACATTTGCTGCAAAACATTTGAGTTTGTTGACGAGAGGGCAAAGAGGAATGGCAAAGGGTACTTTGTTTCATGTACACGAAGTTCTTGTTAAGTACGTCATTCTCGCCTCATTCTTACGAAAAATATATGAGAAAATGTATTAACCTGCAAAACAAAAACTTCACAATGTGGACACGAATGCAGTTTCAAAAGAGAAAACAAAAATGTTTTGCAGCAAATGTTTCACTGTATGGACGACGCCTTAACAATCAGATCATAATAAGAAACACAAGCTTATAGAGTCCATAGAGTCTATAATATAGACCAAATGTGAATGGTAATTTTAGTATATTGTCGATATTTGGGGTCCGATGCAAATGGTCTTGCGTAAGTATGTATGTATATGTAGTATATGGAAAATACTGTAGCCTTTCTTTAAAATCCAATCACAAAATACATACACAATTCAAAGTACGGCTACGATATTCTGCATTTACCTTTACTCAAGACTCTCAAACAACGAATATGGCCATTGTACTTTTTGTGCACCATTCGAAATTTAAAAGCCAGTTAGGTTTTTGGTACAATACACAAATACTTAAATTTATTATACCTACATACATACATACATATTTACATAACATAATTTTTTATAAATTTTTTTATACTATTTGATTTTTTCTATATGTCAATTACTATTTTAATAGAATCTTTAAAAAATTTTAAGTAGGTTTTTAATTCAATTTTAAAAATATTTCAATTAATTTTTTAATTAAATATTTAAAAATATCTCAATTAATTTTTAATTGATTCTTTAAAAAACTACCAATTAAATTTTTAGTTAATATAATATTTTTTTAATTGAAAAAATCAAAAAATTTTCAATTAAAATGGATGAGCTAATACTACAATTTCCGTGATTGGTTGAAAAGTAATTAATTTTTTAACTGAATCTTTGTTTTTTTTTTAATTGAATCTTGTTTTTACTTTTTTCTGTGCAGTTGACATTATCTTAAAAATTCAATTAAAAATTAATTATAAATTATTTCTGTTTAAAATTAATTACAGTTCAATTAATTATAAATCTTAAAAGAATCAATAAAAATATTAATTGAATTATTAAAAAAATTAAATTTTTTTATTTATATAAAATACTAATTAAAGTATCGTATGACTTTTGAAGTCTAAATTGTGCACAGAAGTACAATTGTACTAACTTTACCATCCCATACCATGTTTGGTCTATAAGGTGGTGTATGTTGAGAAGCTAAAGAACAAAATAAATGTATGATTTTTGCTAGCATAGCTATAAAATATTAAAACCAATTAAAAGATTAACTGAATGAATTAAAGGATTAAATGAGTTAAGTACAAAAGGTATTGAGCATTTTAATTTAATATATTTTGTATAACTTCCCTGTCTAAAGCATTTCAGCTAATTTATTGTTATTTACTAAAGTATTTTTTTGGGAGCGCATCATCTATGTTCAGTAAGTATTTAAAAAGCAAATCAAATAATAGTTTGGCAAGAATTGGTTACACTTAACAATTTTGCATGGAAATATATTCATTTCAGTTGAGTATTTGTATACATTATTGATGTTGAAATCCGGTCTCGGGTAAGAGCCTTAATAAAGCAGTTGCTGACGAACGGGAAACTGAATAAATTAAAGCATTGACAAAAACACATTTAGATGTATGTACATAAGTATTTACTACTTATGTACTTTTCTATACTATACTGTATATACACATGCACGTATGTAGATTATGTATACATTTATTTCTTTACCGAGCCACAAAGTGGTATGTTAAGAAATTGGTTAAAAGTAGAGAAGAAACATGTTTGTTGCAGGAAAACTTTTTTCTCAAAAAACAAAACGAGAGCTTAAGAGAAATATTTAATTTTTTTTTCCTATTTTTGAATGCTCTTATTTTCCTAAGAAAAGATTTTTATTTTAAGTTTTCTATTATTTTTATTTATACGTTTTTAAAGTATAAAACACCTTCAAGGCATTTGTCAAGTTCCATTTGATTTTTGTTTTTATATTTTTACTTTTTTACTCATATACTTAAAAAAAAAAGATGGAATTATTTTAAATGTGTTATCAAAACAAAAAACATTGAAAAAAGTTTAAAAAAAAATTAAAAGAATCATCACACTTAGTCACTCACACCAACCTTTAACACTTAAGTAGAGTTTGGGAATTTGAGCATGTGGTGAACGAACGAGAACATACGTATGGAAACAATTTAAAATTTACCCTCGAAAATAATTTGTTGCTCAGCTGAATTAAGAAAAATCTTACTTCTTAATG
Organism: Tachina fera; assembly: GCA_905220375.1. Lineage (NCBI taxonomy): Eukaryota > Metazoa > Arthropoda > Insecta > Diptera > Tachinidae > Tachina > Tachina fera. The sequence continues at coordinate 76,624,976 of LR999963.1, forward strand.
TTGTTGTTGCTATTTTTATTTTGTTTTTAATAACTAAAGTAGTAAATGGTTGTCTGTAATTTTGATACTCACGAAGTGATTTAGAATGCACCCATTCTGTGGCAATACCATCATCATACCGAAATCATTTTCAAATTGTAGAAAAATAAAAAGGTTCTTGATTAAATGAATACGTTTCTCCCTTCTGTGTCCAAGACTGAGAGTCACAAAGTACTTCAAATATACATATGTACATACATATTTATTTTCTTTTTAGTCAAATCTGGTATTCCTTCGTTATTTCTTCCTACTTCTACTTAATGCACCCTTGTCCTTTAATTTTACTCATACATACATACATATGTATATTATAAGGGTTTGTGTGTGTGTGTGATTCATTTGTTTGCTATTGTTGGAGTGTTTCCTTATTTATATTTTATTTTGATTTCGTTTTGTTTATTTGTTATTGTTATTTCTTTTTTTTTTACTAGTTTACATAATAAGCTTAATATGTTATCGGTGTTTTGCCATATTTAACGCATCACTTGACTTGTTCAGAACACAATCAAATAATTATGAAATGATTTGTGCGGATGTAGACAACAAATAACGCACACATGTACTTCTATATTTGTCAAGGACAGATCCAGCCTTCAGTTCAGGTAGGGTCACATAGTGGAAATCAAGTCGGGACAATGGTAACACTAATTGCTAGTGTAGCGAGAATACCAGTGCTTGACTAGCCCACGGGTGAGTCATCATGAGTCCCATGACTCCTCTGGGATACGCGCTTTATCTTTGTACATAAAATATTTATATGTCGATGAAATAACTGATTAATTTTGTTTTAAGAAAATAATTATTTTTTTATAAATATGGGTAACTCTTAACCCTAGAATATCATACTTATTTTTATATCGCAAATGTCATACTTCGTCGAATCGACTACGACCCATTTCAAGAGCCAATAGAAAACGTCGTGAGCAAAAATAAGTACCAAAATAGATTTATTATTGATATTTAGTTAGTTTTTAATATTATATAACGGAATTCATATATTTTTTTTAATTGTTTAACGTAAAATAAACATTGCACAGCCGTCTTTTAATTGGCCTTTTTTCTTAAAACATAGAACTTATAGCATCAATTGTATGAAATATTAAAATTTTTTTCCATTAAGTTTTGTAGATTCTTATAATAAACTTATTAAACTAAAAAAGCAACATTAGTTTCTAGTAACTAATATTAGCGGGCAACGCTATACGAAAAACGAATCCAAAACAAACACAAAAAATATGTTTTAAATCGAAAATAAAACCGAGCGTCGTCATTACGACGAAGTATGAAGGTGCAGGGTTAAAATACTTATAAAAGATTTCATAAACGCCCAAGCGCATAGAAGACGCAATCTGGAACACAAATTTTCTACAACATCATCAGCATATGCAGCCGTATTTCGTCCATAACTCTTCGAATGTTGATTTCAAGTTGATCAATTGTTTGTGGTTTATCGACGTAGACAAGTGACTTAACATAAACCCAAAGAAAATAATCCAATGGGGTTAAATCACACGACCTTAGTGGCCAATTAATTAGACCATTACGTAAAATAATTTTTAATCAGAAATAATTTTAAGTCAGGTTTAAGTTCAGTAATTTGAATTCTTATTGAATGAAATATTTTTATTAATTAATGTGAGTATCTAAAGAAGAGAAGAAAAATTAAACTTAGACTTTAAGCTGGGGGAAATACCGATACTTTTCTGTGCAGCCACGCACTTCATCAGCACCCTAGTCTATCTACTTAAGCCTGACTTAAAATTATTTCTAATTAAAAATCACTAAAAGTTCAATTAAAAAATTTACAAATGTTTCACGTAAAATAATTTTTTCATCAAAAGTTTCCTTGAGTAATTCAGTTTTAGCGCCCGCTGTATTGCAGGTGTCTCCGTCCGGTTGGAACTATATATTAGCAAGTTTAGTGCTACTTAATTAAGGTATGAAAAAAATTCTAATCATTTTCTATACTCTCCACCATTGACAGTAGCATTCTGAACATCATCGTTTTAGAAGACATATGGGTCAATGACTCCGCCAGCCCATAAAGCGCACCAAACAGTAATTTTCTACACTCAAAAAAAAAAAAGACATGTACTATTATTAAAAGACATGTAATTATTAAAAAATTTCTAAGTTTAAGTAATTTTTTCTTAGTTTAAGTAAATTTTTACAAAAATCTAAAAAAAAATTACTTAATATGAGTAAAAAATAAAAAGTTCATATTGTCAAAAATAGTTCATAAAAATACACAATAAATTTCTCACATTGCAGGAAATGTTTACTGATTTAAAGGAAATATTTACTAAGAGTAGGAAAATTGTTATAAACTGAAGGAAATTTTATATTACGGTCTAGTAAATTTCGCCTTAAATCCAAAAACAAACTTTAGGGAATGAATTACTCCTGATTAGTTCTTGAAATTTGACTTACTTTAAAGGTGGAAAAAGGTATATTAAATTTTAGGAAAATATTTACCAGTTTTAGGTATTTTCTCTTTAATTTATAGAATATATATATTGTTTGCATTAAGCAAAAAATCTGAGTAAATTTTTCATATTTTCGAGGATTTATTTGAACTTGAAATTAATTTTTTTGTAAATAAAATAAAATTTTAAAACTCAATAATTTCAATGCTTATTCAGGCTGCCTTGTTAGGTAATTATTTAAAGTGCTTGCCTAGCAATCAGAAGGTTGTTGTTCCAATACTTGTCTCCTCTCAAGGAATTTTATATGTATGTATGGTGAATTATAATTAAGAATATAATATGAAGATTTAATAAATAACATATCATTCTGGTGTAGAATTTAATTAAAAATAAGAATAAGTACCAGAATTAAAAACAAAAAACAAATTAGAAAATTTACTAAATTTGAGATCAAAGACGAAAAAATTTTTTCGCAAATCTCCGAATTTTATGGGAAAATTTTACTTAATTTTAGGAAAATTTTACTCAAATATAAAAATATAATTACTATAAACAAATTCATTAATGAACTAGAAATTTAGTAAATATTTTACCGGTTTCAAGCAAAAAACAGCTTTGGCGCCATACGACAACTTTTTTTATTCAAATTTAGAAAATTTTCCAAAATTTTAGTTAATTATTTTTTTGAGTGTATGGATGTAATGGTGTTTCGACAAAAGTAATTCTCCTCACTCCAAATGCGACAATTCTGCTTATTTACGTACCCATTCATCCAGAAATTGGCTTCATTGGAAATGGAAGATGAGTTTGACGAATAGAACAATTATTTTGATCAAAAATTTCAAAAGTTGCTTTGATGTAAGTCAATTCATAATGAAATTTCAAAGCAAACTAAACATGAAGCAACTATGGGCGGTTAAAAGGGTGCTCACTCAAATAAAGCTGTGATGCCAACTCAAAATTGTGACACTCTAAAAAACTCCCTTTACTAAGACAGATATCGTTGGTCACAAGTAGAAAGGTCCTAACTCAAATAACAGTAACTTCAGAGGAGAAGGTAAAAACATTATAATAAACAGTACAACTGCTTTGTACATCTGCTTGTAAAAGATTTATTTTTTTCACTATTGCAATACGAGTAAATTTTTGTGACTAGGCGTATTTGTTGGGATATCGAAATAAAAGGACCTGATTCCAGAACAATTTGTACAAGAAGGAAAAACGTGACTTTATTATATTAAGGTTATAAACGGAAGTAAGTGTAACAAAAGGAATGTAATTAAAGAAAGAATAAATAGAGTTGCATAAAATGCACTACAGTAGAATAAAAGATGATGCCAGATTTTCTTATTTCAACAGTATTTGAGTGAAATGTATTGGAATCTCTGAAAAATTCAGTTTCGTAAAAATACTACTACTGGGGCCTTTCTACTTGTGACCATCGACATACACATTACACCTCTATTGAACATACTCATACATCCAAAATTCCTGTCTGGAGTTAATAAAGGTGCAATGCTATTTGATCTTATGTACAAAATCCATACAGAAGGCTTGTACGCGGTAGTAATCGTGGATTTTTTTCATTAAGACTGTGTTCTAATAAAGAAGTGATATGTGCATAAGTATATCGTTGGCTTAGTCAGTTTTTTAATTTTTCACGAGGAGCGAAAACCTCTAAATTTACTGAAATTAAATATATGTGAAGAAAACGAAACTATTAATTTTGTTATTTTAAATGAATACAAAAATTTCAATTTAAGTAAATACAAGTACACAAGATGCAGATTATTTTCCGCTGGATTTAATGGGTGTTTTTTTATTATATATTTTTAGAATTAGCATATTTAATTACCACTGCATAACAGCAAAAAAAAAAGTCAACATAACGACATTTTAATTTTTGAAAATGTAAAAAGTCGATATGTATGTACATTTGTTTTAAGCTTGATGATTCGATTTTTTAAACACTAATGTTGAAAATTCCCAAATCTTTAGAAGCATGTATATTGCCGTGTATTTTACTCATTGTACGTAATAAACACCCCTACCACACCACAGTGGCGTGAAGTAAAAAAAAGTTGTAAAAAAGTCCGCAACTTTTGAACTAGTCAACCAATTTCGATGAGCTGTTTTGAAAAGAAGTTTTTTTTTTATTTTATTTTTTTATTTTTTAATACATATATTTATTTATTGTATCTTCAAATATGAACTAACAATAAGTGATCAAATCTTAAAGCTAAAATATAATTATTTAGCCCGAAAAACTTAGTGATAGTTTAAATAATACAAAGTAGTGATAATCAAAAAGGAAAAGAAGTGATGTAATTTTGAGATATTATATTTGGAGGCATCCTGTTGTGAGGCAGAGTAGCTCGAAAGAGCGTCAACTGTGCTTGTCGAAGTAAGTTTTGCAAATATCGACCGATCTTAATAATTTTTTTTCGCTAAAATTAATTTGAATGAATATTTTATTTTACTTTCCGAATACGTATTTATCAAGACTTCTTGTTTAAGCCTTTTGCTCCTGAATAGAACGTTATCGTAATAGTTATTGGACGGACCAAACTTTTGTCGGTATATTTCCGTAGATAGTGTCATATGTAAACAATCCTTATTTTTATTCTACGATTTGGAAATTGATTTATTTCATTCACTTATTGTTCTTTCATATATTTAATTAAAAAAAAACATGAAATTTATTTGCTGGTGGTCAAGCATATATACGTATATATATATATATATATATATATATACGTATTTCATTGGCGCTTCGACCACATCATCAGTATATGCAAATGAAATACGTATATACACGTGCTTGGCCACCAGCAAATAAATTTTAGTTGAATTATGTTCACGTCTAAAAGTATGTCAAATAATAAAATTCTTCAAATATAAAAAAATTTTAATTTTACGGATAAACCATAGTAGTAGTTATTATGTATGTATGTACATTACACTAAAAAAAGACATATGGGCATTTCCCCCGAATGGTTTACCAGGATGGAAAAATTAAATGTTGATTATCTTCGTGTTTTATTGCTTATAATTATAATAAAGTCTATGTTTATATAATAGAATGGTTTAATAGCATATCTCAGTTGAGGAAATTGGGCTGGCAGCTGGAAAATTTTATATTGACTTTTTAAGCTACTTGTAAAGACCAAAATGTCTTTACAAGTAGTATAATGTTCAAAATGTCTCTATTACCAAGTAGTAAGAAAAGAAAAGTGTAAGGAGAACAAAAAAAAGTTCGAAAATGGGAAGGAAGGAATGGTGATAATAATAAAAAAAATTCAGTGAAGTGAGACTTTGTTCTCGTGCCCGTAGATATGTAATTCAATGCGAACAATATAAACTATAGTTTTGGCATTTTTTTCGTTTTTAGGTTTTTTCGGTTTTAAGCGTTTTTTTTAGTTTGGGGTTTTTTTTAATTTATTGGCGATTTTTTTTTGGTTTTTGAAGTTTTTTTTTTAATTTTGGCAATTTTTATTATTTTGGCTTTTTTTATTTTGGCGATTTTTTTATTTTGGCGGTTTTTTTAATTTTGGCGTTTTTTTCATATAGGTGATTTTTTTTTGGTTTTGGCGATTTTTTTTTTTAGTTTTGGCACTTCTTTTTCGTTTTGAGGATTTTTTTCGGTTTTTGGCGTTTATTTTAAATTTTGGCGATTTTTTTTCGTTTTGGCGATTTTTTTAAATTTGACGATTTTTTTAATTTTGGCGATTTTTTTTAATTTTGGCGATTTTTTTTCATATAAACAATTATTTTGGTTTTTGCGCGTTTTTCGCGTTTTGGCGATTTTTTTCGGTTTTTGGCGTTTTTTTTTCATATTGGCGATTTTTTTCATTTTAACGATTTTTTCGAATTTGGCGATTTATTTTAGTGCTAGATTTTTTATTTTAATTTTGTCGATTTTTTTCGATTTGTCGATTTTTTTTAAGTTTTTGGCGATTTTTTTCAGGTTTTGGCGATTTTTTTCGGTTTGGCGATTTTATAATTTTCGGATTTTTTAGTTTTAGCGTTTTTGAAAATTTCAAGAGTTTACCTCTTACGGTCTCCAAGATATAGCAAGTTGTCAAAATTACATAGTCAAAATTGCAATAACTGATGGACCACCCTTTAATTTAAATTTTTTAATATTTTAATGTTTATTGTTGTAGTCTATATAAAAATACACTAATTTGACAAATTTTAAGTGTCAATATACATATGTACATGCGATTGTATGTATATTACATGGGATTTTAATATTTTTCGTCGCTCGTTTTGGAGCACCCTATAATTTCTAATTCTAATGTGTTTGTTGTTGTAGTGGCCAAGTTTCTACATACTCTGTCTAAATTTCAGGTCCGTAGCTCTTACGGTTCCTGAGAAAATACAGTGTGACGAACAGACGGACAGCGTAGCGAAAACAATAGGGTTCCTTTTTTCACCTTTGGTGTACGGAACCCTAAAAACAGGTGGAAAAATCGTACGTTCGTGACCAGTACGTTCACGTACAATGCATTTTAGACGACTTCTAAAATATAGAAGGACCTCTCAATACTATAAATCAAAATTTTAGCGTGGAGGAATACGTTAAGATTCTGGATCATAACCATGCTGGAAACGAAAAATATCAGCTAAGTTTTATGTCATACCATAAAGACAAAACCGCGGAAGAAAGTAAACACTTGAATGTGGTCCGAATCCTCGTTAATGATTAAATTCTCATTACCTTAGAAAATAAGGTTATCAACACTGTATCAAACACGAACGATGTTGTAGCACTGGTAGCGGGGATCTTCCTGGGCGTGGTAAGTGATATTATGTCCTAGGAGTAAAATCAAGTAAAACTGAACTAGTACTATTTAGCACCAAGGTCGAGGTTCAAAGGTTTGAAGTTCCACTGGTGCAGTATCATGTGCTAATACTATCAGATATTGCATAACCTCTCTTGGAAGAAAAATTTGCAGCATAGGATTAAAAGAGCTACCTACGGTTGGTTACTACAAGTGCTAAAGACTTTTGGTACGAAATGGTAAAATGGATGTGCATAGTAGTTATGTCTCCAATTCTAACATATGAACCGCTAGTATGGTGGACCGATACCAGTATAAAATATGTGGTATACCAATTACAATATATGGAATTCAAAGATCCGCCTGTATCGGAATCACTGGGTATTTCCATACATATTAGATATTCGGAAGCTCTGAATGATATACTATACATTATATGTATTGACGTACACTTAATGGCCATATCCAAGGGCAATGCAAGACTGGCGGTAACTAGCCCATAAAAATCAAGCACTCACACACATGCAAAAATTTGAAATCGGTTGCCTCCAGACTTAAAGAAAGCCTATGATATGAGATACCAAATATTGGTTATAACTTGGAATTTCAAATTGACTGGAATGTGCAAAGATATAGTTTTGTAAAAATTAATTTTTGCCAACTGTATGAATCTTAGTATTTATGATTGCTTTTAAAATAAAAGAAGTTTTTCGCCCCGTCTGATCCTGACCACGATATCAAGCCTTATTGGATTTTTATCAAGTCGAAAATAGGTTTTCAAAATCAATCGATAATTTTTTTTGCTATCTTTTATCCATCCACACAGTGAATCAACATTTTGAACTACTCACGCTTTTAAAAATTGTACCTTTAAACAAAAGAAAATGATGTGATAATAATTTTCCGGTTAATAACAAAAACAAATTGTTTAAATTGCCATAGTTACTTTTAGCTAAAACTACAACTATATTTGGCAACAATAATTTATGACCACCACGTTAACGACAATAACGACGAAGACGACAACGATTTTAATTGGGATGGTGGATTGCAGCAATGTCCGTGTATAATCCAAATAACATAATTATCATTATAACGATTACTGATGCTAGTTAGTTAAATTTGTATTTGAATCTGCGTGCCATTTCTTAATTTCAAACAAATAAACTCTGCCAAAATAGAATTTAATTGTTAATTTTGCTTTTTGCCAGTTGTAAAATATCAAACTCGGTGATGATGTTGATCATTTGTGTTTAGTAATAATAGAAAATTTGTCACACCAGCTGTGAACCAGAATATTAGAGTTGTGTAACTAATTGCCATTAATGAGAGAAAAAGCTAAATAAATCTATTTGTAGTGGTAGCTCATATGCCCCGTGTACAATAAGTTATGCAACGCATAAAAGAAGAGGGTGACAATCAGCAAGATACGTTAACAATTATTGGGCAATTTCTAAACATGTTGCAAAATATTATTGTGTCTTTTTTTTTAATTGAAAATGTTACCATAAAGTGGTGGGTAGTACGTAGTCTTAGTTTGGCACATCGTTTGTATACATATTTCCTCAGTATTCCTCAATAATATACTAACAGAGTTAAGTTGCAAAAATTTTAATATTTCTTATACATATGTAGGTAACAGTGATCTGCAATTAAACGTTTTTTTTAGCAATTCATACTGACTCATGAAATTTTAAATATATTTAAATGCGTAGACATCGTTTAAACTCAACTACTCTGATCTACACACACTCACAATAAGATTGATTTATAAGTATAGATTGCAATAAATATGAATGCGACGTCGTGATTCATATTCATACCACACTCACACACTCATAAATCATCTCAGTTTGATATCTAATTTCAGAAAAATACTTATAATACTTACATTTATTCAGCTCACTCAACTCATCCATATACATACACAGGTATATTTAAAAACAATAAATACAAAAGAAAAAGAAAAACAACAGAGCAAACACATAACCTCATAATGAGAACTTTAATGTTCCTATGCGAAGTTCGTATTGCGAACCATACTTATTTTTCAACGTCCATAGACATTGACATTGAGGAGAGTCGAAAACAGCAACGTCATAAATGTTGCTAAGTATGAGTTCGATGTGCACTTAAACAGTGATTCCAACTTTTTTGACTCTAAAAGCACATAAAAATTTAAGAAAATCACAAGAAAGCGTAATTTTGAGATCTAAAAAGCGTAAAAAGTGAAGTTTCATAATGTTTAATATTTTCTAAGCTATTCTCTATTTCGGCAATATTATCATCTTTAATGATATATATCAGACGAAAAGGGTATGCTTTACACTGAAAAAATAAATACACCAAGTTTTAATTGAAGTAATTTTAAGAAATACACAAAAATTTCTTAAAAGCACTACTTAGGGTAAATTTCAACAACCCTATTTAAATATCAATTCATATTTAAATGTCGATTTTCATTAATTTTTGTATGGAAAAATGACTTTTAAATATGAATTGATGTTTAAATAAGTTGGTGAAATTGGCCCTTAGTGTATGTTCTTAGTTTGGCACTAACCCCAAAATGGACCAAGTTGGCATCGCTGACTTCAAACTTTCGAGTGCACAGAAAAAAGTAAAAACAAGATTCAATTAAAAAAAACAAAGATTCAGTTAAAAAATTAATTAGTTTTCAACCAATCACGGAAATTGTAGTATTAACTCATCCATTTTAATTGAAAATTTTTTTAATTTTTTCAATTAAAAAAATATTATATTAACTAAAAATTTAATTGATAGTTTTTTAAAGAATCAATTAAAATTTAATTGAGATAGTTTTAAATACTTAATTAAAAAATTAATTGAAATATTTTTGAAATTGAATTAAGAACCTACTTAAAATTTTTTAAAGATTCTATTAAAATAGTAATTGACATATAGAAAAAATCAAATAGTATAAAAAAATGTATAAAAAATTATGTTATGTAAATATGTATGTATGTATGTAGGTATAAAAAATTTAAGTATTTGTGTATTGCACCAATAACCTAACTGGCTTTTGAATTTCGAATGGTGCACAAAAGTACAATGGCCATATTCGTTGTTTGAGAGTCTTGCGTAAAGGTAAATGCAGAATATCGTAGCCGTACTTTGAATTGTGTGTGTATTTTGTGATTGGATTTTAAAGAAAGGCTACAGTATTTTCCATATACTACATATACATACATACTTACGCAAGACCATTTGCATCGAACCCCAAATATCGACAATATACTAAAATTACCATTCACATTTGGTCTATAATCTAGACTCTATGGACTCTATAAGCTTGTGTTTCTTGTTATGATCTGATTGTTAAGTCGTCGTCCATACAGTGAAACATTTGCTGCAAAACATTTTTGTTTTCTGTTTTGAAACTGCATTCGTGTCCACATTGTGAAGTTTTTGTTTTGCAGGTTAATACATTTTCTCATATATTTTTCATAAGAATGAGGCGAGAATGACGTACTTAACAAGAACTTCGTGTACATGAAACAAAGTACCCTTTGCCATTCCTCTTTCCCCTCTCGTCAACAAACTCAAATGTTTTGCAGCAAATGTTTCACTGTGGACGACGACTTTGAAATAAGGGAACAAAATGAATTTCTGTTTTTTTTTTTTAATATTTTATTTTTATTCCACGCATGGCAAAATTACTATGAATCCAAAAAAAAAAATATATAAGCTGAGTAGTTTTTTAGTTTTTAGTTCAGAACCAATTAAAAGATTAATTGGGTAATTTAATTGAAAATATTTTTTCAAAACAATGTTGCATACTATGAAAAACAGCTCGATTTTTACACATAAAAAGAAAAATTATAATATTTACTTACAATAATTGTTAACCATATCATACTATTCTGAGTTAAACTCTGTTGATAAAACTTTTTTGATAGAGCAGTAAATTCAATTAAAATAAACATATATTCAATTAAAATATTAATAAAAAATATTATTTTTTCTAAGCAATAACTTAATTGAAAAAAATTCAAGAATAATTTTTTCTGTGTGGATATAATTCATAGACAACATTGCAATAAGTATGAGTGCTCATAAATACAAGAAATTATAAGTCATGATTCAACTCTTATCACTTTTTCATAAGTTTTACCTTTAAATTTTTAGTGCCAATTCCACATTTTCAGTAGCGGGGTTATTCCCAATTTTATGAATTCAGCATCGTTTCGCTTTAAGAGCTCAATATGTGTGACAAGTTTTATAAAAATTGTTCATGTACAAGCACATGAATTATAATATTAAGCTTTAATGAGCATGGCCCCACCGATTTCCTTAGGAACAGAGTTATGCCCTTTTAATAGCCGAAACAGTTTGCCAAGTTTCATAGAAATCGAATAAGTAATACTAACTTTTCAAGGACGTGGCCCGCCCACTTATTTAAATTTATGATTGAGATTTTTCTTCGAGCTCATGTTGATTGCCATTAAAGTTTTTAAAATCAGTGAAGCAGAAGTACGTGAAATATAATATTAAGTGTTAATGGGCGTGGCTGCGCCCATATTTTGAACTTTGATATTGTATCATTACGAATGCTCCATATCCGAAGTTTCGCAGCAATCAAATAAGTAAAATATCATAAAATCAATAAAAAAAAATTAGTGAGTATATCTCCGCCCACTTTTTTGATAATTGGACCAAGTGGAAGCTATGCTCTCTCAGATAAAAAAAAGAATTTTTGAAATTGGTTTAAATTGTACTGAGTTATGTAGTAACAAATATAAAAAATACAGACGAATTGATAACCTTTTTGAAATCAGTTAAACATAGCTTTAACTGATCCTCTGCATCTGTTTAGAACACTTACGAAGACTTTATTATCAGAAAAAATTAATTTATTCCGGAATTGGGCTGATTCGTAGTTCAATTAATATTCGACCTTTAACCATCTTTATTTATCAATTGTACTTTCCATCTCCTATCAATGCGTTTTTAAACACAATAACAGAAAATTGTCATAACGACCACATGGCAGGATTTTAAAAACGCTTTCATTTTTGTCACACATCCTTTTTCGATGAATATACGGATTTGATCTATTGTTAAAAGTGATGAATAGGAAGTTATGAAGAGTATACGTCAAGACGAATTTACTTACTGTCAGGTGTACAAAATATTGCTGGCAAAAAATTAGAATGGTTTTTTTTTTTTGAAACTTAAATCCAATCTAGCTACTGCTCATTTGAAGTTTTACCTTCATTCGTGGTAGGAATGATTTTTTTCTGAATCATGTTGCTATTGCTTAACAAATTCAAATCTTTTTATTTAGTTTTTTTTCTCGCAAAAGGGAAGAGGACAACTTGCAATGGATTTGAGTTTTATTTACTCGTACAAGTGGAAAACTTTAATGAGCACATTAGTTTAACTGACAACAACATTTACAACGTTAGATGTACGAGTAACTTTTTATTTTTCTACATACATTTTAATCCTTATCTCACTTGTATATGTGGGCTTGTTTCCTTTTTAAATCTGTACGTTTGCAACTTATTTTTGGTTAAGTAAAGTTTGGTTATAATAATTATTCTCAACATCTACCTTCATTAATTGTTCCACCTTTAAGTAATTTCTCAATGACATTTAGCGGTTGGTTGTTTCTTGAGTTTGTCTTAGCAAAAAGTGTAACCGGGGAAGCCTCAAGGAATTGCTGTTTAATTTTATTGCATCGTGGGTTGTTAAGGTGGTTATACAAACCTTTCGGTGTATTAATATAAATCTTTTCATTATATTTTGTATATATTATTAAAGTGCTTCTTTTTTTGTAAATGAGTATTAGTAGTTAGTTAGATGTTGTTTAATGTGCTTGAACATTTGCTAGGTAGCAATGAAAGTAACTCTTCTGGTTTTGTGTTGTAAAAACTTTTAGGGGTTGTGTGGTATTTTACCTCTGATTACTAAAGCCATGCAAAATAAACTATCTCAGTGAATTAAGGAACATGGAAAAAAATTTTATTATTTATTATTATTATGAGCCTGAGCTGCTTCGTTAATGACTATAACATATTGGATGTAAAAATTTAAACGAGCTGCCAAGACGAAATGTCCACGCCAAAAAAAATTAAGAAAATTTACGAAATGGTATTGTATGATCGTCGGCTGAAGGTGCATGAAAATATAAGCATTTCAAACGTTGCTTTACAAAGCATATTGATCGAAAATTTGTTGGCGCACTATGGGTGTCGCTTTTGCTCACAATAGAAAAATAAAGCAGTTCTTTTGCATCGATTCGTAGCCATGGATGAGGCAGGGGCCCAACACTTCGCACCTCAGACAAAACAGCGTTCAAAGCAGTTAATTGGAGTGGAAGAGTCTTCACCAAAAAATACGAATACAGTTCCATCTGCAGGCGAGGTCATGCCGTTAGGTTCTTGGGAGGTGCGTGGGATATTTTTTTCATCTTTAAGAGGGAAAAGTAATTAACGGTGAGTATTATGCTATTTTAGTATAGTGTTTAAGTGATGATACTAGTATTAAGTAAAAAGTTCTGCTTCATTTTCATCGAAACAACATCAGTTAACTAATGTTGAAATAGATTCAATCCTGCACGCAAAGAAAAAATATGGTTGGGATAACCATAATCAAACAGCAACATAATATGATTGAATTATATGGTTGTAGTTAAATCATATTATTGTCAATAGGCAATAAGCAAACTTTTGTTAATATTATTATCTGAGTGAATAATAATATTATCAACAAAAAAAATGAACTCTGTTACACCTAATCTTATTATTGTAAATATGCAACACTATTGTTAGATGTGGCTAAAATATAATTGAGACTCACCATACCATGTTCTTATATTATAATAATATTGTTAAATACGACAACAGTATTATTTAATATAATAATAACATTTTGTCTTTCAATCATATATTTATTGGTGGATGTCTTGTTTAAAACAGCTGTGCGTTAAATCCGAAAAAAAAAATTAATATGTTGAAATTAAATGTATATAAAGAAATGTATGCTTACATATGTGTGTGTACTCGAAATACAGACACGCCTGTATAAAGAGATATACATGTGTAGGCATGCATATGTTTTAATTTATCTACCCTTTTGTTTGTTTGTACTTTATTTATTTATTTAACACGACGCGTGCAATACCGATAGCTTGCAAACGAAACACTGAACTGCCAGAAGATGTTTCTGAAAAAGATTTTCTTAAAAACTTAAAATAGTATGGTTTTGGATAACATTATATTGTTATTTACATTATATTATTTTTAAATAATAACAAAAATTATGGTGCAGTCATAAATTTTTAACAAAACTATATTGTTAAACTCTAACCATATCACACTTTTTTGTGAATATAATAATGTAATTATTAAATTCAAACATTACTTTGCTTACCGTAACAAAATTAATGTTTAAAATGAGAATAACTTTTTTCAACGACCACATATTTGTTTCTGAGAACATAATATTGTTTGCTCAACCATTCTACAACCACATCTTTTCTTTGCGTGTTTTAAACCCTTTTCTATTTAAAAAACTTCAAAAAATGGCTCAAGAGTAAAATATATATATATACCTATAATTAAGTGTGAAGAAGTGGTGTCTTGCAGTTAATGAATATTTTAAGGAGCTAGACAGTTCTTAATTTAAATAGGGTATCAAAGCTATTTAGGAAAAATATATGAATGAAGAATGAAGATTCCGTTAAAAATAATAGTTTTTCCCAAACATTTCCCAAACCATTTTCTGTGTTAAGTGGGATTTGTTTTGAAAACACCATCATATAAATGACATGATTTCAGTGATATTACCTTTGCTATTATTCCAGCGTTAGTAGCGAACCAAATTAAGCATATGCGTGGACAGGTCTGGCAATCTTAGGACACCGAAAAATGGAATTTAAAAGAATTTATGGAATTTATATACAACAACGAAATTTAAATTTAAATTAAAAGCCCTAACATAACTTACAAGTACTTAACCTTTAACAATCTCCTAATCTACCACAAAACTATTTCCGCTAATTTTTCCTCAACAAAAAAAGAGCGTTTGAATACAATTTAAATACCTAGTAAAACGATTAATTTGTCTTCAGCAAAGCATAACCATCGTCTTTACAAAAATAAAATATAAAAAAAAACAAAACTCTCTAAAACAAACCCATAACGTAGTAAATAAATATCAACAACTTTGATACATATAAAAACCCCTAAAGCTGCGGTTTAGTTTACAAACAAAAATTATACTGGTGCCCCCTCCAACCCCTTAACAAACAAAATAATTTTATAATTTTATAAATGCGCGGTTGTTGTAAAGGAAAAATTGCAAAAGCGATGGAATATTCAGTTGCTACTATTTGTAGTTCTTCTTTTTCAACAGACAGAATAAACAAAGGTTTTGTAATTTATAAGAAACCATTATGGTCATAGACGATGTTCTATTGCTTCCGTTGCTTTCGAAAGAGCTTTTAATTTTAGTTGTCAAAGATGTTCTGTTTGTTTCATTTTGCTAAGAAATTTACTGTTTAGTTCATCATCGCCTACGCTTTGGTGGATGGCAAATAAGCAATTCCTTCTGCTAATCAGATTAAAAACAAGTAAGAGTGCTATATTCGGCTGTGCCGAATCTTATATACCCTTTACCAAAGTACTGTTTATGTAGTATAGAGATACATACATAAGCACAAAGATATGTACACAGGTACATATTTATTTTGTGAAAAAATCTTAATTTTTGCTCGAGTGTTTTTAGTAAGTAACCTCTCGGTATTTTTTGATTAAATATATTTTTTTCTGATATTAGCAATAAGTTGAATATTGATGTCTTACTTTCTCAACCTCGTATCTTAAAAAATAAAAGTTGTCAGGAGACAAAAAAAAACGGCCAATCTCTCTATACTTTGGTGTTTGGATAAAAGTTCTAATGCAATTATTAAGAAATTGATTAAATCTATGTATATTTGTAGTAATAATACACTAATCATTTCGTTTAAGCATTAAGCGCATTTATTGAGATACGAGTTTGCTGCATAAAGAGTAATTGTAATTCTTGATACTTGTTGAATAAGTTACTCGTTTGTTGCACTCAAAGCTATACAAACATATAACGCCGTTATATCAAAATTATCCAATGCAAACCATATTTATTATCCCACTTGACCTGAGATTCGATAAAAAACGAATGCTTATTAAAGCGAAGTAACTTCGAAACAAAATTGTTCAATATTTATTCGCAAATCTAAAAAAATCGAATGTACGCCAAAGTTTTGAACTTCGAGGCTCTCTCTTCTTTTTTTAATAAGCCTATAAAATAGTTTTAATATTGTACCTCCATACCAAGTAAAATAACTTGATCTTTGATTTTACAAAATTGTTAAGTTTCTCAATTTAAACATCCCTTCGCAAAAGGTATATATCGTGGTAGTATGTGAACCTTTATTCCTAAAGAATTTTTCGAATTTGTTCAGCACAATGAAATTTGTTCGGGAAAATGAAGCGGAACATGTTCTTTAATTAATTTCATAATTAGGATTGTACTTTTGGGTTTTTTTTTTATTTGGTGGCATTTTACTTTTAGTGCTTTTTTTGTTTTAGCTTTTTTTTAGATTTTTTTAATTTTTTTAGAATTTGGCGATATTTTTAGTTTTGGTGCTTTTTCTCATTTTAGCGATTTTTTTAAGTTTTTGGCGATTCTTTACATTTTAATGAGATTTTTTCATTTTAGCGCTTTTATCATTTGGTGGTTTATTTTAGTGCTAGATTTTTTCCAATTTGGTGCTTTTTTATCGTTTTTGTGATTTTTTTCGGATTTTGGCTTTTTTAATTTTGTGCTTTTTTTTGTTTTGGTGCTTTTTTGGGGTTTTTTTTTAATTCGGTGTTTTTTTAGTTTTGGTGATTTTTTTTTCTCGTTTTACCGATTTTTTATGTTTTTTGCGTTTATTTTATTTTGGGCGTTTTTTTTTTCGTTTTGAAGCTTTTTTAGGTTTTTGGCGTTTTTTTTATATGGTAAATTTTTTAGTTTTGGTGCTTTTTCTCATTGTAGCTTTTTGTAGGGTATCTTGCGCTTTTTTATTTTGGCAATTTTTTTTAATTTCGCGATTTTTTTTTATTTTGGAAACTTATATTAGTACTATATTTTTTCTATTTGGAGCTTTTTTCCTTTGGTGATTTTTTTAGGTTCTATGCGATTTTTTGTGTGTTTTTTCCGTTTTGGTGCTTTTTTCTCGTTTTAGCGATTTTTTAAGGTTTTTTGGCGTTAATTTGTTTTGGCGTTTTTTTTTTTAATTTTGGAGATTTATTCATTTTAGCAATTTTTTTAATTTTTGCAATTTATTTTAGTGTTAGAATTTTTTTAAATTGGTGCTTTTTTCGTTATGGCGATTTTTTTTTGGTTTGGCGATTTTTTATTGTTTTAACGATTTTATAATTTTCGGATTTTTTAGTTTTGTCGTTTTTGAAAATTTCAAGGCTTTGGCTCTTACGCTTTCCAAGATACAGCGAATACGAATACATTCGTATTCGCCTGAAAATGACCGAATATTCGACAATTCGAATACGAATACGAATATTCGGTCATCACTAGTTTACATACAATTGTATACATACATGGGATTTTAAAATTTTCGTTACACGTTTTGGAACACCCTTTAATTCTTAACTTTTATATATTTGTTGTTGTAGCGACTAAAGTTCTACATACTCTGTTCAAATTTCAGATCCGTAGCTCTTACGATTCCTCAGAAAATATCCTTCTTCCGAAAACATGAAATATGTTTAATTATAAGAAAAAGAGTTAAAGTTTTCCATTATTTTTTTTATTGTTTTTTTTTTAAATAAGAAGCTCCAATCTTGTTCATACTGAAGTATGAAATAAGTTAATTTAATAAAAACGTAATAAAAACTAGTTTTCGGTAGTTATTTTGTATGGGAAAATAGAGTTTAAACTTTCCAGCTCTAAAACCGTCTGCTCGATTTTGCTGATTTTTAATAGCAAAATTTTTCGGAAAATTATAGACACACCAGTCTAAGAACGAAGTCTCTAGCTGTTCTGGGAGCTTCGGAAAACTGATTTCACGTACAGACAGACGGACAGACGGACGTCGCTTGTTCGTCTTCCCTATGCATAAGGATCCAGAATATATATACTTTATGTGTCGCTTATTAATATTGTGGAAATTACATACGGAATGGCAAACCTATATATACCCTTTTACAATTTTTTGGTAAAGGGTATAACAAAAATTCATTTATTAATTTATTTTCAAATTTAATATTCCCTAATATGAAACGCAAGTTTGCAACAACCAGTATGGCTGCTACGTTCGAAGAGTATTGATTGAATTCATAGCTATCAACTGAATTCAGTTTGGTCGTTTGGCCGACCCAAACTTACACACGACCAAACTGTGGTTTAAGGTTCAATCAGACGTGCCATACATAATGTCATAACCAAAACCAAAATTCAATTGGTTCCTATGTTTATGGCTATGGCGCTATGTCGAGTCACCTATAACCGCATACAGTGTTGGCCATAAGTTTGGTTCGAACAGCTGTTTTGTATGGTTTCGTTCACAGAGTTTAAGTCTGGAGTTAGGAATATATATTAGGGTGGGTAAATTTTTCTTGTAAGTAGGAGTATAGCAAAAATGTAATCTGCAATCAATTCTAAGAAAACTTGACTAAGAAAGTATGGGTCTAAAATCGAAACCTAGCTCCCGCCGAGAGACATAATGGAATCTTGAAAATTGGTTTCAAAAAATAATTGGTAATGAGAGCAAAATACTGTTTTATGCAAAAATTACACATTTTTAATGTTCTGTGAACATTTCGTGAAATGAAAATGTAATTTTATTACTGCGACCTCTTTGTCTGTGCGAACGTCTATCCGTCTGTCCGTCCGTCACAGTGCCCATTCTCTAAAATAGCTAAAATTTAGACAGAATATGTAGTTAGGTGGCCGCTACAACAACAAACACTGAAAACAACAAAAATAGGAAGTCTAACAGGTGCCCCAATAGAAGAAAATGTATTTTGGCTGTAACTTTCAAACCGTTAGAGGTAGAAACTTCACAGAATATGTAGTTGCATGGGCGGTACAAGAAATACTAAAAAATTTAAATGCTAAAAAATAGAGGGTGCCCCAAAAACAAAAAAACGTATCTTCAAATATCATTCAATCCATTTTGTAAATTTTCCATACATAAATACATATATATGTATATTGCACGGTACTCGTACTACACAACATTACATATGCGAGCCTTATACTTTGCTCAATTTATTTAATAATTCTGTGCTTAATTCTGATTCATCTTTTGAGCCATTTTTAAAACACCTTTATTTATCAAATTTACCTAAAACTGAAGTTTGTAATGTTATTGGACAATAAGTTAGACCACAATTTATTTTAATTAAAGTTTTATTTCGTAATTAAAACAACAGAACCCAAGTCTTTTGTACAATCCATTCGGGGTAGTTGGGTTCGACTTTCTATAGTCACTGCCATAACGCTATCACGATTTTTTGCAATTCCTCGTCGTGAGACATGTGTTAGCAACTGCACACACCGCTCGGTTTTCTGAATGTGCGACGGAATTCCTGGATCTGACAGTGGTACATTATCAGATTTAATATACTCCAATAGGTGCTCGTGTGGATGCTCAGATAATATGTCGTCATTATCCAAGTCGAATCTCTGCAATTAAAATTAACTGGATGCTTTTTATAAGTCCTGAGTTTAGTTGAGTCGTACAATTGTTCACGACAATACAAAATTTTGTTGATGGCTCTTTCACGGACAAGTTTCCTTTCGTCGAAAAGCATTGTTAACAATATATTTTCGGGATGCGTGAAAAATGCATTGTTTTGTATCGTTTTGTTTACAATTTCTCGAAGATTTTGTGGTAAAAATTGCGTTGACTTAATAAATTTATAAAAAAACACACTGTACCATGTACTACTGAATTATAAAATTTTACATTAAAATACATCGGTACATAAACTTTCATAATAAAGTTAGCCAATATTTTTAAATTTGTTGAAGGCAAACTAGTTGCAACATATAGTCGCAGCAGTCTGCTGGCGTTTGTTAATTATCGAGAATGAACAATTTGTCCCAGTTGCATGCTAGCTACATCTTCCGATACAGCTTTGGCTATTCGGAAGAGGTATAGAACGTCAGTAGAAAGATTTTTGTCATCTTTAGCGTGCAAAGGTGGAGAAATTTTTCCCAAAGAAATTGGTTCAAAAACAGGTAAAGCCTAGAACGAAATGTTTGTTTTACTTTTAAGGGACTTACATAAAGCGTTGATAAAATAGATGCATGTTTACCGGAAGTTGTTCACAGATCTGAGTAAATTTCCTCCAAATCCTCACTAGCAGTTCGTGGTCCATTTGTAGTAGATTTTTCTAAAGCATTGAACAAATGGCGAAGCAACAAACAAACAAATCAATGTAATGGGTTATTCAACGAAACTTCAGACTTTCGTATAATTCCATTTTCAGTTCCAGTATTGGTGGGTGGGTTCCTCATCGCAGCAAACTCCTACAAAGCTGATAAGCGGTAATTTTTTTTTCCTTGAAGAGCTCACGTAATTGCAGTTATTTAGTACTGGAGTCCTCAGCGTCAACTTTTATGTGACCCAACAACTTCCTACCCGGCTCTTTAACAATCACTATATGAGACTCCTTTTCCACTCTCGGATGGTATTTTCCACTAATTTCTTCTCGTGTCAGTGCATCATTTTTTCTGCCATCAAAAGAAAAAGCTAGTAAGGCTGAATCATTGTTTTGCATACGACGAACGGACTCTCTGCTTTTCATTTTTTCACGACCTACTTTGGATTTATCCATAATAATTGGTTCCCCATTTTCGTCAGTAAAGCCAATGTCTTTAAATAAAGCTGTAGCTAAACACAAGGCAACTCTGTCTGAAACGCCGAATCTATCACACATGATAGTAAAATTAATTGAGTCGTATCTCTTAGCGTATGTTCGGTCCCCGTTTGTACATAATCGGCTCTTTTGCAGCTGGTATTGCAAATTCGATTTCAGACGCGACATCCATTTGTGAAGAGTCGAACCTATATGAAGGATCTAAGGTAGCTGGGAATTCGCTGTACAGTTGGTCTACTATATTTAACACGCATTTAGGAATTGTATTCTTTCTGCTGGTGTGTTGGTCAATCATGAATGCTTTGAGAGGATTAAGAATTAATCCTTAGGAGCATGGCATTGTTTTTGTGCAACTGCATTTACCGATATAAAATATATCATTCAACGATGTCTCAAATACTGAAAATGTTATACCTTTTGATATGTTTTTTACCTCTTTATGATATTTGTTGAGAAATATACACAGAAAAAAGTGTTCACCAATTAATATTTTTAATTAAGAATTTAATTATATTAATTAAATTTTTAATTGTATTAATTAATTTGACTGGAAAAATTTAATTGATATTATCAAATTGTTTATAGGTGAAAATGTAATTAATTTTTTAATTGATACTACAAATATTTTAATTGTACATGTACAATATACATTGTACATTGTACTAGGTATGTAACGAATGGTCGCATTCTTAAATTATTCACTTAATTTGGCTATTTGCATTCGCATTTGCATTCGCTAAAATAAATGTGATAATTTAAAGCGAATACTTAACACAAAAAAAATTTGTAGTCTTACGAAAATAGTTTTATGACGAAAATTTTTTTAGCCATCATGAAAAAGATACAAATACTTAAAAGTAACTGGGATTTGAATCACAAAAACAGCGGTGTTTGCAACTATTTTTCAGTCTTTGAATAAAAAAGGCAGTGTTTGCTTTGCGCGAAAATATTTTCTATTTAAGACTAGTCTGTTCAGAACTTTGAAAAGCGTTGAGCACCATACATTACTTCGTACAAAAAATTTGAAATGCAAACAACATTTACTAGTCCTTGTTTGTTGTAAATTCCATGCGACACAAGTATCACTCATATTATGACAAATTAAAATGTTGAAGATAACTAACTATGTTTCATATGTTTTTCCCATGATGTACAGACTACTACTTTGCAAGATTTTTTCATGAACAAGTCACGCCAATTTTTCTTAATGTGTATCTCGACAGCATTTCACATGAAATGTTGAACAAAGTAACAGACCTTAGGGTCAAAAGAACGATTGCCTAACATCTTGTAAATTAATTTTTAATTATCTATACTAATTTTATTATTTCATATATCTTTCTGTTTTAAAAATTTGTATTTTTAATAAATTAATATATGTGTATTATCTCAATTCAAGAATAAATTTAAATGAAATACTATATGTAGTACATCTATCTATACAACACAACTTTATGTTCTTATACAAATTTATTTCCATGTGATATTTGAAAGTATTGCAATATTTGCATTCGGTTTCACATTCGCTTTCACATTCGCATTCGCTAAACTGGTATTCGTTACATCCCTACATTGTACAGACATACATATATCTGCCAGACTTAGGCATTTTCAATTATATTAATTTACAATTTACAAAAATGTAATTGTAATTGAAAATTTTTTTAATTATAATTGTAAAATGTAATTGTAATTAAAAATCTTCAATTGCAAAAATTAATGGTAATTATAATTATTTCAATTTCAAATTAAATCAAATTGTAATATACTTTTTCTTACAAAAAATTCAAATACATTTTTGTGCAAATAATTTAAAAAAAAAAACTAACTTTTATAAATTTTTAGTACATCAAATATTATTTGAGGCTATAATTGCAGAATTGGTGTAACCCACATCTAGTCTTTTGAACAATTGTTCTTTTTAATTATTTAAATGCTTTATTACTTTGCAATATTATGATCTGTCTATACAGCTCAATTTTCTTAAGAATAACAAAAGGTGGCTTACTCTACTTTTTTTGATAGCATTCAAAAAACCAATGTGTTTGTATACTATGTACGTAAGTAGAATAATTTCAATTTCAGTGAATCATAAATGGCACGCGTGAGTTATATCCACACAAAAACATAAATGTGAAAAACAGGTTAAGTTCCTTTCCAAAATTTTGGGCATCAAAAGTATTGAGATAAAAATTTTGACCAAGTTCGTGTTTGGTACAATACCTATCACTCCAATATTTGATGCATTATATAAATTTGTAATCGTAAGGGTGTTATATAATTTCTAGATAATGTGGTAACTTGGCTTCCTGTACACACTGCGTGCATTGGCCGGAACTTGGCCTGGATTTTTTAAAGTGACCTAGTCTGAAATGAAAGCATTGAGAGTTATTGTTTTAACAGTCAGACAAGAGCGTTTAGCAGATGACAATTTTTAAAAAAAGTGCATATTTTTTCGTTCGTAGTTAACGATATATAAGATACTAATTAATTACGCAAGTAGGATTGTTTTAATAATTTTTGAAGTTTGTTATTATTTGTAACCATTCCAATCATTTTCTTTAATTACTTTATTAAAAAACTAGTTTTCCAATTACATGTATATGTAATTGGTTTTTTTTCGATTGTAATTACATCTATTTTCAGCTGGTTCTGTTTGTAACATGTAATGAAATCATTTCCAACATAATTATTTTTAAATGAAATTCCCTTTTTTATTTTCAATTACAACAAAATGTAATTGAAAATTATTTCTTTCAATTACAAAGGCAAAAATTTTGTAATGAATGGGTAATGAATTACATACTTAGTCTGATGTGTGTTATCTTCTTTGGAAAAGGGCTAATAAAAAAGGGCAGATAGTGAAGCATTATACGATTAATAATCATTTTACAACTCTGCTATTGTGCGTTTTGATAATTTTTATAACATCGTTGCAGCGCCTCTAGTGTTAAGAAGACTAATTACTCTTAGCTGCATATCGCACTAGTTTTTCTAAAGACGGTCAACTCAAAATTAACAAATTTTCAGTAGAGGCTAGCTCACAACATCAAACAAATACGAGTAGAAAATGTTAAAATAGAACTAAAAGAGATATCCTGGACATGAACAAGTGTTTCAAGTAAACATTTTGAAGTTCACTTTAAATTTTAATAATTTAACTCTCGGCTTTTAACTGAACTAACTCTTTGCTACATCAAAGGTGGCAAAATCGATCCATTTCATATACGGAGCAAATGTTATCAGTTCAACCTTGCTTTGAATGATTTTTGAATCTTCAGATCATTTACCTTAAATCTTATCTATTAATAGACAATTGTTGCATTTTAAGGAATCTGCCTTTATTACTTTTGTTGTGGCCGTACCACCAAAAATGACACCAAATTAATGAGTTCACTCAAAAGAAGTCGTCAAACCAGGAAACCAGATTTCTTCCAACATAAAAATTTTTCAATTCACAGTGAGATCTTTGATTAAATTTGTAGAAAACGTGAAATGAATATTATTCGAACGAATACTAGACAGAAATTATTAAAAAATTTTGAATTCAAAAATTGCATATTTAAAAAAATATATATTTGGCTTGGCCAACAAAATCGACAGAAAACGTTCGATCAGCAACTTGTATTGAAAATGTTTGAGAACTTTTTTGTTATTATTGTTTGAATTTAATTTGTTCCAACATTTATGAATTGATTAGGCTAAAGTTCTTATCGCTTTTTAAGCCAAATTGCATGTCATAATTACTAAATACAAATAACACCAAAGTTAATTGTAAATATTCTGACAAACACTTAGTAGAACGGAATAACTAGCTGTTTTCGAAGGCCACTACAACTTCGTCATTAGGGTTCTTTGTGTTTTGGTCCACTGTGTGTGAGGTCAGTTGATGTATATTTCTGCTTTTTCAATGCAAATGGTTTATAATTCATCTGATTCATCGTATTACAATTTGCTGAAAGCTTTTTGTGTAATGAAAGCTACATTATGCCATCCCTAAATTTACAACAGCTATTTAATTTGCTTATTTTTGTTCTACTTAAGTAAGAGTAATCCTTGAAATGTTTTATGTCGTAAGAAAAAATTTTAATCGTATGACAGCTTTAATAAGTACTCAACAACTGTAGAGTATTTTTGAATCCTTAACATTCTATTTGGATTCTCGAAACTTGGTTTATCACCAGCAAATCTCAGTAGTGTAATTTGTAAAGACGTTACAATTTACTAATTGAGTTGGTGGTTGTTGAATTGTAACTCAAGTTTACCAGACAGAAAATATAACTAAACTTATTTATAGAATAAATAAGTAACGTGAAAGTATCATAATCGCGGGTGCCAAGCTCTTGAGTAAACAGTTGTACATAAATACATATTCACACAAGTAGGCTTCAATTAAATTTAAATTAATTTTGATAAATTACAAAACAAACTGCTGATGTTTTTATGTTCATCATTATAAGAAGGCCTAAAGGGGGAAAGCCGATAAAATAAAATAATAATTACAAGTGCACGACTGAAGAGTTAGAGATAAACATCACTACTACATACAACAATAGAAAAGGATAAATGTTATCATTAAATTAAAGCCAAAATGTTTGCACAAAAATCCAAAACGACTGCTTCAATTGCTTCACAATACAGCTCGTAACTGATTTTTCAACCAACGAACTCGCCAAATCATCAATTTTACTATATTCTTTTTTCTCCTTTAAATTGTGTGAGAAAGCGTGTTTGTATCTTCTTATTGTTTAAATAGAATTGCACTTTGCGTTGCCAAAAAAAAAAAAAAAAGTGGCACGCGTCAAGCGTCTTTCCTCTTATAGCGGGAAAATAACAAAGATTGCCAACAACTAACAAACTGTGTTTATAAACAACTCTATTTAAAAGCAGTTAACCACGTAATTGTTACACGTGCTGTGAACGTCTGCCATTTATAATTTCTTTTTTGCGGTCTTTTACATACAACCGTTTACGGTGGCGTAGCGAATTGTTTTTTTTTTCATTTCATTCTTTAACTTTTTTAATACCAAGTCAGCTTATGAAATCAACTAGTTTCACACTATATTCGAACATTTCAAATTTCTAAATGTATTATAGCAACCACCCTCTCGCGTGCGATAATAAACATTCATCATTTTTCCTTTTCAGGAAGTTGTAGTGCGTTAGAAAAAATTTATCAGCTAGTTCTCAATTTAATGCTTCATTTTAGCAACTTTCGAATATTTTCTCACCAAAGTGAATACGGCTGCCAGATGAGGTTTCTAAAATTGCATATAATTTAATGCTTGTTATTTTATAATTATTGAATTATTTCTCAATTCGTTATGCACGTTTGTATCAGCGATTAAACTGTCTATTGCTAGAAAATCTGAAGTTACAATGGATGTTAGAGGATTTTTTGTTATTAATCCTAAGAAAATTAGCAGCTTTTTCTTCTATTTGTGTCATGATTTGATGTTCGAGGCTTTTGGTGGTATTAAGTAGGGATGCCAATCGGGATTGATTTTCGGAAATCCCGTGATTCGGAATTTTGTAAATTCCGACTCGGGATTATCGGGATCCCGGAAATTTACGGGATTCCGGGATCTAAACTTCTTGGTAAAATAAATTATTTTTTTTAAATAAATATAACTTTAATAACAAAATTTATGTATTTTTAAAGTTAAAGTTAAGGTTTAAGTTATCTTTAAAGTTAACAGTTTTCTAATAGGAGTATGAAATAAAAATTAAAAGAATTTTTCTCATCTATTTTTAAGTTGATTAATCACATTTGATGTTAGAGAATTTATAGTTAAAACCATAACTAAATATGAATTTTTTTTTCTATAATATTAACCAAAAAGAAACTACATACATACAAATGGATTTTGAAAAACGAAACTCATAAATATTTCTTACGTTTACGTCAACCGATTCTAAGGAGATGTCAATAATACTCAATTGTTACCCAAAAGTAGATAAAGGCTACATAATTTTTTTATAGCATTGAGGAGTCGACATACATCTTAACTATCTGCAATTATGCAATTATGAATAAATTTCCGCAAGAAATTTCTCCCTTTTCCAAATACATTATCTTTGAAATAATTCCCCGGGAAAATAATATATAATAAGACGGAATAAATATTTCAAACTTATGACTTTTTCAAATGTTATTTCCCTTCCAAAGCTCATATGCTTGTTTTTGTTTTCAAAATAATTCTTAGTTGTATATTGCAGCACCTTTGATGAAAATAACCATAAGAAAGTAGTTAATGTATTTTGCTGTTGTATAAGAAATATGTCATGACTATTCATTAAACTGTTAAAACTGCACGTATAAAATTGTATAGGACTTTTAAATATTATAAAAAATAAATATAATAATAAAATCCCGAAAAATAAATATAATAATAAATTCCCGGATTGAATTTTACAAATCCCGGAAGTCAGGATATGTCAAATTCCAAAAAACCCGGGATTTCGGGATTGGGGATTTCCCGTTTGGCATCCCTAGTATTAAGTAACAATGAACAAATTAGATCGCCTGCCACTTTCGTTTATTTATAACTAAAGGCCCAAAAGTTCCATGTCCGGTTACAAATTTCTATTTCAAGTAACATCGAAACAATTAAGAGTTCATATCTGTGTCGAAATTCCTAATAATTTTGACTAAACCGCGTCATGAACTTCTAGAGAGAATTTAAATTTAGGCTTTTCTTTCCTTTTAACTAATTAGTCAAGCGACAATGTTTTATAGCCGAGCGTTGTAAGGAACTTGCAAATTAGATCACATTGAGTATGAACTGTTTTGCCAACTTTCCAGATTTTTATAAGGTTTGGTAAACTGTGGAATGTTTTACTTAATAGTAACAAATAGTGCCCGATAATGCATCAAAACCATTATGCTATAAAAACCACTTAGTCTAAATATGAGAGGAAGAGACATGAATAAATTTAGTAAAGTGCACCTCGCACCCGAAGGATTCCGTACGAACACTACTTTTTGTAAAACTATACGAACTTTTTAGTTTTGGGGCTTATTTCTTTTTGGCGCTTTTTTAGTTTTTGCGGTTTTTCTTGTTTTGGGTATTTTTTTCGGTTTTTGGCAATTTATTTTAAAACATTTCTTTAATTTTAGCAATTTTTTATTATACCCTTTACCAAAAAAATGGTTAAAGGGTATATATAGGTTTGTCATTCCGTTTGTAATTTCTACAATATTAATAAGCGACACATAAAGTATATATATTCTGGATCCTTATGGATCTGTCCGTCTGTCTGTACGTGAAATCGGTTTTCCCAAGCTCCCAGAACAGCTAGAGACTTCGTTCTTAGACTGGTCTGTCAGAAATTTCCCGGAAAATTTTGCTATTGAAAATCAGCATAATCGGGCAGACGGTTTCAGAGCTGGAAAACTCAAACTCTATTTTGCCATAGAAAATAACTACCGAAAACAAGTTTTTATTACTTTTTTATTAAATTAACTTATTTTATACATCGGTATGAATAAAATTGGTATTTATAATTAACAAAAATTTTTAAAATTTAACAAAATAAAAAAACGTTTCCAGGGTTGGAAAACTTTCACTTTTTTCCTAATAATTAAACATATTTCATGTTTTAGGAAGAAGGCTATTTTCTCAGGAACGGTAAAAGCTACGGGTCTGAAATTTGGGCAATGTATGTAGAACTTTGCTCGCTACAACACCAAATATATAAAAGTAAATATTAAAGGGTGGTCCAAAACGAGTGACGAAAACTTTTAAAATCCCATGTAATACACATACAATTGTATGTACATATGTATATTGACACTTGAAATTTGTAAAATTAGTGTCCCTTTATATAGGCTACAACAATTAACACTAAAATTAAAATAATTTAAATTAAAGGGTGGTCCATCAGTTAATAAAATTTTGATTATGTAATTTTGACAAATTGTTATATCTTGGAAATTGTAAGAGTTAAACTCTTGAAATTTTCAAAAACGGTCAAACTAAAAAATCCGAAAATTATAAAATCGCCAAAAATTTAAAAAAATCGCCAAAACGAAATAAATCGCCAAAATGAAAAAAAACGCTAAAATTAAAAATAAACCCCAAAAACCCAAAAAATCGCCAAAACGAGAAAAACGTGTCAAAACTAAAAATACATTTCTACAATGACAAAAAAAAACGCCAAAACCCGCAAAAATCACCAAAACAAAAAAATGCTTATATGAACAAAAATCGCCAAAGTAAAAAAAATCGCCAAACACCGAAAAAATCGCCAAAACAAAAAAAAAATTGCCTATATGAAAAAAAATCGCCAAAAATTAAAAAAATCGCTTATATGAAAAAAAATCACCAAAATCAAAAAAATCGCCAACTCGAAAAAAAATCCCCAAAAATTAAAAAAACGTCAAAAACCGAAACAAATCGCCAAAACGAGAAAAAAGTGTCAAAACAAAAAAAAATTCCCACAATGACAAAAATCCGCAAAAATCGCCAAAACAAAAAAAGTTCTTATATGAATAAAAATCGCCAAAAATTAAAAAAATCGCCAAAAATTAAAAAAATCGCCAAAACGAAAAAAAATCGCCAAAAACCGAAAAAAATCGCCAAAACGAGAAAAAAGTGCCAAAACAAAAAAAAATTCCCACAACGACAAAAATCCGCAAAAATCGCCAAAACAAAAAAAATTGCCTATATGAAAAAAATCGCGAAAAATTAAAAAAATCGCTTAAATGAAAAAAAATCATCAAAATCAAAAAAATCCTCCAAAACGAAAAAAATCGCCAAAATTGAAAAAACGCCAAAAACCGGAAAAAATCGCCAAAACGAGAAAAAAGTGTCAAAACTAAAAAATTGCCAAAAAGAAATAAAATCGCAAAAAAAAATTGCCTGTATGAAAAAATAATCGCCAAAATGAAAAAACAAATTGCCATAAGGAAAAAAGTCGCCAAAATAAAAAAAACGCCAAAAACCGAAAAAAATTGCCAAAACGAGAAAAAAAGTGTCAAAACTAAAAAAATTACCACAAAAAAATAAAAAAAGTAAAATATATAAAAAATAAAAAAATCGCCTAAATAAAAAATAATCGTCAAAATCAAAAAATCGCCAGAACGAAAAAATCGCCGAAATTAAAAAAAAACGCCAAAAACTGGAAAAAATCGCCAAAACCAAAAAAAAATTGCGTATAAATAAAATAAATTGTTAAAATTTAAAAAGCACCAAATTGAACATAATGCCAAAAAACTAAAAATTGCACTAGAGAAAAAAGTATGCACTTTTTCACAAAATTAATATGTACCTACATATCTCTGTGCTTATGTATGTATCTCTATACTACATAGACGCACTTTGCTAAAGGGTATATAAGATTCGGCACAGCCGAATATAGCACTTCTACTTGTTATTGGTGCCTTTTTCGATTTTTTCCGGTTTTTGAAATTTTTTTTAGGTTTTTTGATGCCCGTTTTTTCATTTCAGCTCTTTTTCAATGTTAGTGATATTTCGGTTTGCGGCATTTTTTAACTCTGGCACTTAGTTTAAGCGATTTTGAAAATTTCAAGAGTTTGCCTCTTCCTGTTTCTAAGATACAGAAAGTTCTTCAAAATAAATAAAATAAATAAACTAAATATAGTCGGTATTAGTGATGCACGAATATTCGTATAGGTATTCGAATTTTCGAATATTCGGCCATTTTCAGGCGAATACGAATGTAGAAATTTGTGTTTTGTATCATTTTCAAATATTATTCAATGACGATCATAATAATTTTGGGTACTTTTTATTAACTTTAAAGTTCGCGAACAAGAGTGCGAAGTCCTTTTTCATAACAATTTTTTTAATATTTCATATTGCATATAATATTCGTATTCGTATTCGAAAATATCGTTTCAAATATTCGTATTCGTATTCGTGAATATCAAAAATTGACATTCGTTACATCACTAGTCTGTATGATACAATAGGATTTCAAAATATTTCGTTGCTAGCGTTACAACACCCTTTAGTATTTAACCCTTTAGTCTTTAGTCATATATTTGTTGTTGAAGCGGCCAAAGTTTTACATATTCTATGAAAATTTGTCGAGAAACTTTCTGTGACAGACAGACGGATATAGTTGCGAAGACAATAACGTTACTTTCCATGATTCATATAATTTATATCATATTCAGCAGGATTCGCTGTTCAGTTTTAACCGAAATCGAAACAGCGGTTTCTTAGGTCAAATAGTCGAAACCAGAAACTGGCAAGAAACCCGTAAATTATTCAAGAAATTTTTTTAATTATTGTTTCTTTAACATTATTTTTTTGTCAATCATTAGTAATGATTCATTACTAATGATTTAAGAGGGGTACATAATACTGAGAGCGGTAAATAATACTGGCCATGGTAAAATAATAACAGGTACATGCACAAGCCCAGCCTGTTAATGTATATAGTACAAATAGTTGTCAAACTTTAAATACAAGCTGCACAACTGTGTTGTAAATAAAATGATTACATTATTGCCAATAAAATTCCATATTGCTGTATCTCCAATTACACCTTGAAGAAAATTACACAACACATCTTTTGTGTACGTTAAATTAAAACAAAAATAAATTAAAATAGAACCCAAACTAGAATTGCATACATATTATACATTAATCTAATTGCATGGCCTACACATGAGAGTAGAAATTACACATTGTCTAATTACACACAGATTGGCAACACTGAATGAAGCATGAATGCTGCGTCTCCAATTGTACTTTAGTTATCCTGCTCAAAGCATAAGCATAAAGCTAGGTAGTAGTACAGATTTGCAAAACCAAAACCGGTCGGTTTAAGTAAATTTTAAACCGAAATCACGGTTTCAGTTTTTAGCAAATTCTAATATTCAGTATATTCCTTTCTTCCCGCTTTAGCCGAACCATGCGGTTTCTATTACACTGTTTCATGGTAGATTTCGTTTTAGGGGTTTTTAGTGTATGTCCGAGCCAATTGTAGTTTTTTCCTTTTATTTGATTGTTGATTTATCGTCAGCAGCGACTATCCTGTTCGTTGGTGACTACCCTTGTTTCGTAAGCATCTGTTGCTAAGGGTTTGAACTTTATTCCTTATAATCTCGTTTACCAGTCAAGTTTTGGAACCATAGAGCAGAATCCTTTCACGCATACATCTTTAGCCTTGTGAATACACGAAGTAATCGAATACTCTTTTGTTCTAAACTAAAATATTTTAAAAAAGAAATAAAATAACATTCAATTTATTGGAACCACATCCCTGGCCACAATTCCTTTCATATGAGAACTCTAAACTTTATAAAATTTAACTATTTTATAGTGAGTTAACATCTCGGCAAAATCTAGTACTTATGTGATTTCACATAAAATCTAGAAGATTTCGATCAGATTTCAAGTTTTTCAAAATATACTTAAAATCTAGTCAAATTTAATAATGTAACCATGGTTTTTTTCTAAAAGTTGTACTAAAAAATAAAATTACTTACTTTGAACGGTGTGTGGATTAGCTATATTGCAGTTGCTTGGTTGTAATTTAGGAAAAACTTCAGGCAATGGTTCTTGTTTTAGATAAGAAATCTTTAATAATGTAAGAAAAACTTCATTAAGATTTTAGTTGAAGTCGTGCAGGTGTAAACGCCCTATAATTATAAAATTTTACTGTTTAATTTATTTATTATTTATTATTTATTTTCCATTTCAAACACAAAACTCTCTGAATCAAATACTAATTTTTTCAATTTGGTTCCTACAAAGAAATTTTAAATTGAAATCCAAAACTTTGTAATAATTTGTTTGGAAAAAACCACGATTTTTTCAATCAACAGATTTCTGAGTCAACAAAATCTTTTAATGAAAATAAAAAGTAAATAAAATAAATAACTGTTGTGTACAGTATGCAATTTCTATATTGGAACAGAAATGTTCTCTTAACAATTTTGTTACAAGTATTACTTGTTTGTTTGAAATAAAATTTTGATTCAGTAAATATTTTTTACTATTCCAGTAAAGAGTTGGATCCAATTTTGTTTTAAGCAAAACAAAAAACAATATGGAGTGAAAAATTCTACTTGATACAATTAATATAAAGTAATACTTGTAACAAAATTGTTAAGAAAAAAATTAAGTTCGAAAAATAATAATTAAAAATTAACTTAAATTAAAAGCCAGGGGCCTGTGGCAAAAATTAAATAAATATACTTAATAGTAACAAACCAAAAAAGTTTGTCTTAAGTAGAACAAAAAATAAGCAAATTAACTCACATGTGCATAATTAGTAAAGAATAAACGACAATGATAAGTCTGTTGTAAATAGGGTTACCACCTTTTTTTTGGAAATAAAGTACATTGGTTATAAAAGGTTAAAAAAATAAAGTACACAACATCAAAATAAAGTTCAATTTAGTTTTCTTTATTGTTAAATTTAAAGGCATATTTTTTATTGCTTTTCGCAAGTTTTATCAAATAATTATCATTACTAAACAATTGCACAGCATCATTACAGTCTATATTTAAGTTAAAATAAATTAAAAGTTAATTTTTTATCAGATTCAGAGACGCTTTGTTTCTTTCGTCGCGCCATTTGCTATTCATTACAGAAAAAACTCTTTCTGTAAATGCTGACGTGGCAGGGATAGATAGTAGAAACGAAATTACTTTGTACAAATTCAATAAATTATCATCAGTCTTCTTGAATAATTCTCGCCATTTATTTGCAGTAGACAATTCTGCAAAACCCTCAGAACTGTATATTTGAGCATAAATTTTGTTTAATACCACAACTTCTCCATAAAGTTCATCCATATTTATTTTAAGTTTCTGCAAATTTAAATTTTCAATTATGTTAACAATATTATCAAATTCAATATTGCTCTTTAAATTTATATTGCTAA
The DNA here is from genome assembly GCA_905220375.1 of Tachina fera. Taxonomy (NCBI): domain Eukaryota; kingdom Metazoa; phylum Arthropoda; class Insecta; order Diptera; family Tachinidae; genus Tachina; species Tachina fera. Next base: position 76,658,988 of record LR999963.1, read on the forward strand.
TTGTAAATAACCAGTTTGTATTATTGAAATCAAACCATTTATGCAGGTACTCTAAGGCTTTATCAATAAATAATACAAAATTCATGTGAATTTCTCTTGTCAGTTCCGTTGAAGACAAAATTTTAATTCTTTTGCCTGTTTCATAGCCAAAAAAGAGATCTTGTTTTCTTTGTGTTAGTCCATTTCTTAGATTGACCATTATTCCATGAATATCTAAAACTGTTATACAGGGTGGCCCAGAAAGACCGAAGTGGTGTGAATTGCTTATAACTTTTTATTTAAGAGATATTTTTTTAATTTTTTTTTTTAAAATACATTAAATTTATGGGGAATATTTTTGGATTAGTTATTAAAAATGATATCCCGCAAGTGGTGGCCATATTCTGCTTCGCACAAATGTGCTCTTTCCAACACATTTTCCATGACCTTTCGCAAAACTTCCGGTGGTATGTTGTTAATTTCTTCTCGAATATTGGTTTTTAACTCCTCAATAGTCCTAGGCTTATTAACATAAACTTTTCCTTTTAAATAGCCCCAAAGAAAACAGTCTGGAGCGGTTAAATCCGGGGAACGCGGAGGCCAATTAAAATTGCTGTTACGAGAAATTATTCTTTCACCAAAGATGTCGCGTAAAAGAGTCATTGTGGCCCTCGCAGTGTGCGCTGTGGCTCCATCCTGTTGGAACCATATTTGCGGATGGTTTTCCACGGCTGGCCTTACAAAATTTTGCAACATGGCCCGATATCGATCACCATTGACGGAAATGGCGACACCTTGTTCATTTTCAAAAAAAAATGGGCCAATGATCCTTTCTGAAGAAACACCGCACCAAACGGTACACTTAACTGGGTGCAATTGTCGTTGATGAAGTACTCTCGGGTTTTCCGTAGCCCATATCCTACAGTTTTGCTTGTTAACGAACCCATTTAATTGAAAATGGGCTTCGTCACTCATTATTAAGTTATGAATAAAATTTGGATTCTCTTGTGCTTTTTGCTGGAAATAAATTGCATAGTCAAGTCGTTGCTGGTAATCTGTTGGTTTCAATTCTTGGACAAGTTGAATTTTGTATGGAAACAATCCTATGGTGTGCAAAATACGCTGCAGCGACGTTCTTGAGAGGCCCAGTTGTGACGAACGTCTCCTGGTTGATGTTTCTGGATCCTCCCGAATACTCTCCTGTACCACTTGAATATTGTCAGCCGTGTGGACAGTTCGGTGTCTGCCTTACTGCTCCTTGTTCTCGAAAATTTGCAACCAGACGGTTTATTGTTGACTGAGAGGGTGCAACCCGCACATTAAATTGACGACGGTATGCACGCTGAGTCAACACAATGGACCGTTGATTTGAAAAGTAAATTTCAACAATTTGGGCACGTTGTTCAATTGTGTATTGCTCCATTATAAATTATCCAAGTCTTCTTTACAAAATACTGAAAAGAAAAGAAGAAAAAAATTATAATAAAAAAGTTATAAGGAATTCACACCACTTCGGTTTTTCTGGGTCACCCTGTACAATTGCCTTCTAGACATTTTATAGCTTTGTTAAATAAATTTAACATGTGACTGCAAAAATGTAAATAAATTTCAATCATATCATCATCAGTGTTGTTGAGCATCAATAAATTTTTTAAAATCATTGGACAGTTTTCTAAGCTTACAAAATAACTTCTAATAGGTGGCCAATTTAATAATAATGTGTCAACGCATGGCAAAAGAGAGAGCCATCTTGTTCCCACATGGCGTTTAACTTCATGGAAGTCTCCATCTACTGATGCTATAAATCTTTTCAATTCATCTCTTCTTACAGCAGAATGTGAAAAATGAGCATAAATTTTCAAAATAACATTTTCAATGTCATATGATAAAAAGCTCATGGCATGTTTCACGCAATTATGAACTATGTGTGCATGACAATTTCCTTTAATCAAACGTGGTACCAAATCTCTCATATTTGTAAATAAAGAATGGTTGACACCAAAATTAGCATTTGTATTGTCTGCACTTAGCGCAGATACATTATGAAAAGATAATTGGTATCGCTCCAATGACTTTTGAATTGCTTCAAACATAGCATCAGCTGACTCGTTGCTATTTTCATAAAAATCTATTAACTTGTTTTGAATACCATTTTTGGCAGTAAAATATTGTATCACTAATGGGAACAGTTTTATATTTTTTTTGTTAGAGGCGTCTGTTTGTAAACAGTAATATAAATTCCCTGTATTTATTTCATCTATTACATTTTGTAAAGCATGTGGTCCCAACACCTCTGTAACTAGTGCTTCCATTTTTGTTCTAGCTAGACGAATTCCTGTAGCTGCACTTGAGTTGACATAAATAGTTTTATTCAATTTTATAGTGCAATCCATGCTATTGTAGAATAAATTATGTTTTACAGTGTGATATGTTAGGGCTAACTCAGCTGCAACGTTTCCTTTATCACTGCTGAATGAATTTTTAGACGATGTGGAAGCAGGAGAGGTGTCTATAAATTTTTCAAGAAGTCCAGATGTTTTCTTCGTTTCTGATTTTAATTTGTGTTGCTTTGTTTGCAGGTGTTGTTTAACCTGAAAATAATATGAATAATCCTTTCATCATTTGACATTCGTTATACTACAAACACACTTACTTGTCCAATTCCAGCTAAAGCAATTCCAAATATTATTCCACACAATTTGCATTTTCCGTTATATTCATTTTGGGGATCTTTGGTTAGCCAATCACCGTATTCAATTTCCCATTGATTTTTGTACTTCTGCAACCGTTTATTCTTCTGTTTTATTGCATCAATTTTTTTCGGGTTTTTTTTTGGGGTAACATATTCAAAATCACTTTCATCCGTTTCATCTTCAAGATTACGTTTTGTAGGAGTATTTTCCTTACTAGAATACTTGTCCATTGTTTATATTTTTTTTATCATATATCTATAAAAACTATTAATCGTATTCTTAGAAGAAATAATACAGTAAGAATTTCTTATTGCACTCAAACAAAACAAAAAACAAAACAAACAGGTGAAATAGTGCTGCCAGATTATCTTTTCGGAAAAATCGTCAAAATTTTACCCTACGGCTACACCTAACATAATAAAAAGCAATTTATGTTGAGTGGAGATATGGTCTTCAAAATGAATAGAGAATCATATAAAAAACTTTAACAAATCGTCATTCAGAAAAAACTATTTTATTCCGTTCATTACGACCTGATTAAAATAATCCGAATTTGTTTTTAATTCAAGATAAATCAAACCATGCGAAATATAGTACTTTCGCGTACTTTATTGTTCTAATAAAGTATATAGTACAACTACTCGAAATAAAGTACAATACTATATTATATAGTACGGGTGGCAAGCCTAGTTGTAAATTAGAGATAATAAATTTGGGCTTTCATTACAAAAACAAAATTGAAATACTATGAATCAAAACAATTCACGTATTCCGTTTGCAAGAAAGTTTCGTATATAACGCAGAAATCTACATCAACTGACACCACACACAGTGGACCAACACAGCAGAAGAACGCTGATGATGAAGGTTTAGTGGCCTTCGAAAACGGCTGGCTGCTCCGTTCAACTATGTGTTGTCAGAATATTTAGAACTAACCTTGATGTTATTTGTTCATTAATAATTATCACATGTAATTTGGCTTAAAAAAGCGATAAGAACTTAAGCCCGTTCAAATAAATCATAAAAATAGAAACAAATTAAGTTCGAAAAATAATAATTAAAATTTAACATAGGTTATTTATTTTATTTGCTTTTTATTTTCATTAAAAAATTTTGTTGAATGAGACAATCTGTTGATTGTAAAAATCGGGGGTTTTTCCAAATAAATGATTACAACATTTTGCATTTGAATTTACAAATTTCTTTGTAGGAACTAAATTGAAAAAATTAGTATTTGATTCAGAGAATTTTGTGTTTGAAGTGGAAAATTTGTTTTTTCTGTGTAGTTACGAACACATGTGCTTTTCATTCAACATTTGTTGAAGTATAACAAAGACTTTTTTGTTAATTTCTCCAGTCCCCTGGTGATATTTTAAAGTTTTTAAACGAGCATGCAGTTTTTCCCCTTATTACTAATATTAAGCTGGGGGTGTGTTAATTAAATCAAATTCAACCTTTTTAACTCCGCTTTGTAGTGTTTTTTGTTTCATAGTTTTGTTGTATCTTTTAGCATTTATATTTTGTAATCGAGCTGGCAAATCTGTCATAAAAATGAAATTTTAGTATACCAAGCAAAGTCAGTAAAAAAGCAACAACCACCCACTCTTAAGGCCAAAGTTTCTGTAAAGCAACATCATCATAACCATTACTTTACGATTATCGTCATTATCATGATTGCAGCAGCAGCACAGGCAGAAGCAGCAGCAGCAGCAGCATCAGCAGCATTATTACCATTGACAATGTATCGCACTTAGCTACTTCTGTTGAAATACGTATTTCTTTCTTTTATTATATTTTAGTTGCACGGGCATTGTATTAGAGATACTTGTGCTTTATGCTCTTGTAAAGAGTTCTCTGGGGACCTTGTTTATGTCAACTTTTATTTATTTAATTTTTTTGTCATTCCTGAGTATAATTTATTTTTATGCGTAACATATGAGCTCAAATTGTTTGGTAAAATACTCTCTTCCGAACTGATGTTGGCTGGTTCACCAGTAGGACGTGGGGTGTGCGTATGTATGTGTACATATGTGTATTCGTTTGATGTTAAGGATTTATAAAAGAGGCATTTTAATTGTCATTGGTAGTCGTTATTGCAAACACTTGTTTTTTGATTGAGTGTATTTTTGACATTCAAGCATATTAGAAAAAAATCTGCACAGGAAGAGAAATATGTACATGTCATTACGATTAATTTCAAAAGATGTCAAATTTAATTTGTCTAACTGTCACATTTGTCATAACGTTGACAATAGTTAATATTTGCTAATGACTTTTTATATATACATCTATTAAATTATCTTTGACATACATTTAATGTTTTTATGCAAAAAAAGTTTAACTATTGTTTATGCAAAGAAGTGTCGTCGCATATATCAGAGGTTTTTAAGAACTTTGGCATAGCTTTTTTAGTGCACATTTACGTATATTTCGCTTAATTTGGTCCTTTTAATGCATCTGCATCTTAATTGTGGTTCTTATAATATCCTTTGTATCCATGTAACGATAAAAGTTAAAATTTTCGTTTCACTAAGGGCTAATAAATCAGTCAAAGCTTAAACGCTGGTTAAATTAAACTAAACTCAAAATTTAAATGTAGTTTAAACTCAAGAGCAGTAAATCAGTGAACCATACCTTAAGTGTAGTTTAAACAAGTAAGAGTGCTATATTTGACTGCGCCGAATCTTATATACCCTTTACCGTATTAAATATGTACATTAGAGTGGCCGTTAGTTGTATGCAGAATTGAGGGACGGACGCACCCCCCAAAACACAACTTATCGCTATGTAATTTTCTTGTATTTTTTATATGTACATAAAACTGAACCGATTTGAGGGTTGAGAATAAAAGAAATCAAGAAAAAACAAATAAGAGTGCTATATTCGGCTGTGCCGAATCTTATATACCCTTTACCAAAATGCGTTTATATAGTATAGAGATACATACATAAGCACACAGATATGTAGGTACATATTTATTTTTGCTCTAGTGCAATTTTTCGTAAGTAACCTCTCGGTATTTTTCTATCAAATATTTTTTTTTTTTGATATTAGCAATAAGTTGAATATCGATGCCATACTTTCTAAAAAAAGTTTTCAGGAGAGCAAAAAATAAACGGTTCATCTCTTTATACTTCGGAGTTTGGATAAAAGTTCATATGCAATTATTAAGGAATTGATTACATTTATATATATTAGTAGTAATAATACACTAGTAATTTTTAGTTTAATTATGAACCGCATTTATTCGGATACGAGTTTGGTGCATTAGGAATAATTTTAATTCTTGATACTTGATGAATAAGTTACTCGTTTGCTGCACTTATAGCTAAACAAACAAATAACGCTAACGTTATATCAAAACTATCCAATGAAAACAATATTTAATATCCCACTTGACCTGAGATTCGATTAAAACGAATGCTCACTAAAGCGAAGAAATTTCGAAAGAAGTTCGAAAAAAGTTTTAGTATTGTACCTCCATACCAACTTATTTTATTTATTAATCTTTGATTTTGCAAAATTAAGTGCCTCAATTTAGACATCCCATTGGTAGAGGTATATATCGGTATTATGTAAATGTTTATTCCTAAAGAATTTTTTCGAATTTGTGCAGCACAAAGGAACGGTTTCAGGGAAATGAAACGGAACATGTTCTTTAATTATTTTTATAGTTAGGACTGTACTTTAGCGATAAATTTTATTTCGATCTCCATTTACTAAAAATAAATTCAGTAAAGTGCGACTCTGACTTGCTCACGAACGCTTCGGTAGTAATACTATATGAACTTTAGCCTATATAAAATATAATTTTGGCATTTTTTTTGGTTTTAAGCTTTTTTAATGAAGTTTTTTAGTTTTGCAGTTTTTTTTTTGCGTTTCTGGCGTTTTTTAATTTAGTGCTTTTTTTAATTTTGGTGCCATTTTTCGTTTTAGTGATTTATTTTAGGTTTTCGGCATTTTTATTTGATATGGCGATTTTTTTTTGTTTTGGTACTTTTTTCTCGTTTTAGCGTTTTAGTTTTTGGCGTTTTTTTATTTTAGCGATTTTTTGACACTTTGGTAACATTTTTTAATTTTAGCGATTTTTTTTTCATTATGGTGATTTATCTTAGTTCTAGATTTTTTTCAGTTTGGTGCTTTTTTTGTTTTTGTAATTTTTTCGGGTCTTACCTTTTTTTTAATTTGGTGCTTTTTTTAGTTTTGGCCTTTTTTTCTTGTTTTATCGATTTTTTTTTTTTTTGGTTTTCGGGTTTTTTTTAATTTAGTGCTTTTGTTTAGTTTTGGTGCTTTTTTCTCGTTTTAGCGATTTTTTAAGTTTTTGCCGTTTATTTTTATTTTTTGTGACTTTTTTTCATAATGGTGATTTTTTTCATATAAGCAATTTTTTTCAGTTTGGTGATTTATTTAAGATTTTTTACAATTTGCTGCTTTTTTCGTTTTGGTGATTTTTTCGGGCCTTGGCTTTTTTTTAATTTGGTGATATTTTTAGCATTAGTGCCTTTTTCTTCTTTAAGCGATTTTTTGAGGTCTTTGGCATTTTTTTATTTGGTGCTTTTTGAGTTTTAGTGCTTTTTTCTCGTTTAAGCGATTTTTTTTTAGTTTTTGGCATATTTTTATTTTGGCGATTTTTTTTCATTTTTGCGATTTTTGACAGTATAGCGATTTTTTTCATTTCTGCAATATATTTTTTTTAATTTGGTGCTTTTTTGGATTTGGCGATTTTTTCGGGGTTTGGCGATTTTTTTCGGTTTGGCGATTTTATAATTTTGGGATTTTTTTGTTTTACCGTTTTTGAAAATTTCAAGAATTTGCCTCTTACGGATTCGAAGATACAGCAAGTTGTCCAAATTACATAGTCAAAATTACATAAACTGATAGAACACCCTTTAGATTTAATTTTTATAAAATACACTAATTTTACAAATTTCAAGTGCCTATACACACACATATGTACATACAATTACATGGAATATTAAAATTTTTCGTTGCTCGTTTTGAAACACCCTATAGTTTTTAACTATCATATATTTTATAATTTTTGTAGCGACCAAAGTTCTACATACTCTGTCCAAATTTCAGGTCCGTAGCTCTTACGGTTCCTGAGATAATAGCCTTCTTCCAAAAACATGAAATAAATTTAATTTTTAAGTTTCCCATACCCTGAAAACGTCTTTTAATTTTTTTTAAATTAAAAATACCAATTTAATTCATACCGAAGTATAAAATAAGTTAATTTAATAAAAAAAAAGTAATAAAAACTAGTTTTCGGTAGTTATTTTGTATGGGAAAATATAGTTTGAGTATTCCAGCTCTGAAACCGTCTGCTTGATTTTGCTGATTTTCAATATCAAATTTTCGGAAAATTTCTTTATAGTATACAGGTACATACATAGATACATACATACATATTTATTTTGTAAAAAAAAAATTAAAGTTTTTTGTAATAGAGTAATTTTTAGTAAGTGACCTCTCGATATTTTTCGACTAAGGAATTTGATTCAAATATTTTATTTTAGATATTAGCAATACAGTGCCCTCGGGATAACGTCAACTAATTAAAAGTACGAGTATTGACGTTTGTCAGATTATTGACGTTTATGAATGTGTAAACCTAGGAACAATATATTACGCAGTACAACATTTTTGAAGTCATTGATTCTGGACTCGATTCTAACAATTTCACGTGAAAGTACGCCCAAAATGAAGAACTTGTGCATCATTCGTTTTGTCTTCTTACCTGCTAAAATATTTTTAATATCAATTTGAAGTTAGTAACTAACTAACTAGGGAAATTTTTCACGTTATAGGCTTTTTTGTATGACATATGTAACTCGACAACCCCTAGTCCGATTTAGCTGAAACAAATTTAGAAAAATTAAGAATTACAATTCCTCTAATCTGTTTTTACAGTGTGCAACACTTTCGAAGTTAAAAAAAAATTTATGAAGGGAAAGAAGTATTTTTTTCCTAAAAATTAATTTTTTTTTTTAATTCATAAAAAATCAAAAATGCAAAAACAATAGTGTCAAATCTAATACAAAAAAGGAATAAACAAAAGGTTATTTGATTTTTATGACTGCGAAGCAATAAACGCTAATAAATGTGCGTGAACAATTAAAAGGAAAAAAATGGAAGGTGGACTGTTATTATTATTATTATTTGGGGTTTTCCGGTGACTACCTGTATGATTTTTTTTACAGAAATTGCACCGTCATTCATTATTTGGCAAGTTTTGCACAATTTGAAACGTGAATAAGGTATATAGATAGCTAGGTATCCTTAAAACATGCGCCCATTTATAAGTACCTGCCACTAAAATATTGAAAAATACGTAGTACTTATATACTACGTTTATACGCACGGCTTATTTGCAAATAAAGCTGTAAATTGTTGCCATATTATTGTTTTTATTGCGACTTACTAATTCAGAAAACTATTCACATTTAACGCACTATTTGCAAATAAAATGCTTGAGGTTGCCACACTTACAAATCTTTGCTAATAAAAAACTATAAATTGATAAAATAATGCACAAAAATCATTGATAGAAGAAAAAATTACCATAAAAACAAATTATTATTTTTTAAATGTGTAAACATTTACACAATTTTCTTGCAAACATAACTAACATTTCCATGGAAGTGCTATCAAGGTTTTATACATTTAAAATGCCGTATAAACAGTGAGTTAATTTATTTGCAAATATTTTTATTTGAAAATAGTGCGTGCATAAACGTAGTAATAGTTGATCGATTTTTGTCATTCAGTCAGTGCCGACGAACGCGAACAGTAAAAGTGATATTTCTCCAGTTTTTTTAAAGTGAATAACAAGAAAACATAATATATATAAATATGGAAAATAACAAGTGCCCAAAATTGGATAATTTTTGTTACGTTTGTGGTCAAATCGTCCTAAAAAAAACAAAAACTATCGACAAAATTTTTCTACTGAGGAAGTCAAAAAAGCGTATTGTTATTATTTTGATGAAGAAGATTTAAGTGGTTCAAATTTTACGACGAAAACAGTGTGCAAAAGTTGTTATAATACCCTTGTAAATTGGATAGATGGAGGAGGTACAACGTTGTCTTTTATGAAGCCAGTAATTTGGGTGGAAGACACAACTGGACATGATGAATACAGGTGCTACACATGCATAAATTTTCGTCCTAGATTAAACAGACAACAATTGAAAACAAAAGTATACACTGCTGCATTTACTGCCACAGTTTCAGTTAACCGCCCTGCAGATGTCGATGTACCTAAACCTCCGAGAGTGGATACTGTGTGCCTGCAAGCCGAAACCGTTTTCTCCAATCTGACCAACGTGAATGATGCGATATTGAAAATAATACAGGACAACCGCTAACACAAATCTAAATGGATTACATTGTTGCCAAGCTCGAAATATCACAACAAAACTCCGAATGTCAGCGCAACATCATACCGACAACGACAAGCAGATTTCCAGAAATTGTATTCCGTTGACGAAGCAAATACGTTCACGTACTCCCATGATATCCCAGGCTTAGTGAAAAAATTTGGAATGGATTATATCGCTGGCGACTAGCGTTTATTCATCGATGGTTCAGTTTCCAGTTTGAAGGCTGTGCTGTTACACAAAACAAACAAAAAACCATCCATTCCATTGGGATTCAGCACAAACAAGGAGGAAACGTATAAATCTTTGGGTAACATTTTGAAGATAATCAAATACGATGAACACAAATGGAAGATTTGTTGCAATCTGAAGGTGGTCAACATACTACAAGGCATTATAGAAAAGGGCGGCTATAAAAATACTCCTGCTTCCTTTGTAATTGTAATTGGAATTCACGATACACAGGGAATCAAATCAACGTAGAGATTGGGAAGCAAGAACTCCCGAGCTCAAAAAACAAATACAATTACGCAATGAACCTATGATAAAGGACCTGGATGATATTTTGTTGCCACCGCTCCATATAAAATTAGCAATAGCTGGGAAATTCGTTGCAGTGGTTTTCAAGTATATTGGGGACGCCTATGACTGTTTAAAATCCATCTTTCCAAAACTCAGTGAAGCTAAAATTAGAAACGGTACTTATCGCTGTCTGTATTTAAATATTGTCATATCTAAATTTGTTGACTTCGATATATTCGCATTACCAATAATTTTTTCGCTTTTTATATTTAAAACAGGTATTCTCAATGGACCAGATATAAGGAAATTAATGAAAAGCGAATCTTTCACAAATGTGCTTTCGAACCATAGTAACCACCTACATGCATGGAACGCACTGAAAGATGTCATCGAAGGCGTTTTAGGAAAGAACCGAGTACAGCGAGATGACATACAGAAACGAGTGGACAAGTTGCTGTATTTTTTTTGAAAAAATCAATGCTTTCATGACATTAAAATTAAATTTCCGGCATTTCCACCTTGATACCTTTTTGGCACAATTACCTCAGGAATGAGACGAACAAGGAGAGAGGTTCCACCAGGTGACCATGCCAATGGAAGAGCGATTCAAAACCAAAAAATGATGCGATGATGCGATGCTGGCGAAGGTTTGTTGGTGGAGTTCTAAAATTATGCAGTATGAAGATGAAATCACCGAAGAAGAAGATGTCACTGAAATTGGTGGATCCATGGGAAAAAACGAGCCCTTGAATATTATGGATTCCTCGGATGACGACGCAAACTCAGACAACGAATATCAACAACCTACGAAGAAAAGCAGATCATCAGAACCACAAGCGTCAACTTCAACGAGAATGGATATTGACAATAATTATAATTATAATTGAAAATTTTTTAAATTTAGTTTTTATGCACAGATTCCATAAATTCCATATTTTCTGTGTAAGAATAGCTGCAATACAAATTGGAATTTTTATTTTAAGTTTTGTGTATATTCATTCATAACATTATTGGAATAAATTTATTCATCGATTTTCTCAAAAAATTTCTCACTTTACTCACAGGTTACGTGGCTTTATGCGAAAGTAATTAAATTTGAAACTTTTTAAAATTTTTGATTTTTTATGAATTTAAAAAAAAATTTAAATTTTTAGGCAACAAAAAATACTTTTTTCCCTTCATACATTCATTTTTAACTTCATAAGTGTTGCACACACAGGAAAACGGTAGAACAGATTAGAGGAATTGTAATTTTTAATTTTTCTAAATTTGTTTCAGCTAAATCGGACTAGTGGTTATTGAGTTATGTCAAACAAAAGAGCCTAAAACGTCAAAAATTGCACTATACGATAGTTACTAACTTCAAATCGATATTAAAAATATTTTAGCAGGTAAGAAAACAAAATGTATGTATAATGCACAAGTTCTTCATTTTGGGCCTACTTTCAGGTGAAATTGTCACAATTGAGTCCCAAAATCATATGTTCTACTGTGTTATTGATACTGTAGTTTAAAGTATTTTTATCTGAGTATATGAAAGAGAAAAGTTACTGATTGGCAAATATATAATCGCACAGCCAAAAAGAAGTAAAGTTGGAGAGTTGAAATTTGTTATGTCACCGTTCCCATGTGTAGATCCACTTAAGTATACTTGAAAATTCGAATTCGAAGGGTGTGATAAGGGGGCAAAAAATGGGTAAACTGTTTATGCTTATTTCATGGAAACTACGACAAATAGACTACGTGTTTTCGGTACTTTGTTGGAATAATTACATTTTTCATTTAAAATATGAAAATGTACGCTGCTTGGTAAAAAACATGTTACGTGAATGAAAGTATTTCGTTGTATATACATATGACAATTTTCGTAATGCGAATGATGTGTTGCATTGCACATTAGGTCAAATGACTACTTTTTCTGTGCAAAATTAATTACGACTACATTATAAGAGTAATCGAAACAGTTATTATATGAATTATATAATTATGGATGGTTCCAATAAAAAAATGGAGTTTAACCCATAAGTGACCAAAAATTAACCCTCTAGCACCCATTAATTTAAACACAGTGTATAGAATTAATTAATTTGTTTTTATACCCTTTACCAAAAAATGGTAAAAGGGTATATATAGGTTTGTCATTCCGTTTGTAATTTCTACAATATTAATAACCGACACATAAAGTATATAAAGGGTGTTTTTTTTAGAGGTATAGAACTTCGAATTGAAATAAAACACAAGAAAATCGTTTTAATGTCCATCAATTTGGCTTTATTGGAAGGATAATTTTATGCCATTAATGTTTAAATATGATTTCGGGCATGTGGCCGCCGCGGCTGGCTCGAATAAAGCCAATTCTACAGGTCCAATTTTCAACCACTTTTTCGAGCATATGGGGCCGTATGTTGGCAAAAACGCCACGAATGTTGGCTTCCAAGTCCCCTAACGTTTCTGGTTTGTTGGCGTAGACGAGCGACTTCACATATCCCCAAAGAAAATAATCCAATATTGTCAAATCACACGATCTTGGTGGCCAATTGACAGGTCCATTCCGCGAAATTATGCGCTCATCGAATGTTTCCTTCAATAAATCGATTGTAACGTGCGCTGTGTGGCATGTAGCGCCGTCTTGTTGGAACCACAACTCATCCACATTCATGCCATCCAATTCGGGAACAAAATAGTCGGTTATCATGACTATACCGGTCTACATTAACGGTAACTGACTCTCCAGCATTATTTCGGAAGAAGTATGGCCCAATGACTCCACCAGCCCATAGAGCACACCAAACAGTCAGTTTTTGTGGATGCAATGGCGTCTCAAGGGTCTCATATGGATTCTCTTCACTCCAAATGCGGCAATTTTGCTTGTTGACGTAGCCATTCAACCAAAAATGAGCCTCATCACTGAACAAAATTTTGCGATGAAAATCAGCATCGAGATCAATCTCATTTTCGGCCCATACACCAAAATCACGACGCATTGCATGGTCTCGCGGCTTTAATTCTTGCACAAGCTGGATCTTGTAAGGTCGCAAGCCAAGATCTTTGCGCAAAATCTTCCATAAAGTTGATGGACAAAGCTCCAATTGCTGTGCACGGTGGCGAATCGATTCATTCGGGTCCTCTTCAACACTTTGCTCTACAGCGGCAATTGTTTCTTCGGTGCGCACTGTTCGACGTCTCTGCGGATGCGTATTATCACATAGAGTAAACGTAGTGCGAAAACGATCCATGGTTAACCGAATTAATTGCTCTGATGGACGATTATGTCGACCATAAAATGGACGGAGCTTGCGGTAAACTTCGCGAACTGAACCATTATTTTCGAAATAAATTTGCACGATTTGCAAGCGTTGTTCTTTTGTCAACCTGTTCATGATGAAATGGCAAACCAAACTAAATATTAATCACTTGACAGCTGACAAAATGGCCGCCAGTTAAAAAAGTGATGCCAACTTAAAGTTCTATACCTCAATAAAAAACACCCATTATATTCTGGATCCTTATGCATAGGGAAGACGAACAAGCGATGTCCGTCTGTCCGTCTGTCTGTACGTGAAATCGGTTTTCCCAAGCTCCCAGAACAGCTAGAGATTTCGTTCTTAGACTGGTGTGTCAGAAATTTTCCGAAAAATTTTTCTATTGAAAATCAGCAAAATCGATCTGACGGTTTCAGAGCTGGAAAGCTCAAACTCTATTTTCCCATACAAAATAACTACCGAAAACTAGTTTTTATTACTTTTTTATTAAATTAACTTATTTTTTACTTCGGTATGAATAGAATTGGTATTTATAATTAAAAACAAAATTTTAAAATTCAAAAAAAATAAAAAAACGTTTCCAGGGTTGGAAAACTTTAACTATTTTCCTAATAATTAAACATATTTCATGTTTTAGGAAGAAGGATATTTTCTCAGCAACGGTAAAAGCTACACAAGGTTCTCTGCTGCTTTTGTACCCTCAGGACGGCATTTCATTTTCGCGGCAGTTATTTTACAATAATGAGGATATATATCACAATTCCTTAATTTGCTTTCCTGGCGTATTGCATTATACTGCTCTTTAGACAATTTATGTTCAAGGAGGAAGGCTAAAGCGTCATCCGCAGTAAATGGAATTGGCTTCTTAGGATGTTCATCACAAATTTTACGCATTTTTGATGGTCTTGTTGGACTTTGAATACTTTCCATTAGTATTGCAGCCAAATCGGTTTCACCTTGTTTACGTGCTGATGTTGCTGCTGCACGAACGAGAAGACTTGTATAGGCTTTCGCATTTGAAAGCTGTGCAGCTTCTTTTCTTTTTCCAAATTCCGATTTTTCGCTAAATGGTACACGAGGACGTCCAACAGCGCCACTTGTTGCCTTTTCTAAAATGCCATTTGCCACAATATTTAATTCAGAATTTAGCCGTGCCTGGTTTTGGTTTTTGAATACATTTGTCTTTTTATGACACTTTTTCCACTTTTGTTCTAGTTTCACGCAAAACAAATTAATTTTTTTTGGTAATTTGTTTCACCATTTCATCAGAAATTGACGAGGTTTCAAGTTTGTCATATACGTGTTTCAAAACGGCATCAACTTTTTATTTTTTTGTACTTTCCTTTCGCCATACTTCAAAAAGATCAATCTTTTTTATACAGAGGTTACCTAACAAAAAGAAGCATTACTCGCAAAACGCAAAAAATCGCGATTTTTGATAAATACGAAATAACTCATTAGATAATATTCTAATTATTTTGTGCAATTTGAGAGTGGAGAAATGGGGTATATTTTTTTTTAAAAGCTTTCAGAAAATAAAAATTTTACTATTTATAGATGTTTACGCTAATGAGTTATTTATTAAGTATAGCGACATATATATAAAACATTTAAAATTAAAAATATGCTTACTCACTTGGCTCTTTCTTTTCCATTTTACTCTAATAAATTATCACAAACACAGTCCGAGATATACGCACTTAAAGTTGACCACGCACTACTTAACTTAGGAACACAATTATAGAAAAAATTTAATCAGTTGACTTCGACACGCTGCTGTATAACGGTTATTAAAATTTAGTCAAAACAAAAATCACTTTTTTTTTCTGAAGTCCTTAGAATTAAAAAACAACAACAACAATAGTAAAACTGCAAGTTGATTTTTGGACTTTCGCACAAAAAAATGTGTCGTTTGACCTAAAGTGCATTGGTTGAAAAGTAATGACAAAATCATAAATATAATGAAAAAAATCATTGCATTGACAAAGGTTTTCTCTTAGTGTAAAATTTAAAGATTCTGTAATAAACAAACTTGTTGGTTACTTCATAAAATATCTTCTTAATCTAGGCACACAAGCGCTCATCGTTGATGTAAATGCCAACAAGTAGCCGAGAAGCTGCATGACCTGTTCCTGTTCTATAAACTTTTTTTGGAACAATTAATTTACTTGAACCGTAAAAAATTATTACGGCAACTAAATCTTATTTTCAAGCAAACATTTGTATGAAAAATTGTTTGGTAATAATTTCTTCTGTGTCCGAACTTACGTAATTTCTTTTTGAATTTTATAATTTCGCAAGCACTGATGACTTCCAGAATTATGAGAATAGTGTGTATGTATTTCGACTTTGCGTGGGCTGTCGTCACGTGTCTCTATTTAGATCCCATTACGCAAGAAAGAACACATTGTTTTGTATGTGTGAGAGTGTGTCAAACGGTATCTGAAAGATAACCTGCTTCAGTTGTTTTGTCTTCTATTTAAACTTTATTTCTACATAAATTTACTGTGGTGAAAAATCTGCGAAAAGCAGATTTTTTTTATCATTGCAAATGATAAAAAAAAAATAAAGGGGTGTGTGTCATCGTTATTAATATGCATGTGCCTGTGTGTTTGATATGCTTGCAAGCGTGTGCGTGGCAATACAACATGATTTCACGTTTATTGTAATGGTGACATCTGTGGATTAAATTACAATTTGTGCTTATGTAATATTGAATAAATTTTGGTTATTGCAATTCTCATTGCAATTGTGGTTAAATATTTTGTATTGCTTTCTCTTGGGAGTTCGATATGCAGGTATGGGAAATTAAAATTTGACTTTAAAATGGTGCTTAAAAAGCTTTTGGGTCATTGTAAAAAAATACAGATTTTGTGAGATTTTCTCGAAAACGTTTTGAATTGAAATTTACTCATAATATTTTGAAGTTTTATAATCTTTTATAAGTAAACATTTATTGAAAAATTTTACACAATAGCACTCACTTATCCATTTCTGACTTTATGTAATACATTTTTATTAATATGTATGAGCATGCATCTCTGCAAGTATTGGTTAGCCTGTCTATTCTTTGTCCATTCATTCTTTTCCTTTATGGCTATTAATTTTTTAAATTCCTTGCAATAAAATACTAAAATTTTATTTTATACTCCGACTTTATGCCACAAATATACGTGTATGTATTTTATTTTATAACAAGCAATTTGATGTCTTTATGGTCGATTAAAAATTATTGTTTTTGTGGGTAAATTTTTTTTTTAAGACACAAAGTCAAAGAAGCGATACACGAATGAATAGGTTGTAAATTGTGATTGGTTGGATTTGCAATAAATATAAACAATCATATGTTTACAATCTTTTGACACAAAATAATTTTTTCATGAACAAAGATCATTAAAATTCTGTATTTTTTATGAATAAATTTCATAAGTACATAAAATAAATTAAGTAAACCAATAACTTTAGTGTTATTTGCAACACATGTGCCAAAACTTTTGTTTTGTATTTACATAAAAATGAAAAAATGTTCAACAGAAAATTTATCAAAAATTAAAATTGATTTCAATTATATAAAAAAATTTTAGGCAATTGAAAACAAGTATTTCATGTAAAATTTCCTTTGGTGGTTTCAGTTTTTTTTTTTGGAAAACAGAAAAATGTATGAACACTTTTTTATTATTAATGTAAACTCTAAAACACTTTTCTTGAAAATTAGGTGGATAGTAGTAGGCAACACTTTACAGACTACTTTCGACCTAAAATTACACAACTATATTTTTAAACATTTTCTTGATTTTTGAGCACAATATGTTTAATTTTGAATAAATGTTTGTTTACTCATGGATGAGAATAAAATTTCATTTACGCCATTTCCAACAAAATTGGAAACAATCACCAAACACCTCATCAGAATATCTGAATGCAAATTAATAAAAAAAAATACAGTTTCTATTAGAGTGACTCCGTGAAATGCACTTCAATATTATTATTATATATTATAATTGGTAAATACTTTCCTGCATTGTGAATACGGTGTAGATTAATAGATTCTTTTAATTTTTGCAGATAAATATTTTTTAAATTTTTTACATAAAAACATACTACTAGTATTGATATTTACATATTTTTAATTAGTTAATTTAATTTTAATTTTAATTACTTTAATAAAAATATGGCGTGATTCTATTGCAACTAATACACTTTTGTACTTCTATTTTTTTATTGTTGAACATATCTCTGCTGTTCTACGCATATATGTATGTATGCTTAATTTTACACATTTTGACGTTCTTTAGACTTATGTGACTATATTTTAAGCACACTGCTTTAAAAAAAATTTTAACTTTAGATTTGCATTTTTGTGTAAAAGAAGACAAATATTGTTTTCTTTATGCAAATAGTAAAAAAATCGATATATATATATATATATATATAGCCATTAAGAATATTTCAACAAAAATTTAGACAATATATGATCCTAAATTTGAATTTATATATTAGAGTGTATGTATATAACATCAGTGGCGAAATTTTAAATTTTTTTTTTTTTTTTTTTTTTTAAATACATATATTTATTTATTGTATCTTCAAAAATGAACTAACAATAAGTGATCAAATCTTAAAGCTACACTTAGTGATAATTTAAATAATACAAAGTAGTGATAATCAAAAAGGAAAATTAAATGTATTTTCAAGCATTCCCATCTAGAGTGTTGAGTATAAGAGCCCTTGTGTCCCTCTTTTTTAGGCGGATGTGACCATTAAAGTTCAAAATATTACGAGCAAGCGGATTAGGATGTGACTCGAGTTTTGTTAAGTATTTGCCTGCGTATCTTGCAATTTCTTCAGTCACTAGTGGCATTCTTAAATCACGATGCAAATTTGAATTCTTAATATACCATGGAGCAGATGTTATTAACCTTAAAATTTTGTTTTGCCTTCGTTGAATTCTCTCTACATTGGAGGCTGAAGCAGTGCCCCATAACTGGATACCGTAACACCATATTGGCTTTAAAAGCGACTTGTATAATAAAAGTTTACAGTCCAGGCTAAGTATTGAATTTCTGCCAATCAACCAGTGTATTTGAGATAACTTAAGTTTCATCTGAGTTAGCTTAAAGTCAATATGATGTTTCCATGTAAGTCTTCGATCAAGGTGTATACCAAGGTATTTCGCTTGGGAGTGTTGAGGAATATTTTGATTATTGATTCGAATTGGGGAACAAGTATCTCTTCTTAGGGTAAACGTTATATGGACACACTTTTGTTCATTTACCTTAATTCTCCATAAGTTCAACCACATTTCCAATTGTGTAATATGTTCTTGTAAATATCGGGAAGCCTCGTGAGGGTTTTCATGCATACTAAGGCAGGCTGTATCATCGGCAAACGTAGATGTATGGATATTGCTGCTCAAAGGCATATCACAAGTATAGATCAAATACAAAACTGGCCCCAGTATGCTCCCCTGTGGCACACCGGATGATATAGATTCGGGCACACTCATGAATTCTCCTTCCACAACCGTGAACTTCCGGGTAGTGATGTAACTTTCTAATAAATTCACTAAATTTATTGGTAGATATGATTTTAATTTTAGAATTAGACCTTCATGCCACACTTTATCAAAGGCCTGAGAAACGTCAATAAACAGGGCAGAATAATACTTTTTTTCTCCAAAAGTTCTTCTTATAAATTGCAACAATCTATGAGTTGGTTCAATGGTGCTATGCTGACTTCTAAAACCAAATTGATGGTCTGGGATGCACCCACTATCAGTTAAAATTGGGGACAATTTTGTCATGAGCAGCTTTTCGAAGAGTTTTGACATTGTTGATAGCAGACTTATTGGCCTGTATGACTCAGCCTTGGTAAGGTCTTTGCCCGGCTTTGGAATCATTTTGACCTTCGCAAGCTTCCAGCTTTGTGGATAATACTCCAGTCGTAAAATGGAGTTAAAAATAAATAACAGGATTCTAATTGCAATATGGGGCAAGTTTATCAGCATATTGTTACTTATTTCATCAATACCTGGAGCTTTCTTCGGGTTGAGTTCAGCAATTAGTTTCTGAACATCACGCGTCTTAAATTTTATGGTTCGAGGGGGTAGCGCAACTACACTTGGAAAATCAACAACACTAGTACATGTGTTTGGGGTAAATACGGATTTTAAATGCTCAACAAATATGTTACCTTTTTCAGTATCGCTGCTGGCCCAACCTCCGGTAGAAGTGCGCAGAGGTGGTCTATATTCAACGGGTGTTTTAAGCTTTCTAGCAGCTCGCCACAAGGAGTAATTAGATGCAGGTGTGGCATCAAGATTTTCCAGATAATTTTTAAGACATACAGTTTTTTCATATGCCAGCAGCTCTTGGAGTCGTCTAGTGCACTCTTTAAATCTAATTTTATTTTGGGATGATCTGTGCTGTTGCCATTCCCTTCTAGCTGTCCTTTTTTCACGTAAAAGACGTTCAATGTCTGTAGAATAAATTCTATTAAACCCAGTCTGCGGATGGGAAGTAGTGGCATGTTCAGCAGCCTGTTTAATATTTTCGTTAAGATTTTCAATGTTAGATTCAATATCACCTGGAGTTCTTAGGTTAATATTTTCCGTACAATGGCTACTGAGGTATTTTTTGAACCCCAGCCAATTAACACGGTTGATCATCTTTACATATGGGACAGGGAAGACACTTCTTAGTGGGCTACAAATTGTAACAATCGTGGGAGAGTGATCGGAGGAGAGATCTACAGAAGCTTCAACATGAATTAATTCCCTACCGATATTTTTCATGACTCCAAAATCTATAACATCCGGAATTTTTTGTATGTCCGTAGGCCAGTAAGTGGGCTCCCCACTTGAAATGACGTCCAAGCCCATTTTTGAAATTGTGTTGAACAACGCTCGTCCTCTAGGTGTGATAAGACGCGAACCCCAGAAAGTATGTTTTGCATTATAGTCTCCAGCTGCTACGAAACAAGGGCCAAGAGATTTGTAGAAATCCTCGTATTGATCCTCAGTAATTGCGAATCTAGGAGGGGAGTAAATTGATGATATGACAAAATTTGTGCAAAAATTTTCGATACAAATATTCGTTGCTTGTAGATGTTCTTCACAAATGTTATCAAGGACATAGTGTTTGAGTCTTGACTTAATTAGAATTGCTGACCCACCGCATGCTCTCCCCCTCGGGTCCTTTGAATCATATAGAGTGTAACCATTTATTTTAAATAAGCTCCTTGAAGTCAAATGAGTCTCAGAGACCAACATTATATCAATATTTTTTTCCATGAGGAAGTGCTCAAGTTCATTTTTATGCTGGCGAATGCCGTTTGCGTTCCAGAAACATATTTTTAACATGTTCATGGTTTGTTAACTAATGCTTGAAGCAGTGTATTCTGCATTCGCAGCATTTCTTGCATCATGCTAGTCATATTTGTTGTAAAGTTGTTTATAGTTAGCACCAGATTCTCAATAGTAGCTTCAAGGCGACTAAAGTTAAAGCCTGAGTTTGCATTCGCTGAATTATTTTGCGGTGAAACATTTTGTGAGGGACTAGAACTAGCCTTAGCAGCATCGGCATACGATACACGTGAAGTAACTGGTTGGCTTACTTGAGAAAAAGAGGCGGAGTACGCGTTTAATGGTTGGGCTGGAGCTAACTTAGGTTTTTGACTCATAGTCTGTTTAACAAAAGAATATACAGGGCATCCTCTATAGTTAGCGGTGTGATTACCTCCACAATTACTACATTTTTTTTCTGCTTGTTCTTTTGGCTTAGTGCAGCTAGCAGTACCATGCAATTCACCGCAGATAACACAAACTGTAGGTAAATTGCAGTAAGTTTTTGTATGGCCATATTCTTGGCAATTATGGCACTGTACAGGACCTGAACGCTTACGTGGCTCTTCAACTGTGATTTTTCGGTGTAACAGAAACTTTACGCTATAAATTGGATGGGTTTGATTTTTTTTCAATTGTATGTCATTCGGCTCCAGTTCAATGCGAAATAGGGGTTGGGCGACCTTTTCTCTGTTAATTATATTAGTAACGTTTTTTACCTTAAATCCTTGGTCTAGAAGTGCACATTTTACTTCTTCAGGCTCAACATATGAATCTATGCCCTTTAGTACTATCTGTAGGCCTTTAGCACTCTTAAGTTGGTATGTGTAAAAGTTTGTTTTATTTTTTTCAAAATCATTTACAATTTTTCGAAAATTGTTTTCATCGTATATTTGGATTTTAGTTTCATCAATATTACCTCTTTTAATTGGAATTACGTGAAAAGTATTTTCACCAATGGTCGACAGTAGTTTTTTTTAGAAGCGCGTTAGAATTTTTTTCCCTCACATATATTGGTGGTGGCTTAAAAGACTTCTGAGATGATGAAGCGGTCTTCTCGTTATCGTCTTGCAATAATGAAAAACGATTTTGGCGATTCATGGATGATGCGCTGTTATCCCTAGACATCTTGGAACAGATGAAATTTTAGAAGAATTCGGGCTTCGCCCACGCTTTACCACGGTTATATATCTGTCCATTCCAACTTGTACCTTTGGTTTTGAGCTACTGTTATCTGTAGTGACAACTTGGTTAGGTGATGAACAGCCCGAAGCGAATGATTTCAATGGCTTAACTGACGAAGTACTAGGCAACTGTAATGTTAAAGAATCACTAGTAGGCATTGGACAAAGCGAAGTTGATCGCTGTCGAAAAAGTGGATTTGTTGTTAGAAAAAGTGTATTATCAGATTTTGTATTTTTATTAAGAGCTTCCGAACTCACAGTAAGTCTGTCATCAGGTTTTTTATTTTTATTGTTATCATTATGAGCATCAGAACTCACAGTAAAATAGGCATTTCTGCCGTTATAACTCACTTCACATTTATTTGTTTTTGAGGTACTCATATAGAGTATTCCTCAAGGGTACTTTTGTTTGTTTGTTTGTTTTTTTTTTATTACGGTTTTTTTGTTTTTGTTATTTATGACTATGCAAAAAATATTAACAAAGCAATTACAGCTTATTTATCAAAGTTAATAATATGTATTACGAATATTTTCTTTTATATGATTTTTTTTGTTAAGTATGTATGTAAAAAAAAAACTCCGCTATGACGTTAGTTCACTATGAAGGTACAACGAGAACTCTAAAAAAAAAAAATTAAAAATTTTAAAATAAAAAACAATTGATTCAGCTCATTTCTAATAACAGTTTTTAAGTATTGGTAGACACAACTGAGTGAAATATAAATTAGAAAGTAGCATGACTGAATAATGCCAAAAACCTAAAAAATTGCTTAAACGAGAAAAAAGCACCAAAACTAAAAAAATCGCCCAATTAAAAAATAATGGCAAAAACCAAAAAAAGAATCCGTAAAACGAAAAAAATCACCAAAACTAAGAAAAGCACCAATGTAAAAAAACGTCCAAAACGCAAAAAACGGCAAAACTAAAGAAAACCCTATTGAAAAACGCTTAAAACTTAAAAAAAAACCCAAAAACGAAAGAAATGCCAAAATTATATTTTATATAGGCTAAAGTTCATATAGTATTACTACGGAACCCTTCGTGCGCAAGTCAGAGTCGCACTTTACTGAATTTATTTTTAGTAAATGGAGATGGAAATAACTATAAAGGTAAATAAAGAACATGTTCTGTTTCATTTCCCTGAAACCGTTCCTTTGAGCTCAAGAAATTCAAAAAAATTGTTTAGGAATAAACGTTTACATAATACCACTATATATACCTTTTCCAATGGGATGTTTAAATTGAGGAAACTAACAATTTTGCAAAATCAAAGATTATTAAATAAAACAAGTTACATAGTTTACTTGGTATGGAGGTACAATACTAAAACTATTTTTGAAGTTCAAAGCTTTAGCGAACATTAGATCGAATCTCATGTCAAGTGAGATATTAAATATTGTTTTCATTGGATAGTTTTGATATAACGGCATTATTTGTTTGTTTAGCTATAAAAGCAACAAACTAGTAACTTATTCATCAAGTATCAAGAATTTAACTTACTCTTAATGCACCAAACTCGTATCCCAATAAATGCGCTTCATAATTGAACTTACTACTGATATATATAGATGTAAAAAATTCCTTAATAATTGCATTTGAACTTTTATCCAAACACCGAAGTATAAAGAGATGAACCGTTTCTTTTTTGCTCTCCTGAAAACTTTTATTTTTTTTAGAAAGTAAGGCATCGATATTCGACTTATTGCAATATCAACAAAAAAAACATATTGAATCGAAAAATACCGAAATGTCACTTATTAAAAATTGTACTAGAGAAAAAAGTATGAATTTTTTCACAAAATTAATATCTACATACATATCTCTGTGCTTATGTATGTATCTCTATACTACATAAACGCACTTTGGTAAAGGGTATATAAGATTCGGCACAGCCGCATATGGCATTCTTAATTGTTCTAACTGAATTTTCTTTGAACAATGTTGTCTGCCATTATTCTTTTATTTTATAGTGTCTGTGTCTATATGTTGGTGTGTATGCATGTTTTTTTTATTAGCGAATGCGTATTTTTTTTTGTAAATAAGAAAACGCTAAGGCTTAATTATAACAATCCAAATTCAATTAAGCAAATACAATAATTTTAATTTTTCCGCTGGAGATAAATCCCTGTGATAACTACGTAAAACTATACACTCACATTAAATAGTTTTATTGCCGTAAGCTAGAAGAAGGAAACTGCACAACAGCGCTACCGTTGGTGCTACTAAAAAAGCAAATTGCCACTTTTTCGACTGCTTGGATACTATTGTGCTACTCTAACAAAATGCACCCAAATTTGATACTTTTTCTAATTTTAGCCTCTTTTTGAAGATGTAATTTTCCCACTATCGGTTTTATTAATATATAAGTTATGTTGTTTTAACTCACCGTAGGCTAACTGCGGCTCTAGGAGCTTCTCGGCAGACCCGCTTTGCAAATAGGGGTACACCACAGGGAGGAGTTCTTTCGCCACTATTGTGGAATTTAGCTCTGAATCCTGTGCTGCAATCTCTAGAATCGCGGGGGTGCAGAATCGTGGCTTATGCTGATGATGTGGCAATAGCTGTAAGAGGAAAATTTCTCACAACATTAAGGAACATCCTACAGGATGGTCTTTCATATTTAACAAAATGGGCGGAGAAACGTGGGCTCGCCGTTAATCCTAATAAAACGGAACTAGTCCTTTTCTCCAGGAAGTATAAGATACCTGATTTCCGACCTATAACACTTAATAATACGGAGATAAAAGTGTCCAACACTGCAAAATATCTTGGTGTTATTCTTGATTCGAAGCTGAGTTTCAAGGCGAATATTCTAGAGAGAGTGAAAAAAGCAACAATTTCACTATATCTATGCAAAAAATCCATTGGGAAGAATTGGGGTCTTACCCCAAAAATTGTTCATTGGATCTATACTGCAATAGTACGTCCACTTCTCATGTATGGCATCATCGTGTGGTGGCCATCCCTGGAGAAAAAGACGTATCTATACACCTTACACAAGGTGCAAAGACTTGCATCCTTGTATGTAACCAGTGCTATTCGCACCACTCCTACGGATGCACTGGGGATGCTTCTTCATCTACTACCATTAGATCTAGTAGGGAAGGAGATGGCAACGTCCTCGGCAATCCGTCTTAGATGTGTTTCTCTGTGGAACGGAAAAGGAACCGGCCACTGCAGAATACTCGATGGTGAAGTTAGGAGATGGAAGATTGACCAAACCTCCCCTGCTCTACTACACGAACGTCTTTATAAAACCTGGATACCATCTACAGAAATGTGGATGAATGGAACTCCAGGTAGAAGAAAAAGTGTTGATTTTTATACGGATGGCTCCAAAACACATGAGGGTGTGGGCTATGGGGTCTTTTCGAGGGCTTTAGGTCTTCGTATTGCAAGGCGAATTCCGGATCACTGCAGTGTCTTTCAGGCAGAGATCCTTGCTATAAGAGAAGTTGCGAACTGGTTAAAAGTGAATGTCACTTCAACGACTTTAATTAACATTTACACCGATAGTCGAGCAGGTATTATGACCCTCGAATCCTCGCTTCTAAGAACAACAACAGCCCTCGACTGCCGATCATTTCTAACGACGACGAGCTTGCTAGAATTGGGACAACCTTACAGGTTCCACCGGATTTGGAATGTGTAGGTCTACCCCTACTCTCTTGCAAACTCAGACAGAGGATGAAACAAATAGAAGGTGGGTCACAAGAAATGATTGCGTGTTCACAAGACAGTTATGGACTCACCTAAATAGAGAAGGTACGGATTACCTAATTTCAAAGAATAGGAAACAAATCTCGATTCTAGTGTCCGTGTTAACCGGACACTGTCTCATAGGTAGGCATGCACAAGGGCTAAGGGTTGACCACAACGACTTTTGCCGTAGCTGCCAAGATATTGATGAAGAGGAAAGAATAGAACATTTTCTTTGTCACTGTCCTGGACTTGCAGGAAAGAGAATGGCCACAATGGGCGCTCTTGAATTCAGGGGACTTTCTGACGTTGCTGGTGTTAAACTTCAACGTATTAGCAGCTTTATACTGAGCTCTGGATGGTTCGACGGTGTGGACTCCGCATAAGCAGAGTCTCCGTGGTATCACAATGGACCAAAACGGTCTAAGTGAGTCCGGGTTTCTGACTGCCACCCCTACCTAACCTAACCTAACCTATGTTGTTTTAATATATTGGCTTGTAAGCAAGCTTATAAGACATTGTTTTTCTTGTGATGCGTGCTTAGCTTATGCATATCTTTCGAATAATTAATATGCCCAGGCTTGATTATGTTCGTATGAGTATGTAAATATAATTACATACATATTTACATATGTATGTAAGTATATACAATGTACATATATTATTGAACTATAGTAAATTTTAATCAGGAACAATTTCTTAATCGGAAAAAAAGAAAATTAATAGTGATACTTACAAATGTATTTAACAAAGGTAAATCAATAATTGTATACACTATCCTTTCTCATATTCCATTTCATTAAAAATACAATTTAAATAGCTGATATTAATAACAATGTCTGCCCAATTAGATAAACATGTGTGCTTCATCAGCTTGATGGCTGCACAGAAAAATGCGCATTTCCCCCAGCTAAAAAGTGTAGTTTAATTTTTCTTATCACATTAATTACTAAAAATATTTCATTTCATAATAATTGAGAATACTGAACCTAAGCCCGATTAAGAAATTATTCCTGATTAAAAAAAGTTACTATTAAACTTTTATATACTTCAAAAAATTGCGAAGCGCTAAAAGACTGATTGTATTTAAATGTTTCTTTAGACTAAATTGTTTCCGTTTTTTGTAATATAATAAGTGGACTTGATGTTTTTTAAGAGAGTTCTCAAATTGCTTGGATAAAAATTTGTATCCAAAGTTATATACATTTGCTTTATATACATATCTTTAGTTTGTTACCGCTGAGCGGTTCTTTTTCTAAATTGCCATCATTAGAAAATAAATTATCTAACGGGCTGAAAGTTGAAACTTGTCATTCCGTGTTATCTTCTTTAAGTTTGTAGCAAAGTGATTTGGAAGACTGGATTCCAAATGATGAACCTATTCAAAAGTACAGATGTACATTTTAAAAAAATAGGCATATAAAAACTATTACAAATTTTCATATCGTCCTTTTTCCGTTAATTAAAAAATGCAATGTATAAAAAATTTACAGAATTGTCTGGTGGCGGCTGTTTCTTGAGAATTCAATATTTAGATATTTATTAAAAAATAAAAATAAAATAAATAAATAAAATACGCTTTCTCTGAAGTAAATAAGCTGAGTTAGTTTTGTTTTTTTTGTAAATAAGTGTCAATGCTAAGAAAGCATTAAAAATATATATTATTATATAGTATTTTTTAGTCATTAGATATGCAAAACCTGATTTTTATTCTTGATATTTTTAATAAATTCAGTGAAGTGCGACTTTGACCCGCGCACGAAGGGTTCCGTACGGGCACGAGATATGTAATTCAATACGAACAATATAAACTATAGTTTTGGCATTTTTTTCGTTTTTGGGTTTTTTCGGTTTTAAGCGTTTTTTTTTAGTTTGGGGGTTTTTTGAATTTATTGGCGCTTTCTGAGTTTTGGCACTTTTTTCACGTTTTGGCGATTTTTTTTTGGTTTTTGAAGTTTTTTTAATTTTGGTAATTTTTATTAGTTTTGGCGTTTTTTATTTTGGCGATATTTTTATTTTGTCGTTTTTTTATATACTAGGTGATTTTT
Organism: Tachina fera; assembly: GCA_905220375.1. Lineage (NCBI taxonomy): Eukaryota > Metazoa > Arthropoda > Insecta > Diptera > Tachinidae > Tachina > Tachina fera. Next base: position 76,687,100 of record LR999963.1, read on the forward strand.
TTTTGGTTTTGGAGATTTGTTTTAGTTTTGGCACTTTTTTTTCGTTTTTAGGATTTTTTTCTGTTTTTGGCGTTTATTTAAAATTTTGGCGATTTTTTTCGTTTTGGCGATTTTTTTTAAATTTTGCGACTTTTTTTCACATAAACAATTATTTTGGTTTTGGCGCATTTTTCGCGTTTTTGCGATTTTTTTCGGTTTTTGGTGTTATTTTCATATTGGCGATTTTTTTTTTTCATTTAAACGATTTTTTCGAATTTGGCGATTTATTTTAGTGCTAAAATTTTAATTTCAATTTTGTCGATTTTTTTCGATTTGGCAATTTTTTTTTAATTTTTGGCGATATTTTTCAGGTTTTGGCGATTTTTTTCGGTTTGGCAATTTGATAATTTTCGGATTTTTTAGTTTTACCGTTTTTAAAAATTTCAAGAGTTTACCTCTTACGGTCTCCAAGATATAGCAAGTTGTCAAAATTACATAGTCAAAATTGCATTAACTGATGGACTACCCTTTAATTTAAATTTTTTAATATTTTAATGTTTATTGTTGTAGTCTATATAAAAATACACTAATTTTACAAATTTCAAGTGTCAATATACATATGTACATACAATTGTATGTATATTACATGATACTTTAATATTTTTCGTCGCTCGTTTCGGAGCACCCTTTAATTTCTAATTCTCATGTATTTGTTGTTGTAGTGGCCAAGGTTCTACATACTCTGTACAAATTTCAGGTCCGTAGCTCTTTCGGTTCCTGAGAAAATACCGTGTGACGGACAGCGTAGCGAAAACAATAGGATTCCTTTTTTCACCTTTGGTGTACGGAACCCTAAAAATAAGCAGATTTGTTCTAATTTTTCTTGTTTTTAAAGTCGCCCCCTTTTTTTTAAATCTACTTTTTGGTGCCACCTTTTTTTAAAAAATCCCCTTTTTGTGCCACTTTTTGAAATTTTACAACGGTAACGTTGCTGCACAAGCATTCTTTCACACACACACACGAACACATTTACAAAGCCAGGCCCCACAAATAATCTTAGCAAATAAAAACGTCAGTGCCCTGTTGGCCATACTTGCGCAACGTCATCGAAAATGTATGGATATGATACATATGCCACGATACAATGACTGAAATCATTGTCGACTAAAGAAAGCTGAAGCCATGAATGATAATGGTAGCGTCAATGTATAGATGGGCGAAATATATCGATATATCGATAGTTCAAAAAATAAATATCTATATATATCGCCCATATTTCGTTATTGTGAAGAACTTTGTAAATTTTGGCCATTTTTTAACTCTATAAGATACAGGCTTTTTTTGTTGTATAACAAAAATTGGCGTAAATTTTTCATGACAAAATGTTGTTGTTTACAAGTATCGTCTTTATTCTATATTATCTTATTACTGTCATCAACAATAAGTCTAAAAATATTTAATTTTTCATGGTATTTGATATTTTTCACAAGTGACATACAGTCTGACAGTTTTACGATTTATTCACAAGTGTCATTGTTTTGTGTTGTAATACCTTATTGATGTGCTTTGCTCAATAGAAGCAATTTTTTTAAGTTGGTTTTGGTGTGATAAGTTGGTTTCTATACAGTGACATGTTTTCTGTTGTGTCCAAATTTAAAAAAAGAACCCCACAAACCCGCTGCTTGAAATTTGTATAATGCATACAAAATCTCTGGAAACACAACAAATTTGGTTAACCAATTATTATTTTAATTATTTTGCTTCGATGTATCGAAATATCGATGTTTTAGAAAACTATGAATAGGAACGATATGTATCGATAACTTTTTTCCATTTGCCCATTTCTACGTCAATGCCTGTCATGTAGTCGTCGGACTACTCGTATATACGAGTACTAAGAATTTAATAAAAATTTCATAAATTTGAAAAAAAAAAATAAAGGACCTTATCGGGACTGGTTAATTCGCCAGACGCTGTCCTCTGTTTTGTTGTATCCGGCACAGTCCTACTTCATTTTTAACTATCGCGTGCAATATTTCGGGATTGGTTTCTTCCTTTCACGTAATGGCCCAATTAATTGGCCACCTAGATCGAGTGATTTGACACCATTGGATTAATTTCTTTGTGTTTGTGTTAAGTCATTTGTCTATGTCGATAAATTTAAAATACTTGAACACCTGAAAATCAACATTCAAAGAATTATCGGTGAAATACGGCCGCAAATGCTGCGATTTTTTTTTTTAAATTGGTGTTCCAGATTTCTTTGTTTTATTATTATAAAAAAAATACCCTATATATCTCGCATCGTAAAGTTTTTTCGCATATTACGAAGATTGTTACCCTAACCTAGTATCCGTTTCTTTGGCCATCTGAAATATGATCTATATAATGATGAGTTTTGCCTGATGGTACTGACAGTCACCATTTATTTCAGGAACCGATTAGTTTTAATATACAAATAGCAATACATAATTTGAAATTTTTAAAATTTGGTTCCTTTAAGAACAATCGCACAAAAATATGAATCATATTTTAAATATTAAATGGAACTATTAAAACAATGCTTTGTGTTAAAAAATTTGCAATGATTATAAACCAAAATTTTTTCCGGTTTATTATGTGTTAGAGGGTTTTCTTTTCTAAAGGCAGCGTAGAATATGCGTTTTGCTCTAAAAAAAACAAATGAAACATACATAGATTGAAAAAATTAAAGCTTAATTCAAGCTATTCACTTTCGGTCTTTGGGTTAATTTATCCTTGTTTTCGAAACTCTGCTTATGCTGATGCACAATTTTTTTTTCTAATATTAAATACCATCTTTATTCTTAAGTTTTAAGCCTTTAAATTATCTATGATTTTAAAGTTCTTATTTAAACCCAAACTTGTTGTATTTTTATGTTTTTAAATATTTATTTATTTATTTTTCCAGTTGTCTACCAAACACCCTCACTTCAAACAATTACAAAAAGAGGCCAAATAGAATAGAGATACATTTCACATGCATCTAAAACAATAGATTATTTATTTACAATCTTCATTTACTCAGCCATTTGCAGACAGACAACTTTCTCTGGCTTCAGTAATATCAAGTGAATAAATACGCGTGAATACGACAACACTCACATAAACAATTTAATTGTCTTTCATGGATTTTCGTGGATTTTGCTTCTGCATTTGATTCGCCTGATTATTACAAATTGTGTAGGCGTTTTTTGCATATAATTCCACTTTATTGTTGTTGTTGATATTGTTTAACTTCAAATTAAAAAGCAATTGCTTGGGAATTACTTGAATTCGAAAACGATTTATTTAAAATACATTCAAGTCTTTTTGTAGCATCTGAATGCATTGTGATAAGCATATTTAAATATAGATTTAGTTAGATAAAGATTCAGAACTAGGGATGGGCACATGGGGAAAATGTATCGATACATATCGTATCGATATTTTTGAACAGTATCGATATATATATATTTTAAACATCGATATTTCGCTGTATATCGATGTTTTTTACATGAAAAATGATTTTTTCCAAAAATATTTAAAACTTGAAATAAATATACATACTAACACACATATTAACAAACATGTTACATACATTTTTTATTAAAACAATTCAACAAAAATAATACAAACAGAAGATTAAATAAAAATAATAAATAAATAAATAAATGTGATATGGTGCAAAGCACATTTTGCAAGGTGGCACTAAGCACTCCTTGCACATTGCCTTAGTGCGCCTCTGTTTTTTTAGCGCTGCAGTTGGTGCAACGATGTCGACTAGTTCCTTCAATAAGAAGATGCATTGATGCATCTTGCCATTTTGCTCATAGAAGTCTAGAAGAAGTACTCTTGAGCTCCGCTTCACCTCTTTTCAACTTATTGCCGGAAAATGTGGGTAAATTTTTTCTGTTTGCCATCACGGTACCAACGGCTGGGAAGGAAATAGTGTTCAATAAGTGAACAGAGGTTAAAACGATCGAAGCAGAATACGACATCTGTCTCTGATATTGAACTGGCTAATTTGGTAACAACCCGCTCTCCCAGCGTTCCAGAAGATTGATCTAATTATTTTCCATAATATATGTTGAAGTCGAATGTATAGCCCGTAATAGCGTCACATCGCAGCCACATTTTTATACCCCGTTTGACAGGCCTCTAAAAAAGTCCCCTGAGTCCTGAGTCGCTAGCGCTATGAGCTTCATCTTCCAAAATTTTTCGAATACTTTCAGGATCCATTTCTACGAAAACAAAAATTTTTTCCCAAAATATGAAACTACAATATTCAGTGCTCACCGGACTAATGGTACGAATATGTACCACCATACCGGCCGAATGGTACATATATGTACCATAATCTAAAATAACGACAAAACACATATATTTTTAAAAATACTTACATGCTTCACTTGCAAATACTTTCAAAAACTTAAATTCATCCTCATTTTGATTGTGTTCGAAGGCTCCACGGTCAATATCGCCCAAAAACTAACAACGCACTTCACTTTGGCTCCGTCGTGACTCACAAAAATTTAAATATCAAAGGTAAATAACAAAATAAAATAACAGGACTTTGTAGAATCTACTAAGCGAAGTTTCGCAGACGACATGGTGCAATGCATAACCAAATAACATTTAATTTAAAGCTTTTAGAGATGTTTAAAGTGTGATTGGTATACATGTGTACCATCCGGGTCGAAAGGGATAAACAAATCTAGAGTAAAGGTCTTCCTAAAACATAACATCCCAGTGAAAAAAATGTAAGTCATTCTAGTGGAACTACATTTTCATTACATCCAAAAAATCGATATTTTTAATTTGCCGTGAGTGAGCAAAAAACCATGTAGAAGCTTATTTTAGTCATACAAGACCTTGTAACTCCTCCATAGAAGAAACTTATGAAATAATTTTAGTCTAAAATTTAAAAGTTTTTTGTTTAAATTTGCATGAAAACACTGTTTCGGGATTAAATTCGTATAAAAAGAAACGAATTGTTAAAATAGGTAACTATTTACCATTTTTCCTAGATGAAAATATTATCATAGAACACAAAAAAGGGAATTTTTCTTAATATCGCTTCCAATTCAGTGACCAGGCATCGAAAAATAGAACTTCTTGCAATGACAACCCTATGTAAAAATTATTAGATCGGATCGAAATTTTCACTACTTCCAGATCCCAAACTCTACATTTTAATGGCTTTTTGGAGTCTCTTTTTTTACTGGGATATGTTTAATTGAAAAAATATCTGTTGGTTATATTTTTACCAACAATTTTTTGTTTTAATTTCCAACCCTGGAACCATAATTTTGGTTTTTCTAATTTTTAATGCTAATTTATTTCTTTCTAAATTTATGCAATATATTTATTTACCAAAGAAATATTCACCCGTATTGCGTATGTCACGTCGAATATTCGTCTACGAGAATTTCCTACTAGATTAAAGGAAATATGTAAAAGGTTTGTTTAATCTAGAACAAAATTCTCGCAGTCGAATATTCGACGTGACATACGCAATACGGGTGATTTAATTTTATTCAATTAGTTTTATATACCAGCAAAATTTTAAGTTTTCCAGGTCTGAAGCTATGTTTTTTTTTATTTTTATAATTTGTATGAAAAACTATTTTTAAAATATAAAGTGTAAATAATTTATAAACAAAAAAGAAAAATAAGTTTACCTGGTTACTTTCATATACAGGAAAAATTAATTTTCCAACCCTAGAATCATCATTTTAGATTTTTCTGATTCCTTATACCAATCAAGTAGTTCTTAAAAAATATATAAAAAATGTGTTAAGTGAACAAAGAAGAAAGGAGATTAAAAGAAATAGTTTTATCTAGTTACTTTAATATCCAGAAAAAAAGTTAAAAGTTTTCAGCCTTGGAGCTGTGGTTTTTATTTTTATAATTTTCAACACCAAAATTTTCTTTCCAAAACGAAAAATATACATACATATCTGCCCTTAATTATGAAAGTGGGCTAAGTCATGTTCATTTTTGCCTCAAACTATGAAGTAAATCTTAAAAAATCTTCAATAAATATTTAAGAGAGACTTGTACAACTCTTAATTAAGATGTTGCATAATATAAAAATAGTTTTTGATTTGTTCAAATGTAATCTACAAAATAACTCGACCAAGGAAATATGTGACTTATAACACTTTCATAATTAAGGGCACATCTATAAGTTATAAAGAGAAAGAAAAAAATTAATTACACCTAGTTTTTTTATATATCACAGAAAGTGTAGGTTTCCCAACCATCCTATCCTTTTTGATATTTCTGATTTCTTACACCACTTCCTTTTTTTAGAATATAAGATATGTTTCATTTATAGAGAAAAAGGAAAAATTTGTTTTAGTAAGTTACTTTTGTAAAAGAAAAAAGTTAAAGTTTTCCAACCTTGGAAACGTCTTTTTAAATTTTTAATTATTTTAATTTAAAATACCAATTTTGCTTATACTGAAATATATAATAAGTTTATTTATAAAAAAAATAATAAAAATTAGTCTACGGTGGTTGCTTTTGTATGGCAAAATAACGTGTGAGCTTTCCAGCTCAAAAACCGTCAACTCGATTTTGCTGAATTTCAATACCAATCTTTTCTGGACCATTTCTGATACACCAGTCTAAGATCGAAGTCTCTAGCTTTTCTCGGAGATTCGGAAAACCGATTTCACGTACAGATAGCTGGACAGATGGACATCGCTTGTTCGTCTTCCTTATACATAAGGATACGGAATATATATATATATATATATATTATTTGCGGGTGACTTATTAATATTGTGGAAATTATAAACGGAATGACAAACATATACGGCCTGGTTCTGAAACCCATTTAGTTTTGAAACTGACAAATTTTAAGAAAAAAATCATCAAGAAAGCTCACTTTTTGCAGCTTTTTATTTGGTTTTAAGATTTCATGTGCTTCAGATATTTTATCCGAACTTAATTTCGATTGCACTAAATAATCTGAGAAAGAGAACACAATTTTCCGTTGATGAAACTTTGCGATTTCAAAACGAAATGGTTTTCAGAGCCTGGCCGATATATTATATACTCCTTTTCTTTTTTTTGGTAAAAGGTATAAAAAGACAATGAGATAATTTGGAGATAATAAGATTGAGCTTGCCTTACAAAAAAGCTGTCAGTAAATTGTAATACGATGAATCAAAGCAATTCACATATTTCATTTGCACTGACGACAGGACATAAAGCAGGAACGTATATCAGCTGACACCACACACTCCGCACCGAACACAAAACCATGATGATCAAGGTATGGCGGCTTTCGAAAACAGCTCCTTGTTCCGTTCCGCAAGTGTTTGTCAAAATATTTACAATTAACTTTGGTGTTATTTGTACCGTAAAAAACTATCACATGTAATTTGGGTTACATATTGATACTAACTTTAGCCTACTCTAATCATAAATATTGATATAATTAAAGTTCGAACAATAATAATTAAATTTATTAATTCCTTTTGTTGGCTAGTTTGTATTTGAATATTTATCTAGCAATTTCAAATGAAATTACTCGTATATCCTCATTATAAATATGCATGTACTCGTATATATATAAAGAGAAGACATTCCCTTCTCCTTTTCATACTATATAATTACATATATGGCCAGTTACAGCCCACTGTTATAATTTCATGCTTACGATGACGTACTTTAGTTTGAGATCTATAGCTCGTTTCTGTATTTCTCGCATCCTAAAATTTCTCACATGAAATGTGAAACATGAAATTCCATCGTTTCTCGATATGCGAGAAAAAAGTGTTTCTGTATTTGAATGCGAGAACAGACAACACTGATTCTGTTTTTACTGGAATATTTCCAGCAATCGTTTGTCAAATGAAAACAAAATGTCACAAAAATATTATTTTAACAACAAAAAAGGAAATAATTTACAGGAAAAAGAAAATAAAATAATGATGATGAATATAAAGTGAATGCAAAATGCTTGAAATAACTTTTTTTTATGTCTCTACATAAGAAAATTACAGAAAAAATATTTTAAATAAACATAATCATATCGACTCGTGAATAATAATTTTAGTGCAACAATTCGTTGCATATCTTTTCAACTAGCGTATTTTTCATATTTTTACACACAAATTTAAAAATTCAAATGCTTTTGTACAAATTTGGTTGTTCGTTCTCTCACTAGTTTCAAATGCGAGTTGTTTTGACAGTTCTTGCGAGAAACTTTTCACAAATATTACTGGATATTTATTCAAATGAAAGATAGTTCTCGCAATGTAAATATACAGAAACACTTATGTGAGAAAAGCCACTTTGTGTTTCAATTTACTCTGTTTTAGTTATGATTCCATCGTTTCATTTCAGGGAAATTTTACGATGCAAGAAATACAGAAACGAGCTACTGGTTCCATAAAATAATTTTTTTCGTTGTATTAAAAATAGCACATTATAGGAAATGAAGAACCCAAGTCCAAACTAAATTAAAGTTAACGTTTTTTTAACCTTTTTTTTAACAATAAAAGATCTTAAAGTTAGCGATATAAAGATTACTGAACCCAAGTTCAATTAAAATGTTTATCTAAATGAGTAAAATGTTTGACAGCAGAAATTAAGTCAAGTGGAAAATTTTAAATTTTCTCATCCTTTTAAGCAATCAAATAACCTCCCACATGCATGCTCTCAGTGACAAGAAAAAAATTGGATATTAATGGAAGAAACTCAAGCAGAAGTAACGGCAAATGTTCTACTCGAATTTATGACAAATTCAATTATGTGAAAATGAATAGAATTTTATAAGCGGCTTATTTGACACACTACCACCAATGATATTTTTATCAAAAATATACTTAAGAGTGCTTGTACTAACTCGTATCTGCATAGACAAGCATAGAAAAAGACTTTAGGCGTAAAAGTTTACTTGTTTACCTTAAGCATTTTAAATTAAAATTACTGAGCTGTAAAAAAAGGTTGTAGTTTAATTCCTTTTTTTGGTACACATATTACTAAAAGTTGAAACTAAGGAAAATAGTTAACAAAGATTTAATGAAATTTATTTATTTGACATATTCTCAGAAATGTAAATACAATAATTGAAATTTACTTGCTGGTGGTTTAGCATGTCTATTATATGCACTTCATTGGTGCTTGAACCAAATCATCAGTAGACTGCAACCACAAATTCTGAACAGTCACAAACCTCTTATTTTATGCACAGACTTTCAAAATATATATAAGAATTCATAAAATAATAATATTTTGAAAAATCACAGAGAAAAAATAAGCTTAAATAATAAGCAAGTCCTTACGGAACGGAACAAGGAGCTGTTTTCAAAAGCCGCCATACCTTGATCATCATGGTTTTTTGTGTTCGGTGCGGAGTGTGTGGTGTCAGCTGATATACGTTCCTGCTTTATGTCCTGACGTCAGTACAAATGGAATATGTGAATTGCTTTGAAACTGATACAAAACGCAGATATATTTGACATATTGTCAAAAGTGTAAATACAACAACTGAAATTTATTTGCTGGGGGTTTAGCATGTCCATGTACGTATTTCATTGGCGCTTTGAAAGTATGTGCATAAAGTTAGAGGTTTGTGACTGTTCAGAATTTGTAGTTGAAGTCTACTGGTAATTTGGTTCAAGCGCCAATGAAATGCGTATATAGACATGCTAAGCCACTAGCAAATAAATTTTAATTATTGTGTTAACAGGGCTTAAACCAACATTCGCAATCCTATGAAATCATTATCACTCATGCCTTTTTTGTAGGGTATTCAATCGGTTAACCGTTAATCGGTTAGCCGGTTAATTGCTACCCGATTAAAAGATCGGTTAATTTAAAATCAGCTTTTTTCGGTTAACGGCTAAACCGGATAATTTCAGTCGATTAACCGACAAAATTCTTACTTCTTTTTTTGTTTTAAAAACCCTATAAAATAGTTTTAGTGTTGCCACGTAAACTATGTTGTTTTATTCAATAATCTTTGGTGTTGCATATGGTATTCAATCAATCAATCAAACGATTAACCGGTTAATTGCTACCCGATTAACTGATCGGTTAATTTAAAGTCGGCGTTATAACGGTTAACCCGGTTAATTTCAGTAGATTAATCGATAAACCGACGTAACAAATTTTTTCATATTTTTTAGTATTAAAACTTATTTTTTGTGTGAATAATTATTTGTTTCGTCTCATTTGCAAAAGGTGTTTGAAATTATTTTTCATACAAACAAAGAAGTATTTTCAGTGATCCTAAGTTAAGTAAAACTTCAAAATCCTTGAACATGGCTATAAAAGTGTTTAGTAGAGATACTGGTACTCTAACTAGAGGGAATTATTAAGTTTTTATTTAATAATTTAATAAAAGTTAATAGTACTGTCACCAACAATCTAATTAAGGATTAGATTTAATGAGAATACAAAATACAATACAAAAACGAAAGCTAAGAAATTCAGAAATTAACTTTTTTGCAAAATATTCGTCGCTGAGCTCTGTCATTATGAGTCAGATGATGACCCGGCAACAAACTATCGATAGTATTACAAGAAATGTTCTAAAAAAAATTAACCGAATTAGTTTAATAATTATTATGTGTGTTTTTGGTTTTACTAATCAATTCAAATTAATAAATATTTTATGCACTTTTATTTGTTGAAAACACTTGATTTATGGAAAAACTTTATTAAGTGGTTACCCGGTTAATACTAAAATTAACCGATTATTAACCGATTAAGCAAAAACCTCGATTAATTAATCGAGCGATTAACCGATTAAAGCAAAAACCCGATTAAATGAATACCCTAATATTTTGATAACTGCTCATTGAGAAAATATGTTTTGAGAAAACAAATAGTTTTTAATAAATCGATTAAGGACCAAATAAGGGGCTTTCTGAAAAATATCCGCAATGCTAACCTCAAGTGAAAAATTGAAAATAGCATAGGAATAATGGGCTCCAAAATTTTTTTGTTTTCAATATATTTTTTTGGTGCATTTTTGATCCTGAATATGGGTGCTATTTTGAAGCCAAAGAAATTTGCGTTGCAAAAAATCTTTTGAATGTGATGTATCGTTGAGGAGAGAATCTATGAGTCGTTTTAGCACAGATAAGAAAATTGGTTGTGAAATATTTTAGTTTTGATGAAAATGGTAAATTTGAGATTTGTTCGCACTTTTTCTCAATTAATTATTAATTAAATTATTCAGATAAATATTTTTTTAATATTTCCGCTATCAAAACTAAGAAGTTACTGATTCCACAGCAAATGCTGCTTCCTTGTAGATTTGATCTTTAATTTTGGATCTTTATTTTTTGCTATTCTCTGCTGCACTAACAATCCTTTTGCGAAGACACACACACAACTCCAAGTCTAAGTTGATGTTAGTATCAGATCAACGAAGTTTTTGCGAGTGATTTGAAATCGGATAGTCTTTTACCGGAAGCTTCTTTGGGTATGAGACCCAATCAAAGAGCACATGCCTCGTGGTTTCCCGTATATTTATGCATTCTGGGCATACATCACCATTGTCGCGCCCACACCTGACGTGACGTTTAATAACCGGGTTAAGTGAAAATTAACCTGTTCGTGCTTCCTTTTTGCACAATCAGTTATTCTCGGGATGAATCTACGGGTCAATCTTCCTTTTGTGGAATTGGTCCAATCGTGTAGCCATCTTGTCATTGCATAGCCACTCAACTGGCTGCCGTGTGCTAGTTCCGTTCTCCTTGCAATATGCTTTTTTTTACTTTCCAACATCTTCAACCAGCTGCAGTGGCATCATTCCTGTAATTATCAAGGTTACATATCTAGATACTGCGCCGAAAGCAGAACCAGAACATTTATAACCTCCAATTACTTGATTTAATGCATAGAAGCTATTTGCTGATCACTCACATTTTCTTTCTACTGCTTATTAGTAGGACCTCAGTTTTGTGATCAGCAAGTCTGGGGTCTACGCTTGTGATCCAGCTTCTAACTTTTGTAGCGGATTCGTTGCACGTGTCTCCTTTGCTTAAATGTACGTTAGGGTAAAATTTTCAGCTGTCAAAAAATTTCCGAACATTTTGCTTAACTTGACACAAGGGAAATAACCATTTCCTGAAACTATATCACCTGCTATAAATTCGCTATGATGATGACGTAGTATTCTTTATCATCTTGGAGCCAGCGCGTGTGTGTGTATGTGTGAATGAGTGTAATTTACTTTTCAGAACCAAATTTAATTCATTTTGATGAAATTGTCACATTGAAAACTTTCATCAACGACTACTTAGGGAAATATCGATATATATCATTTACCATATTTTTTAATTAGAGTTTCTTTCAATAAAATCTAACAGAAACGATACTCCAAGGCTCGATAAAAGAAAAGCTACTCAACTAGTTATCTATCAAGCTAATTGTTAGATATTGTCTGCAAGGTAGTCCTGCCATATTCAATATAAAATTGTGTACTGTTTCATTAACGAAAATGTTATAGAAATTGTCAGTTCCACTGGTACAAGGAAAATATGAGCCAAAGTCTCGCTTTTGTTGTCAAGTTTGAACCTATTTATTCGAAAATTTACTCAATGATCTGTTTCAGCTGTCGCGAACAGGACCTATAAGAGGCCTGCTGTAAACATGCTAAAATGTATTAAATACTAATGCAAAATTGTTAGGACTAGACGAGTTGTCCATTACTAACTACAATTCGTTAAACCGGTGTTTGTTATAGCTGAACTCCACTCTGTAATTTTGTTTTTTTTTAAACTGTTGTTACTTATAGTCGAACTCTACTTTGTAATTTTTTTTAAACAGAATTATTACTTAGGCAACAAATGCCTCCTACTATAAATAGTTGTTACCTTCTTTGGGAAAGGGATAGTGATACAGAAAACCGGTAGTGAAGGAAGATATAGAGGGAAGCTTCATTCTCTTACAACTCTGATTTTTTGCACGTTTTCGAAAATGCTGTGCTGCAGCGCCTCTGGTGTCATTAAGGTGAGTTAAATTTCGAAACTGTGCTAAGCAGCCATTTTATTGGTTATTTTACTTCGTGGATGGTTCTGCTACACAATGCCGGTGAAAGAAGCCGCTCTGCTGTTACATTATGATTAGTATCATTGTCACCCAAAAATTGTCTATTGGAAAATACTCGTAAAAATAAAGTTTTCCATTTTTAAGCCATTTTACATTATTTATTTATTAATTTCTGGATATACATATATTTTCTAATACGGTTATTTTTATGTTTATCACTTGGACAGCTTAGTTACTTTTATTTTTTGCTGCCCCAAAAGGTGGAAAACTGACATTGAATTAAAAAATAACAAATTAAAAAAGGGCAAAAAGGTGAAAAAATACCCCAAAATTCGAGTTGTTGATTTCAATAAAACCTTTTCGAGCCATATTGTTTACTTAAGATTTGGGATCTTTTTATATGGAACAATGTTGATTAATTTGTTATCAATAGGTATAGGAACAAGAACGTAAATACGCAATATCTGTGATATTATTCGATATTGAAAAACACCATAGGATTGCTTTAACTGATTTAAAAAATTCAATACTTTAGCTTGGATCAAGAATACCGTTGAAGCCGTTAAAAATTTAAAAACAAAATCATGGGATAAATTCCCTTTTAAACCTAAACATTTTTGCGTAATTTTGTTGGACACATTCTATTGGTTCCGTATTAATTTCATGTGGATGAAAAGTGTTTTTGAAAGCTCTTTTGCCTTTAAAAAAAATGTTAAAGAACAAGACTAGCCCCAAAAGACTTTAATTATATTAATTAAATTTTTAATTGTAATAATTAATTTGACAGGAAAAACTTAATTAATATTTTATTAAATTGTTTATAGGTGAAAATTTAATTAATTTTTTAATTGATACTACAAATATTTTAATTAATATTACAAAATCATTCATGTTACTTTTTTGTGTGTATAGCAACTAGATGGGGAACGTAGTTGAAGGCTGTCGGATACCTTATTTTTATTGACAAAGTTAAAAAAAACTTATGCACTGAATTGATATTTATGCACAGATTGTTGACGCTATAGTCCAATTAGATGGTTTTGATTCTTTCACACAAAAAATTAATATGAATGATTTTGTAATATTAATTAAAATATTTGTAGTATCAATTAAAAAATTAATTAAATTTTCACCTATAAACAATTTGATAATATCAATTAACTTTTTCCACTCAAATTAATTAATACAATTAAAAATTTAATTGAATCAATTAAATTCTTAATTGAAAATATTAATTGGTGAATACTTTTTTCTGTGTTAACAGTTCAAGTTGGGAGACAGAACAAGTGAATAAATTAAAAATAAGTTAGATAAAATTAATAAAAAAGGTAGCAGCACTTAAATATGCACCAATAACTGCTGCTAATGTATTATATAAAAGTTTTTTCAGAAAAATTCGTCAACGATTTACTTTTGAGATTTTACAAAAGCGCTTGTTATTTTAGCTGATCTTTATTCATTTTTTAAGTTTTTAATGCACAAAATGTTCGTTGAAAAAACAATGAAGCTGATTTTTTGAGTTTTTAATTTTATTAAAATTTAAATACATATTTTCTTATTTTTTGTGTATGCTTTATGTACATATATAACTGATAATATAATTAGTTATCATTAACTGCTTTTTTTAATTTGATATACTCATTTAACCTATTCGAAACGAATTTTATAGAAATTCTTAAACTTAAATTCAATTGAAGAGAGCAAATCGCATTTCATCATCGGATTGCTTTTTTATTCGATTCCTTGTAGTAAATAAGAAACGAATGTATCCTACTCGTTTTTTGATTCGATTTCAAAGGTATTTCCACCTAACGCACATGTATTTCATTCACGCTAAATTTTTTGTTAAAGCGAGCTTTCACTGCGTATATGTATGTATGTGTGTATGTTATTTAGATGTGTGTACGAATTTACACACTTCATGCTTGTTAAATTGAATTTATTCGTTGCGGAATTTATTTGCATATAAAAATAAATGCTCCTGAATGTATGCATAAGGATTCCATTATGCGTCTGTTAATGAACCTTACACACACATACATACGTATAACTATATCCGCTTGAGCATACATACATATGCATGTATTTGCGTATGATAACACACACACCATAAACATTCATTCGGGCTTATTCACATTCCACTTATTCAATTATTTATTAACGGTTGTAGTTGTTAAAACTGATATGTGTAAGTATTGTTTTTTTTTATGAAAAATTTCTTTTGCTCTTTAATTCTTATTGCTGCTATATGTTTTTATAGTCCTTGTTTTTGTTTTTTCATAATTTATTAAAATCGCACATTTGGAAAATTTGTTTATTTTTTTGCGAGAATATTCATATAAATATGTACGTATACTTTATATAATCGTACATACCCTGTCGGAAACTTAGTTAACTTTAACCTAACTATTTCGCAAGTAGTGCTGACTGAGACTTGGATTACTTTCCAATGGAAGCAACTAACTATATTAACAGTGCGATGTTCTAGGCGGTAGTCAATTGTCCCACTCCGCACTACTTCTAAAAAACTTAAAGTTTACGTTACTTAAGTCACTGGCAAATTTGCAAAAAGATGTTACTTAGTTTCGAACTATGTATCAACGCTAAGTAAATTATATTTTAAAAATTTTTTTAATTAAGATTAAAGATTGAAGATGATAAGTTTAAATACTTATAGCCTTATTTATAAAACTTATTAAGGCTTTTTAAAGGCTTAATAAGGAAAATTTTGTACACACAAAAAAGTAATATCAATGATTTTGTATTATTAATTAAAATATTTGTAGTATCAATTAAAAAATTAATTAAATTTTCACCTATAAACAATTTAATAATATCAATTAAGTTTTTTCAGTCAAATTAATTAATACAATTAAAAATTTAATCAATACAATTAAATTCTTAATTGAAAATATTAATTGGTGAATACTTTTTTCTGTGTATAAAAAACCTTTATAAAGACTTCATAATTTTTATAAGTAAGGCTGTTATTATTTATAATTGTGATACGCCCAGAAACAAATTACATTTGGAATCAAAGATTTGGATGTCAGATTTTTTGCAATATTTGCACCATTTATTTATGGGCTTTTCTATCCAACAAAATAGTAAAATGATCGCCACCATCGAACCAAACATTAGCAACTGGACGAACAGTTCTTTTTCCAATACCTGATATGCTAGCCTGTGGTTTGTCAAGACCACATGATTTGACCAGATGATTGCCCTACGGATCGTTTATTTCTGAAGGCAACAAGTCCAGCAGCTATTGCCACACAGACATCTGGAAGCTGTAAAAGCGGTTCTTTGTCGGATGTATTGGTAGAAGCACTGACCTTTGCGGCGTGTCGTTGTCTCAACAAAAATAAATTTAATAGTATTATCCATAAAAATGTAATTAAAGTGCTCTCTTCTTGTTTTGAGCAAATTAATGTAACGAACATCCTTTAAACGCTGCCTCATTCAAATGTAAGCACATCGAAAGTTTGTGCCATACTTGTGTGGAGAGCGTTTTCGAGGTTTTAGATAGTGCATTGACAGCTGTTTTCTAAACAGATAAAATAAATACTTCTCAAATAAGCCAATGCATCCTCCAAAAATATCCTGGAACTAGGTTGAACTGATGGTCCGATGGTTTCAGCTGCTGGCTCTTCTGCTCTTGTTATGGTTGCAGTTGATGTCGACGCCTGTAATGCCGGATCGATTTCAATTACTGCTGCAACTAAAATGAAAGTTGAATAACCCTATATACCCATTTTACTAAAGTTCAGATATTTGCTGCATCTATTAATGTATCAGTGGTCTCAGCTACAGCAATTCTTTGTACGCATTCTGCTATGGTCTGCTTTGCATTATCTGGCAATATTTAGGTCTCGATACTATCATAAGTGGCATCCTCATGATTGTCCTCGCCTTATAAATATTTTTCTGTGCTTTGGACTTTCTACTGGAACACTGAATTCGAGGAATTTTAATAAGACATTTGATCGAAATTTATATTTTTATTATAAGCACGTTTAGTACGATCCATCTTTCATACCATTGTAAAATAGAATGATGAAAATAGTAAACCACACTATATCGTTTCAAAGGCATAGTTCTTAACTTTTTTATTTTAAAAATATAACAAAACTCAAATACAATATATTATTAATTATGGTAAAATTTTCAAGTCGATCGCTTTATTCTAAATTTGTTTGTTAAATATTTGCGAAAAATAAAATTTTCTCAATAATTTTTGGTGCTACTTTGCTAACTTTTTGCACTTGATTGGTAACATTTGACAAACGATTTGCCAGAATATGATGAGGCAGTAAAACAAATGAGAAAAATTGTAGTTTAAGGACAGTTTTTTTTTTATTTTGAAGCGAAAACATTTTGTAATGTTCCACTTGAACTACAAAATCTAAGACAGTCTTGAGACAATCTTGTCTGTTAGACGGTTAAGAACTGATTTTGGTCAGTTCTGGATAACATTGTAGTTACCTTTAGGTAGTCTTAGAAAAATTAACTATAATTTAATTATTTTTGTAGTCGAGTAGGGATTTTCCGACAGGGCATATACAATTATTTTTGTATACATGTCTATTCGAGGATTTTATAATCTTTACTTAAGTACTTTGCAATTAGTTTCCTAAAATCCTATTTGAATTGCTTTCTGTTGGATGGGTTTTTTAATCTATGCGTACGTAGACTTTTTGGTGTTGTCTCTTTATTTACATATGTATGCATGTATATGTGTACATATATGTATGTACAAATATCTGTGTGGTGTTAATTTAAATTTAATTAGCTATGACTGTGTGACTTTAACACACTTGATTTTTATTTACGAAGACTTACTTATGTATGTTATTTTGCTTGAGCTGTAAATGTCTAATTTTTGATACATTTAATTGGACTCATCTTAGGTGAACCGCGTGAAAGTCTATAACAGGCATTTTCAAAACGCTTTACATTCTCTTACTGGTACTAAATACAATTTTTCAAAATGCCTTACATACAGCCACAATAAGAATAATGACCTTTTCAAACTCCAAATAAATGTGGAAATTTTTGCCTTAGAAACCTTAAAAGACCCTGCGTACTTCGACCGGAGGCTGGGCGATATCAAGAAACTTAACTTATTTGCTGAGCATTTTAAATCTGTATTCACTCCTAATTCATGTGAGGGTGCTGTCTATTTACCGAGTATAGTTTCTCTACCCCCTGGTCCCTGCATGAAGTACAAAAAATAATTGCTCCAAAAGAAACCTCCAAGTATTGATGGAATTAGTAACAAGATCCTGATAAACTTACCTAATATTGAAACAAAAATCTTGGTATTTATTTTTAAGGCCATTTTACGAATGCAGTATTTTTCACATAACTGAAAACTTGTTAAGATATAAATTATTCCAAAGTCAGGTGAAAATCTTACCAAGTCTGAGTGATATAGGCCTATTAATTTACTATCAACAATATCAAAGCTTTTCGAAAAGCTGCTCATGACTAAATTTTTCAAAATTTAAGCAGATAATGGGTGCATCGCGGACCATTAATTTGGTTTTAGAAGTCACCATAGCACAATTGAGCAAACGCATAGATTAGTTCAAGTCATAGTGAGGACATTTGAAGAAAATAAGCATTGTTCTGTCCTCTTTATTGATGTTCCTCAGGCATTTGATAAAGTATGGCACAAATTGTAGACATAGCTACCAATAAGCATACAAAAACTTTTGGAAAGTTAAATTCTTGCCCGGAAGTTCACTGTTGTGGAAGGAGACTTCATGACTGTGTCCAAATCTATATCTTTCGGTGTACCACAGTGGCTAGTCTTGTATTCAATATACATATACTTGTGATATGCCTGTGAGCAATAACATCCACACCTCTACATTTGCCTCCAGTTTACACTTCCCCATGTCAGTAATGTTCATAGAATCGTCTGCTCAGTCATATAAGCCTATGATGTTGCAGCTTCGGGTATCATGATTCGAATGGCTTTTCCATTCATATCCAGTTGCAGTTTAGATCTTCCTGAGTCAAGTTTTGTTCACATAGCCCATGCGAAGCTACAATCCTCCTTACTTTGCCATGAACTGTTGGTCCTGCTTTCTACTCAATTACTGAGTTCCGTATAGTAAGGACCTATAGGTAATTACACCGATCTGTCATACATTCTATCAGCTAACGCCGACCCTATTCTTGCCAGCTCATCAGCAATTTAATTTCTCTCAATACTGCTGTGGCCAGGAACCCTACATAGGCTGCCACTATATTTGTCCATAAGCAATTAGAGGGCTCTCCTACAGTCACTAATATATTTTATATTGTGTCCCTTCAAAGCTTAAGCGCTACCTAGCTCTCAACGTAGGTTACCTTCTCACCTTCAGCTACATTCCTGCCTACCAGTTTCGTGGCAGTCTGAAGGAACTACGAATGTTCGTTCCCAATATATAGACACCAGCCCCTGTGCCTTCCCCCATTTTTGACATGTCTATAAAGACCGCACTTCCCTTATATAGCTTATCGAATTTGACCCAATAACAAAAATAAATAAACAAATTTCAGTGACCTTATAGTCTGTGAACCCAGGCATTACGGATCCCTGATCACTAAAACTAATCTAATTTGAAATTGATGTGCGACTTGTCATTTCTGTCCTTACCATACCTGTTTCTACGAGTTTAAGGAGACTCCTCACCATAAAGTCCTCTATAGGAATTACGTGAAGAATGATGTCCAAGGCAGCCTGCGGTGTGCTCCTTTGAGTCCCTGTGATACCAAGCGAAGCACACTTCTGCACCTTAGCTAGTAACCTCTTGTGACTTTCCCTCCTCAAGGCATGCCACCATGCCACACGACCATTAGACAACCGATATTTAAATCCAGTTTATTATCTTCGGTTTTAGACCCCAGTTCCATCCTATGTAGTTCCTGCATACGTAGTAGACATTGAGGCCTGTCTTTAGCCTTTCCTGCATGTTGTTTTTCCAAGAAAGGAAAGGAAAACACTCAAGTATCTCGCTCCCTGTGTTAGTCCTACTTCTACCTATACCATCCTGAGCAATACAAATATTTCTATTTTATATCTCTTGGTAAAGAGGACTAGCTCAGTTTTCTCTGTGTTGACTCCCAGTCCTTTGCTGCTAGCTCAGAATGATAGATCACTCAACGCCGACTGCACGACTTCATTGGTAGTGGGAAAAAACTTTAGTGCAAAATCACGTCATTTGCATAAGCAACCAGCTTCCGTCCGCTCCTGTCAAAAATCTTAAGAATTGCGTTCATTGTCAACAATCATAATAGAGGTGAGAAAACACCTCTCTGTGGGGTACCTCTTGTCACTAATCTCCTCAGTTTTCTCCATTCCATACTTAAGTTGACGATTCTGCTACTAAACATGATAACTATCCACTCCAGTAGAAAGTTGTGAAGCCTGAGTGAATCCAGAGACTCCCTAATATCCTGTATACTAATGTTGTTAAGGCTCCCTCAATGTCTAGGACTACAGCAAGTGTGTAATCATTTTGCTGCAGTCCTCTCCCTATAACACCAACCACGTCATGAAGTGCACTGTCAACAGCCCTGCCCTTGTGATAGGCATTGTGAGCGCCACTAATGACGCTGGTATCAATTGCATCAGATGCAGCTCAATTAGTCGTTCTAGTGTTTTCAAAAGAAACGACAAAAGACTGATCTGACTGATGGGTAATTTTTACTCTTTTTACTTGAGGAAAATATTATTTTAGAACGTCAAGAAAGAATTTTTTTTAGCATCGCTTTGAATTTGGTGATTAGGAATCGAAAAAAGAGCTTCTTGCAATTCCCAACCTCTGTAAAAATCATTAAAAATTACTCAAATTTTTACAACTTCCGGATCGAAAACTCTACATCTCCATAACTTTTTTGGAGTGTCTTTAGTGAAAGTGTAACTTTTTTATATACAAAATTCGTGAACTTCCCTTAATATCCCGTCAAGTTTAAAGTTTTAAAAGGGAGTCATACAAGAAAGCTTGTGATCATAGCCTAGAGACAATCGCACCAACGCTAGCATATCTGTGCTTAAAAGCCATAACAGCATAAGAAGACTTAAGAGAAAATCGAACTATATAAACTACCATATTCTACAATCGGAACTTCATAATTACATGAAGTTCTCATATCTCCAATGAAATGTATTATAAAGATGTAAATAAAACAATATTGAGGAGAGAAAATACGACTGATAAATTTGATAATAGTCAATGAAAATATATCGAGCGTTAAATTCGAAAAACTTTATCGTAAGCAGCAATTTACATAAAAAAACATATTCGAATATTTAAAAACAAACCTTCTCCTGAAAACTTTAACTTTTGTCGCTAACGATTACATCGAACATAATGAGTCACCATAGCATACATAAATATGCCTTGGCATAGAGATTTTATCAAATAGATCGAATACAATATTCGTTAAAAAATATCGATAAAATACCGGCGATATAAATATATTTGTTTTTTTTTATATATCGATATTTTGATAAATATATCGAGCCCTTTTTCGATTTTATCGTAAGCGACATTTAATCGAAAATTTACTTTTTGATGGAAATTAAAATTTTAGGGGCCTATTCATAGCTTAGAATTATCAAAACGCCGAAATTGTTGATAACTACAATTTTATCGTAAGCGAATATGTACGTACGTACACGCAAAGAAAAGATATGATTGTAGAACGGTTCAGAAAACAATATTATGTTCTCAGAAACAAATGTGTGGTCGTTGAAAAGAAGTTATTGTTATTTTCAACATTAATTTTGTTACGGTAAGCAAAGTAATGTTTGAATTTAATAATTACATTATTATATTCTTAAAAAAGTGTCATATGGTTAGAGTTTAACAATATAGTTTTGTTAAAAACTTATGGACTTATGTTATTATTTAAAAATAATATAATGTTATCCAAAACCATACTATGTTAGGTTTTAAAAAAAATCTTTTTCAGAAACATCTTCTGTCAGTTTAGTGTTTCGTTTGTAAGCTATCGGTATTGCACGCGTCGTGTTAAATAAATAAATAAAGTTCAAACAAACAAATAGGTAGATAAATAAAAACATATACATACGTATATACGTTTATCTCTTCCCTGAAGGAAACGTGGGGTTAAGTATCCCCAAATCACCACTTTTGTCGACTATTTTGGTGACATTGTCAACAAAGCGTCTATTACTAGTGTTCTTAATGCGTAGAAAACATATTTTTATATAAACGCAACTATGCTTCTTCTTGTTTTATTGGTTTGTTGAAAACAAAAGTGATGTAAAGCAAAATTTAAGTGTTTATAAAAATTAATTTAAGAAATCAAATTAAAATGTGAATTTAAATGTATTGAACAATAATTAAGAAAATTACACAAAAAGAATTTGCAAAAAAGATATAAAATAACAATCCATATTGTTAAAAATAGAAAATGTTAAAATAAAAAATTTTAAGCGAAAGTACCAATTATGGAAATTGCAAAATTACTTGCAGATTCATTTGTAAGTGTTTGACTTTACTAATTCAGGGAAACATAAAATTTTTAATTAACATATGTGTATTTATTTAATAGAAATGACGAACAAAATCCCTAGATGCTGGTGATATGCTGAACGAATAAATGAATTAATTCCGGTTATTGTATGTTTTTTAATTATAAGTTAAATTTTTTATATATTTGTTTAATAAATCAGTACAGATTCACTAGTGGCATTTGCTGCAGGGTTTATACAGACGTGTCTGTATTTCGAGTATACACACATACATATGTAAGTATACATTTGTATATATACATTTTATTTCAACAATATTAATGTATGTATTTTTATTCGGGATTTAACGCACATCTGTTTTAAATAAGAGATCTGCCAATAAATATATGATTGAAAAACAAAATATTATTATTACATTAAATAATACTGTTGTCGTATTTAACAATATTATTATAATATAAGAACATGGTATAGTGAGTCTCAATTATATTTTAGTCACATCTAACAATAATGAGATTAGGTGTATCAAAATTCATTGTTTTTGTTGATAATATTATTATTAACTCAGATAATAATATTATTAAAACCATGTTTTTCTATTGACAATAATATGATTTAAGTACAACCATATAATTCAATTATATTATGTTCTTGTTTGATCATGGTTACCTCAACCATATTTTTTCTTTGCGTGTACAAAAACAAATTTAAATATTTTAAAATAGCCTTTTTCTGAAAAATTTAATTTTTGTCACTTGCGATAAAATCGAAAATAAGGCTAGATATGAATCGAAATTTTTCCCCATGCCTACAGTCTTATTCTGCAACAAACGTAAATTTTTTATAAATATCGTATTTTTGAATTAACACCAATACGCATTTGGAGTTTCGACTCCTCATACTTGAGTTGAAAATTACCTTTTTTTGTGTATTCAAAGATTAAAATAAAATTTTATGGAAATTTGTTTAGTGGTATACCGTTCAAGCGTACATTTTTGTCCACAAAGATTAACCCTGTTGAGGTTTAAAAGCTAAAATGTCCCACAAAAATTTTTCTCGTTGGACTTTAATATTCAGGGACCTTAAGACACTGCATTTGCGAACATTATATAAATTTTTTGTATGACATAATGTCTATTGAAATAACTATCCTTATGTAACTAGAGCAGACATTTCTCGCATTTAAATAAACAAAACCCATTACTATAGCCGGGATCCCACTAACGGCACAATGTACCGATTCTCGTCGGGTCACTGCAATTAAGTCATAAGTAATAAACTAAAATAGCCTTATTTCTCATTAATTCAGGGATAATTCTGTATGGCACTATTACCAATGCAGTGTGGTGCAATATATCCTTATATTTCAATCGGTTAAAAAATAAGTTCAATTTAGCTTATTACCTATGACTTTATTTCAATGATCCGACGAAAATCGCTACATTGTGTCGATACTGGGATATCGGCGTAAGATAATATTTGTACACTTCGAGGAATGGGGAATCAACATTTTTTCCTTTAAGAAAATATTTTAAGTCAAACTTAAAATATACACACAAAAAAGTAATATGAATGATTTTGTAATATTAATTAAAATATTTGTAGTATCAATTAAAAAATTAATTAAATTTTCACCTATAAACAATTTGATAATATCAATTAAGTTTTTAAAGTCAAATTAATTAATACAATTAAAAATTTAATTAATACAATTAAATTCTTAATTGAAAATATTAATTGGTGAACACTTTTTTCTGTGCATGAAGATCTTGCACAAAAACATTTTTATAAAAATTATAAAAAGTCAAGATGCAAAACCAAAAACTAAAGTTTTGAAGTTGCCAATTAAACTCACATTCCTTTGGAAATTGTTGCCAAAAAGGCGCAATTAAAAAATGCCCTTTATATATTATTTTAATATTTATTGACTTTTCTTAGATCTAAAGTTCTTTTATTATAATTTTTGATTTTCATTCAATTAAGTAATGTACTTACTTACTAAACTAAATTACAAACTATGTATGTATATATTTAAATATTTGCGTATGTAAAACTGGCTGAAATTTACAATTGATATTTTATGTTTTGGTAAAGCAATTCGAATACAATTACAAATACAAATTAATAATTATACAAAATATCTTAACTACATATTTATTAAAATTAATTATTGTTTATTTTTCCATAATTTACAGCAAACGACAAACATATTTACAATTTCTTAGATGAATGAAATAAACAGTTTTTATTATAATATTTCGCAATTGACCGTCACTATACATACAAGCAAAATTTTATTTAAGTTTATTTTTACATAAAATATAAGAAAAAGAAAAATTGCACTGACCCTTTATGAAATACATATGTACTAGTATGTATATTTTTCATTCTTATATATAAAAGCTTTTTTATTTTCATATAACTTAAGTTTTTGGTTTCATCACATTTTATTTTGTTGGTTATTATTTTCCTTTTGGCATTAATCTTTGGATTGTGTGCGATATTTACGCATTTCCATTATTTGCAACAATTTCTGTTGCATCTTACAATTTTATGAATGCGAATGACTTAGATGATGTGCTGCACCCAAGGGATGGAAGTATGGACCATATGGCGGATACGGCATTGTGTGTGAATACAGCAGGCTGCTGGCATAGGCACCGGGTCCAAATGAGCCACCCGAGGGTGGTGGTGGTATTGTGGGGCTGTTGACGTCCATGCCAGGATTTTGTTTCTTCCATTTAGTGCGACGATTTTGAAACCATATTTTAACCTGAAATGACATAAGAAGAAAAAATAATCTTTGAAACGAAAATCTCAGCTCGGATCATCTTGGAAAAAAAGGAGAAACAAAATATTTGAGATAATAAGTGCACGCATAAGTTAGCTTAGGAAGTGTGGTGCTATAACACACCTCCACTTGGAGACCCAGTTGGGTCCGTTAAAACGTGTAACTTTAATAAAAATTAGTGAATAATATTACTTTATCATAATATATTAAATGACGCCAAAAAGTTTAGATTTCTAATTCCATTCTGTAGAAGTAAACTGAGAAGCTTCCACATTTTACACATACATACAAATACAGCTTTCAGTGAGATGAATGCATGAATTAAGTTAAACGTGCAACACAGGACACTGCGATCAAAGTAGATCTATAGTACCCCTTGCCGGGTGCTATAGTACCTCATCTAGATCTAATCTCCTGATGAATCTCAAGATTGCCAGTGGGTCTATTGTGGACAATTCCCAATCTTCCAATAGGTGCTTCCCCAACTGGCTGTAATTATGGCATAACGCTTCACAGTCCTTTAGAATATACTCTTTAGTTTCATCGTCGTAATCACAGAATATATACAGGCTGTTAAGGTGGAGTTAGTAAAATCGTATCGTGAAGTTGCGTGTCAGCTGACAAAAAAGTACCATATGTCCAATATTGACACACTTAAAATGAAAACAATCGAATTGGCGCTTTTTAGGTATGAACAAAATTTATTAAGTGGTTACGGTTTATAGGCAAATTTTATTCTTCTCAGTTACTTTTAATTGTTATTGTTCAAACTAGATCCCTGCAAAAGACCACTAACAAGAACTTTTAAGACATGAGGGATTTTTCAAAAGCTTTACTACAGCGAAAGCTTAACTACATGCATGTGTATACACCTTGTGAATATGATCTTTTATTTTTCTGCGAACATACGAACGCACACATGCATTGATATTAGTTGTGTGCGCTTGCTTTAAAAAACCACCCTTAAACACATAATAGCTTACCATCTACATCTTGCGCACCACACCCACACACACACATACACACACTTAAACGCACAATATGCCAATTAACAAGCCAATAACAACCCGCATCAACACTACTTCTTTGCATTGTTTGTTACGAACAAGAAGTCTTCGCGACATCGCTTGTCACCAATATACCTGAATATCAATACATCCATCGTGTTTACGCAGACCTGTTGTTCGAACTTCATTTGTTTCTATATTTATAATTTGATCGAGCTTAAATTTCTATCGCTTTATAAGCCAAATTACATGTAATAATTATTAATGACCAAATAACACCAAACTTAGTTGTAAATATTGTGACAAAAACGTAGTAGAAGGGAACAACTTGCTGTTTCCGAAGGCCATTAAACCTTCATCATCAGCGTTCTTTATGTTTGATCCATTATGTGTGGTGTCATTTGATGTATATTTCTGCTTTATATACGCAACTTTTATTGCAAATGGAATATGTGAATTGTTTTGATTCATCGTATTATAATTTTCTGGAAACTTTTTTATAATGAAAGCTTAGTTTTGAAATCTCTAAATTTACAACAGTCCTGACATTGTCGTTTGTTCTTTACTAATTATGCACATGTTAGTTAACTTGTCTATTTTTGTTATACTTGAGACAAACTTTAATTTATTAATTTAAGTTAATTTTAACTATTATTGTTCGAACTTAATTTTTTTTAATATATGTATACGTTTTAATCAGGCTAAAGTTTATATCGCTTTGTAAGCAAAATTACATGTTGTTCCTTTCTACTTCGGTTTGTTCGTTAATAATTATCACATGTAATTCGGCTTACAAAGTGATAGGAACCTTAGCCTGTTTATATTTATGTGTTTAGACTGTGACTGTGACTGCATGTTTCAATGTTCGAAAAATATAATTAGGCCAGGGACAGAAAATAACTGTTATTTTTAAAAATTTACATAAAAAAAACACACATAAAAAATGATCGTATAAAATTTTGGTTCTTATCATTATGATACATAGGTGATGTACATACAAATTTTTTATGACTTTTAAATTTGTGCCTTTTTTGATAAAAGTCAAAAAATAACTTTTAATACTACAATAATTGAAATTTATTTGCTGGTGGTTTAGCATGTCTATATACGTATTTCATTGGCGCTTGAACCAAATCATCAGTAGACTTCAACCAAAAATTTTGAACAGTCACAAACCTCTTACTTCATGCACAGACTTTCAAAAACTATATGAGAATTCATAAAATAATAATAGTTTTGAAAATCACAAAGACAAAATAAGCTTAGTAGGCTTTGAAACTGATACAGAACCCAGCAAATAATTTATATTCAGGTGAACTCATTTTATTTTTCTACTTCCTTATACAATTAGAAATCCATCGGATAACAATAAAAGTATTTGCAAGGCTAAATGAAAAATAAAACATTAATTGAACTTTAATTAAATTTATTTGACATATTGTTGATTTGGTTCAAGCGCCATTGAAATACATATATAGACATGCTAAACCACCAGCAAATAAATTTCAATTATTGTAGTATTTACACTTCTGACAATATGTCAAATAAATTTTATTAAATAACTTTTACTTTGACTCTTATTATTTTACTCAAGAAATAAAAGTTATTTTTTAACTTTTAATATTTTAAGGCTAAAATAAAAGTCATGAATTAAGTATTGCATAGTAATACGCAAGTTTTATTGCTTTTAATGCTTGCTATAAATGATAAAAGATCCGTTATCACAACGTCAAGAGGCAATAAAACTAGCGTATTACTATGCATTACTTAATTCAAGACTTTTATTTTTGCCTTAAAATATTAAAAGTTAAAAATAACTTTTAGTTTTTGAGTAAAATAATAAGAGTCAAAAATAACTTTTAATTTTTGCCTTAAAAAAAAGTTAAGAAATAATAAATAATAAAAGCGAAGAAATAACTTTTATGTTTGCCTTAAAAAATAAAAGTTAAAAAATAACTTTTTTTCTTGAGTTTTTCCATAAAAGTCATAACAGTTACGCCCATTGCTTACAATAAAATTATTATTAAATTAAATATATACATACGTATTATCCTCTATTTACTTTAAAACTTCCAAACAAAATTTATTATTCTCACCTGGGTTTCTGTTAACGATAAGCTTATAGCCAAATTCAGTCTCTCGCACACACTCAAATAACGTGTTGTCTTAAATTTGTTCTCCAACGAGACCAGCTGTTCATATGTAAATGCAGTGCGGGCTCTGCGTGGCTTCGAGCCACCACCGCCACTCTGAGACTTGCCATCACCATTGCGACTGCCGCCCTTCTTCGAATCCGTTTCACTTGCGTGATCATCCATATCACTCATGCCATCATCACACATGTCATCCTGGTCAATGTCATTAAGATCGTGGGCTAAAATGAGGCAAACATATAAAAGAAAATTCAATCGTTTGCATTTGGAGGATAATAAACGATTAAATAAAATGACATAAAAATAGAATAAAACAAATTAGCATTTACTTAGCCAGTAATCAATTGATTTAACTTCATGTCAACAAAATAGTCATCAATCATGGGGTACGATGAATAGGAATCTCTGTTTCAGCTTTGCGTAAAAATATTTAAGTTGACCACCACCTTATACACTTAAATATGTAATGGCCACTTGCGAATGTACATGATGGACAGTGGAATAAAATGATAACAAACCCTTCAATAATTTCAGTAAAACAAATTTAAATCAATCATTTTCATTTCACTTGTCCCAAACGTTTTTTCGACATCATCATCATGAAGGGGAAACAAAACAAAAGAAAGGTCATTTCAATAGATACACATGTCATTGATGTCGCCGGTGTAAAAAATACCATGAACAAAAATATTCAATCAATATTTTGTTGTTTGGTTGGAAAAATTAATTGGAAATTTTTTTCTTGTTCTTCAAATCACGTTATTTAGAGGGTGTTTGTTTGTTGCTATACATTTTTCTATTATCTGTTGAAATACATTCTCAATTAAAATCATTACGATTAAGAGGAGTTTGCTATTTTTCCTGAGTTGTGTAGTTTTTTGTACGAGTACTGTTGACTGTTTGAATAATTTGTTTTTTATTACGGGAGACAGTCACGTTTTTCTTTACATTGAACTTAAGGATAGATTTAATTAATATAAATAAAGCACAAAACACAAAATAATTTGTATTACAATGAATTGCAATGGACTGTACTGTAACTATGGTGAAAAAAGACATATCTTGTAAATGGTTACATATAAACCATTGTCGGATGTATCGTCTTTGTCTTTTGTCAATTTAATTGGCAATCGGTCTGGTATTATAGTAAACGGCACTGAACTAATTCGATGTGGTTGGTTCCAGAACCTATCGAATAGTATAAATATAATGTAAGTTATTTATTTATTTATTATTATATTAACTTATAATTAAAATTATAATGTAATAAATCAAAAGAGCTCTAGCAAAATAGGTAGAGCTTTAGCTCAACATGTTAATAAATTACATACATATGTTGATATCCAGAAAAAAAGAGACTCCAAAAATGTCAATAAAATGTAGAGTTTGGGATCTGGAAGTAGTGAAAATTTCGATCCGATCTAATAATTTTTACATAGGGTTGTCATTGCAAGAAGTTCTCATTTTCGATGCCTGGTCACTGAATTGGAAGAGATATTAGGAAAAATTCCCTTTTTTGTCTTCTATGATAATATTTTCATCTAGAAAAAATGGTAGTTCGTTTCTTTTTATACGAATTTAGGCCCGAAACATTGTTTTCATGTAAATTTAAGCAAATAACTTTTAGATTTTAGACTAAAATTTTTTCATAAATTTCTTTAAAAAAATTATTTTTTTTCTGGTGAGTATTTTCTAACACTATGGAGGGGTTACAAGGTTTTGTGTGACTAAAATAAGCTTGTACATGGGTTTTTGCTCACTTTTGGCAAATTAAAAATATCGATTTCTTGGAAGCAATGAAAATGTAGTACCACTAGAATTACTTCCATTTATTTACTGGGTATGTATATTAATAAACTAAATATAATATGCAATATATATAAAGATGATATAACTAAGAGTTTATAGAAAAAAATATATGATTAACAATTCGGGAAAAGCAAAGATAAAAAGCAATTTATATAACAAAAACGTTAAATTCAGATTTATATGATTATGAATACCATTCAAATTACATAAGAAAGTTATGAGCAAAACTATTTAAGTGAGGTTAGGTAAATAGTTACGGGCCTTACAAGTATTTAATTATAAAATTTAAATTAAACCATAAACATTAGTGATTTTGAGGGAATCTATAATACACTTTATATTATTAATTTTTGGTTTAGAAAAAAATTCCTTAGGATTTGAGTTTTGAAAAATTTGTTGGCGTTGTAGTGAATTGTTGGGGCATGATATAACTTGATCCATATCCTAATGGATATCCTAATGGATATGGCTCAAGTTATTTGGATTAAGAATATCAGAATTACATACAATTGGAGGCAATATATTCATTTGATGGCAGTGTGATACATTTGAATGTCCCAAACGTAATCTAATAAATTTAATCGTGTCTAATCTTGAGAATTTATTTAAATTATTCTTAAAATATTCAAATATTGTTGCAGGTGGGTTGTTAATTTCCCTGTACCAGTTAGAAGTAATTAATGTAATTTCATTGCTCATTTTATAATGAATTTTCAAATAACACAGGTCAACAAAGTGAAATTTTTTGTGTAAGGTCAAAGGTTTCGTAGTCAATTTGTATACACTAAGTACTGTGTATCAATCCCTTTAAATCAGTTTTTTTTTTTGAATTGTCCTTGCATATCGAGATTTTCCGTTATTAAGAAAAAAGAGGATGCGGCATCACATAATTTGCATTTACTTGAGA
Source organism: Tachina fera (assembly GCA_905220375.1). NCBI lineage: Eukaryota > Metazoa > Arthropoda > Insecta > Diptera > Tachinidae > Tachina > Tachina fera. Next base: position 76,718,265 of record LR999963.1, read on the forward strand.
ACCAGTTCTTTGATTAAATAAAAAAATACATAGAAGTCTAGGAAACGAATTGGACTTTAGATTGCGTCTTCATTAAATTTTCAACAGTCTTATAGTTTCAAGGATATTCGGAAAGTTTTATTCTACAAATTTAAATTTTTTCGAAAAAATTAAGAAAATCGTTTTTTTTTTAAAAAGACCCATTAAAATTTTAAACTGAAGAAAACTTTATATATGATTGTTAAATGTGATACATTCATATGTTATAAGCATGGAAACCACAAATATGCAATTGCATGTTTTTTCTTGTGTAACGTATTAATTAGGGGACAAGATATTTATCTGTTTCAGAGCTTTAGATGAATTTTGTCATCGATTTGTTAGTGCATATTTTTGCATATTTTATCTTTTAAAGCATGCTTTTGCATATATCGGTCTCATACGCATATTTTTAGCATATTTTCTAATTTTTAGAGCATATTTTGATATTTTATAGATTTTTTTTGTATTGTAATGTGCTTATAAGCCATCTACATACATATATTAGTAAAAGATTTTTATTTTTATTTCTCGCCATCTAAGAGTCCAACCTAAATTAGAGCGTCAGGCGTTGCGTTAGCAGCAGGGTACGCATTTTAAGTACATTTTTACGTATAAAATATTATTTGAATGTACTGAAAATACGTACCCTGCTGCTAACGCAACGCTAGACGCTCTAATTTAGTTTGTACTCTAAATCTCTTATCCAGTATTTTTCTTATATTTACATATATTACGCAAATATTATGGACTTTAGTTGTAATAAAATTCGGTTTTGCAAGTTGTGACGGACTCTGTCCCGAGTAGGCGTTGAAGAAACATTGTCAATGTATAAAAGTTTCTTTAGATGCGACAGGCTACGATTTTTATTTGAAAATCTAGGTCAATATGTTGTTGCTTAATGCAATCAAAATCTTGTCTAATTTATCGAAAATACAGTTCTAAATTTTTACCCACAACATGGATGGTTGACTTGAGTAGAAAATTTATATGAAAAGCACTTCTTTCTTTCAGTGATATTCATTGAAATTTTCTAAACGAGTCGCCTGCCTTTCTAGTTGAAACAGGAGGTATTTAATTCAGATATCGTGATCTCTTTTGAAATTGAATTTAAATTTTTAGGAGAGTAAGAAAAAAATTTATTTGTATTATTTGCTTCAGTCAAAATTTATATCGCAATTGTGTTTTAACGTGCACTTCAATTCAAACCCAAACTTTTGTTGTGAATACGGCAGTTAGTCTTTGTTAATTATTTATTTGTTTCCTTTTTTTTTGTTTATTTTATTTCTGTCTTATTTTATTTACAAATGTTGTTGAATTTTTGTATTAAAAATGTATTTTCATTTACAAATAAAACAATTTATTTTATTTTTAAGAGCATATTTTTGGAGATTTTCTTGCATATTTTCAAGTTTTTAGTGCATATTGAATGCGCATAAAACACTTTCTTTAGAGCGTGTTTCTTGTTTCCCTGGTTATAAGTAAAATGAGCCAAATTTATAAAAAATCATTCCATGAATTCTGAATTTATTTACAATTAAGTGGTAGCATATATAATCGTATTATTTATAACATATGAAGGTATCACAATTAATAATAAAATATAAAATTTTCTTCAATTTAAAATTGTAATGAGTCTTTTAAAAAACGATTTTTTTTAAATATATTTTTTAGTATAAAACTTTCCGAATATCTCCGAAACAATGAGACTGTTAAAAAATTAATAAGTACGCAATTTAAAGGTAAATTTTTTTCTAGCCTTTGTGTATTTTTTTTATTTGATCAAAGAACTGGTTCTCAAGTAAATGCAAATTATTTGATTCTTTATCCTCTTTTTTCTTAATAACGGAAAATCTCGAGATACAGAGTCAATTCAAAAAAAGTAATTTATAGGCATTGGAGCTTAGTATCATATGCAGGAAAATTTACTAACAAAGTACCGACCTTCAAAATGAGGGTTACGCACTTTTCTTGGGAAGTAGGTGATGCGGGTGGACAAAAGTGGTCACCTATTATGGACTAACTAATTAAGATTTTCCAAGATGTGACCAATTTTTTTTAGGAAGGAGGCGATACGGGCGGATAAAAGCGGTCACCTCCTATGAACCACATAGTGCTCTGTAGTACAGAGTTGCGACCATTTAATTAAATTAAAAGTTGTTGACAGTGTTGTAAAAGAAAAGTAGTGTAAACAAGTGAGTAGCAATCAAGGCGAATTCATAACAGGTGGCTGCACTAGCGATTTTAGTCACAGCTGTTTTATTTTCAGTTGCCTTGGTAGCAATACTAAAAATTAAAGAACATAAAAGCTTAAAAAGTATAACATAAAAAATATGTACATGTGTGTATCATAATTTTGCAAAAAAAAAAATAACCAAAATGGGAAAAATATTCACATCTCCACATTAAAGAAAAAAATAACCATTTTTGGTTAGAAATAACCAAAAACGGCAGCCCTGGTAGCAACTAGTAATTGTATTCATAGTAGGCATTCATTGCCTGAGTGTTACTTCTCTTTCTAAAAAAGCTTTTGTTTTAAACTGGATTTAAAATTTTGGTTTTCGATTTCTCCCGGTACAGTAAATATTTCGAAAAATATGTTTTTTAGACTTTGCCAAATTTTTTTTGTAAAACTTCTTAACTATTATTTGCTTCTCCCTTTATCATTTGTAGGAGTCGCACTGTGTGCTTTTAAAAAAAGCGGATGCTGACAATTCAAAAGGACCTCAGAATAAATATTACTGGGATTTATTTAAGCTCAATATTTTTTTTATTAATACATATTTTCATTTAATTTTAATCAATCAACAATTAGAAAAATTTGTTAACACTTCCACAATGAACAAGAAATCTAAAAATTCTGCTTTCCTTTACTCAAAAGTTTTCAATTTCGTTTGTTTTCTCTGCCCAAGTGATGCGTATTTATCGCAGACTTAATTTAGAATTATTTTCAAATCACATCCCTTCACCTCCCTTGGCAAAGTATTTTTGAATTTTTGATTTACATTTTGAAAAGGGTTGACGTTTCACTATAACATTTTAATACTTCTGTGTGCGCTTGTGTGATTGTATGTGTATTTCCGAATGTCCTTTCTTTTTAAAATCTGAGCGTATAAATGCAAATCTCTTTTTCTATGGCCTCAACTTTATGTAGTCGATTTGATTCCAATTTACTTTTGCTAAAAACTTAACATTACGACAAATACGCTTTAAAAATGTTGTTGTCAAGCTTGTCACAATTTTTTCTTAATGCTTGAGTGCATTTCTAACGTCGGATAATGCTTGTTAAGTTTCGTATAAAAACAGCAGCAACAGCTAACCCTATTTTTCTACACCTTATAAGATATGCTGAAATAAAATAACCCTGTTTCGCTGTCGTACTTTAAACAGACTCCATCCAGTAGCTTGTGGCAACTAAATTGTTTTGTTGTGTAGTTAATTTGTTAACAAGTAAACTTTTATTTAACCGTTTCTTATTTTATTTTGTTGTTGTTTTTGGGAACTTTTAAGGCTTGAAAACATGTTGAAGAACAATTTGCTAGTACCAGAAAATAAAAGGTTTCATTATGCCTTTTCTGGGAGTTGAGTGAAAGTTCTTATAATTGTTGGTTACTAATTTAAAGAAGATTATAACGAACTTGTTGTAGACTTTAGGGGGACTAAAAGTATTAAGTAGAGGAGAACTAATTTGGTATATTCTTAATCAAGTCAAGCAAAATTATTATGAAATTTTGTGTAAGTTAATTTCTATCTGACTTGTAGTACATTATTACATTAAATGACAGCCTATGAAAGTAACTAAAAAACTAACACAATTTTTAATTTTAATGAAAATTGTAACAAAACAAAACATACCATATCTATTGTCTACTATAAGCACTCTCAGGGGGATGTTCAATAGATCACGGGTGTGGCAAGTACGGGGCCCCGGCTGGGGTAATGTGGCTTTTTTCCATTGGCGTACCTATGGTGCTTTACCCATATAACTTATGTCTTACTACCCAATCTCTGGCAACAGAGAAACGGCTGTGCACATATTTACAAAAGGAAACAGGTCTATGTTGTCAATCAGGTGCAGTGTCACCTGCACCTGGAACTGTCGTGAGTTCAAAAAACGTTAGAGGTGAAGCCTTTCGCGGCGGAACTTTAAGGTATGACCAGATGCTTGTCTCTGGTACAACGGGTGCCGGTAGCCGGACAGCCGAGCTGCTCTAGGAGTTGGATGTGTGTAGCGGTTGTTCATGACCATTTACCAAAATATGCATTTCGTTCTAACTGACGGGGTAAAAGGTATGATGTTGAGCAGTGTGGAGTAGGTAATGCATTGTGCTTTCTCATACGTATGGCTCTGATGAGTGGTTTAGCTGTGCCGGCGATTAGTGAGGAATTCTCTTGGAGACCTCGCTATGGTTGTAAGCAACTACACTCGCGTCGTATGAACTTCTAGATTCGTACGTGGTGGCTGTGGCTGTGGCTGTTACCAAAAACGCTGGGAGAATAGTCTTGGCTTCCCAGTGTCAAATGAATGCTATTGATTGGTGATTCTGTGTCAGACACTATCCTAGGTCCTGTTGTCATACAACATAATACTAACAGCAAGGATTTAGATAGCTCTAAGTACCTGGATTCAGTAACTTTTATTACGATAATTGTATCGCTATAATAAATATTACAAAAATGTATCGACTTTGCTATTCACTAACATATTTTAACGATATTCGATGCCGGTTGGATGAAATAAAATATATTAAATATATTAAATATTTATATATTATTAAAAGATATTACGGAATCACATTATCTAATCCTCAAGCCAATAAATATTACAGTTTTCCGTTCGCAAAAATATACAGAATTCAGGTACAGCAAGGTACTTGAACGTATTGCAGGGATAACTATGATCAAAGATTGCAACCTATCTGCTCGTGGAGTGTCACGTGGTGCATTGTAGGAGTGCATGGGGGCGATGGTAAGCGGGTAATCTTCACCCGTAATCTCAGACCACTGTGAGATTATGCCGTAAAGACAGGTGCTAAGGTTAATCTGAAATACATCTGTCTACTTTTAAAGTTCAAATATACATATACATACTAAAACTGTCTAAAATTATTTTATATTTATTACTTTGTTTGTATATTTATCAAGCTTCAGATCTTGGTATTTTATGAAAATAATTAATTAATTTAATTTTTATTCCGATATTTCGTTGCCACAATTGGTAACTTCTTCAGGGAATATATGTTTTAATAATAATGGACAATGAAAAAAATGTTTTTAAGGATTCAAAATGATGAAAAAATAATTACATTAGATGTTGTGTCTTTATTTCCGCGTATACCAATAGATATAGCTCTTGGTATTATTGAAGAAAAATGGGAAATAATTAAGGATTATACGAAGATTGAGAAGGTTTTTTTCTACGCATTGTTAAATTTTGTATAACAGACAATAGATATTTTAAATATAATAACAAAATATATATCCAACAAAAGGGACTTCCTATGGGGTCTCCAGCCTCTCCAATTATAGCTGACATTGTTATGGAGAAGTTATTAAATTGTTGTATTGAAAAATTAAATATAAAACCGAAAATTGTTACAAAATACGTTGATGATTTGTTCCGTATAATCTCAGATCAATCAATTGACAATATGTTTACCACACTAAACTCATTTCATGATGATATAAGATTTACAATTGAAAAGGAATGTAATTCTAGAATTCCATATTTGATATGAGAAACCTACTTCATCTGAGAGGATTATCAATTATTACTCTAAACACCCAAAAAGGATAATAATCAATACAGCAAAGAATCTAATTCAAAGAGTTCTGAGGATTAGTGATATTGATTTTCATAGGATTAACATAGAAAAAATAAAAGAGATTTTACTTGATAACAATTATCCTATTTCTTTGATATATGGATTAATAAGGCAATATATAAACTGCAATACTTTTAACAGAAGAATGGTTACTGAACCAAAGATATATAAATCACGAACTTATGTTCCTTTTTTGTCTGAAAGAATTCAAAATGCTAATATTTATGATAGTAAAAAATATATAATAGCACATAAAATGTATAACACATTAAATAGATTATTTAGCAAAACAAAAGATAAAATAGACAAATCAGAAATGTCAAATTTAATGTATAAAATACCTTGTGGAGGTAATGATAGTGAAAATTGTAATAAGGTATATGTAGGTACTATAAAAAATATATTAAAAACTAGGATTTCTGGACATAAGTCTGTTCAAAAATACAGACACATTACTCCCACACCAAAAACGGCATTAACATTATATTGCAGAGATAAAACTCATTATCCAGATTTTATAATAATACATTGATTTTAGATAAAGAAAATAATTACAGACGTAGATTTATGTTAGAAATGTTATATATTATAAAAGTTCCATCAACACAACGAATAAACTACAAAACAGATACACTAAATGTTGCCCAATGTTATAGACATTTAGTTAATAGATAACAGAATGTAAAACATTTTTCAAGCTGTAAAAGACATCAACATTTAAAATAAGTTTTTTGTTATGAGTTTTTATACCCTTTACCAAAAAATGGTAAAAGGGTATATATAGGTTTGTCATTCCGTTTGTAATTTCTACAATATTAATAAGAGACACATAAAGTATATATATTCTGGATCCTTATGCATAGGGAAGACGAACAAGCGATGTCCGTCTGTCCGCCTGTCTGTACGTGAAATCGGTTTTCCCAAGCTCCCAGAAGAGCTAGAGACTTCGTTCTTGGACTGGTGTGTCAGAAATTTTCCGAAAAAATTTGCTATTGAAAATCAGCAAAATCAAGCAGACGGCTTCAGAGCTGAAAAACTCAAACTCAATTTTCCCATAGAAAATAACTACCGAAAACAAGTTTTTATTACTTTTTTATTAAATTAACTTATTTTATACTTCAGTATGAATAAAATTGGTATTTATAATTTAAAAAAAAATTAAAAACTTAACAAATTAAAAAACGTTTCCAGGGTTGGAAAACTTTATCTTTTTTCCTAATAATTAAACATATTTCATGTTTTAGGAAGAAGGCTATTTTCTCAGGAACGGTAAAAGCTACGGGTCTGAAATTTGGACAGAGTATGTAGAAGTTTGGTCGCTACAACAACAAATATATAAAAACTAAAAATTAGAGGGTGTTCCAAAATGAGTAAAGAAAACTTTTAAAATTCCATGTAATATACATACAATTGTATGTATGTGTGTACATATGTATATTGACACTTGAAATTTGTAAAATAAGTGTATTTTTATATAGGCTACAACAATTAACACTAAAATTAAAAAATTTAAATTCAAGGGTGGTCCATCAGTTAATGAAATTTTGACTATGTAATTTTGACAAATTGCTATATCTTGGAAACTGTAAGAGTTAAACTCCTGAAATTTTCAAAAACGGTCAAACTAAAAAATCCGAAAATTATAAAATCGCCAAAAATTTACAAAAATCGCCAAAACGAAAAAAATCGCCAAAACGAAAAAAAATCGCCAAAATTAAAAAAACGCCAAAAACCGAAAAAACGCCAAAACGAGAAGAAAGTGTCAAAACAAAAAAAAAATTCCTACAATGACAAAAATCCGCGAAAATCGCCAAAACAAAGAAAAATGCTTATATGAACAAAAATCGTCAAAAATTAAAATAAATCGCCAAAATTAAAAAATAAAACGCCAAAAACCGGAAAAAATCGCCAAAACAAAAAAAAATTGCCTATATAAAAAAAAATCGCCAAAATTAAAAAAAAATCGCTTAAATGAAAATAAAATCGGCAAAATCAAAAAATTTGCCAAAACGGAAAAAAATCGCCAAAATTAAAAAACGCCAAAAACCGGAAAAAATCGCCAAAACGAGAAAAAACTGTCAAAACTAAAAAAAATTGCCAAAAAGAAATAAAAACGCCAAAACACGAAAAAATCACCAAAACAAAAAACAAATTGCCTTTATGAAAAAAAATTGTCAAAACGAAAAAAAAATCGCCAAAAAAAAAAACGCCAAAAACCGAAAAAAATCGCCAAAACGAGAAAAAGTGTCAAAACTAAACAAATTGCCACAAAAAAAATGAAAATTAAATATATAAAAAATAAAAATATCGCCTAAATGAAAAAAATCGTCAAAATCCAAAAAATCGCCAGAACGAAAAAAAATCGCCAAAATTAAAAAAACGCCAAAAACCGAAAAAAATTGCCAAAACCAAAAAAATTGCCTATAAAAAAATCGCCAAAATTTTAAAAGCACCAAATTAAAGATAATGCCAAAAACCTAAAAATTACACTATAAAAAAAGTATGAATTTTTTCACAAGATGAATATGTACCTACATATCTCTGTGCTTATGTATGTATCTCTATACTACATAAACGCACTTTGGTAAAGGGTATATAAGATTCGGCACAGCCGAATATAGCACTCTTACTTGTTTTATTTACCGCCTTTTTGTAAAAATATTTTTTTCATTGTCAATTATTATTAAAACTGAAGAAGTTATCCATTGTGGCAACGAAATATCGGAATAAAAATAATAATAATAAAATAATTACTTTTATAAAATACCAAGATCTGAAGCTTAATAAATATAAAAACAAATTAAAAATCAAAAGATCGAAGAAGTTTTAACGAACATTATATTTATTACTACACAAGTGCTAGTTCCTAACAGCCAATTAGTCTGATTCAACTTACATTGTTTTCTTTAGCCTAAAAGTAGGCAAATAATCAGCTATTTTAATTACACCTAAACCATTGCACTCAATTTTACCCATTTTGTTGTTCAGAATTTTATAATTATTTCCATTTAACCCTACACACATCCATAAGTGCATACACACAATCAACTCATCAACTAACTGTCTTTCATACAGTCATTAAACAATCACGGGGGCTCTAGAGTTTTTTTTTGTATTCTCACTCATTCTATTGCGCGTTTGCAAACATTGTGGTAATTAATCAGTAAATTAACATCGATGCTTCATTTAATATTGAACATTTATTGACCAACAGTTGCTGCCAATAAACACATCATTACCAGACAAGTGTATAATGATATGTCTACAAACATGCATACATACTTAATTATATGAAAGTGTATGAGCTTAAATGCTCACTCCTTGCCTACAAACGGCGAGTGAATTAGTTATTTCGCTTTATACCCGCCTCTCATTATCTGTAAATTAAGTGGTGCTTTGCAAAGCATGAAGAGTTTTAGTTTATGTACTTACGTTAATATGTCTGGTTACATAACATATTGTGGCAATGAGGAAAAAATGCTTAACTCAGCTTGCACTTTTGTACTTTTAAGTCGGTTTTCAGAAATTTGTTGCCTTTACAGTTAAATTCGGAAATTTAGTGTTCACTTATATATTATTAACATACAGAAAAAATATCAATCATCATGCAAAAGTTTTGATTTAAATCCTATTAAATTTACTAGAAATAACCGCTAGTATGCGGTATGTCGAGTCTAGAGCCCTAGATTAAAGAAAACTTGCACAAGTTTCCTGTAATATTCCAGTGGCGAAAGTCATAATGATTCATCGTGACTAACGCTGGCAATGTTTCCATCGATAAAAACTTTTTAATTTTCTCTAGTGTCATATATGAATTTTTAAAGTAGATGTCCAAAATGTCAATGATAAAGTTGATTTTTTTTGTTAAGCGCCATCGTGCTTGTAAGTCCTAGCATTCAATATCATTGTAATTCAATATAAAATTTTTATAATTCGTCAGAGGCTCATGACGAAAAATATCGCTTTGGTTCCTCTCTGACATATGGTAGCGTTCAGCTGGATGTCGAATCATAACAGAAAATATCATTAAGTGTAAACTCTTTAAGTACTGTGGTACTTCAATAACGTTGTCATTGTCATGTGGATTAACCAATGAAACTTTCACGCAAAATAATTTAGTAGAAATTGGGACTTGGTAGTGATTTTGTGATCATGATTCCTGAATGAAAATGTCATAATGACAATGTCGCTCAAATACGCAGCTGATGTGGTAGAAATTTCTCATACAGCAATATTCGACCCGACAAACGCAATACGGGTGATTATTTTGTTTAATTGTATTATTGTTTTTTTTCATACCTACAATGCACTGCTTTGTGACTTGTTCTTGTTTTGTTGTTGTTTGTTCTGATGTTTGTGTTGTGTAAATAGCCTACAAACTTCGCATTAACAGCAAACACTCACTGCTACTGCCTAGTAGGCAGTGTACCGGAGGTTCGCAGGTTCGAATTCTCAAGACAACCCAAAGTAGCTCGCAATTTGTATTTGTTCTACTATAACTTTAGTTTCAAATATATTTTATGTTATTGTGTGTTAGTGAATGTCTAAAGAATATTTAAGGCTGTTGTGGCTGCTGCGGAAGGTGCACTGAAATCTTGGCCGGGAAAGCCAACTATAAATAAAACACATAAAAAAATTAGCCTGATGCCTGTACCAATACGTGAGTAAAATAATTAATAAAATAAAATGACAATTTTCAATTAAATTCATGTTGATTCAACTTAAAATAACTATGATTCAACATAGCTCTTTATTTTGATTTAACAGTACTGGAATGTTAAATCAACATGGAGTAAAGTAATCTAAAAATGAAAAACTTTATTAACTGTAAATCATGTTGAATTAACATGAAACACATATGAAGCAAAGTAATTGCCAAAACCTAGTTTTTGTAGAATTTAATATGAAAGTTTATGCTAGATATAAAGCTGAACTAAGCTATTATATCTCTTTTCACATACATATTTATATTATATTATACATACAGTTACCTATCCAACATAACAAGAAGTTAGTCAGGGGCCTTTTAATATACCAGAAAAACCTTTTGTTACTTAATATTTCCTTTTAAAAATACAATAGAATCTGGTCTGAATTCTTTTGGGTAAGACAATTCCTCGAATCTACTAAATAATTTAAGGATACAAATTTTGTTTGCTCTTAATTTATATGGCAACATTTAAATTCATACATATTATTAAATTTATATAAAAATTTTAATTTGATTCAATTTTATTGAGTGTTTTATGTATATACATACATATTTTCAATAATTAAGCACGAGGTAAATTTTATAAAAACGTTCAAAAGTTCAGCTTTAAATTATTAACACCTTTGTGTAGCTTCTTCATTTTACATTTTTAATTTTAATTATTAGTTTTTCTTGGTAATTTGATCATTTTTGTAAATCAAAAAACTTTTTCTGAACAATGAATGAAAGCTTTATAAATACGAACGAATACTTTTGACAACCATGAAAAAATTAAAGCTTTTTAAGTATGAGAGATTTATCTTTATCCTGTTTTTATATAACAAATACGAGTAGCTACAGTTTTGATATCTTTGTATCTGCTTTAAAATGTATTATATGTTTAACTGCAACATTTATAATCTGTAACATTCCTAACTTATAACGACGTTTATAATTGTTTCGTATTTAAAAATAATGTATTTTCAAAATCAGGATAGTCTTTTAAATTATCACAATGTGTATCTTCGGACTGAGTTGTGTCATACATATTAGTGTCCTGCACCAAACGCTAAACACCACTATTGGCAAGACAAACAACTGAAACAAATGTCTTGCCAGCAGTGTTGGTTAGCGTTTATTTTAGAATATTTCGCTGTAGTAAAGCATTTGAAAAATCTCTCATGTCTTGAAATGTCTTTAATGCATATTATGATTCCCTAAAATGTTCTGTGCCATATTTTATTAAAATTCTCTTTATTTTATTATACATACAAGGTTTCATTTTATATTTTTTATATTTCTTCAAACGCTAAATTGAGGTGCAAGACTTTTAGCATGCCCATTAGGGGACCTTAATCTTACTCCTCCTCTCATGTAATACGTCCTCTCTTTTCTTTGTCTATTTTTTACTCGAAAACTCTCCTTCATAAGCAGCAGAAAGATACCTTTATGTCTTGTTTCACGATATCGAAAAAAACTTTCGACTTAAAACTTCAATAAAAATTTTCATTCGAAAATTGTCTTTCAATATCGTGCATAAGGTCATAAATCAATTAATCCAAGGATCCGAGCACTTTCTATTTCTTCGGAAACCTGTTAACCTAACTTAAACTAACATTGTACCGAAGCAATGATTAAGAAGTGACAGCTGACATCTGTACAAATCATAGTTAATGAGAATGTTCCATGATTTTCGAAGAAATAGGAACACAAAATGCAATGATTGTGACAATGTAAAAACTTCTATAATAAAGGCCTTCAAACATAAAGATTCTTACCTCAACATCAAATTTTTTCCTATGTACTCATGCATGTATGCAAGTGTATGTATGTGCGTATGTTTGTATGTATATTGTATGTATATTGTACATATAAAGGGTCCGCCATCTAACGTCTTTTTTTCAACTAGTGCTTATGTCGTGAATGGTAACACTTAAGGCTATTCCAGACTATAATACAAGTATTAATACTTCTGACGAAAATTCATCCCTGCTCTTATATTTGTTTCAAAAATTTAAAAAAAACAATAACAACTCAACATGTCAGAGCTGAATTTTCCACAAAAGTCTCTTGTCTGATTTGACAGATAATTAGTTTTATCCTTCCGCTGAACGAGCCAACTGACCATCCAATGAGTTTTCGCTTCGCTAAGTGGGCCTGCGATCGACTTACAGAAGATGCCGATTTTGCCAAAAAAAAATCATGAAGCTCAAGTAAAGCTTATTTTGATCTTGGCGGGTATATAAACAAGCAAAATTGTCGCATTTGGAGCACAGAAAATCCGCACGCGTAGATTGAAAAGCCGACGCACCCAAAACGAGTCACTGTTTGGTGCGGATTTTGGTCCAGATACATAATTTCGAAAATGAGCAAGAAGTGGCCGTTACAGTCAATGGCGATCGTTATCGGGCCATGTTGAACGAATTTTTGTTCACAAAAATTGAAGAGGAGGTTATTGGCAACATTTGGTTTTAACAGGACGGCGCTACGTGCCACACAGCCGAAGCTTCAGTAGTTTTTTTTATACCATTTTCAAAAAAAAAAGTTATTTGGCGGACCCTTTATGTTTTGCTTGATTTGTTTGTTTGAGCATGGTGTATAATGCCGGTTGTTAAAACAAACATTATTTCTAAACGAGTTTACTTTTGTAATGGATGTCTGTTTAAAAGAACATGAACATTTAACAAAACCAACACACAAGTATCATCATAAACAAAACGCTGCAGTAATTTACATTTCATTCTATGTTGTAACTGCTATTGTTTTTAATAAAATTTTTGTTTTTTCTATGGTGGATAATAACACACATATGTACATATGTATATGAAAATAAGAATGAAATAGAAAGAAATAAATTCAGTAAAGTGCTACTTTGACTTGCACTCGAAGGGTTCCGTACGTACATTATAGGTGTAATACTATAGGAGATTTAGCCTATATAATTGAATATCTTACCTGTAGCTTAATTCAGTAACTTTTATTAAGATAATCGTATCGCTATTATAAATATAACAAACATATAGCGACTTTGCTATTCAGTAAAATATTTTAACAATATTTGTTTCGAAAACGACTAGCTGTTCCGTTCAACTATGTGTTGTTGTCAGAATATTTACAACTAACTTTGATGTTATTTTTCCATTAATAATTATCACATGCCAAATTGGCTTACAAGGCGATACGAACTTTAACCTGTTAAATATAAAAACAAATTAAGTTCGATGAATTATAATTAAATAAACTGACATTAAAAAATATTTAAAAAATTTTAAATGTCAAGTTCCTGAGGATAAAATTTACATTACAGCTGCTGCACTAATCTTATAAAGTACGTGCATACATTAAATACGAAAATTCGAACAACAAATAACTCACAAGATCGGTGGAAAAGCTTTGAAATGATTAACTTAAACCTACTTCATTTGAAGTCAGCGTAGCGGAACCATAAAAATTATCCTAAATAATTTTATCAATTCGTAAATTCTAAGAGACGAGCAGCTGATTTTCCTTCTGTTATGTGGTTCGAAATATCTGAATCTTCAGACAATAAATCAATAATATCTTTACTGATTTTGATGCATCAAGATATTCACCATCTAGTATATTCAGTAGGAACGATAAATATTAATGCTACATTCTAACAAGTAAGAGTGCTATATTCGGCTGTGCCGAATCTTATATACCCTTTACCAAAGCGCGTTTATGTAGTATAGAGATACATACATAAGCACAGAGATATGTAGGTACATATTCATTTTGTGAAAAAACTCATACTTTTTTTCTAGTGCAATTTTTAGGTTTTTGGCATTATATTTAATTTGGTGCTTTTTAAATTTTGGCGATTTTTTTTCATATAGGCAATTTTTTTGGTTTTGGCGATTTTTTTCGGTTCTTGGCGTTTTTTAATTTTGGCGATTTTTTTTCGTTCTGGCGATTTTTTTGATTTTGACGATTTTTTTCATTTAGGCAATTTTTTTATTTTTTATATATTTAATTTTTTTTTATTTTTTTGTGGCAATTTTTTTAGTTTTGACACTTTTTTCACGTTTTGGTAATTTTTTCGGTTTTTGGCGATTTTTTTTCGTTCTGGCAATTTTTTTTGATTTTGACAATTTTTTTCATTTAGGCGATTTTTTTTTAATTTTGGCGATTTTTTTTTCATATAGGCAATTTTTTTGTTTTGGCGATTTTTTCCGGTTTTTGGCGTTTTATTTCTTAATTTTGGCGATTTATTTTCGTTTTGGCAACTTTTTTTTGATTTTGGCGATTTTTTTTTTCATTCAGACGTTTTTTTTTTAATTTTTGACGATTTTTGTTCATATAAGCATTCTTTTTTTGTTTTGGCGATTTTTGCGGATTTTTGTCATTGTGGGAATTTTTTTTTTTGTTTTGACACTTTTTTCTCGTTTTGCCTATTTTTTTTTGGTTTTTGGCGTTTATTTAATTTAGGCGATTTTTTTTTCGTTTTGGCGATTTTTTTGATTTTGCCGATTTTTTTTTAAAATAAGCGATTTTTTTTAATTTTTGGCGATTTTTTTTTCATATACGCAATTTTTTCTTGATTTGGCGATTTTATTTCGGCTTTTGGCGTTTTTTTTTAATTTTGGCGATTTATTTTCGTTTTTGGCGATTTTTTTTGATTTTGGCGATTTTTTTTCATTTAGGCGATTTTTTTTTAATTTTTGGAGATTTTTGTTCACATAAGATTTTTTTTGTTATGGCGATTTTTTTCGGTTTTTGGCGTTTTTTTTTAATTTTACCGTTTTTTTCATTTTGGCGATTTTTTTCGTTTTGGCGATTTTTTTAAATTTTTGGCGATTTTCTAATTTTTGGATTTTTTAGTTCGGCCGTTTTTGAAAATTTCAAGAGTTTAACTCTTACAGTTTCCAAGATATAGCAATTTGTCAACATTACATAGTCAAAATTTCATTAACTGATGGGCCACCCTTTAATTAAAATTTTTTTAATTTTAGTGTTTATTGTTGTAGCCCATATAAAAATACACTAATTTTACAAATTTCAAGTGTCAATATACATATGTACATACATACAATTGTATGTATATTACATGGGATTTTAAAAGTTTTCGTTACTCATTTTGGAACACCCTTTATTTTTTAGCTTTCATATATTTGTTGTTGTAGCGATTAAAGTTCTACATACTCTGTCCAAATTTCAGACCCGTAGCTCTTACCGTTCCTGAGAAAATAGCCTTCTTCCTAAAACATGAAATATGTTTAATTATTAGGAAAAAAGTTAAAGTTTTCCAACCCTGGAAACGTTTTTTAATTTTTTAAGTTTTTAAAATTTTTTTTTAATTATAAATACCAATTTTATTCATACCGAAGTATAAAATAAGTTAATTTAAAAAAAGTAATAAAAACTTGTTTTCGGTAGTTATTTTCTATGGGAAAATTGAGTTTGAGTTTTCCAGCTCTGAAACCGTCTGCTCGATTTTGCTGATTTTCAATAGCAAAATTTTTCGGAAAATTTCTGACACACCAGTCCAAGAACGAAGTCTCTAGCACTTCTGGGAGCTTGGGAAAACCGTACAGACAGGCGGACAGACGGACATCGCTTGTTCGTCTTCCCTATGCATAAGGATCCAGAATATATATACTTTATGTGTCGCTTATTAATATTGTAGAAATTACAAACGGAATGACAAACCTATATATACCCTTTTACCATTTTTTGGTATAGGGTATAAAAACATTGAACATGAGTAAGTGATAATGTTGAAATCATCATATGTTCCAAGCCCTGATGGTGTTCCCAATAGCATTTAATGCGTTTAAATCCCTTAAATTGAATTATTTGCCTCCCATTTGAAGCAGTCATTTCGAATTATAGGGATATTGCTAAACGTAGCGTTATTCCAAAACTGTTTAAAAATTTTTATGAACATTGTTCGAGTAGTGAACTATGAAGTAGTGAAAAAAAATTTTTCTTTTATTTTTGGTAAAAAAAAGTGAAGGAAGAAATGATTTTTTGACGTAAAATTTTTTCTGTGGACCTGACTACATTATTGCCATATATAATTAAGCGTTACGTCACCAAGTCTGAATTAGCTGTTCGCCAAAAATTGATGACACCACTTTGTTGAGTTGCACTGATTTTTTTTAAATTTTTTTAAATTGTCAAGTCCGTGTGTTTTTGGCACTGCTGCACAGTGTCATGAATCATATAAAAAAAATGTCTGTAGTCCATACCCTCAAAGAAATCAAATCTACATACCATAAAAATTATGTATTTAAGGAAAGAAATTGCGATGGTATTGATGTTAATAATTCTCAACATTAATCAATTTTGCTACTTGCTAAACTCGTTTTCCATAGCAAAGACACTCAATTAAAACCGATAAACACTACTTATTTTCAACCGCATTTAATTCGAATTTGCGGTCACAACTGGGAGGCGTAGCAACTCAACCATACAAACCAAAATGACACAAATACACACATTAAAAAAACCAAACCAGCTACCAAATTAAGCGCCTCGCAATAAATGTAAACGCCAAATGAACTGTCAAAAAAACACACACAAATACAATGCACACAAATACTACTGCAAATTCTTTAAACACACACGTTAAACTCCACAATAAAAACGTCTATTTTATGTACCAGTTGTTAAACTTAAAAATGGTGTGAATGGGAACTCCAAAGCGTTAAGTGTGAGTCCAGACAATCGATATGTTTGTTTGCAACTTGGATTTTGTTGATGGCATTAGCGTTTGTTGTTAATAATCAGGTTGATGAGGACTTAACCCACCTTCACTTTTAGTGTAATTGTTATTGAAGTTGTTTTAGCATTTTAGCTTTTGTTGTTTATTTTGGAAAATGCTTTTTCGCGTTTGTATTTGTTACACGTAATAAAATTGGAGTCAAAATATACATAAATGTGCATACTTGGATGTGTGTGCCTGAGTATGTACCATGCGGTGTAAATGTATCCCCCAGTCTGCGTGCGTGTTTGTGTTTAAACAGCGTAAAGTTAAAATACTTGCTAGTGCAACCTTGACCATTTGAATTGTTTTTTTCAAGGTTTCGGTAATTGGGTGTTTTAAGTCGTTCATGTTTGCGAGTAGCATACAGCGACCATAAAGTATCAAGTTACGACGGATTCATTTCAATAGGGTTAAACACGATGGCGGCTCATTCAGCCGTGTGAGTAACCACAATTGACAGGTAAAATTGATTTTTTTACATTTCTACGTTAATGTTAATGATTTCCTATATTGACTGAATTTAAATAAATGATTATTTGTAATGCAGAGAACAATTTCTAAAATTAAAATTTAAATTAAATTTATAAAGCTTGCTGCTATATTATACAAAAATATGAAAAACGCTTGACCTTTTTTTTTTAAAAGAGAAGTAACACTCGTGCCATGAATGCCTACCACTATTCTAGGTGTTAACTTCTTTAGGAAAGGGATAGTGATAGAGAAGACAGATGGTGAAGAAAGAGATAGAGGAAAGCTTCATTGTTTTGCAACTTTTTTAATAATGAAGAGTTGCAGCGGCTCAGGTGTTAAATGAGGCGTACTAAATTTTTGAAGCTGTGGTTAGTAGCTTATTTTGCTTCGCCGATGATTCTGCTACACAACGAAGGAGGGCGCTCTGATGTTACATTAGGATTAGTATCTGCTAAAGTCGGTATAGTTCAGTGACCAGTGACTATGCCTTCATCACTTCAACTTTCCTACAACAACAACTGACACAAAAAAACACTAATGCACATCCGAAAATGTGTGGCATATGTAAATTTTTCATACAAATATCTTTTATACTCAACTCTTGAGGGATTAGATTGTTTTTCTTTTTCTACGAAAATGTTTATAAATTTAAAACTTTAAACTCGTTTGTTAGCAAATTATAGTTTTTGAGTTATGACGTTGTTTTAGTAAATGACAGATCTGCTATTGCGGTAACAACTCTTTCTGTAAAGCTGAATCAAAACAGTTCATAATTTTTTGAGTGTCTTTTTTGATACTAGCATTGTAATCCGGTTCGGTGGACTGCCTTGCGGGTGGTAGAACCAACTTCCAATTCGAAGGAATATATTACGTTTCCAAGAAGAACCTTTCGATCCAAAGACCCAAAAGCCGGTACGAACGACTTTCCACAGTAGCCTCTGTCTAGTGGATCTAGATAGATTAGCAATTACATACTAATTTGACTGGAACTTCCAATATTTTCCAACGGTTTAACCAGGCTTTTTAATCTAGAACCTATATCAAGCTACTCTCTAAACCTCTTTAAATTAAGTTGTTTCTTCATAAATAAAAGAAAATCTATGACATTTAAACTTTAACGAAAGTTTAAATTATAATATACATACATATGAACATACAAATCGAAAATGCAACCATTTAAAGCATTTTAAAAACTTAAAACTTTTGGGAGAAAATAAACAATGTACTCGTCATTATTTTCTCACACATACATACATATACATATATGTATAGATGGCTTAATAAAAAAAAGCATAACTCGAATTTTCGATATTTTCTAGGGAAGAAAAAACTTCAATACAAATTAAAGCAATTACATGCAAACATAATTTTTTAAGTGGCCACAAATCCTTTACTACTTAGTTCTTTGAGGAGGATGTAATTATACGTTTCGTTACCAGAAAACGTTGAAAACGCTATTTCGAAGAAAAAATTGAGATACGCCTTTTTCATAACAAGCCATCGATATTTATAAAACAATACCTAGGGGTTGTTCACAGCAATCAAAATGCAAGTGGAAACAAAAACAAAATACAAAGTGAAAATATTAATATGGCGCCTTTTAGCAACAAAATGGGGATACTGTTACATATGTACGTCTGGTAGTAGCAGCATTGCGGGGGTGGTTTTGCTTTTAATGGCAATAGCAACCAGTTAGTTGTTGAAAAATCAGAAGTATTAGAGCAAAAAAAAAAATAATAAAAATAAAATGGTGCATAAAGGAAGGGAATGCAGAAGTAACAGAAAATATTAAATATGAGTGCTCAGTAAAAATAATAAAATATTTATATTTCTCTATATGGGGAGAAAAAATACGAGGTTAGTCTAGAAATTGGCTTCATCCATGAACTTATTATTATACTTGTAGAAAAAAACCTACTGTAACTTATACAAATTTAAAATTGCCTTGAAAGATGTAATATTATGGTCTGAGTAAAATTTAACAGGAAGTTCGTTTCATAACCGTAAGATTGGTTATAACTGGAAACAGATTAGTGTCCCTTTGTGTCAGTTGTTGTAGGAATGTTCAAGTGATGAAGGCATATTCACTGTTTACTGAACTATATAGAGTTCAGCAAATGCGAATCCTAATGTAACATCAGAACGCCCACGATTGTCGGTATTGTGTAGCAGAATCATTGCCGAAGTAAAATAACCAATAAAATGGCTACTCAACAAAGCTTTGAAAATTTAATACGTCTTATTGATACCAGAGGCGCTGCAACTCTGCATTATTAAGAACGTACCAAAGGCGGAGTTTTAAAAGATTGAACCATTCCTCTATTATCTTCCTTCACCATCTGTCTTCCACTACTATCCCTTTTCTACGAGTAAAGAAGCTAACACCTAGTAATAGTAGTAAGCATTAACTGCCTGACAGGGTTGCCATTGAAAATTCCGAAAAAGTATCATAAAAAGTATATTTGAGAAAAAAGGGGGAAAAAGGGTATTTTAAAGTAAAATAGGGTAAACAAACAAAAAAATATTTAATTAATTTTTTTTTTAATTTTTTTTTTTATTTTTTATATACATGTATATATTTATTGTATCTTCAAGTATGAACTAACAATAAGTAATAAAATCTTCAAGCTAAAATATAATTATTAGACCCGACCAGTGTCGGACATAAACTTAGTAATAGTTATAAAAAATACATGAGTAGTGATAATCAAAAAGGAAATATAAATGTATTTTCAAGCAGTCCCATCTGGAGTATTGATTAAAATAGCCCTTGAGTCCCTCTTTTTTATGTGGATGTGTCCAGTAAAATTCAAGATGTTACGAGCCTGCCTGCGTATCTTGCAATTTCTTCAGTCACTTGTGGTATATTTAAATCACAATGTAAATTTGAATTTTTGATGTACCATGGAGCAGATGTTATCATCCTTAAAATTTTGTTTTGTCTTCGTTGAATTCTTTCTACATTGGAAGCTGAAGCAGTGCTCCATAACTGGATACCGTAAGACCATATTGGCTTCAAAAGCGACTTGTATATTAAAAGTTTGCAAGTTTGGCTGGTATTTAAATTTATTTATTCATCTGTAATATATTTTTAGAGTTACTCTTCTTTCTAATCGAATGTCAAAGCAATCACCGTTACTATTATCCTTAAGAAAGGGAAGTTAAATCTTTTTGTGCAAAGTATTTAGCGCAGAAATAAATAATTGTAATTTGCCTATCAATCGATATTAAGTTCCATTAAAATTTCCTTTCCGTTCGGAATCAGTAATACTATCCATTGTAAACTACAAATAAAATATAAACTCTTGTTTTAATTTCGTTGTTATGTATTAAACGAATATACTTCATCGCTAAATAGGCCATTGACCTACATATTCATATATATATATAGAATTTTGAAATTAGTGTTATGCTAGAGCTTTAAACAAATCTAAACTAAAAGTAATTCGAAAAGGATTTGATCCATATTGATTTCCCCTCTTTTCAACCTAACCTTTATATTTCAATTAAAATAATTTGGAAATGATTTCCGAGGCCCTATTAGATCATGCAATGACAAAATTTGATGATACATGTCCATTGTACATGCATACATACCCTTATATATGTATATCATATTATTATTTTAATTTTCTCTCCTACAGTTAATGAAGAATATTTGTTGCTATCTACTATGATTATTAAAACGACTTGAATGTCATCAATTATTTAGCATGTTATCAAAAATCTCAAAACCTCAAATACTCCCGTGGGGGCCATTCATTTTATGAAACACCATAATAATTGACGCCATACTAAAATTACAAACAACAGCAGCAATAACACCAAATTACTGTAATATGAATACACCTACTCCTGCTCCAGCTCCAGCTTCCTCTGCTTTCGTAACACACACAGAAGCTGCCTTGCTTAAAGCTTTTATTCCTGTAATAAAAAAAGTTGCTGTTGTTCTTCTTGTTGTTGTTTTTATGCTTTTGGTTATTATATAAAAGTTTATGATGGTACCGGTAATTAACACTCTCTGATTTTGTAATTAAGCTTATGACTTTGCCAACACATAAATGTACGAGCACTTAAAATCAGAATTTCAAAAGTGTTTTGTTATTTTTGTTATTCATTGTGGGTGTTGTTAATTAAAGGAAGAAAACAGAAAATAGAGGAATGGAGTTTTAAAATTTTTAGTATATTTTTCATATTTCTATTGTGTGTATACATTTTTAATTTTTTTAAGGAAGTGAGTATTTGTGTATATGTATGTACTACAGTAAACCCCGATTAATTACCTCATCAAAACTAGCATGATGATGATAATGATTTAAAGAGTGCACTAAACGACTCCAAGAGTTGCTTGCATCTGAAAAAACTGCATCTTTTAAAAATTATCTGGAAGGTCTTGATGTCACACCAGCATCTAATTACTCTTTGTGGTGCGCTGCTAAAAAGCTTAAAGCCACCTCTGCGCACGAAGCGCAAGAAGCGATACTGAAAAAGGTAACATATTTGCTGAGCATTTAAAATCCGTATTTATACCAAATACATGTAGCAGTGTTGCTGATTTGCCGAGTGTAGTTGCTCTACCCCCTCGACCCTTAAAATTTACGATGTGTGATGTACAAAAACTAATTGCCGAACTCAACCCGAAAAAAGCTCCCGGTATGGATGGAATTAGTAACCAGATGCTGATTAAGTTAACTCGTACTGCAATTAGAATCCTGTTATTAATTTTTAATGCCATTTTACGACTGGAGTATTATCCAGACTGCTGGAAGCTTGCCAAGGTTAATATGATTCCAAAGCCAGGTAAAGATCTTACCAAGGCTGAGTCATATAGGCCAATAAGTTTTCTGTCAACAATGTCAAAGCTTTTTGAAAAGCTACTCATGACAAAATTGTCTTCAGTTTTAACTGATAATGGGTGCATCCCGGACCATCAATTTGGTTTTAGAAGCCAGCATAGCACCATTGAGCAAACGCATAGATTGGTTCAATCTATCAGAAAAACATTTGAGGAAAAGAAGTATTGTTCTGCCCTGTTTATTGATGTTTCTCAGGCATTTGATAAAGTGTGGCATGAAGGCCTGATTTTGAAATTGAAGACATACTTACCAATAAACATTCTAAATCTTTTGGAAAGTTACACTCTTGCACGAAAATTTACAGTTGTGGAAGGATACTTTATAAGTATGCCCGAAACTATCTCATCCGGTGTGCCACAGTGGAGTATACTGGGGCCATTTTTATATTTGATTTATACTTGTGATATGCCTGTGAGCAGTAGTATCCACACTTCTACATTTGCCGACGATACAGCCTGCCTTAGTATGCAGGAAAACCCTAATAAGGCGTCCCGAAAACTCCAGGAACACATTAGCCAGATGGAACTATGGTTAGAATTATGGAGAATTAAGGTAAATGAACAAAAGTGTGTTCAAGTAACATTTACCTCACGAAGAGATACTTGTTGCCTTACTCGGATTAATAATCAAGTTGTTCCTCAACATTCACATGTGAAATATCTTGGTATACACCTCGATTGACGGATTACATGGAAACATCACATTGACTATAAGTTAACTCAAATGAAACTAAAATTAACTCAGGTACATTGGCTGATTGGCAGAAATTCAACACTCAGCCTAGACTGCAAACTTTTAATATACAAGTCGCTTTTAAAGCCAATATGGTGTTACGGTATCCAGTTATGGGGCACTGCTTCTGCTTCCAATGTAGAGAGAATTCAACGAAGACAAAACAAAATTTTAAGGTAAATAACATTTGCTCCATGGTACATTAAGAATTCAAATATACATCGTGATTTAAATATGCCACTAGTGATTGAAGAAATTGCAAAATACGCAGGCAAATATCTAACGAAACTCGAGTCACATCCTAATCCGCTTGCTCGTAATATTTTGAACTTTACTGGACACATCCGCTTAAAAAAGAGAGATACAAGGGCTCTAATACTAAACACTCCGAATGAAGTTGCTTGAAAATACTTTTTTTTGCTTATCACTACTTATGTATTATTTACAACTATCACTAAGTTATGTGTGGCATCATATATGAAGATACAATAAATAAAAAACATGCATAAAAAAATATTTTTTATATTTTCGAGGAATATTTGAACCTAAAATATATATTTTTTAAATTAAATTAAATTTTAAAACTCATTAATTTCAATGCATATTCAGGCTGCCCTGTTAGACAGTTGGTTAGATAGAGTGCTTGTCTATAAGTCAGAAGGTTGTTGGTGCAATACTTGTCTGTTCTCAAGGAATTAATATGTATGTATGGTGGTTAATTAAGATTATAATATCAAGACATAATAAATAACACATCATGATGCTAAAGAATTTCATTAAAAATAAAAATAAGTACCAGAATTAAAGACATAAAAAAGTTTGGAAAATTTACTAAATTTGAGATCAAAGACGAAAAAAAAGAAGAGAAAATATTATTTAATTTTAGAAAATTTTTACTCAAATATAAAAATATAATTACTATAACCTAGTTCATTGACGACCTAGAAATTTAGTAAATATTTTACTGGTTTCAAGTAAAAAACAACTTTGGCGCCATACGACACCTTTTTTTTTCTCAAACTTAGAAAATTTTCCAAAGTTTTAGTTAATTTTTTGAGTGTATGTAATGGCCCGTAAGAATTACGTATAACTTTTAGATGTTACTAATGAAACGTGTTGGTAATCACTTCACACCTTCTAAATTGAATCCTCACAAAAACATAAACGTGAAAAAAGGCCAAGTTCCTTTCCAAAATTACGGCCATCAAAAGTTACGAGATAAAAATTTAGACCAAGTTCGTGTTTGGTACAATACCTATTACTGCGAATATTTTATGCATTATATAAATTTGTAATCGCAATTTTGTTATATAATTTTTAGATAATGTCCTTACTTGACAACATTTTTCCCGATATAAAGAAATGAACAAATATACATTATTTTCTCCTTCTTTAGAAGAGTAAAAATATTGCCAGGTTATCACATTATCTAGAAATTATATAACAACCAATGTTATTGTGAGGATCTGACGACTTTCTGGAAGGTTTTCTTAATAAAGCTTTTTAAACTTTAAATTTCTAGTATGTTATAGTTCTATTCATAATGTCTGCTCCAGTTGAAAAGGGCAGAGTTACATAAAATAATGGGTTATATGGTGATATGTGCACCATTGTGTCATAATAAGGACCGAGTAATTTGCTTAATTTTTTAAGAGTCATCTGAGTAGAAATATGTAAAATATAGTGTAAATTTTAGTGGAAGTGACGCCGCCTATTTTTCTTAAGTCTGATGAGACGAAGTACTTTTAAAAACGCAAAATTAAATTCCAGCATGAGAGAAATGTTCATGCAAGGTTTCAATACAGTAGCTTGTGTTTTTAATTTATCTAGTTGGTAACTTACCTAAGCCTATTTTTTATAGCAAAATTTCAGTTCTCTACCGTATAATATTTCGATAAAAATTTTATAAGGGTGGCCCTACTTCCCTAATTTAACAATCGGAGCTTTCAGAGTTTTCCTGTTCATAAATACTTTAACTTAAATTCTTAATTTTGAGCTTAAAGTGCGTGTCTATGGCCCCCAATTGAAACTTCCAGGATTTTAAATCTTTCTTGGTAATCTCTAATTTAAATTTATTTGTGTATTGAATTTAAGCTCTCTAGTGCAAATTCTAGCTTGAAATGTTGTAGCCGTTACCCCCACTCTCCGTCACTTTTTAAAACTCAAGATGTGAGCAGCGCTCAATTATCATCGTACCCTTTTTAAGATGATAGCATTTAGTTAAAGCTTCAGTTAAAAGCTTAAGTTCAAAATTATCGTGGCCCCTGCCATTCCTGGTTAAAATATATGGGTTTTTGGATTTTTCTATTTAGTTTCTGATTAGACCTACTTGCGTATCAAATTTCAGCTCTCTACCGCAAATTTAGTTATTTAATTTTTACGGGCGTATTCCTGCCCACTTTTTTTAAATAATTTTTTTTTGCCACTGAAAATAAAATATGTCAAGTTTCGTTGGAAATAAATCGTATATTTAAATCTGCTGATCCGAAGTACATGAAATAGGAGGTCTAAATTGTATGGGCGTGTTAACACCCAATTTTTTCAACGAAATTTTATAACTTTGCGTTATTCCAACATTTGTGCCAAATTTCAATAAAATCTCTTGAGATAAATATTTTAAATTTGCTCTTTTAATTGTGTGCTTTATTGGAATAGCCTGGTAAGAAACTCCGAGTTTTCAGATTTTTTTTAGTTAGTTGCTAATCTAGACCTACTTTCTTATCAAATTTCAGCTTACAAGCGTATATTTTATTTATTTTCTTCTTATGGGCGTGAGACCTCGCACTTTTTCAATCTCAATACCTGCTGTGAACATAAGTTATCTTTCCTGTCGAGTTTCGTTAACAACGGATAGTAATAAATATGTACTATATTCAAATGTGCTGACCTGAAGTACATGAAATAGGAGGCTTAAATTGTATGGGCGCGTTAACGACCACTTTTTCAACGAAAATTTGTAGCCTTGTATTATTGTAACATGTGTGCCAAATTTCAATTATATAGCTTGAGCTTAACGCCTTAGATTTGTTTTTTAAAATCTGAGCCTTATGGGCGCAGCCCTGCCCTTCTAGGTAAAGTTTTTGGGTTTTCAGATTTTTCCAGCAATTTGCTAATCTATAACTACTCGTTTATCAAATTTCGAATCACTAACGCAAATTTTTATTTTTTGTTCTTTTTTTAATCCAATGTTTTGTTTGGCTAGTGTTTATCTTTCCTGTTTAGTTTCATTGAAAACCGATAATAGTAATTACACATATAGTACGTTTAAATGTGCAGACCGGAAGTACATCAAATAGGAGGTTTAAACTGTATGGGCGTGTTAACGCCCACTTTTTGTAACAAAAATTTATAGCCTTTTATTATTGCAACATGTGTGCCAAATTTCAATAAAATCGCTTGAATTAACCGCCTTAGATATGTGTTTTTAATTCTTAGCATTATGGGCGTGCCCCGGAACCGTGGTAGAAATTTTCGGGTTTTCAGACGTCTTTTAGGTGATTACTTACAAAGTTCTACTTGTACACCAAAATCCTGCTCCCTAGCGCAAATTTAAATTTTTATGGGCGTAGCCCTGCCCCCTGGTTAAAATTTGCCTGTTTTCAGATTTTTCTACTTCATCGCTCACCTAGATCTACTTGTGTACCAAATTTCAGACCTCTAGCTATAGCGGAAGTGCTTCATCAATTTGATGAGTGTGTCAGTGGTCAGTGGTCAGTGAGTATGTCTTAAAATATGCACTTTTTGAACCTCCATATCTCCGGAACCTTCATTGTAAAACTTTCAAACTTCGCATATGAATTTATTTTATTTATTTATTTACATGAATTTATTCTAATTATGGTTTAAATTTTATAATTTTACGATTGCGGGGAACAAAATTATGAGGGGGGTAAAAACAGCTCGAATGGCTTCCTGTCCACACTGCGTGCATTGGCCAGAATTTGGCCTGGCGCACCGCCGAGCGCCTAGATATATTTATATGTATGTATAAAATTTTATTTGAGCAAATTGTAGTACGATGAATCAAAACAGTTCACATATTTAATTTGCACTGAAAAGCTCATAGCACACACAGTGGACCAAACACAAAACAAACGCTGATGATGAAGCCTTCGAAAACAGCTAGTTATTCCGTTCTACTACGTGTTTATCATGTAATTTGGCTTACAAAGCAATACGAACTTTAGCCTAATCAAATCATATATATAGAAACAAATAAAAGTTCGAACAATAATAATTAAAACTAACTAAAAGAGATTTATTTTTACCAAACAACCAGTTAATAATTCTAACCGAATTGGTAGTTGACCAATCAATTCCAGATTTAAAGTTATTAAGTTGTCTCAACTTAGTGTTAAAATTAATAAGAT
Organism: Tachina fera; assembly: GCA_905220375.1. Classification (NCBI taxonomy): domain Eukaryota; kingdom Metazoa; phylum Arthropoda; class Insecta; order Diptera; family Tachinidae; genus Tachina; species Tachina fera. Next base: position 76,745,957 of record LR999963.1, read on the forward strand.
CTTATCAATTTCTAATCCCTCCATTCAAAATTCTGACAGTTTACCTCTGAGTTATACATTTTTTATGGTCAGCCCAAACTTGGTTCTTAATAGAAAAGAAGTAAGCAATGGCATATTAAAAGATTATACATTGAGTAAAAAATTAGGGTGGAGTAGAACAATGTAGATCAGAGTAGATTATATTAGAGTGTAATATAGGAGAGTGGTATTGTATAGTGTTTGTTTAGTGTACTCTAGTGAAGTATACTGTAGTTAGATTTACTGCATTGTAGTGTAGTATAGTGCATTAAAATATAACGCAGTGCACTGAATGTCAGTGGAGTGTAGTATAGTTTATCGCAGCGTAGTGAGGAATATCGAATAATTTTGCAATATACTAAAGCTTAATGTATTGTAATGCATTGTACTACATATGCTATATTCTAATGTACTTTTCGCTATTGTATTGTGGTATACTTTACTGTAATGCAATGTACTTTTGTCGACTGAATTATACAAGACTTGACTTAAGGTAGTTACTGTAATATATTGTCGTATTTAATATTGGAGAGTAAAAATATATTATTTTTTATTTATAAGACCTTTGCTGAAATTGGTTTGTTCATATATGTCTATCTTTTATAACAGAAGAAGTGACCAAGTAGCCCATTATCTAATATAAGTAGACCGGCAGTACGCCATTGAATCAGCTTAATGTATTTGCTTGTCTATGTCTCACTTCTTCAGACATTATAATGTCTTACTATAGAATTTTCATTTGTCGGACTTTATTCCTTGTAATAATTTTTCTTAATGGAATGATGTGCTTTTATAACAACTATCTGCAAAGTAGGGTGGATCAGAGTAACATTTGCATTTGATTATGTTGTCATTTTTAAATGAGAAAAGAAGATTTGAACCTTCTTCCTTTATCCCTACTCCTTTTTTGTAAATCGCAATTATTAAAATTCTCATCATAATACTTTACTATTTGTTTAACAATTAACGCTGAACTATTAATTTATATACACATTATGCAGACATACTCGTACATACATATATAAATTTATAATCGCCAAAACAATAGCTTTTAGACAGATACACTTAATATCTTATGCAGAACAATAATTACTATTTGTTTAGCTCCCAGCAATACTATTCAAATGAAGTTGAAACAGTGCGCTTCTACCACCCACAAAATATGGTTATAGTAGACTTCAGCAAAATACAAATCCAATAATTCATTCAACGCTAACAATGGAAAATGACCCCCTAACTGCTAATTATGAAAGACCATCATATATGTAAGCATTTAACACCTTAAAAATACAATAAAATATAATTTATCGTTTTAACGCCATTTAAGCATAAAATGTACAGCGCATGAGCAAAAATTTAAAACAATATTTTAGAACGTTGATAGCTCTACCTATACAGTGACATGGAAGGCATTTGCTGTTACTGTTCTCTCTTTTCTAACCATAAATGTTGTACTAATTAACAAAGTTGCTAATTAATGTGAACTAAATACATACATACGCTTTTGTTCCTTTTGTTAAACACACTGCTATAAATTAATTTATGTGGTAGGGTATGTTTTGAATAAAAGCCAACAATGTTATGCTTAAATAAATGTGCTGATATTAATGCTTTATATTTTATATAATTTGAATTAAAATATTAAATTTTCGACATAATTGTTCCCATCTTCGTTTATTAAGTATGCAACTTTTGCAAAATGAGAAACAATTTGCACACTGTAAAGTTAAATTTCCTCCCTTAATATACAAGGACTGACAAACTGTATTTTGTTTCGAAATAAACTACTACAAAACTTCTATTTTAACATTAAAGTTTTCATATTCAGTCTAATAATTAATTCTGCCAGAGAGTGTTCTCGCTTTCCACTCATTTGTTCCCAGGGAAAAATCCTCCTAAAAAGCCGGATAATAGCCGCAAATAGTAGAGAGTGATAAACCTGGATCAGCTGCTTAATGTTTACATTTTATTATCCATTAACGAAAAAGTTCAGTAATAAAAATTTAATGAACTTTTTTGGTTTTTAAATATCTGTTTTTGCTTAAATAAAATTTAAAGTGAACTAAAGCAAAAACTGATTCAAGTGCAGATGCGAATGGATCAAATTTCCAATGATTATATGCACAAATAAAATTGTAAATTTTACTTTAATTTTGGATAAAAAATTTAAGATTTTATATGAGTACTAAACTATATATTTTTTTTGTTTATTTAAGATATTCATTAACGCATTGAAGTTATGAAACTTCAATAAAAATTTAAAATTTAAAAACTGTCAAATGGAACTCGTGCATGTCGCTTAAGAACTACAGAGAATATTGCTATTGTAGCCCACAGTATTGAGAAAAACCAAAGTTTATTAATTTCTCTTCTATCTATCAGCTTTGCATTCTACGAACGATATAAAACCGTATTTTGCATAACAAACTGGTCCTGAATTTCATCGAAGGAGGATACTGTAACTAGCAGAAATGTCGAGTTTGGAAACCTCTGTAATTATTTTTGAAAACAGATAGTATTCTCAACATGAGAGTGTTTTTGTGGTTAGTTTTGTTGGGTTGGTTAGGGGAGGGGGGTTATTGGACCTTACTTGCTTGAAAACGACAGTGGAACCGCCCTAATTGGCACACTAATAACGATAATATTGCTCTTGTACTTGTAAAGTTGCCTGACCGTGTGATTTAGCACCTTTAAAATGTTATCCTTCAGGCTACGTGGAAGATACTGTCTATGAAGTTATCGAGAACATACAGTCGCTAATTTGCAAATTGCTGAAATTTTCAAAAAGATAATACCGGTCTGCAAACCTTTGCATTAGTGGCTATTTGGAAAGTTTTTGGTTTGACTGATTGCTGCTTTTAATAACTTCGAAGTTAAAGCAGTAGATATGTTGTGTTTTTATTCTTTTGATTTTCAAGTTTGAATTACGTATTTAATCGCTTGCTGGAAGAAATGAAAAAACCTTGTTTTACTATTATTATTGGTCCATACAGGAAAAAACACACAACATTACTGCTTCTGTAACTGCAGACTAGAGTGGAATCAAACTCTTTCAGTAGCTCGTTTTTGATACAAACCTATGATTAAACCCGTTTAAATTATATGGGTCTTCCTTGTCCGGATCTAATAAAAGCAGCAGTCAGTCAAACTCAAACTATTGAACATGATCACTCATGAAATGCTTCGTTGTTTCTAATTATTTGTTTATTGCTTGTGCTTTCACTGCCACTATTTGTATTTTGATAAGCAGAAGCATAAGCAACAGCCAATAAAAAATTTAAAAAGTCAAAGTAATAGCACAACCTGACGATTTTTGCTATTTTGGCTGCAGTTTTTCCAAAAATATTTATAAGTCTACTGGAAATGGCAATTCCTTATTGTAATGCAAGACTTTTAACAAGTTTCCATGAAAAAAGCAAAAATAATAATTAAAAATGTCAACTCGAAGTATTATCCAATGAGTTTTCCAACCTTTTATCCCACGTAATTACGTTTGAGGGCAAAATACGTACAATTAAACTATCACAAATATTTAAATAGTAGCAATGGAAATTGTTACGAACATCTATTGATTTCTTTGATGGAAAACAAAACTGATGCTATACAAAACAATAGAAACTCTAGCTACAATAAATATATTTCGAATACACTAGGTGAACCTAACCGAACAAATCATTTATATAAGGACTTGGAAACTAATCCTGAAAACTCGAGGTATTTATTTTTCAAGCAGCAGTATATTGAAAACATTAAAAATTATGTAAACAAGGAAATACACAGCGAACTTTTAGATAATTCTCATCAACAAATGGGTATTGAGCACATCTCTCCGAAGCTTGCTCCTTATCAAATTGTTCGATGTTTTACTAAAAGACAGTTCTTAAGATTTAACGAGGTATGAATTTATAAGAAACCCATTACCGCCAACAACAATATTAATTTTGGATATCAAAAATACTGTAGCATTCAAAAATCTGGTTCGAAGGACCAAACTGTAAATGTTAAGGCTTCTAAATAAATGACTTCACCAGAAATGGAACCTCAAGTGCCCGTAAAAGAATTCCAATGCATTTGAAGTGAATTAAAACTTAAATTTTTTAGATTTTTTCTTCAAAATTTACAAAAAATACTGTAAAATACTGTAGCATTCAAAAATCCGGTTCGAAGGACCAAAATGTAAATGTTAAGGTTTCTAAATAAGTGACTTCACCAGAAATGGAACCTCAAGTGCCTGTAAAAGAATTGCAATGCATTTGAAGCGAATTAAAACTTAAATTTTTTAGATTTTTGTCTACAAAATTTACAATCTTAATTACATTAAAAAATTTTAAATTTTCAAAGCGCGAGAAGTACCAATTGAGTTCTACAAATGAACTGATAGACTATAGAGAAAAATTTATTTGATATAGTATAAAAATGGTGATACTGCAGCAATCTAGAATTTAAATTCAACAACAACAACCGATTGATATGTTAGATTTTTTTGGTTTTAATATTTTTTTATTTCAAAATATTAAAAATTATTTTGTACATATCGTTCCTGTTCCCTAAAAGTCGATCAACTCAAAAATTTAAAAATTTTCAGTAGCTCTTATTTTTACAAACTCTCATATCTCAAGTAGGGGTACATTTGTATATCTTTTAGGTAAAATAGATAATCATGTAAGATTTTAACTGTCAGTAGTTGCAGTATCGATAAATAACAGATACCGACTACAATGCCATCTGCCGGGCTGATTTGTGAATTTAACCCGGCTCCACCCAAACGCATATAAAAAAATTTATGCAAATCGGTCTATCCGTTTAGGAGGAGTTCAGTGACATATGCACGTACAGGAGAATTATATATCGATGGCTCCACTCTAAAACATGGTAAGTCAAAAAAGCTAGTTTTGAGATAAACGCCTTCAAAGTTATTTATGCACTTGAAAACGGTACTTTAGGTGCCTAAAATATGACACGAAAAACGCAAGATATGCGCTGAAAACAATAAATATGCACATATTTAAAATAACTTTATTAAATTTTTTTTCAATATAGATACAAATAATTAAGGATTATAAATATTTTCTTCTCTCAAGAGGTACGTCTACAAGTCTTTTACATTACATTTTTACACAAGATTAAAACTGATATAAGGATATATTCTGCATTACTAACATCAAACGCATATTTTTATATTGTAGTAAAGGAGCGATTAACAAATAGAAAAATAAAAGTGTTGTTATTAATTTATTTTCATATAAAAATTTTATATTTTTTATATTCTCGAATGTGAAGTTCAATTAATTTATTCTTAGAAAGCTTTTGTGCACTGGGAAAACCCTTGTAACGTCTGTAGATGTAATCGGCTCAAATTTAAATGATTCTTTTTATATAATCATATATATATATATATATATATATATATATATTTAACCTAACCCTTACAATGAATTGAATACCAGCTATTAATTTTTTTGTTGAATCCGTTAGGTGTCAGTTTTAAAAACAATATCAAGTTCCCACAGAATTGTTTCACTACTTTCGGGTTTAATAACAGACGATTTTCTCTTGAAATCATATTGTATGTGCTTGCATAATCGTTCTAGAATTAAGGAGCTAACGAAAAAAAACTAGACACTTCCTCAGTAAATAATTTTTTTCATTTTTTTCGGGATCTCCCAGTACACATCTATACAGTCACAAACTATTTTCATCCTAAACCAGTTGGATCCTGCCTTAAAAAATAACAAAAATTGACTTTTCCTTGCTAATCTCTATCTAAGTTTACCTATCGTTTAAAAAACAGTTAACGGGACAACTCCTGTTTTGTTCGTCGGCTCGTGAATTCCACAACAATTCAAGAGAATAAATTTTGAAAAAAGTCAGTTTTACATTAATAATTTGACAACAGTTTTTTTTTTAAATTTGAATTTTGACAAAATATTATACAAAAGCATGGATTTGTACCAAAATATGTTTCAAAAATATGCATTTATGACCCAATTGTGCAAAAATATGCATTTTCAGTAAACTATGCAAAAATATGCACCAACAAATCAATGCCATTTTTACGCAAATTCATTATTTCGTAAAGATATTTAGTTCTTGCCATTATCAGGGTTATCATTTGCATGAAACCCCCTGTCCCTGATAATCATACAATAATTGCAATAGAATTTTTCTAGTTTATTTGAACTTTTTAAATTTGTCGTAGATCATAGTTAAAAGTGACTTAAAGTCACAAAACCTAACCTCTGTCCTCTAAAAAAGGTTCTTTCTAAAATGGTCATATAAAAGTACACTTATCATATGTTATTTTGGAGAAAATTTTAAATTAATTTTTTTTACTACTTAATTTCAAACCAAAATCTTGCTAAGTGTACTTAAAACATTTAAAATTTTTTTTAAAATTTACAAATTATGCTAAGTACATTTATGCTCATAACTTTTTATAGAGTACTCCAATTACTATCGAAACGCTACAGAATCTTAGTTAATAAACGATGAATTCAGATCCGTTTAAAACTTATTTATCATATTAAATAAATTCAGTGAAGTGCGACTTTGACCCGCGCACGAAGGGTTCCGTACGGGCACGATATATGTAATTCATTACGAACAATATAAGCTATAGTTTTGGCATTTTTTTCGTTATTGGGTTTTTTTCGGTTTTAAGCGTTTTTTTTAGTTCGGGGGTTTTTTGAATTTATTGGCGCTTTCTGAGTTTTGGCACTTTTTTCACGTTTTGGCGATTTTTTTTGGGTTTTTGAAGTTTTTTTAATTTTGGCAATTTTTATGATTTTGGCGTTTTTTTTATTTTGACGATTTTTTATTTGGCGATTTTTTTAATTTTGGCGTTTTTTTCATATATCTGATTTTTTTGGTTTTTGGCGATTTTTTAAGTTTTGGCGATTTTTTTCGTTTTGGCGATTTTTTTTTAAATTTGGCGATTTTTTTTCATTTTGGCGATTTTTTTTTTCACATAAACAATTAATTTGGTTTTGGCGCATTTTTCGCGTTTTGGTGTTTTTTTCGGTTTTTGGCGTTTTTTTCATATTGGCGATTTTTTTCATTTAAACGATTTTTTCGAATTTGGCGATTTATTTAAGTGCTAGAATTTTTTTTTTAATTTTGTCGATTTTTTTCGATTTGGCGATTTTTTTTAAATTTTTGGCGATTTTTTCGGTTTGGCGATCTAATAATTTTCGGATTTTTTAGTTTTACCATTTTTGAAAATTAATCAGAAATAATTTATAGTTAGGCTCAAGTTCAGTAATTTCAATTCTTATTGAATGAAATATTTTTATTAATTAATGTGAGTTTCTAAAGAAGAGAAGAAAAATTAAACTTAGACTTTAAGCTGGGGGAAATACCGATACTTTTCTGTGCAGCCACGCACGTCATCAGCACCCTAGTCTATCTACTTGGGTAGAGATTCTTATTAACATCAGCTATTTAACTTAAATGTACAATGAAACGATGAACGATTGTTGTGTATACAATTGATTTACCTTTGGTAAACACATTTATAAGTATCACTATTAATTTTCTGTTTTTTCCAATTTTTCATTTTTCTATTTAGGTTAGCACGAAATTATTTTACTCTACCTCAGTATGTTTAACTATTCTTACTTATCTTTTTACGATCATCACATTAATTATATTTTACTTATTCGATGTACCATCGGTACATGCATGTAAGTATTATTGTAGTGGTCTATGTTACTTGTTGTTGCATTCTACAGTTTTTACTTGGATTTCCAGCATTCTGAAACTGTGATGGCCAAGTGAACAGTGATTGCCAAGTGAACATATTTTTGTCACGTGCCCATGATGTATTAAGTGAGAAATTTTTAGATATTTTAATTGAACTGTAGTGAATTTTAATCAGAAATAATTTATAGTTAGCCTCAAGTTCAGTAATTTCAATTCTTATTGAATGAAATATTTTTATTAATTAATGTGAGTTTCTAAAGAAGAGAAGAAAAATTAAACTTAGACTTTAAGCTGGGGGAAAATACCGATACTTTTCTTTAATTTTTTTAAATTAATTAATTTTAATTAATTAATTAATTTTTTTAAATTAATTAATTTTTCTTCTCTTCTTTAGAAACTCACATTAATTAATAAAAATATTTCATTCAATAAGAATTGAAATTACTGAACTTGAGCCTAACTATAAATTATTTCTGATTAAAATTCACTACAGTTCAATTAAAATATCTAAAAACATTTTTGAAAATTTCAAGAGTTTACCTCTTACGGTCTCCAATATATAGCAAGTTGTCAAAATTACATAGTCAAAATTTCATTAACTGATGGACCACCCTTTAATTTAAATTTTTTAATATTTTAATGTTTATTGTTGTAGTCTATATAAAAATACACTAATTTTACAAATTTCAAGTGTCAATATACACATGGTCATACAATTGTATGTATATTACATGAGATTTTAACATTCTTCGTCGCTCGTTTTGGAGCACCCTTTAATTTCTAATTCTCATGTATTTGCTGTTGTAGTAGTGGCCAAGATTCTACATACTCTGTCTTTTTGGTTTGACTGATTGCTGCTTTTAATAACTTCGAAGTTAAAGCAGTAGATATGTTGTGTTTTTATTCTTTTGATTTTCAAGTTTGAATTACGTATTTAATCGCTTGCTGGAAGAAATGAAAAAACCTTGTTTTACTATTATTATTGGTCCATACAGGAAAAAACACACAACATTACTGCTTCTGTAACTGCAGACTAGAGTGGAATCAAACTCTTTCAGTAGCTCGTTTTTGATACAAACCTATGATTAAACCCGTTTAAATTATATGGGTCTTCCTTGTCCGGATCTAATAAAAGCAGCAGTCAGTCAAACTCAAACTATTGAACATGATCACTCATGAAATGCTTCGTTGTTTCTAATTATTTGTTTATTGCTTGTGCTTTCACTGCCACTATTTGTATTTTGATAAGCAGAAGCATAAGCAACAGCCAATAAAAAATTTAAAAAGTCAAAGTAATAGCACAACCTGACGATTTTTGCTATTTTGGCTGCAGTTTTTCCAAAAATATTTATAAGTCTACTGGAAATGGCAATTCCTTATTGTAATGCAAGACTTTTAACAAGTTTCCATGAAAAAAGCAAAAATAATAATTAAAAATGTCAACACGAAGTATTATCCAATGAGTTTTCCAACCTTTTATCCCACGTAATTACGTTTGAGGGCAAAATACGTACAATTAAACTATCACAAATATTTAAATAGTAGCAATGGAAATTGTTACGAACATCTATTGATTTCTTTGATGGAAAACAAAACTGATGCTATACAAAACAATAGAAACTCTAGCTACAATAAATATATTTCGAATACACTAGGTGAACCTAACCGAACAAATCATTTATATAAGGACTTGGAAACTAATCCTGAAAACTCGAGGTATTTATTTTTCAAGCAGCAGTATATTGAAAACATTAAAAATTATGTAAACAAGGAAATACACAGCGAACTTTTAGATAATTCTCATCAACAAATGGGTATTGAGCACATCTCTCCGAAGCTTGCTCCTTATCAAATTGTTCGATGTTTTACTAAAAGACAGTTCTTAAGATTTAACGAGGTATGAATTTATAAGAAACCCATTACCGCCAACAACAATATTAATTTTGGATATCAAAAATACTGTAGCATTCAAAAATCTGGTTCGAAGGACCAAACTGTAAATGTTAAGGCTTCTAAATAAATGACTTCACCAGAAATGCAACCTCAAGTGCCCGTAAAAGAATTCCAATGCATTTGAAGTGAATTAAAACTTAAATTTTTTAGATTTTTTCTTCAAAATTTACAAAAAATACTGTAAAATACTGTAGCATTCAAAAATCCGGTTCGAAGGACCAAAATGTAAATGTTAAGGTTTCTAAATAAGTGACTTCACCAGAAATGGAACCTCAAGTGCCTGTAAAAGAATTGCAATGCATTTGAAGCGAATTAAAACTTAAATTTTTTAGATTTTTGTCTACAAAATTTACAATCTTAATTACATTAAAAAATTTTAAATTTTCAAAGCGCGAGAAGTACCAATTGAGTTCTACAAATGAACTGATAGACTATAGAGAAAAATTTATTTGATATAGTATAAAAATGGTGATACTGCAGCAATCTAGAATTTAAATTCAACAACAACAACCGATTGATATGTTAGATTTTTTTGGTTTTAATATTTTTTTATTTCAAAATATTAAAAATTATTTTGTACATATCGTTCCTGTTCCCTAAAAGTCGATCAACTCAAAAATTTAAAAATTTTCAGTAGCTCTTATTTTTACAAACTCTCATATCTCAAGTAGGGGTACATTTGTATATCTTTTAGGTAAAATAGATAATCATGTAAGATTTTAACTGTCAGTAGTTGCAGTATCGATAAATAACAGATACCGACTACAATGCCATCTGCCGGGCTGATTTGTGAATTTAACCCGGCTCCACCCAAACGCATATAAAAAAATTTATGCAAATCGGTCTATCCGTTTAGGAGGAGTTCAGTGACATATGCACGTACAGGAGAATTATATATCGATGGCTCCACTCTAAAACATGGTAAGTCAAAAAAGCTAGTTTTGAGATAAACGCCTTCAAAGTTATTTATGCACTTGAAAACGGTACTTTAGGTGCCTAAAATATGACACGAAAAACGCAAGATATGCGCTGAAAACAATAAATATGCACATATTTAAAATAACTTTATTAAATTTTTTTTCAATATAGATACAAATAATTAAGGATTATAAATATTTTCTTCTCTCAAGAGGTACGTCTACAAGTCTTTTACATTACATTTTTACACAAGATTAAAACTGATATAAGGATATATTCTGCATTACTAACATCAAACGCATATTTTTATATTGTAGTAAAGGAGCGATTAACAAATAGAAAAATAAAAGTGTTGTTATTAATTTATTTTCATATAAAAATTTTATATTTTTTATATTCTCGAATATGAAGTTCAATCAATTTATTCTTAGAAAGCTTTTGTGCACTGGGAAAACCCTTGTAACGTCTGTAGATGTAATCGGCTCAAATTTAAATGATTCTTTTTATATAATCATATATATATATATATATATATATATATATATATATATATATATATTTAACCTAACCCTTACAATGAATTGAATACCAGCTATTAATTTTTTTGTTGAATCCGTTAGGTGTCAGTTTTAAAAACAATATCAAGTTCCCACAGAATTGTTTCACTACTTTCGGGTTTAATAACAGACGATTTTCTCTTGAAATCATATTGTATGTGCTTGCATAATCGTTCTAGAATTAAGGAGCTAACGAAAAAAAACTAGACACTTCCTCAGTAAATAATTTTTTTCATTTTTTTCGGGATCTCCCAGTACACATCTATACAGTCACAAACTATTTTCATCCTAAACCAGTTGGATCCTGCCTTAAAAAATAACAAAAATTGACTTTTCCTTGCTAATCTCTATCTAAGTTTACCTATCGTTTAAAAAACAGTTAACGGGACAACTCCTGTTTTGTTCGTCGGCTCGTGAATTCCACAACAATTCAAGAGAATAAATTTTGAAAAAAGTCAGTTTTACATTAATAATTTGACAACAGTTTTTTTTTAAATTTGAATTTTGACAAAATATTATACAAAAGCATGGATTTGTACCAAAATATGTTTCAAAAATATGCATTTATGACCCAATTGTGCAAAAATATGCATTTTCAGTAAACTATGCAAAAATATGCACCAACAAATCAATGCCATTTTTACGCAAATTCATTATTTCGTAAAGATATTTAGTTCTTGCCATTATCAGGGTTATCATTTGCATGAAACCCCCTGTCCCTGATAATCATACAATAATTGCAATAGAATTTTTCTAGTTTATTTGAACTTTTTAAATTTGTCGTAGATCATAGTTAAAAGTGACTTAAAGTCACAAAACCTAACCTCTGTCCTCTAAAAAAGGTTCTTTCTAAAATGGTCATATAAAAGTACACTTATCATATGTTATTTTGGAGAAAATTTTAAATTAATTTTTTTTACTACTTAATTTCAAACCAAAATCTTGCTAAGTGTACTTAAAACATTTAAAATTTTTTTTAAAATTTACAAATTATGCTAAGTACATTTATGCTCATAACTTTTTATAGAGTACTCCAATTACTATCGAAACGCTACAGAATCTTAGTTAATAAACGATGAATTCAGATCCGTTTAAAACTTATTTATCATATTAAATAAATTCAGTGAAGTGCGACTTTGACCCGCGCACGAAGGGTTCCGTACGGGCACGATATATGTAATTCATTACGAACAATATAAGCTATAGTTTTGGCATTTTTTTCGTTATTGGGTTTTTTTCGGTTTTAAGCGTTTTTTTTAGTTCGGGGGTTTTTTGAATTTATTGGCGCTTTCTGAGTTTTGGCACTTTTTTCACGTTTTGGCGATTTTTTTTTGGGTTTTTGAAGTTTTTTTAATTTTGGCAATTTTTATGATTTTGGCGTTTTTTTTATTTTGACGATTTTTTATTTGGCGATTTTTTTAATTTTGGCGTTTTTTTCATATATCTGATTTTTTTGGTTTTTGGCGATTTTTTAAGTTTTGGCGATTTTTTTCGTTTTGGCGATTTTTTTTTAAATTTGGCGATTTTTTTTCATTTTGGCGATTTTTTTTTCACATAAACAATTAATTTGGTTTTGGCGCATTTTTCGCGTTTTGGTGTTTTTTTCGGTTTTTGGCGTTTTTTTCATATTGGCGATTTTTTTCATTTAAACGATTTTTTCGAATTTGGCGATTTATTTAAGTGCTAGAATTTTTTTTTTAATTTTGTCGATTTTTTTCGATTTGGCGATTTTTTTTAAATTTTTGGCGATTTTTTCGGTTTGGCGATCTAATAATTTTCGGATTTTTTAGTTTTACCATTTTTGAAAATTAATCAGAAATAATTTATAGTTAGGCTCAAGTTCAGTAATTTCAATTCTTATTGAATGAAATATTTTTATTAATTAATGTGAGTTTCTAAAGAAGAGAAGAAAAATTAAACTTAGACTTTAAGCTGGGGGAAATACCGATACTTTTCTGTGCAGCCACGCACTTCATCAGCACCCTAGTCTATCTACTTGGGTAGAGATTCTTATTAACATCAGCTATTTAACTTAAATGTACAATGAAACGATGAACGATTGTTGTGTATACAATTGATTTACCTTTGGTAAACACATTTATAAGTATCACTATTAATTTTCTGTTTTTTCCAATTTTTCATTTTTCTATTTAGGTTAGCACGAAATTATTTTACTCTACCTCAGTATGTTTAACTATTCTTACTTATCTTTTTACGATCATCACATTAATTATATTTTACTTATTCGATGTACCATCGGTACATGCATGTAAGTATTATTGTAGTGGTCTATGTTACTTGTTGTTGCATTCTACAGTTTTTACTTGGATTTCCAGCATTCTGAAACTGTGATGGCCAAGTGAACAGTGATTGCCAAGTGAACATATTTTTGTCACGTGCCCATGATGTATTAAGTGAGAAATTTTTAGATATTTTAATTGAACTGTAGTGAATTTTAATCAGAAATAATTTATAGTTAGCCTCAAGTTCAGTAATTTCAATTCTTATTGAATGAAATATTTTTATTAATTAATGTGAGTTTCTAAAGAAGAGAAGAAAAATTAAACTTAGACTTTAAGCTGGGGGAAAATACCGATACTTTTCTTTAATTTTTTTAAATTAATTAATTTTAATTAATTAATTAATTTTTTTAAATTAATTAATTTTTCTTCTCTTCTTTAGAAACTCACATTAATTAATAAAAATATTTCATTCAATAAGAATTGAAATTACTGAACTTGAGCCTAACTATAAATTATTTCTGATTAAAATTCACTACAGTTCAATTAAAATATCTAAAAACATTTTTGAAAATTTCAAGAGTTTACCTCTTACGGTCTCCAATATATAGCAAGTTGTCAAAATTACATAGTCAAAATTTCATTAACTGATGGACCACCCTTTAATTTAAATTTTTTAATATTTTAATGTTTATTGTTGTAGTCTATATAAAAATACACTAATTTTACAAATTTCAAGTGTCAATATACACATGGTCATACAATTGTATGTATATTACATGAGATTTTAACATTCTTCGTCGCTCGTTTTGGAGCACCCTTTAATTTCTAATTCTCATGTATTTGCTGTTGTAGTAGTGGCCAAGATTCTACATACTCTGTCCAAATTTCAGGTCCGTAGCTTTTACGATTCCTGAGAAAATACCGTGTGACGGACAGACGGACAGTGTAGCGAGAACAATAGGGTTCCTTTTTTCACCTTTGGTGTACGGAACCCTAATAATATTGAAAATATCTCATAGTTTCGGCTAAACAAGAAATTAAAATTCCATTCCCTCGCAACAACGAAATATTAAACTTGAAGGTTAAAACACCTGGTCTGGCAGTCCTGCCATCAATATTTTCTTTTATTATACAACTTCACTTTAGCGTATACTTAACACCAATTTATGGATTTGTTTGCTATTATGGCAATTACACACACATATACATAAACACAATACCTCAATAAGTATTTGAGTATATAAGTTCATATGTATGTAAGCATATGTATTTTATATTATGTAGTGCCGAGTTTTCACTTTGTAGAAGAAGACTCTCGTGCAAAATACGCGTTTGGCTACAATTTTTTGTTGTTGTATTTTGTATGCATTTATCCGTGTTAACGGATATGCAACTGCATGCCTGTGTAGACTTATGCGATTTTATGTGTTTGCATTTACACAGCTTTTGATTGTATTTGTTTACTTAAGTCCACCATTAATGAAGATAATTGTGTTTTATTCGGGCACACAATAGTGTAAATTTATGTGCGAATAAGAGATGTTCCTTTTGTACGCATTAGTATTATCCAAATTATAACCAGCAGCATTATATTTAGGGTCTAATTTTTATTAATTATGTACAGATTTTATTAAAGCCTTAGATCAACTTTGTAAAACGAAATATTGATAAACATATAAATAAAATTTTAAGTTGAGTACACAAGACCTAAAAAAGCTTTACTGCCATTTTATGGAAGCCATGTCTATTTATATTTAAAAAAAAAACCAAATTTGAGTCCTTTGTTTTTGTTTTCAATATAAATAGGCAGACGAGAATTTTTACATGGCTTCTATAATGATGTAATTATTCAGTATTTGTAATACAAAAATATGGCAACCATAGCTGTTTAAAGAACCAAAAAATGTCAAAAAAATTGTACCAAAACCAAAACAAAATGAAGTTTTTGACATTCTACATTTACAAAGCACATTGAGCAAAAAATTATCAGCTGAAGTAGCGCTGCCATCTAGTTATATACACTTTGGCTTCTATAAACTGGTAGTTAATAACATTTTTATCTAATTAATTTTTTGCTGGGTGGTTTATAGAAAAATTTTATTGAGAATTCCATACATAAAAATTTGTAACTTAAAAAGCCGGCACTATCAAAAAAGGACCAAGGAAACAACGCCCAGATAAGAAAATGGATAAAGCAACATATTAAATAAGGCCCAAAAGCGAATTTATGAAAAAACATCCAATACAAATAAAATAAATCCCAATTAGAAAAGCCAAATGAAACCAACCTCTAGATGAAATAAACCCCAAAAGAAGTTAAATAAAGCAAAACTAAACTCAAAATGATTAGAACCCATTTTATTGGGCATTAATTCATTTCCTATTTTGACGTTAGAACATAAAAATTTTCAGTGAGAGAATAAAAAAAATGTAATATTTTTATTTGACCGCTGATTATTTGTTCGTCTCGAACTATGATTGACGGAAAAATTCCACATACTTTGTGACGACATGGAGAAGTGCGCGGGTGAAACTAAAATAATTCTGCATTTTATGGAAAATTGCTACTGTTCTTTGTAAAAAAGCTAAACATTATAAGTATTCAAAAAGTTTTTATTATAAGTGATGTAACAAATGTCAAATTTTGATGTTCGCGAATACGGAAACTAATACGAATATTTGAAACGATATTTGGGAAAACGAATACGAATATTGTATGTGAAATTTATAGCCATAAAATTGGGATCATGTTTGCGCCTGCAAAATGAAATATTGAAAAAATTCAGTGAAGTGCGACTTTGACCCTCGCACGAGGGTTCCGTACCGGCACGAGATATGTAATTCAATACGAACAATATAAACTATAGTTTTGGCATTTTTTTCGTTGTTGGATTTTTTCGGTTTTAAGCGTTTATTTTTAGTTTGGGGGGTTTTTTGAATTTATTGGCGCTTTCTGAGTTCTGGCACTTTTTTTCAGAAGTTTTTTTAACTTGGACGATTTTTATTATTTTGGCGTTTTTTTCCTGGCGATTTTTTTATTTTGGCGTTTTTTTTCATATAGGTGATTTTTTTTAGTTTTGGCATTTTTCGTTTTGAGGATTTTTTCGGTTTTTGGCGTTTATTTTAAATTTTGGCGATTTTTTTTCGTTTTGGTGATTTTTTTTAAATTTGATTTTTTTTTAATTTTGGCGATTTTTTTCATTTTGGCGATTTTTGGCTACATAAACAATTTTTTTTTGGTTTTGGCGCATTTTTTGCTTTTTGGCGATTTTTTTCGGTTTTTGGCGTTTTTTTCATATTGGCGATTTTTTTTGAATTTGGCGATTTATTTTAGTGCTAAAATTTTTTTTTAATTTTGTCGATTTTTTTCGATTTGGCGATATTTTTTGAATTTTTGGCGATTTTTTTCAGGTTTTGGCGATTTTTTTCGGTTTGGCGATTTTATAATTTTCGGATTTTTTAGATTTACCGTTTTTGAAAATTTCAAGAGTTTACCTTTTACAGTTTCCAAGATATAGCAATTTGTTAAAATTACATAATCAAAATTTCATTAACTGATGGACCACCCTTTAATTTAAATTTTTTAATATTTTAATGTTTATTGTTGTATTCTATATAAAAATACACTAATTTTACAAATTTCAAGTGTCAATATACACATGGTCATACAATTGTATGTATATTACATGAGATTTTAACATTCTTCGTCGCTCGTTTTAGAGCACCCTTTAATTTCTAATTCTCATGTATTTGCTGTTGTAGTGGCCAAGATTCTACATACTCTGTCCAAATTTCAGGTCCGTAGCTCTTACGGTTCCTGAGAAAATACCGTGTGACGGACAGACCGACAGCGTAGCGAAAACAATAGGGTTCCTTCTTTCACCTTTGGTGTACGGAACCCTAAAAAATTGGTAGGAAAAAGAACTTCATATTCCTGTTAGCGTACCTTAAAGTTAATAAAAACTACCAAAAATTTTAATGATCGTCATTAAATAAAATTTGAAAATGATACAAACAAAGCACAAATTTCTATAAAAAATTTAATGAAAATTTATTTCTAGTCATTTATTTTAATTTCGTTTAGAATTTATGCATTAATTTATTTAATTTTTTTGGAAAAATATTCGTATTCCTGTCAGGAGCATAGGGCCGCAGGCTTTCGCACAGGTTGAAAGCTCTCTGCTGCTATCAGCTGGGTGGTACTAAGAAGTGATTCCCTTGTTCGAAATTCCCAAACATCACGCTACCCGCGGTCTTAGACCAAGTGTTCCCTGGTAATGTCATTCTGGCACCCATTTGATGGCGTCCGAAGTAAGAAGGCGTACAGTATTCAGTATCCAGAGTGCATGCTAACACTGACACGTCTCTGGAAACTAGGTGACACCCGACTTATTAAAACCTTGTTGACTCTCAACATGTGACTGCTTGATGCGGTTTTTTGCTCTAGCGGTTTTATTGGACCTCACCTTTTCGAAAACGACAGTGAAACGGTGCTACAACTAACAATACCATCGCTCTTTGGAATATAAACTTTCCTGGACGTATAATTTATCGAAGAGGCGATCACAATTGACCACCGAAGTTTTGTGATTTAGCATCTTTAGAATTTTTTCTTTGAGACTACGTGAAAGATAATGTCTATGAAATTATCGAACTGCAAATGTGCGAATTGCAAAATTTCATGAAAACCATATGGAGCTGCAGGCGTAGCCGTTGCGACTTTTTGACTGATGTTGTTTTCCATGATTAATGGTACAAGCTGCTCTTTACAATTAAACTAATCCGATGATTTCGCTTAAAAATTCTCTTTTTTTACATATCAAAATGAAACTTTTTACTGAAAGGCTCCCTATGCTTGCTGTATGAAAAGAACAAAATTTAATCAGGCACAATACAGTGGGCTCTATCGCTGAATCTTTAGAAATACCGTAAAAATGGAGGAAGTTACAGTGAACAATTTTTTTCTACAATCTAATTTTTGTTGTCTTCATCTGATACAATACATACGTATATGTGACTTATTAAAAATGTTGCAGAAATAAATAAGAATCGGAGTGAGAAATAGAAAAGTTATCATTCAACTCTGTTTTATTTTTTAACGTACTTATTAAAGAGCTACTTTTTATGCCACCGTTTGATAAAGAGTTTTTTCGTGAAAAAACTGCACCTGCAATCGCACCAAGGATGCCAATCCCGAGTCCCGGGATTTTATTTTAATATACCTGGGATTCTTGGGATGTTCTACAATAGCGCAACTTTTGACGTGAATACTTTTAATATTTAAAAAATTTTATTTTGTAACTTTGATTTTTTATGACTAACAAATATTTTTGTTATATATTTAAATGTACATATGTATAAGATAATTATATTTAAGTATGTAATATAAAATGGATTATAAAACTTGTGTTTGTGAACCTCTTTCCAAGACGTTTATTTATAAATATCTTTGCAAAGCATATATGGTTTAATGTTAAAAAACTCAGAGTATCGAAAAATCCCTGAACCGCTAAAAAAATTCGGTGTCCCCTTAAATTCCAAAATCCCGGGATTTGATTTTTTGTAATCGCAAATCCTGGGATTCGTTAAAACCAGTCCCGATTGGCATCTCTAAACCGCATACATTAATTCGTCTCCGGAACCCATTAGACCCGATCGCTACCACTTGAGACCTAGTTAGGTAGCTAATTTTTTGCAAGTTCCCTTTTTCCCAACGGGATTTCTAGCCGTCTGGTGGTGATACAAATTGTTTTTTTTCATATTCAGGAAAAAAACAAGAAGTTTTTTAGTGTTTACGCACTGGCATGGTTTAATTAAATATTGGTTTTAGTCTTAAACCTTGTTTTACCGTACAAAATGAATAATGATTTAAACCAACTTAAAAGTTTTTTAAATTGGTTTTAAGTAGGTTTTATGAAATGCAAACTTGTTTTGGCTATAATCATTTCAGTACTGCCAAGTTAAAATAATTGGAAGCAGCTGATAATATTTATGACAGTGAATAAAAAAAGATACCGATTGAAATATTTCCAACTTAAAAATGGATGCAGCCGCAACAATAATTATTGTTTTAACAAGTCAGTTCTCAGGCAAGCAAGCAGTAAACATGCGAGTACGTAACAAAATGAGTTTTTATACTACACTTGTCTAGTTTACGTTATATTTGGTACCACTTTTTGTATTTTGAATTTCATTATTACCATGGTATATAATTAGGAATTTGAGTTGCTTTTTTTCCATACTAGCAGCAGTATTGAATGGCAGCCCTAGGAGAAAATCATACTAAATAAAAAACAGCTGCTTTATAATTATAACTCAATATTAGGTCAGTTCATTTACTCTTCAAGCAAAATCGAGTAACTGAATAAATAATGATTATTTTTGCTAGAAGAGCAATAAAGAATGTTTGGATAAATTAAAAAAAGGTTGCATCATAAATTTTGAATTAATAACATCGATAATGAAACAATTTTTTTATTTAAATTTTTTTTACATATTATGAAAACTTGATTAGATTTAACTGAAGCAAGTCAAAAATCGTTCGTGCTTGTTGTCTTTCAAGTAGTTAAAATTATTGTATTTGCTCAAATAAATATAAAAAAGAAATCCTTCGTTCATTAAAAACAATACGCATATCGTTAAATGTTTACTAATTTGCCGCATTAATGAAAATGTTCCCAATATTCTATCTCTGAATACATCTAGATTTCAGATAATAATTATATACATAATACATAAAGCAAAATGTGTAATAAACTTAAAAATTGTTGATACTAGGAAACTTTAGAGCTTAACATCTTACCATATATTCGAAATGTAAAAAAATTTATTAGAGATATAAACTTAATATATTTTATATACATTGAACCGATATATAGTCTGGTTTTTTAATATGATTCAAAGCATACAAAAAAACACCCGACGAATTTATTTAAAAATACTTAAAATTCATAAACATGAAAATTTTAAACGGGTTTTCGGCAATCAGTAAGAGCGTGCAATTACTCAGACATCGAGCTGAAAATTAACTTCTTCAAGATTTGATCTAAACGAAGGAATTTCACTATAAAACAGCGAACTTCAGTAAAAATGTTTCACGTACTTGAACAAACCTATTATTATTTTCCTTGAGCAAATTTATGTGCACAAAATTGAAAATAAAATTTTGATGAAAATATGGATTATATGTAAAAATGTTTAGATCTATACTTACAGTTTCCATAATGGTTCCACTATACGATTGTGTGGACATTAATATTTCTTCTTTAACGTATAAAAACCTATACACAAGTACTTATTTTTGATTGCCTGTATTTGACATTAACAACAATTGGAATTGTTATGTAGAAACAACAAAATAAACAATTATTACGTTTTTACTCAAAAAAAAACTTGACACTTGTTTTATGGAACCACAAAGCCAATTTTTATACTCATATGAACAAAATTTTTGAGTTACTTGTAATATAGAAACATGCCATATATTTTCTCCGCAATTTTTGATTACAACAAAAAATAATATATTGGGTTAAAAAAATAAGGAGAATATTTTTGGCAACGAAATGTGATGATGACAATGCTTTTTTTTGGCCACATGGTTACACAAAAATTGTCAGTTCACGTGGTTGAAGGAAATTTTTAGCACATTTCACTGACAATATTGTAAGATCTTATAATCGTCTATGCTAGAGTTGGGCATAGTTGTTCCTTTTGCGGATTGTTCTTTTTGATCCCAACAACAAAAAGAACTAGTTCGTTCTTTTCGTTCAGTTGTTCTTTTCGGTCAGTTGTTCAGTGAAAAACAAAACAGACATTATACAGTCATTGAATCCTCTTCAATGTTTTATTCGTGTGTTAATATTCTAAATTAATTTCATTTCATTCTTAATAACCTTATTTAATTAAATTTTTTTATTGAAAATACTTTAAATGAAGTTTGATCATTTGTAAACAAATTTTAATCACTTTTTTAATACTGATTTTTAACACAACAAATTCTTTCTTTTAATTGAGTAAAAATTTTCCTTACTTAGACGTATTTTCATTTGTGTTTTGTAGTCTTATTTGTTGTATGCTTTTAGTAAGTAAAAGGAAAAAATTAATGTTTTGAAATTTTTAAAATGAAATCCGTAATCAGTTTAAAAAAAAAATTATAATTACTTTTTTAATCTTAACAATCTTTTTCACAATCTGTTTTTTAGTTCAATACTACAAATTATTTATATTAATTTTGTAAAACTCCCTTGTATATTTCACTAAGTACCTATACATTTTCTTTTGTTTGTTTTGATTATTGTGCTAAATAATTTAATAGGCACACTACATTTGTATCTTTTTAACAGTATGCAAACTAGAAACTATATTTTACTTTAAATCTTTTGCATGTGCATTGGTCAGGAACAGAGAATAAGATAAAAACAAAACAAAGACCAAAAATGATCGAACGAACAAGAAAGACCAAGAGAACAAGAAAAACCAAAATAACAAGAAAGACCAAAATAACAAGAAAGACCAAGATAACAAGAAAGACCAAAATAACAAGAAAGACTAAAAGAACAACAAAGACTAAAAGGAACAACTAGTCTGAACTAGTTCACATCGTTCACTTATGGGAATAGTTCAATTGAACTAGTTCGTTCTTTTTGGGCACAACCCTAGTCTATACACAGCTGCATTTTAAATAAAAACAAAAATCGATGTAATTTGTAAAAAGAATAATAATAGAAAAATAATACTATTGTAAATAATAATAAAAGTACAACAACAAACACTTAATTTGACATAGAAAAAATTATTCAGCAATTAATATTTTCAATTATGAATTTAATTGATTTAATTAAATTTTTAATTGCACGTATTAATTAATTTGAGTGTACAAACTTTATTGATATTATTAAATTGTTTCTAGATGAAAATTTTAATAATTTTGTAATTTATATTACAAACATTTTAATTGATATTACAAAATTATTCATATTACTGATTTTATTTTTAATTTATTTAAAAAAAACCTTAATTTATTTAACTTGTACTTGAACTGTAGTTGTCATTTCGTGTTAAACTCAAAAGCAAATTTTGTTCAATATTTAGTTAAGAGACTTCAATTGAGATAAAATTTTGCCAAAAGTCATGGTATGTATGCGCATATGTATAACCAAGTCGGAAATCTGATATATTTAGGGAAATTTGAAATAAATCTGCTATAAATTGGAGGCACTTCATTTTTATTTCTTGTATCCGACTGAGAATTCACTACACAAAAATAAAATTTTTATTTTGCATGTATATGTGTGTAAATTTTGATACAAATACTATCAGAAACTCACACATATTTATTTATTTTATTTATTTATTTATTCGTTTTCTCAGTCCTACTGCAAACACCCAAAGTTATAAGAGTTATATAAAAGGGAGGAGAATTATTGTTCATTCGTTTGGTTAACTAACTGTGGGGCTGAGCATACAGTAGATGCTTTTCAGTTTTATAAATTCATAGAAAAATGAATTTAATTCAGTTACACAGCTGTAGAGAATAGACTAAATATGTGTTCATTTCATATATACTTGCTCCTTCTTGCTTGAAATTTATCGATCTTAACCAGTATGTACATAAATTTTATTTTGATTTGATTGTACGAGTATTTGTGTTTAAATATGTATTTTGTTTTTATTTGTTTTGTTGCTTCTTGTATTAAAACCAAATAGAAATTGATTGAAATATGTGCATGTTTTTTTTAACAATCAACTTTTATGGTAAATTTTAATACTTTGAATTGTTTTTCTTTCAATTTCTCTGCGTATTTTGGTATTTGTATTTGAGAGTAAGTATTTATGTATGTATGTATGTATATGTTGGCTAAAAATTAAATTGCGTTTAGTTTCAGTATTTAGAAAGAAAAAAAAGAAAATTTTATATTGAATAGAAATGTACAGATTTTTGGGCAAGAATATCAATCAAAATCCATAAAACATACAAAATCCAACAAACATATTAAATGCTACAACATGTTTTCTATAGAAATATTTTTTGGTAATACCAAGTATTGATATTTGTTAGTTGGAAAAATAAATAAAGCATTTACTTGTTTTACTTACTCGACATATCTTCACTGTGTTCATCGTCATGCATTTCCTCATCTCTGTCGTAATTACTGCTGCCACTACAACTCCATCTTTGATTGCTGTAGTGTTGTTGTATGGTTCTTCCTGTAAATTTATTGGGGTCCAATATATTTTCAACGGAAAACGCCAAACGCTTTGTTGTCTCCTTATCACTAGTCGTTGTTGTTGAAGAGGTTGTAGAAGTTGGTGATGTGGTGGTTAAAGCAGCATTAGAATTGGGCACAGATCGAGTCAAATCGACCGGGCAGACCTTCAATGACGAAAAGAAATATACCAACATCAAGCATAAGATTAAAATTTATTATTTAAATCCAAAGAAGAAGAAGAAACTTATTAATGTAGTTGCATGATTTTGAATTTGTTTCACTGTTATTCTTGAAACAAATTAGAGGTTTAGATAAATTTAGGTTTACATTCGTATTACATTTCATGTATAAAATCAACTGTTAGGTAATCGTGAAAAAGTAGACGCATGACACCCATAAAAATTGCATATTATTTATGTTTATGTAAAGTACTTTTAATGACCAGAAATTTTGCACACGTATCAAGCTCTCAAACGTTTCAAACGTAAAAAGGACCACTCTTATTCAAACTCAAGGTCATGTGGTTTTGTTAATAGAGTTTAAGAACGTTTATTTAATAAATTTCGAAATTTCAAACAAAACCGCGTTATTTATTGAATGCTGTTATCTAAAGCTCTAACACCAACAATTGTGTATTTTCATAAAGTTAATTTGTTCATTATTGTTGTCCTCACTGTAGTTAAAATGCGACTCATGTTCTTCTAATATAAACTTCAACTGTCTTCATATGTAATTTATGAGAAAAAATATTTATTTAAGTCCCAGTTAATAAAAATTATTAGGGCTTTTTAAGAAAAATGTTTTATGAATATCTTGTCGTGTTTTCTTTTCTAGAAAATTTTTTCAATGAAAATTCTCAATATTAAAATATAGAATTTATTCCAAATTATTGTATTCCACCTTATACATAGTTGTAAATTTTTACTAAAACCGAACGCCAAATTTCGTTTTTTTTAAATAACTAAAAAAATGTGACACTTTTTCTAAAAACGAAAACTCCATTAGCGTATATTGCCCGCAGAAAATTTGGTGACAAATGATTCAAACGTACTCGTCCTATGATTTGAAAAAATGCGAGTGTTATAAAAATAACGGAGAAGTGTATGGTGAAAAAGACATATCGTGTAAATGGTTACATATTTACCCTTTTCGTGATGTGTCTTTAGCTAATTTAATTTGGGCTTGGTGCCGCATTGTAGGAAAAGGCATACATGGACCTATCAAATAGTGAAAATATAACGTTAATTGCACCCTCGAATGTGACTCTGGAGCCAGTCCCGTAAATATACTGGTATATTAACAACCTAAGCTTAACTGGTATTTATGCTCTTGAAATGTGAGTGGCCCTGTGGTTGAGTGGGTAGTGTGCAAGCATGTCATGCACGAGGTTGTCGGTTCAAATCTCAAAAAAGGTTCTGCTTAAAAATAAATTATAATTGCATTTGTAACAATTAAAAAAATTTAAGTTTTCATTGTTATAGTTAAATGTCGGACTGACATTTATGTACATATATATAATTTATATTGTTCTACGCCGAATAGGTCCCTATGGAATAGTTCAGTGACAAGTCACAAGGTGCATACAAAGTATCAATTAATATCGGTCACGTGCCTAGTATTGTGTCACTTCGATTTCCTGCAGGGTTATAATTGAGTGTCTGAATTATATAAGTACAACCATATGTATTTGACTGGGGAACAAGCCTTAAAAAAAGGCTTACAAGCACTCTCATTAATTTCAAAATGTGTGTGTATATTGCTCCTTTATTGTAAAACAAAACTTTTAAAAGAGATATGTTTTGCCTTACGATAAGAATACTGCAGTACAGCACAAAACTGCAATAAAACAATGCTGAAGCAAAACCAAGCCGTTCAAAACAAAAATGAAATAGAACTTCAAAATTCACACAGAACATACAAAACATGTTCATATAAATGAAACATTGCGCTTCGTTAGGAATATGAAAGATAAAAAGATGTTGTATTTACTATGAAATAATATCGTACTAGGGTTTCTAATTTCCCGGACTTTTCCAATTCCCGGGAATCAAAAAGTAAAATATTTTATTACTGCGAATTGCCGGGACTTTCAATAACATACAAATGTAATTTAATCACCTCCATAAAAAATATAGGTCTTGTTTATGAATTACAACTAAATGAATAGTTAAGTTGTAGTTGTAAAATTTTTATTATAGATTACAACTTTTTTCGCCATGAGACAACTGCTTTCTATCAGTTGCATTTTGGTTTTTATTTCGAGTTTTGTATTAGTTTTTCTTCATTATTCCATACGCCAATCAATCCCATTTGGCAACCAATATTGTTGCCATGTTCATAATACATGAAATCTAAAAAAAAAATACAAGGGCAAAAGTAAAACTATTTAAATGTTGTGTGATGGCTACACTCAAAAAAAAAAAACACATATACTATTATTAAGGAAAAAAGTTTACTAAGTTTAATAGGCAGATTTTGTAAAAAATTTCGTTTCTAAACGTTTCAAATTTGTATGAAAAATAACGAAAATTCGTTTCAAAAAATATCTTTTGCATACAAATTTCCAAACGAAAAAAACGTTTCTATTTACAAAATTTGGCCTTAAGTAAATAAATTTTCTAAGTTTAAGTAATTTTTTATAAGTTTTCGTAAATTTTTACAAAATTCTAGTAAAAATTACTTAATATGAGTAAAAAATAAAAAGTTCATATCCTTAAAAATAGTTCATAAAAATACACACAAAAATTCTCACATTCAGGGACAAATTTACTGGCTCAAACGAAATACTTACCAAAAATTGGAAAATGGTTTAAAAGTTTAGGGAAATTGTATCCTAAGGATTAGTCAATCTTGTTTTAAATCAAAAACTAAATTTTAGGAAATGACTTACTCCTGATTATTTCATCAAATTTGACTAACTTGAAAGATATAAAAAGTTATTCTAAATTTTAGAAAAATATTTACCGGTTTTAAGCATTTTTTCTTTAAATTATAGAATATATCTTTTATTTGCATTAACTAAAACATTTAAGTAAATTTTTTATGTTTCCGAGGAATATTTGAACTTGAAATATATTTGTTTGTAAATAAACTAATAAATTTCAATGCTAGTTCAGGCTGCCCTGTTAGGCATTTGGTTAGAGTGCTTGCTTGTCAGTAGGAATGTTGTTGGTTCAATACTTGTGTCTTCTCAAGGAATTTATATGTATGTACGGTGAAAGGTGATTTAATTAAAAATATAATATGAAGATAAATAACACAGCTTTACAAATTTTTAATTTGGAAAAATACCAAGAACGCCACATGCCTAGATCAGTTAATTGGGAAAAATGCTGTAATTGTTTTTTCTAAGTACCGTTTTTTAGATAACGGTAGTTTTGTGTTTTTTGGTGTATAATCCCAATCAAACCGTTGTGGAGCCCAACCAAAAAGTCCGATCGAGATAAATGGCATAGCGTTGAAAAGGTAATTGAATGCCTTTTCCGTCGATATGCTGCAAATTTCTATTTGACAATGAGAAATGGCCGAGTTATGGTACCTCAAAGTTTAAAATTTGCCTATTTTTTACGTTTATTTCAAAAATTTTCATTTTAATTTGGTTTTTTTTTCTACGTTATAGTAAAGATCTGGAATATTTTATTTTTTTTACCAAATAGTTTATTTAATTACCAACATTTTAAGCGTAATTTGAAAAAAAAATTTATGAAAAATAAGGTTTTTGTTAAGGATTTTGTAGAACTACAATATTTTAATTTTCATTGCTCACAAACTATATTCGGCGTAAATTCAAAAAAAAATTAAATTAAAATGACGAGCGACTTGAACTTTTGCGTTTTTTTTCGGATGGATCTTTGCCAATGAGGAACCAACAATAGTCTGTTATCATTTGTTCATCCCACCAGCCTTTGTAACGTCTCTCGATTTCTTCCATTTCTTGGTGAAATTTTTAACCTTGTTCATCACTTTCGGAGTCTAAGTTCGTGGGGAAAATATCCAAATGACTGAATAAGAAGTGTAATTTAGGTGCCATATTTGAACCTAAAAGTTATAAAGAATAGATTTTCAAATGATAACGGCATTTTTGATATACATATATGCTTTCACTAAACGCTTACCAATGGCATTGAATTTTTGCAGTAATGTAAATTATTACCAACAATTACCTTTTCAATGATATGCCATTTATCTCGATCGGTTGGGCTCCACAAGTGTTTGATTGGGACTATACACCGAAAAACACAAGACTACTATTATCTAAAAAACGGTACTTAGAAAAAAATTACAGCGTTTTTCCTATTCAGGAGGTCCCAATTAACTGATCTAGGCATGTGGCGTTCTTGGCATTTTTTGGCTGTAAACAATGTAATATATCATGTGCTACAGAATTTAATTAAAAATAAAAATAAGTACCAGAATTAAAGGCATAAAAAAAATTTTAAAATTTAACATCAAAGATGAAATTTTTATTGCTAAGCTCCGAATTTGATGAAACATTTTACCTTATTTTAGAAAAATTATACTTAAATATAAAAATATAATTCTAATAAACTAGTTCATTAACGAACTAGAAATTTAGTAAATATTTTGCTGGTATCAAGTAAAAAACAGCTTCGGCGCCATACGACAACTTTTTTTACTCAACTTTAGAAAATTTTCCAAAGTTTTAGTTAGTTTTTTTAAGTCTGCTATGATTTTAAAAAACATAGCATAGATAAAAACTTTTTCTTCTCGAGCATTGTTTCGAATACAACTAAAATTAATTGTAATTCAGAATGCCACAAAGAGGAGTTAATTTGTTTTAAGGTTAAGTTGTAACAATTACAACTAAACTTAGTTGAGTTGTAAATCGTAATAGGGGCCATAATTTTGTGAAAAATATACACTCAGGGAAAAGCTGCAACTTAAAAATAAGAACGCTTCACATTAATTCAATAATTTTCAATATAATAGAAAATTTATATAAATAAATAAAATTAATAAATTAATACTGTAATTAATTATTTCCATATTGAAATAACATGACTAGACTTTCGTTAATTTTTCTTATTAATTCAATATGGTTTTTATTGACTTTTAAGTTGCTTTTTCTCTGATTGTACAACATTTAAAATAAAAATAAAACAATTTTATTAGTTCATTTCATAAAGAACAATATTTAAAAAGCAAAACAAAAACAAATAAATTCGTATGCTTTGAGTTAGAGCATGGATGGAAATTCCATCTACATCTGCCAAACTATACAGATACTATTTCCCATAAAGACATTTTAAGTTGAAAATATTTCGCAGCGCTTGAAGTTGTTGGGCTCACCTCGAAACCTCTAGTACATCTGCTTCCATGCTTATACAGGGTGTTTTTTTAGAGGTATAGAACTTCGAATTGAAATAAAACACAAGAAAATCGTTTTAATGTCCATCAATTTGGCTTTATTGGAAGGATAATTTTATGCCATTAATGTTTAAATATGATTTCGGGCATGTGGCCGCCGCGGCTGGCTCGAATAAAGCCAATTCTACAGGTCCAATTTTCAACCACTTTTTCGAGCATATGGGGCCGTATGTTGGCAATAACGCCACGACTGTTGGCTTCCAAGTCCCCTAACGTTTCTGGTTTGTTGGCGTAGACGAGCGACTTCACATATCCCCAAAGAAAATAATCCAATGGTGTCAAATCACACGATCTTGGTGGCCAATTGACAGGTCCATTCCGCGAAATTATGCGCTCATCGAATGTTTCCTTCAATAAATCGATTGTGACGTGCGCTGTGTGGCATGTAGCACCGTCTTGTTGGAACCACAACTCATCCACATTCATGCCATCCAATTCGGGAACAAAATAGTCGGTTATCATGGCTCTATACCGGTCTCCGATGGCGAATCGATTCATTCTGGTCCTCTTCAACACTTTGCTCTACAGCGGCAATTGTTTCTTCGGTGCGCACTGTTCGACGTCTCTGCGGATGCGTATTATCACATAGAGTAAACGTAGTGCGAAAACGATCCATGGTTAACCGAATTAATTGCTCTGATGGACGATTATGTCGACCATAAAATGGACGGAGCTTGCGGTAAACTTGGCGAACTGAACCATTATTTTCGAAATAAATTTGCACGATTTGCAAGCGTTGTTCTTTTGTCAACCTGTTCATGATGAAATGGCAAACCAAACTAAATATTAATCACTTGGCAGCTGACAAAATGGCCGCCAGTTAAAAAAGTGATGCCAACTTAAAGTTCTATACCTCAATAAAAAACACCCAATATTATTCATCGTTACAGGAATGTAAAAAAGATAGTTCAAAAAACGTAA
Organism: Tachina fera; assembly: GCA_905220375.1. Classification (NCBI taxonomy): domain Eukaryota; kingdom Metazoa; phylum Arthropoda; class Insecta; order Diptera; family Tachinidae; genus Tachina; species Tachina fera. Next base: position 76,775,864 of record LR999963.1, read on the forward strand.
ATATTTCCCGTTAAAAGTTTCCCAGAATTTCCCGCGTAGAAACTCTATATCGTACATACTTATGTACATTTATATATATTTACATATGTTTGTATATTCGTCTGTAAATACATTTTACATATGTGCAATTCCATACTGTCGTACGGGACAGTCGTACGCATTTAAATTGGAAAAGAGATCAATATAAAAGAGATTTTTGTTTTGATTATTAGCCTAAATTATGGCCCCTAATTAGCTCTATTGATAGTACTAAATCCAATTATAACCAATTTTAAGTTCTAAAGATAATTACAAAAAACTAAGAATTTCGTAGGTTTTGTAGCAAACAATTAAAATGCTTATTTCAGCGAAACCTGAAGCAATAAGTTAATGTGACTAATTTTAGAATGAGGTGAGTCAATGTTTCTTAAAATGGGCTAAATATTGCTAAAAAATATTAATAGCTCTTTTCTTATTTAAATTTAATTATAGTCGTACGGGACGTGGCGTACGGGACATTTTGTTCCATCATGAAGCAGAAGAAGTGCAATTTAGATATGTGTGGTATAATTTTTACGTTTTTCTACTTTTCGTCAAAGTTATACAACTAAGGGCCAACTTCTCCAACTCTATTTAAATATCAATTCATATTTAAATGTCGATTTTCATTAATTTTTGTATGGAAAAATTACTTTAAAATATGAATTGATGTTTAAATAGGTTGGTGAAATTGGCCCTAAGAGTACTTTTCTAAAATACATATTAATCCCTTGATAAAAAGAAAATGCATCGGTTGTAATAAAGTTTTTTGACTTTGCCTCTTAAGTATACGTTCATACCGCTTTTTCTCTTCAAAAACTTCTTTATTTGCTGACTAGCGTTACGCAATCTTTCTCGGCTTTTTAATTCATAGTTTTGCAATTTAATTTCATTTTCGTTTAATTTTTCTCTGCACCTTTTGCAATTCTCGCTATTTTTATTCATCTCGATTTAAACAATTGAATTATAGAATGCTCTTCCAAAAATAATTAGTTATTAAAGAAAATATTTTGTTAATACTTCTAAATTTATCAGTAGCGATGTCGTACGGGACAAATTTTGCACAGGCACCTAGTTCGCGATTCTTTTTATTTGCAAAATATTTTTTTTTTTTATTTTAATTGCAATAAAAATGACTGTCTGTAATCATTACGTAATGAACTTTCTTCAACCAGTTTCGATGTATTGATACAAAAGGGTGTCTTTCAATGTCGTACGGGACATTAAATTAACGGAAATGCAAAGCAAAACTTTATAACAATTTTTCTTCGCATTGAATCTTATGCATTACTTTCTAACTCATGATATCCTTACGCAGATCTAATAGAGAAAAACTCAATCTAATGGGTGTTTTTTATTGAGGTATAGAACTTTAAGTTGGCATCACTTTTTTAACTGGCGGCCATTTTGTCAGCTGTCAAGTGATTAATATTAAGTTTGGGTTGCCATTTCATCATGAACAGGTTGACAAACGAACAACGCTTGCAAATCGTGCAAATTTATTTCGAAAATAATGGTTCAGTGCGCGAAGTTTACCGCAAGCTCCGTCCATTTTATGGTCGACATAATCGTCCATCAGAGCAATTAATTCGGTTAACCATGGATCGTTTTCGCACTACGTTTACTCTGTGATAATACGCATCCGCAGAGACGTCGAACAGTGCGCACCGAAGAAACAATTGCCGCTGTAGAGCACAGTGTTGAAGAGGACCCGAATGAATCGATTCGCCACCGTGCACAGCAATTGGAGCTTTGTCCATCAACTTTATGGAAGATTTTGCGCAAAGATCTTGGCTTGCGACCTTACAAGATCCAGCTTGTGCAAGAATTAAAGCCGCGAGACCATGCAATGCGTCGTGATTTTGGTGTATGGGCCGAAAATGAGATTGATGTCGATGCTGATTTTCATCGCAAAATTTTGTTCAGTGATGAGGCTCATTTTTGGTTGAATGGCTACGTCAACAAGCAAAATTGCCGCATTTGGAGTGAAGAGAATCCATATGAGACCCTTGAGACGCCATTACATCCACAAAAACTGACTGTTTGGTGTGCTCTATGGGCTGGTGGAGTCATTGGGCCATACTTCTTCCGAAATAATGCTGGAGAGTCAGTTACCGTTAATGGAGACCGGTATAGAGCCATGATAACCGACTATTTTGTTCCCGAATTGGATGGCATGAATGTGGATGAGTTGTGGTTCCAACAAGACGGCGCTACATGCCACACAGCGTACGTCACAATCGATTTATTGAAGGAAACATTCGATGAGCGCATAATTTCGCGGAATGGACCTGTCAATTGGCCACCAAGATCGTGTGATTTGACACTATTGGATTATTTTCTTTGGGGATATGTGAAGTCGCTCGTCTACGCCAACAAACCAGAAACGTTAGGGGACTTGGAAGCCAACATTCGTGGCGTTATTGCCAACATACGGCCCCATATGCTCGAAAAAGTGGTTGAAAATTGGACCTGTAGAATTGGCTTTATTCGAGCCAGCCGCGGCGGCCACATGCCCGAAATCATATTTAAACATTAATGGCATAAAATTATCCTTCCAATAAAGCCAAATTGATGGACATTAAAACGATTTTCTTGTGTTTTATTTCAATTCGAAGTTCTATACCTCTAAAAAAACACCCTCTATAACGAGTAGAGCAAGGAATATTTTTCAAAATAAAAGTTGCTCTTCAAATTAAAAAAAAAATTAAAAAAAATTTCACTTGCTTGACTTTGGACATGAATATCTCGAAATCAGTAATGAATAAATGCAAAACTTTTGCAGATTTATTAATTTTGATTGTTTTTTTTTTCAAAAAATTTCAACAACAAACAAAAAATTCAAGAACTTTTAATTTTTTCGTCTTGGTAGACCTTCTGAGAGAAATTCCCATATGCAATAAAAATAAATTGTTAATTCAAAATATTGTTTTTATTATAAGGACGTACATTATTTGCTCACAATATTTTCGGGATTTTGTAGGTCCTGAAAATCCCACGTGTTTCGGGATTTCAAAACTCCATCAGTAAGTTCCTAAACTGGGGATCTAAGAAAAACAGTCCCTATGAAGATCTCTAGTAATGGCATAGTGCTTTATGTACTTCTGTTAAGCGGAATTTAATCTATTAATATATTTAGATAAGTAGGCTGGATCACGCCCGCTAAGATTCCCATTACATTTTACTCATTGCTACCCAAACTATTCTAAAAAAACTTCGTACATTTGTATATCTCTCCTAATGACACAATAAGGAATTTTTCTAGGAGTGCTGGAGTACACCTTTCACGCTCCAGCTCCTTTCTTAAGTTACTTTAATTTAACCCAATAAATTTTGAGAAATCAATGAGAAAAAACATTAAATTAATTTCATAAATAAATAAATATTGTGCACGTACAGACTATATTTAGCTTTAACTTTTATACGCATATTATTGCCAATTGTCTACATTACAGCTTCGAAAGGTTTGCACTAATAAAATTTCGTTGCTGAACACACACAATCATAATAACAAGGCTCAAATGCATTTGAGTGCAACGAATTGCAATTTAGTTGGTAATAGACATCCATGTATGTACATATGTATGTACTCGTACATATCGCACACTAAATAACAAACGGTCCCAACTGAAAATATCCCGGTATTGAGATTCACTAACTTTTTTTTAACGAAAATCGCATCGTTGAAATAATTATAACGAAAATTTATCAAATTTGCTATTCAATAAAATTTCAAATGATGTTCGCTGTAGGTTAATGTCAGCTGTGTCTTTTTTTGAGCTACAACAATTCATGTGCTTTTTCAACAGAAAATATCAGCTGCGTCCTATTGTTAATAATAAGTTTCAGAATCACACAATAATTTTTTTAAGCGACAAAATGTATAGACAAAAATTACGGTTGTCGCATCGTTAAAAGTTACTGAATCGCACTACAAATGTTAAGCAGTGGCAAACGATTTTTGATACTGCCCAAATGACGCAAGTATGTTGCATAACAACAGGCATGACGGTATTTTATATTTTTCAAGAAGATTTTGTCGCAAAAGAGATTTTGGTTGTTGTTAGAGATTTATTTAGTGAACTGATTTATGAAAAAACTAACCCATTTTGGTAATTTTAAATTGTGCCTGTTTACGATTTAGTGTGCTATATATAGAAAAGGTTTTTCATTAAATACCGCATTGATTGTCTCTAGTCTATGTACGAGTACATATGCATGCTTGTCTATACATTTAATGGCTTGTGAAGGGTATATAAGATTCGTCACAGTCTAATATAGTAGTTTTATTTGTGTTTTATTTAGGATAAGTCATACCATGGATAAAAGAAGCAGTGCTTCGAATCCATTCGGTTCAAAATTTTTGAACATAAGAAGTGTCAGAAAACACCTCGACTGGTATATTATTATTCAACATGCAAATACAGAAAAAAATTCTTTACTTAACAGGTTTGACTAGGTTCACACACAGCAACTTTTGTTGCGCAACTCTTGATTTTATGGACGAGGGAGGAAAAGAGAATGGAAAGGGGTGCATAATTGCCCGTGCTCCAGTTTTCTTTTGTTATCTCATCCGTAATTTTAATGGTGAAGCTAAAGAAACCAAAAATTGCCGAAACAAAATTTTCCTGTGTGAACGTAAAAGCAAGTTCAAAAGAGAATTGAAGTAGAGTTGCGCAACAAAAGTTGTCGTGTGTGAACCTAGACTTTAATTGCGAAAACAAATACAATTAATAAATTGAAAATCAATTAAACTTTTGTTTAAACTCACATCCAATTAAACTTTTTTTAAATTTACTGTTTAAAAGCTTAATAAAATATTTAATTGAGTTAATTAAATGTTTGTTTAAAAATTGAGTTAACTAGAAAGTTTAGTTGACAAAAATTTGTTGGGTCGAGTTGGGTTAAGTAGTTAGCACGTTGACTACAAAACCGAAGATCCTTTGGGTTTAATCCCTGTGTCCAACAGTCATTAAATAACAACACAACGCATTTTTCTGATGTGCATTAGTGTCCCTTTGTGTCAGTTGTTGTAGGAAAGTTCAAGTGATGAAGGTATAGTCAGTCACTGGTCACTGAACTATACCGACTCCAGCAGATGCTAATACTAATGTAATATCAGAGCGGCCTCCTTCGTCGGTATTGTGTAGCAGAATCATCGGTGAAGTAAGATAACTAATAAAATGGCTATTAAATTCATTAGCTGCAAATTTACAAATTCGTTCATATTAAAGTCCTGCACAACACCATTTATAAGACCTCTCAAGACATGAGAGATTTTTCAAATGCTTTACTACAGCGAAATATTCTAAAACAAACGCTAAACAACACTGTTGGCAAGACACACAACTGAAACAAATGTCTTGCCAACAGTGTTGTTTAGCACTAATAAAAAAATTTCGGAGCAAAAGAACCATTTGGGTGGAAAACAACCAAAATATTTTCATTGGCTTCTTGGAAGTGAAAATTGACGAAATGACTGACATCCATCTTCCGATAAAAAAAATGTTTAACTTATAACACACAAAAAAGTAATATGAGTAGTTTTGTAATATCAACTAAAATATTTGTAATATCAATTAAAAAATTAATTAAATTTTCACCTATAAACGATTAGATAATATCAATTAAGTTTTTTCATTCAAATTAATTAATACAATTAAAAATTTGATTGAATTAATTAAAGTCTTAATTAAAAATTTTAATTGGTGAAAACTTTTTTCTGTCAATGTATTTGTTAATTTTTTTATATAAACTAACTTGATTTCTAAGCACTTCTTCACTTTGTATAAGTGGTTCCATAATCTTGAAATGTTTATTTACGAAATATAAAAAAAATTTAAATTTAGAGCGCACTGTAAAATTTCTGTTGCACAGTTTGTCAAATAAGTGTTATAAAAATCAGAAAAAATACAAAAAACACAGTTTCTTCAGGAGATTTATTTTATATTGAAGAAAATATATTAGAAAATCTGTTGTTTAACCTGAATTTATCAAATATGTAGTGAGAACGTAAAATTAGCTGTTAATGTTTTTAACGTTAAAACCAGGTTTTAAATTTTGATTTGAAAACATTATTAGAAACCATTCGTTTATTAACTAACGTCCTTAAGGTAGATTCACCAACAATTTGTTTCGGAAAAAATTTTTGTCTTGAAAAGAATCGTGTTGCCTAGTGGCATAGAAATTGATGACACTATTTATGTAAAAATAAAATTTCTTTGAAGCACATGGGTGAATACACACTCATCTTTCCTACAAACTTTTACTGCATTTAAAAATGCGGTCATATTCAATAACGATTTTATTAAACAATTTTAAAACATTTTTCTTTTTTTTGCAGATTGTCAACGCACAATTTAAACATCCACAACAATTGGTAAGTGAGTAAGTAAATTTTGCACAAAATTAATTTACATACATATATTACGTACACTTACCGACGGTGTACCCTGCGAACCGTCATTACTATCCTCATCATTGCCATCCACATTAAGCTCTTCACTTGTATCACTGCGCGCATAATTTGCGGCGGCAATTTGCCTTGATGTGGCAGCCGCCGCTGCTGCAGCTGCTGCTAAGCCACCCAATTGTATTCGAAATCCATAATCACTTAAATCCGGTCGATTGGATGGCGCTTGGCCATTTAGCGTAACTCCCGCTACGGCTGATGAACGTGCAACAGCCGCTTGGGCTTGAGCAACCAATTTAAGTTTTTCCAAATCAATGTCGTGTTGTAACGACGACGAGCTCGATGAAATTGTGGTCGATGAAGAGGAAGGGCTTAATGTTAAATGTGTGGCGCCAAGAGGTGGAGGTATTGATATTTGACCATTGACTAAATGTGTTGGAGCAACAGCAGCACCATGTGTGCTAAGCAGTAAAGATGTTGTTGCTGTTGAGGATGATGAGGGTAGCAAGGAATTTGTTGACAGTTGTATTGAGGGATTTGTTTGAACATGCGGTTGTAGTTGTTGTTGTTGTTGTTCGGAATGCGGTATGTGTGTTGATGACTGCTGTTGCTGTGGCTGCTGCTGCTGCTGTATGTTGCGGTTAGGCGATGTTGGTGGTGATAGCGGAGAGGTTGTCGGTGACGGCAATGTTAAGGTTGTTGTGGCATTGTTGCTTAAAGGAGTTCTTAAATGAAACGTTGCTGCTGCTGCAGCACCTGTTAAATGTGGATGATGAAAAGCCTGCGGGTGGTGGTGGTGATTGTGATGATGCAGATTTTGTTGTTGCTGTTGATGGTGGAGATGATGCTGTTGTTGTTGTTGCTGTTGCTGTTGCTGTGCCTGGGCAGCAACTGCCAAAAATTGTGGATTTTGCAAAAGATGTGGATGTTGTTGCAGGAGAGCTGCGTGGGGATGTTGCAAAGGTTCCGGCCTCGCTAATTGTCTGACTGCGGGTATTTCCATTAGCTTACGCTGAATAACTGGTGGCGTATGCGATCTTCTGCTGCTATTTATCAGTGTTTCATTCTCTATTTCTTCGGCGTTAGGTGAAAGTCTTTGCTGATGTTGTTCCGTTAATTGTTTAAGACGTTCCATAGAAAACCTCAAGCCCTCTTCATTTGTTTTAAGTCCCACATTGTTGTTATTAATGTTATTATTGTTGTTGGCATTGTTGTTATTTGCCAGACTTTGAGTGTGTTGTGGTGTAATAATAAATTTGGGTATTTTTGCCGTAGGCGAGTGTGTATCGATGTTTGAAACATTATTTTCATTTGCGTTTGATTTATTTATTTCGGGGGAAGTATTTGATTTTGGCGAATCGGGATTTGAATTGGGACTCATTTGGGGGCCGTTTAAAGGGGGTGAATTATTGTCTGCAGTTTTGTTAGGTGACTGTAACATCACCATTTTTGTGCGATTTCTGATATCTCGCAAATTCAAACACTTTTTTGTATATTTTCTTTTTAACGTTTTTTTCTCTAGAATTTAAAAGAACTACTTTCTGTTTTTTTCACAAAATATTTTGGGTTATTTTTTAAACAAATTTTTCAATATTTATAATACTCGTATGTATTACATTCACTGCTTTTTATTTTTGTGTGGTTTTTAACTTCTTATCATAATTTTCTTTTTAATTAAACACTTTTAAAGAAATATTTTGTTTTCGTTTTGCACCGTTTAACTTGGCCAGTTATCCGTGTGTTGATTTAACAAAGTTGTTATCACTTTTAAGTCAACCAATCAACTGACTGTTTTATTGCGACATCCGTTTGCTCATAGCGGGTGCTAATCCTGTTTAAAACTAATCAAATCTAAGGGATGTTCAGATTTCAGAAGTGACTCTGATTACGTTTGCACTCCCTTGCTTTCTGTTTTGTTAAATAAATCTTATTTGAACAACACACATGTGTTCATTTTTGAAGCACAAGTGTAGACTGCGGCAAAAAAAACTACAAGCAAAGAAAAATCATTTATAGCAAAACTCAGCCAGCTTCCCTCTTGTAGTGAGAGCAACACGAAACCACTCAAAATGTGCTCACAGAGAGCATTTTTGGTTTTGGGGTGATGATTTTCAAATTAGTTTTCTTTTCGACTCTGTGTTTCTCAATAGGCTCCACCTCCTTGGCCATAATAAATTGAGCTATTTTTTATGTGTTATTTGTTTTTTCATTTCAGTGCTGCTCTTGTCAATTTGGAAAATCATCAATTTAATATTCCAGCTCCATTAGCTTTTGCTTCTCCTATTTTTTTGTGGTTAAATCTCCCCCGGTTTATTATTTCACGTGTTTTTGTTGTTTTGTTAATAAAATGCTTAGCACTTCATTTCCTTTTAGACGAGGCTCTTTATTACTCTGCCTCTTTTTTTACTCGCATCCAACTTGCGTTACCAGTGCTTTCATTAAACGTAAGTAGTTGGAAATGCATCTGTGTTGGTAAGTATTTTAATATTGCTGTAGTTATTTCCCCAAAATCGTTACTTACACTTTGCTTAAAAGGATCACTATCACAATCTAAATGATTTAATTTGTTTTTTACCCCTCGTTAAACTAAAGGTCTTCGGATTTCGTCTCTAGCTTTGTTCAATTTAACAAACTCAAGTTTCTCTTACCCCTCCTGCCACTCCCAGCCAACAAAGGCACACTACTCGCCCACATAACTTTTTAGACTGTGTCCTTAGAAGTAATCCATTTTCGTTTATGTATTCATATATGTACATATTTATATACTATGTATGTATGTATGTATGTATATATGATTTTTATGCTGTTGCTGCTTTTATTGCTATTTACTCTGGGGGCAGTAAAGATGTGAGTAATTGTCAAATTATTTAGCGCAAAATTTGTTTGTTTATACGGTTGGTTGGTTAGAAAATGAAAATTGCTTCATTTCGTTTCTTTATTATCTTCACTTGATTTTTATTTTCAAGTTAGTGCTATTTCTAGTGAACATACATATTTTAAAAAGCGAGGCTATTACGATAAGTACTTATGTATGTATTTCGATGGTTATGTAGAATTTAAATAGGTTGAACTACTGTTACCAAAATTTTGAAAGCTCAATAGGGCTCAATAGAAAGCGATTTTCTTTGAGTGGCTCTCTTGGACTGAAACTTATAGCAAATAACTTGCTACAAGTTTTGCAGATAACTTGCAAAACTTTCACAAGTTCGATTCGCTACATACAATTAAAATTTATTATATAATCGACATATTGTGTTGTTTTCTTTTCGCACAAAGTTTAACATGGACATAGTGCAAAAATTCTTTTTTAAAACATAAACGTTAAATAGACATTTTCTTAAAACTAATGACCTGAGTTTAATTAACAAAATTAAATTTTTGTCATAAGATTAATTAAATGTGTCAGTAGTAAGTTTCTTGGTATCGTATGAAACATCACAAAAATGATAATTTTAATCTTTACACAAACATTTTTATAAATTGTCAGCATTTTGATGTATCTTGCCGAAAAAAATTAAATTTTAATTCGTTTGATACTAAAATGACAATTAAAAAACTATACAAGAAAAGTCTGTTAAAGACTTCACAATTTTAACATATACAAATCGCTATTACCTAAGATTTTGTGTGACATTTTTTAATTTGATGGCGAATTTGATAGGGCTTGACATTGGTAACATAAGAAAATAAAATCAACTCAGTTATTTCCAATTTAAATTATTGTGTTATTCATAAATTGAGTTGTGACCAAAAATAAATATTTTTAATATATTTGATTTTCAAATTCTAATGTTTTTCTAAATTATATGCAAGTCTTATATTAACAATGAGTGTTGTTCCTGTATGTACCCAGCAAAAAATTACACATTACCATCAGAACTACCTGCCATATAATAACATACTTTTGTGATTAGAAAATTTCATTACTAGCTTACAAATCACCTTACCTAAAATTTAAAAAAATTATGTACAAATTGCTAAATGAGGATTAGATTAAATAGATTACGTGAATAAGTTACCAAATAAAAAATGTAAGTTGTTCTCAAGAATCGATTATTTTAGTCTCACGCCTTGATAAAATCATGAAGTTGGTAATCCAGTAGGGAAGATCTTTCACCAAAAATGCTTAATTCCAAACTCGATTACCTTTTTTGAAATTTTTTGCTGGGTACATATGTATATTGACATTTGAAATTTGTAAAATTAGTGTATTTTTATATAGACTACATTAATTAACACTAAAATTTAAAAAAAAAATCTAAATTAAAGTGTGTTCTATCAGTTAATGCAAATTTTGACAATGTAATTTTGACAACTAGCTATTTCTTGAAAACCGTGAGAGTTAAACTCTGGAAATTCGTGAAAATTCTTTAGGAATAAACGCTTACATAATACCACTATATATACCTTTTCTAATGGGATGTTTAAATTGAGGCAATTATCAATTCTGCAAAATCAAAGATTATTAAATAAAACAGTTACATAGTTTACTTGGTATGGAGGTACGTTACTAAAATTATTTTCGAAGTTCGAAGCTTTAACGAACATCAGATCGAATCTCATGTCAAGTGGGATATTAAATATTGTTTTCATATGATAGTTTTGATATAACGGCATTATTTGTTTATTTAGCTAAATATAAGTGCAACAAACAAACAAAATCAATAATGAAAATTACTCTTAATGCACCAAACTTGTATCTCAATAAATGCGTTTTATAATTAAACTTACTACTAATATGTATATATAGATGTAATCAATTCCTTAATAATTGCATATGAACTTTTATCCAAACCCCGAAGTATAAAGAGATGAACCGTTTCTTTTTTGCTCTCCTGAAAACTTGTATTTTTTTTAGAAAGTAAGGCATCGATATTCAACTTATTGCTAATATCAAAAAAAAAACACTTTTAACCGAAAAATACCGAAAGGTCACTTATTAAAAATTGCACTAGAGCAAAAATTATGAATTTTTTCACAAAATCAATATGTATGTACTTACATATCTATGTGCTTATGTATGTATCTCTATACTACATAAACTCACTTTGGTAAAGGGTATATAAGATTCGGCACAGCCGAATATAGGACTCAATCACAAAGTACATATATGATGTATTTATTAAATACATGCCATGATCTAAAATAGGTTGGCTATTTTGTAGCTTTCAGGTAGACCTATTCTGTATTTTCAAACAACAAATAACATTTTAATTTCGAAAAAACTTTTAAGTCTTTCACCGTATCAAATCATATATTTACTAGTATTTATAGCAAATCGTTCACTTTGCATGCTTAAATTATACTTGTCTATTTCTTAGAAATTCTTGTGGTGACACACGCACCCAAGTTCTTCATCTTTCTTTCACAGTTTTTTTTCGTAATGGCTGGTTTGTTGTCAGTCATAGATGCATGATTACATATTACTTTTCTTATATTTCTAGCTTGCTTACACTTGTTTTTACTTCAAATACATGTACACATGCTTATTTGATTGTTTTTCTTGTTGTACGTCAAGTTGCTCCTTAATTAATTATTGTGCAATTTAGTTTTGTTTTTTAAATACATATTTGTATTTCATATTCGCATGTTGTGTAGGAGCAACGGCAGGCAGCTCCGCCATTATTACAGGGCCGTTTACATTGAGACGCTAATTAGATGTCATTAAAATGTTCTGCTTTCATTACAATCAACTGTGCATGTACGAATTATAGTAATTTATTATATTATTAATTATTTTAATGTGATATGTAATTTCTAGCATATAGAATTTAATAATAAATGATTTTACATATGCCAGGGCTTTACACAAAATACACAATTAATATATATGATGCAAAGAATGTTGACATTTTATCTTGCAAGTATCCGACGCAATGATGTGCTTCCTTAAAGCAGATCGATTATATGAAATTTACTATAGCGATGAAAAAAAAAATTAGCTTTTAGTTTATTTGGCGTAATGAATCAATTAATAAGTAACTAAAATGTTTAAAATAGTTTTATATTATTTTTTTTTGTAATGCAACTAATGATTTTGTGAAAAGCGACACACAGTGGAATTTTGGTAGCAATCAAACTTTTTAACACAAATTTAACCGACTTCAAAAACAAGCAATTGAAACTTCAAAATAATTTAAATTTGGTTAAATAAAACATTTTTATGTGCGTTACTTACGGTGATATTCGGTTAAATTTTTTAAAAGCATTATTTTTAACCTTTTAGTACCACTTTCAGACTTTAAGCTGTGTGCGAAGTTTCGTAAGCACTGGTCAATTATAAGCACACGAAATATAATATTAAGTCTCCTGTATTAAGCACAAAATTATATTATTCGCAGAGCTCAAACTGTTTGCCAAGTTTCATGAGGAAGTATATATGTATAATCTAACTTACTTAACTGTAATGGACATGGTCTCCTCCAGTTTTTGAAATACAAAATCGTGTCATTCCAAAAGCTCAAATTTGTTGCCAACTCTTATGGGGATCGGATAAGTAGTGTACATATAATTTAATGTTCAATTTTTTATGGGCAAGATCCCGCCAACTTTTTTAAATGCAAGATCATGCCATTTTCAAAGTTCAGGGTGTTTGCCAGAAGCAATTGAAATTAAATTTTAATGGGCGTAGCTCAGTCCATTGTTTTAGGCTTAAAATTTTGCCATTACAAGAGCCCAAGTGTGCTGGGTTTCGCAGTGATCAGATAAGTAAAAGTGTGTACATGAAATTAAAGGAAGAAATCCACTCCCGCCCACTTTTTATCAGTGTAACCAAATAGAAGCTACACTTTGTTAGACAAAAACTTGTTTTTAAAACGGTTGATGAATTAAATAATAAACATAAAAAATACAGACGAATTCATAGCATCCTCCATTTTTGAAGTAGGTTAAATCAAAACCCCTCATTTTTAACCCCTCAATTTCGAAAATCGAATATTGCAATTTGGTAGACAAATACTTAAATATAAAATATACATTTATGGTTATTGTTAAAAAATATTATATTATTTTTGAACAATAGAAGAAAAGTCCATGCATGAAAGTCACGAAACTTGTCATATAATTTGTGCGAAAAACTATTGCGTGCCTCTAGGCCAATTATTTAACATAGATAGTTAAAAGCAAAACCATATACGAATTTCCGAATAATACTTAATATTATAAAAACTTCAAAATCTTAAATTAGGATAAAGTAAAACTGTTTATTTATAAATATGGTTGGCATTTCATGCCTGTTATCCATAAAATATTTATACATGGAAAATAAATCATGCATTTGTCTATGTGCACTTGTGAGCCTTTGTGTCATTCGTTGTAGGAAAGCTCAAGTCAATAATCACTGGTCACTGAACTGTACAGACTTCAGTGGATACTATTCCTAATCCAAGATCAGAGCGCCCTTAATCATCGGTATTGTGTACCAGAATAATCGGCGAAATAAAATAACCAATAATATGGCTACTAATCACTGCTTCAAAAATTTAATGCACCTCATTGACATCAGAGGCGCTGCAACACTGCCCTAAAAATAAAAAATATTACGTGAAAAAAAAGCAGAGGTGGAAAAAGAATGAATACTCCTTCCTTCATCGCTGTCCTCACCACCTGACATCTCAAGTAATAGGTTAATATTTTATAGGAAATGCCATACCATAACCATGAGCCGTTCCAATTTGAAAAATTCTACTTGGATAGGAAAATTTGTATGCTAAGAATCTTGAATATAGTCAGAATAATGCTCGGTGCCAACTTTCTATGATGTAAGACCACTCCTTATAGTTTTTGCACAGTGGGGACGGGACGCCTGGCCTTAAAAAATATTTTTCTTCAGATAATGCCAAAGCTCGGATTTTTCAGTTTCAATTTCAATTTATTAAAAAATTTAGATTATAAGCCTATAAGGCCCAATTAATCCAGTAAAATAATATAGTACATTGTGGATATTATTAACAATTTCATTAGTAACAATATTAAAATATAATTTAAGAAGCTAACAACAAAAAATTAAAAAAAGTTTAATTAAGTCCACCCCTTTTGCACAACATTGAAGCCGAATAAAAAATAATCATGCCATACATTATAGTTTATATTTAGGCAGTAGCAATTGTTAGATATGCTTCTTTATAGATTTTTTAAGTTCACTAATCGATTGTCTTAAATTACGCACTTCATTAGGCACGTAGTTATTCCACATTCTAGAAGCTCTAACCAAAAAGGATCTAGTCATGATAAGGGATGAGTGTCGAGGATATATAATAGTATTTATTTTTGAAGACCTTCCAAAGCTAAATTTCTCCAACAAGTAAGGAGGCTTGCCGGACTTATTAATCTTAAAAAACTGTAACATTAGCTAACAAACTGATTATGTGGCTAGACACGTGATCTTTTATTCTCAAGTTAAAAATTAATCTCACCACCCTGTTAAAGCAAATCATTAGTTGTTGAGAGGTGCCCGAAAATATTTCCATCAACGACGTACTTACCATTTTTCTTTTAGAAGTAGAAAACTGTAAGCTAACAACACTGTTTTTAAATCGAGAAACTCTTTTTATTTTCTGTCAATCTGTCATAATCACATTTTCGAATTGGAAAAATAAACAGTGGAGTTTTTGTTCCCGTGAAATTTTCATTCCCCTCTAAGATATAAATGCTTTCGTGAATCTTCCATGCATTTTCCCCGCTATCAGTCCCAGTGAATATAAAAAGGGAAGACTATAAGAAAAGCTTGAAAATTAATTGAAAATTAAACATATTTAATAATAATAAGAAACACAAAAATTTTGGGTACTAAATTTAACTTTAAAGTTGTGTTTTTAGATATTCATTGGAAAAAGTAAAACCGATTATGGCCATGAGGCTCGGTTTTTCTATGTTGGATGAATATATGAAAATGAAAATGAAAAAAATAGTAGTATACTAAAGAATTTACTGTGTAAGAACCAAAGAGATTCAAATTCTATGAAAAAAAGTGTTGCAGGCAATAATTGTTAACAATCATGAACTTTATTTAGTAATCTTTTCCGAAAAATAAATATTTATAACTTTTAATATTTAATTTGAAGGAAAATTTCGAAAACATGTGATGTAATTATTCAGCTCCAAGGAAAAAGTGAAAAAATTCCCGTAAAAATATTATTCATGATAAGGGGAACCAAAAAAAGCGAAACAATTTCTAGCGAAAAATTATTCACGACTGCAATATGACAAAAAGGGGAAATATTTCGAGGGAAAAAATTTTAACTATAGGAATGAATAAAAATTTTAATATTAGTTGCCTTGCTAGTTGACAATACAACTGAAGTTCGGCTACCACCTATAATCGAGTCACTAACTTTTTTATATTTTTTTATTCTGTTATATTTGATGTTATTAACTTTTAATACAATAAAGTGACACTAATCAGCATAATTTGGATTTGATAAGTAAATTTATTGACATACATAAATATGTATGTATATACGCATATATATACAGTGGAACTTCCCTATAACGAACTTCAATGTAACGAAGTTTTCTCCATAACAACAAATTATGTTTGAGAACACTGTATGCAAGTGTTTAGTTAAGGTTTTCCTCACATTTGTATCTCCCTATCACGAATTTTTCTCTATTGTGTTTTTCTGTGGAACAAACTTTTTATATGCTAAATAATCTCCCTATAACGAATTATTTATTCAATCATAAAATTTTATCACACATGTATTCATACATGAAGGTTCAGTTATCCGACTATAATGGAATCTAACTGCAACGGTGCGAAAGAGCTGATCGATATTCTATGTGAAAAGTAATGAAAATTGTTATAGAGATGTAATGTAAAATAACCGAAATGTGTGAATTTGTATATTACTTTTCACATAACAATATCGATCAGCTGTTTCCAAACGTTGCAGATAAATTGCATTACAGTCGGCTAACTGAGCCTTAAATTGTGGCAAAATCGAAAGGAACTGTAAAATATATACATACGTTATGTTAGTATGCCTTAAATACATAATTTTATGTACTTTTCAATTAAATTTGTTTGAATGTAAGTAATCCTTAAAGCTGCATTAGTCTTTACTTTATATGCCGTGCTTGTCAGAAGGGTAGCAGTTTTCCACTAAAGTGACTGTACACGTCTATTGTTAAGTTTCAATATAATTGTATGGTTTTACTTTAAAAATTACATTTTTTAAAGCACAATCACAATTTATTCCGAAATATCTTTATTTAATTAATGCTGTCACTTACAATTACTTAATAATTTTTGATTTTCACAGGTTGAACCGAAACAGAACAGAAGGAAACACAAAAACTATCGACTTGTATTAGATTTCTGTAAACAAAAAAGAGTCAGCTGATTCGTAACAGAACAGAAAGTAGAATCTAATTTTTCTTTTAAATTTCCGGTTCTGCTTGTAAAAAGACTTGTGGAACTTCAGGTTTGTAAAGTTAATAGAGAAATTTTGGTTTGCTAGTACGGACTTTCAAAAGATATTTATTGCATACATTTAAGATGCTGTAATTATAAGTAAAGACTTTTTCAATCAACGCCAATAAAAATTACAGCCTGTCATACGATGTCAACAACTTGTTTAAAACAAATTTTAAAATTTTGTTTTTTTTTTAATGTAAGTGTGTCATGGGACAGGCCCTTAATATTCATACAATGGTTTGGTCGCGGAATTTTTGACATTTCCTATTTTTAGTAAATGTAATTAATTTTTATTGTTTTCTACGCAAAAGGCTGACCGGAATAAATGTAAAAAACGTGAAATTCCGAAAGAACTCCGTGTTGAGGTTTAATTGCAATAAAGAGCTAATTTTTAGATGAAAACAATGTACCTACCTATTTAAATATTATAGCTTTTATGCAAAGAATTTTCTCTACAACGTAGAACTTCGGCGGCCTCTAGCTACTACATTATAGAGAATTTCTACTGTGTAAATATATATAGTACAGGGTGTTTTTTTAGAGGTATAGAAGTTCTAATTGAAATAAAACACAAGAAAATCGTTTTAATGTCCATCAATTTGGCTTTATTGGAAGGATAATTTTATGCCATTAATGTTTAAATATGATTTCGGGCATGTGGCCGCCGCGGCTGGCTCGAATAAAGCCAATTCTACAGGTCCAATTTTCAACCACTTTTTCGAGCATATGGGGCCGTATGTTGACAATAACGCCACGAATGTTGGCTTCCAAGTCCCCTAACGTTTCTGGTTTGTTGGCGTAAACGAGCGACTTCACATATCCCCAAAGAAAATAATCCAATGGTGTCAAATCACACGATCTTGGTGGCCAATTCACAGGTCCATTCCGCGAAATTATGCGCTCATCGAATCTTTCCTTCAATAAATCGATTGTGACGTGCGCTGTGTGGCATGTAGCGCCGTCTTGTTGGAACCACAACTCATCCACATTAATGCCATCCAATTCGGGAACAAAATAGTCGGTTATCATGGCTCTATACCGGTCTCCGGTGGCGAATCGATTCATTCGGGTCCTCTTCAACACTTTGCTCTACAGCGGCAATTGTTTCTTCGGTGCGCACTGTTCGACGTCTCTTCGGATGCGTATTATCACATAGAGTAAACGTAGTGCGAAAACGATCCATGGTTAACCGAATTAATTGCTCTGATGGACGATTATGTCGACCATAAAATGGACGGAGCTTGCGGTAAACTTCGCGAACTGAACCATTATTTTCGAAATAAATTTGCACGATTTGCAAGCGTTGTTCTTTTGTCAACCTGTTCATGATGAAATGGCAAACCAAACTAAATATTAATCACTTGACAGCTGACAAAATGGCCGCCAGTTAAAAAAGTGATGCCAACTTAAAGTTATATACCTCAATAAAAAACACCCATTATTAGCAGAAAAATATATTCCTTGGATAAGTGCTGAAATAAGTGTTTTTTCTACTATTTTACAGCTCTAGTCCTTAAATTGCTTCACAACTCGAGGACGTACTGTATACTAAATACTTATATATTTTTATAGACTGCAGCATTTAGTGAATTGCTGAAGTCGAACAAGAACGGGAGAGAGCAAAAGCAATTTCATTTCACCACAAGTACTTGTAGAAAAAAATCAACTATTTGTACTCCATAATAGTAATTGGGGAGAACATTTTTATAAAAGTACTTAATATAAACAAACATGCAGACGTATACATATGTATACGTACATACATACATACATCCATACGTGCACCTGTATACACATGATTTCAAACATATTTATGTATACAAAGAAATGTATGTAGATACCTAAAGCCAACATACAACCAAACAAACACAAAACAAGCAAAAATCAACAACCACTTATACTTTGCTTTAATCCAAAAGATACATTACAATTATGAATCCGATAAATACACGTACTCGTGCTCAACAAACCCAAAACAAGTAAAATGAGTCAGTCAGTCAGTAAATGTTAAAAGGGAAGTGAAATAAATAGATTCTAGCATACGCCATCTCCTTCTTTTCTTCCGTTCGTTCTCAGTTGTTCTCAGTCGTTTTTCTTTCAAAAAAAAAAATTCTTGAGCGCAGGCGTTAACAATGAGCAAGTAACTGCACTCTTGTGAGTTCTTTTTTGTTGTTTTGTGTAAACTTGTTTTATCTATAGACCATATTTGTTCTGATGTTGTCAAATGGAGTTTTTAAGAGAAAGGCAATTTTTTTTTTGGCGCAAGGGGTTCAATCGTTGTACTCAATTTGCGGTGGATTATTATTTAAATTGACTTAAATTTATTATTGTTGTAGTTGATGATGGTAGATAGAAGATGAAAAAAGCGTATGTTTCTTTTTTTTTTTTTGCACGAACAATTTAATATCGCTTCCAATTTGCGGTTTATATGCTTGATATCTTTTTTGAAATCATAAATGTTGGTGTTGTAGTATGTGTTCATATGGCTGGAATATAATAAACATACATACATACATACACACTTAAATAAATGGTTGCACCATGTAGTAAAACAAATGCTACGTCGTTTAAATGTTGATGTCGTTGTAAGGACCTTTTAATTTTTAATGTTGCTAATGTTGGGTTGAATAACTGAGTTTTTTTTTATCAAGCAGTTAAACTTTTTTCCATTAAAACAAAATTACAGAAGAAATGAAGATGTGTTCTTTCTAGTGTTTTAAAGCTCGTGTAGTTATTGGGTCTTGTTTTTCATAACTTTCGCCGGCAGCATTTTTTTACATGTGTCAAAACTTTGGCATCCGTACTACGAGTATAATGAAATAGGCAGTTTTGGATGAACACAATTTTGTTTCCCCTAGAAAAGTAACTTTTCTAGTCTACGGCTAGTCCAACCGTAGCTTAACAAAGAAATAAAGTTATCCCCAGTAAAGTCAGAAATATTCTAATATTTAGCGAATATGATACTAAAAATTTCTTAAACTTTCTTAGCAGATAAACAGCAAAATTCAACATAAGAACTATGCTTACATTTTTCGTAACGTTTATCAACAAAAGCAGTATTCCAACTCTCACACGATTGCTTTTACATCGTCTGAAACTTACGCGTTTCGCTTGCGATTTATTGAAACCGCTAGTGTATAATAAAGCAATGGGTAAAGACAAAATACGAAACACAGAGTTTTAAAAGTTTTTAATTAAGTTTTTGAGAAATACCGATCACATTTTTCCTATCCCAATCACCAAGCCGTCAAACAATTTAAAAACCATGAAAACTGAAAATCCTGTATGGCGGTGTGGCTTAAAATAAATGTAATTGCGAATATATCCTTTTAGATCAGAGACAAATAAAAGTCCGCACGTGGGCACCTCGCTATGCTCTTATTTACACGTTCTTAAACATACGAATGGAAGAAAACCACTTAATATCTTATAAGCATTCGAAACAGCATAAATTTTAGCCTCTTTGAGGTAGTTTACACGGGATTAATTATGCTGGCACAACATGCCAGTTTGTTGGCAAATTCGGTGAAGAGAGTGGTTTTTTTGGTTGGCATAATTTTTCAACTAGCTTCAACCCCGCATTAGCAGCACAAAACCAATACATACACACTTGCGAAACCACAGGTTCGGTGTTTTTCATTTTACAGAGCGTATTGAGTCTTTAGTTGGCCATCGTAGTGGAAACATGAATTTAAAAGAAGAAGGGGGTTGGTCACGTCAACAAACTTTAAAGCTAATAAGTGAATTTATTGCTTTTTCGTGATAAGTAAGTTATATCAGTATTATTTATAAAAATTATTAAGGCTTTATAAAGCCTTAATAAGTTTTATGACTAAGGCTGTATGAAAATAAAATGAACGAGATTTTATTTAATTCTTTTAAAAGAAGTTACAAAAAGTACTTCTGGATAATGTAACTATTTAGAAATATGAATACATTTTCGCATTAATTCATAAAAGATAATAAAAACAATTTTTTCCTTTAAATTTGTTAGTAAATATTGCCAATAATAAACAATTGCTCATTTATTACCATTTTTCCTGCAAGTATGTTCCGATACGTTTATAACGAAAACCAAACTTCAAATGAATAAATAAAACACTAACACACACAAAGCTGTGTATACGTATACATTTTATGCAAGATTAATTAGTCTCGTGTAATTTGGAAAAGAACCAAAATTGTGCGGCTTAAAAATTGTTCTCGTGTAAACTACCTCTTTCATATTATCACCAATCCATAAATCAGAGGTGGCCATTGAGAGAAACACGAGACAAACGTATTCGAGTATGTGTATTCTTTTGTATTGGGTGTTTTTTATTGAGGTATAGAACTTTAAGTTGGCATCACTTTTTTAACTGGCGGCCATTTTGTCAGCTGTCAAGTGATTAATATTTAGTTTGGTTTGCCATTTCATCATGAACA